>CM076923.1:3709437-4945916 GCA_039566165.1 Maruca vitrata | reverse complement strand
CTCCTTTTACATACGGCAAATATGCTGGATGGCGGTCTACACTATAAACCAGGCGTTTATTTCGTGTCGGTCTTGATATTCGCCCACTGTATCCATTCCACCGTAGGACGTCACTTACGTGTTTAAGTTCTCCATTTATATGTTCCTCGTCACATAGATTATATGCGCGGTCTGTAAGCGACTTCACTACAGAGTTCAGCTGGCGTGGATGATGATGTGACTCTGCATGTAGGTAGCGATCAGTATGAGTAGGCTTCCTGTATACCGAATGGCTGAAAGAACCGTCCTCACGCACTTTGACCAACACATCTAAAAAGGCAATGCTCCTCGCTACCTACATGCAGAGTCACATCATCATCCACGCCAGCTGAACTCTGTAGTGAAGTCGCTTACAGACCGCGCATATAATCTATGTGACGAGGAACATATAAATGGAGAACTTAAACACGTAAGTGACGTCCTACGGTGGAATGGATACAGTGGGCGAATATCAAGACCGACACGAAATAAACGCCTGGTTTATAGTGTAGACCGCCATCCAGCATATTTGCCGTATGTAAAAGGAGTGACAGATAAGATCTCAAACATACTTAGGAAAATCTCCGTAAAAACTATCTTCACTCCTCTTAAAAAAGTATCGCAATTTCTACGCTCACCGAAGGATAGCTTTCCTTTAGAAAAACCAGGCGTTTATAAAATTGACTGTAGCTGCGGAAGCTCATACATAGGGCAAACGAAAAGGACGATTTCGTGCCGGGTGAAAGAGCATATCAGGGCAGTCAAAAACAACCAAGCACAAAAATCGGCAATCGCTCAACATCTTTTGGAATCGGGAACGAACCACTGGATTGAGTTACATAACCCAAAGATACTTTCGACAGAACGCCATTACATACCACGACTGGTCAGGGAAGCAATTGAAATTAAAAATTCAAAAACTTCAATCGTGAAGACGGGTTTCAACTATCGAAAGTATGGCATCCGGTGATACGTTTATGTAAAAATAAAAATGTGTCCGTTTTCGAGGATAAAAGAAGTGATACCGTGAGTGTAGTGTGTCGGGATCGAATTCTGAGTGACAATAATGTGAACGAGGGTAGTGGTGTTGTGCGTAAAGACTGAGGAAGAGGGTAGACCGATATGTCTTCCCTTAGACCTACCGTCATTCTCGCAGTCGTACAGTTCATCCGTGATCACGGCTCATGCAACATTGCCGAAATATCGGGAGCTCATTACAACAAAACAACATGGTAAATATCCCGGACATTTTCAGTTTTCACTGTCAATCATCTTCATACATACACACAATCATGTATCGTTAACGTATGCAAATGCATGTATTTTTGTTGTAAGGTATATAAGTAATGATGATATATAATTACTATCTATTATTGCGTATGATTATAATTTAAAAGAAAGAGTAAAGAAAGAACAAACTTTAGAAAGAAACCAAGATAATACGCGTTACGCCACAACCGCCCAACGAAAACCTTTAAGTTTGACATTTACACCACTCATTAATTGGCCGTACTTGCCTGTTTACGGCTGCATTACCAAAATTCTTGTCCGACGTCCGCTCTGATTATCGAGAGCCGTGAGCATTTAACCTTCGGATCAGAACGCGTCGACAAAATTTATCAAATGTCTCACGGATGTTGTGTAAGGGTCACCAATACAAACGCCATTACTGCACTCGTACTCGTTTAATAAAATAAACGACTTACTAATAAATAACAATAAATAATTGGGTTAATTTTTATTATGCTGATTACAGTCCATATTATGTTATTAGAATTGGACTAGATTGACCATAGGTCGGAACGAATTTGGTTTGTTACATACGTATTCGGGTCGCAAGCTGTTAAGCCGTTCCGTAGCTATGCTATAACTAGTCTAGGCAACTAGTGTGTTTTATTGTACTTAATAACACATGTTTTATATTGTTCTGGCACTGGGACTTAACTAGATAAATTATTATTTCTCTTGATTAACGAGAGGCCTGAAATGTAGGGTTGCCTTATATTAGGTATCTTCAGATCACGTATAGGCGCTTGCAACCTAAATATCGGGAATTCGGATATTTCAGTTTACTAATGAGTGCAACTATGAGAGTTTGAAGTTACACATAATAATTGCTGTTTTGATATGGGAGATTATGACTTTTTCGCGTCAAATCGTAATAAACACATCAATCTAAGCAACATGTAATACGTAACTGTGTGATAGACAAATATATTTATTGTACTAAAAAAAATGTTGTTACAGGGAATTAGCGTAGTCATTTATTGCCTAGGACCATTCCCACTTGCACGGCAATTAGGTATTTTATAATAGATACGTGGTCCTGGTCACGTTACCACCGCGAATGAATAATAGATTACTGAGTGACTCGCGATCGAGATTGATGAATGGTGATCGGTTTCGCAACCCGGCATCGCTGCTTAGATCCTTTGCCAGGCCCGCGAGCATTCCTCGCACATGTGTAACAGTCTGACCTGTGTCTAGTGTTGTCGGCTGTCTATTAACTGTTGATTATTATCGACAAATAATAGATTGTTTACAACATTTCATCCTCTACAAACTGACAAAGGTCTACAAAAATCAGAAGCAAAATAAATTAGAGTGATTGGTTTTTTTAACGTTAACAGCATTTATACATATTATAAACCTATTATAATATGTTTGTATAAAGAAACCAATTCAATTCTACAAGTATTTTATAGCCGCTACCTTTTCTGTCATTCTAACCGTTGTTATTTTTTTTAACCGATATTTTACTTAGTCTTTAGTTTTGAGTATAATAATAATAATAATAATAGTTTATTTCAGATAAGTTACATCCATAAAAATACATTCACACAAAGATAATTATAAGATAAAATAAAAATTAAAATTAAAAGATAACTATAACATAAGACAAGATAACATAAAATAAATGTTTAGTGCAACGGCTGACCATCACGAGAGAGGGTAGTTTCCCGTGACCGTCACCCTCTGCACAAAACATCTCCAGAGGGCGATGTGAACCGATCCGCCAATGTCTTCAGGATGCTGTTGGGACTATCTCTCACTCTTCTAATCAGGAGGCAGTTTTTTGCGAATGACTGCTTCAAAACCATCAGTTTGGTACTCCACAAACATCCCTGAAGCACTGCAAAACGCGGCAGACCCAACATCATCCTAAAAACATTATTGTATTGGATTCTTAGGGTCTCCATCGATTTTTGGTGTGTCTGACCCACAGATTTCCCGTGTATATGCTTTGGCAGTAGGCTTTAAAAAGCGACACTTTGACGTCTTCAGTACAACGAGAGAATCTGCGCGCCAGCATATTACCTCTCACCGCTAGAGCCCTACGCTCCCGTTCGATATCATCATCGTCTTTGAGGCTACTGGTTAAGATATGCCCTAGATACTTAAATTTCGTTACACGTTTTATGTTCAAGCCATTAAGGGTAATATCTGTACTATTATCTGGGCATTTCCCAGCAGCCCCAAAAACCATGTATTCCGTTTTGCTAGCATTGTACATGAGCCCGTGGCTGGCAGCATACAACTCACAGACCCTCAGCATATCCAAAAGCCCACCCACCGTGGGGCTGAGCAGCACCATGTCATCTGCGTAGCTAAGGTTGTTCATACTAACGCCGTCTAGACGACAGCCGACACGCATGCTACTCAGCTCCACGATGAGATCGTTAACATAAATGTTAAAGAGGTTTGGAGAAGACAACCCACCCTGTCTTACCCCGCACTCCAACACATATGGATCTGACAGAGAATCAGCCCATCTCACCTGATTTGTTTGGTTAGCATACCAAAATTTCAGGACGTTCAGTATTTCCACCGGTACACCCCTGCTCCCCAGCTTCCCCCAAAGGACGTCATATGACACCAGGTCAAATGCCTTTGAAAGATCCAGGAAGCAGGCGTATACCGGCGTCCCTATCGGTATAGTATTGGACAGTATGCTTAAGGCTTACTATAGCGCTTTCAGTTGAAAGTCCAGGTCGAAAACCGAACTGCGCGTCATGTAAATTTAAATGTTTGTCCAGTTCAGAATTAAGCACACTATCCAACACTTTGGCAATTGTTGTAGCCAGGGATATAGGCCGATAGTTCCTCCTATCCGAGGTGTCACCAGTCCCATTCTTGACAATGGGCACAACGATGATAAATATAGTACCTAGTTAAAAAAAGTAAAACTAACTATCGTTTAGTGTCTGCATTACGCAAAAAATTCAGTAAAAAATTGTTCATCAGTTAACTTTCATTTTTTTCGGATTATCAGCTCCTCCTATCAGGTCGTGCAGTATTTATCTATATCTGTGTTTCCCAACACCAGAGCCGCCGTGCGCACGCGCTGCGGCGTCAGGCTTCACATTTTTACACGTTTGCCGTCCATTTGTCGCAAGCTTTGCGCTCTTTATCGTATGATCTCAATGTTTCGGCATCCCGATATGTTTTTTTTCAACTCGGACTGAATAAATTGAGAGTGTATTCACTATCAAGACTCTCTTAGCTAACTGTGCCTGATCAGCAAAATTAATTATAATAAGGAAATTAGGAATTTAAAAAAAAGTTTTCTCACAATAAGCCTAAAAAATCGTCGATGGCCGATGGCCGTCGTTGCCATGGGAGAGGTCGCCAGTTCAAACCCCGCCAGGTACCAATGTATTTTCCAAATTTGAAATTCATATGTACCATCATTCGACGCTTTAACGGTGAAGGAAAACAACAACAACCAGCACACCCGAGAGATTTTTCTACGGTGTGTGAAGCCATGTCAGAGGCCTACGGGCGGCTTAAACTCTGACACCAGGTTGTTCATCAACCACACGATAAGAAGAAGAAGAAGAAGACAATAAGCCTATTTGATGAGTGCCTTCAAAAAGCGCCATTGTGGTGGGGTACGATCATGCTGTGGATATCCACACACTATCTAATTTTCGAGACTGCTGTGGTGCAAAATCTGCTCCAGCTAGAGATATCTTACCAGATTGTAGGGCTTTTATGAAAAAAAAAACATGTGCATTACATAAGACTTTCATTATTTTGTTAAATGTGAATATATTATATCAGCTTAATTATTACAAAATTATTTACAAGCCAACGTCTATACAAGTTTTCAATATTGTGTTGCGTAGTTTAACTCGCAGGCCAAATGTGGACGCATAAATCCAAAGGACTAATTTATTATTGTGCTCCAATCTAGATATGTGATTACTTTGTGGGCTAGCTCCTGACATAGAGGTACGACCAGTATTCATATATTTTATTAGCACACGCAAACTGAAATATGGTACTAATTTGTAATTGTACGATTTTATAGTAATACTAACCAAGACTGAATGTAACGTTCACAAATTGATACAAATAATGTTTGCATTGGCACTAATATGTTATGCATAGAGGTTTAATTTCGGAAAAAATATTAAAAATGTTGGTTATTTATATTTCGATCAAGCTTTAATTCGTTCAAAACAAAAATTATACCAAATGTTTAAAGGGACGAATTAAATGTATACTTATTGAACAACGAATGAACGTAGAAATACTGTACTTTTTTAATCCGTCTAGAGTGGCACCGTAAAAAATATTAAAGAATTCCTAGTTGATTGGATAGAACTGTTTAAAATCACTAACAATATTATGATCAACTTTGTAATTTATGTCTACATTTAATATTTGAAACCAGCACCTGCATTCGTCAGATAAGTGAACACACCCAGAGTTGCAACTGCCGAAAGATTTATTGCGGAGCATAACATTTTGTATTAATAATTAAATCATTTGGCTGCCTTGACTTTTTATTACTCTTTGACTAGTTGAAATAATAAGACTTCATTTTGACCAAAAGAAAATAACATATGACTGTGATTGGAGGAAATGTCTAGTTCAAAGACATAAGTACAAGTCATGTAGAATTAATTACTTTGATGTTTCCTTTACAATCAAGTTTTTAAAGTTTGATTAAAAAAATGACACAATTTTGATCTAATTAATTAGTGTTGACCCTGCTTTTATACCTATATATTAATTTCTATTATATTAATATATAAGCTCTTATTCATGATGTAGTGGAGCTCAATGACTGTTGCTCATTTGATTTTCCCTTTAACTTTATCTTTCAATCTTTTAGGGCCCGGCCGACACACTAATGTTCAATTATATATTTATGCAACGATTAAACGGGCCATTTATAATGTGGTCACACGGACAGACCTACATCCTGCGGTTATGGCGGCGTATGTTAATACCATTATTTATAATAGAGTTACCTAAATATAGTCTAAGAGTCAGTTTACCGATTAGTTCACTATGATTAATTGACATAAGAGACTATGTGTTACTGGTGTATTGTTTTGGTTTGCTGAACGATTGAACATTTAATGATCATTATAAAAGATACATTGTTCTTGTTCGTGCTTGTGAATTTCATTCACAATCTTTAAGTGTCTAATAATAACCAGCTCTATGGTGGTTGGTTAGTGCCCCTGTGCGTCATGCGCCAAAAGTAGTGGGTTTGATTCTCAATCGGAGGACATTTTGTGTGATGATGATATCGGTGTTCTCTCCGTGTCTGTATGTGTTATATATTTAAGTGTATTTGTGTATACCAGCAATTTACTTCGGGGTCGGAGCTATTGCTCCGATATGTGTGTGATGTTGTCTGATACTTATATCTCCAGTTAAACTTTTGTTTTTTTTTATCGAAGTTATTCGAATAGGTAACAATAACAAATAATAAGACTTTAGACTCTTGGAATCACCAGCTATTCAATACCCTGTTTCATTTCCCGTATTACTTAGCTTAATTAATGTTATTTTCGGCGGCGACCCACTTTACTTTTCACAAGCAAGAAACACAAGAAGAAAAATCAAACAAACGCAGATTAACTCGGTTATTGCGGCCGCGGTCACGGGCCCGTAAAATTTAAAAATGGAAACCAAACATTATGCAAAATCCATTACAATGATCTAATACTGTAACCTCACGAAATTCGTATTGCAAATTGTCGATTCCACTTACTTAGGTATTCAGTTTTTGTTCGTTGGATAACGAGGGGTGACGTCGGTTGGCGGTCAGGCATTTCCGTCACTGGTCTGATCCAATAATTCCTTTTAGGCATAACAAGTTAGTTTATATTCGGTGCGCTCCAAAATAATAAACTTGTACAAATTTGAGCAACAAATTTACGATAAAATATGTCGTTTGTAATTAAAAGATCATTAATTGAGGCACATTAAGTGCGTTACAAATATTGCCCTTTCCGTTATTTAATTAAAATTGACGATTTTTATCCACTTCTTACTTATCCCAAACTAAAGGAAAATAATTCAAGGAATAACAAGCGACTTGGATCTTTATCTGTAAGCTAATAAGCTTTCAAATGTAATTGATTAATAAATAAATAAACAATTTCTATTTTCTATGTTCCTATATCATTCCACTGCTGCCTAAATGTCTGCTCCAATGAAACTGAATAAAACGTTTTTTTTTTCAGTTGCACCTACACCTGACTTAACCACTGCTCGAAGATTCATTAGTCATCCTTACCATGTGTAAATAGTACAATATCGTGTACATCAGCCTACTGACTAATAAATAACAAAGCGGTGGCCGTCCCGTGGGTGATCCCGGCTCTCACCGCCCACTCCGTCTCGCGACATTTACTTTTACATTCAGTACATTCACTTAGAAATGTTTAGATGTATGACGAAATTTAGGTACATTCGTCGATGCAATAGAAAAACCACAATCAGAAGCTTAGGTCTATTTTGGGAACGTAGGAACTCATTTTTGGCCAAAAGTTACATTAGAATCCAGCGTTTCCAGATTGAGTATTAATTTTTTTATGTTAGTCGGTTTATCTTGTAAACTACTGATATCATAAAAAAATATTTGCAACTTAGATCCGTAACTTTTTTACCCCGTAAAATTAAAAAATGTTTGATATAAACCGTGCCCAAAAAGTCATGAAATGAAGTTGACGGTTATTTAGAAGTTATTCGAGTATAGTGTACTGTATAGATTTGTATATAACATTTTTTTACGATAGTCATTCACTTCTCCCGCTTAATTTTGACTTTATGTATTTACATAAAGTATGTATTTATATACTTATTTACTTTTGCAGCCAAGTGTACCCGACTGTAACGACTAAATTGGTCGACAATGTCGGGCGTGTCTCGTTCGCATATTCGCACGATCAACTGTTACCTCATTACGAAGCGATCTGAAGCCGGGAGCTTTGACAGCGGATCGACATGATTTATGTAAATGCGATAACACTGTTTAAAGTGTAATTGGCTAAGGAGTTTCAAGGGCAAGTTAATGAGAGAGTTTAGAGGCCAACAATAGTGTAGGCACAGATATATTAAAAGTATTCTTGTTTGGTACGCAATTTACATTTAATGAATAAAATAGATAAGTATAGGTTATCAATCACCTACCATTTTTTTTTTAATTTTGACTTATATTGTAGTTTGCAGTAAAACAAATTTTACGGGTAATTCACCTATCATAAGTAACCTATTAAAATAACTTACTATTCTCAATATAATTCTGTACAGATCCGACGTTCCGGGCATTATACCGGGCTCGTGGTCATGAAAAGACGGCAGAAATATTTCAGTGTTAATTTTATTAATTGCAAAAAACCTATTTACAAACTTCGCTTAACTTGCGCATACTTTTGGCGAACTGTTGCCGTAACACGGTAATTAAGCGCGAGTATTTGTTAGATGGGCGTAGGTCATAATAAGTAATGAACGTGCATCATCAAAACGTTTAACCAGCAATTTTATATAATGAAAGTCGTAATCGCGGAGTTTGAAGGGCAATAGTTGCACATGCTCAGGATAAATAGATTAGCTCACGTGGAAAGTGGATCGTGGAAGCTCCGCAGTCATGTGACTTGTGAAGGTTGCGGGTCAGACTTGGGGCGGGGGGGGGGGGGGGTTGGATACGAATCTATCCCCTCCACTCTCCCTCCTATAGACCCGCGTCTAGATTGATGCTTCAGCCGTCAGCAGAATGAACTGTGGCTTTGAATAGAAACAAAGCTAGATGGGCACGTGATTCTTCAAGGATTTTGTATAATGAGTCTTTTAGTAGTCAGACAAGTTGGGTTCTGGGATACCCAAATATAATTCCTAAAGTCACGAATAACATTCATATTTACATATTAACTTGAATCACATTGCTAACTGGGTATTTATTTCTAGAGCACCGGACAAAATTTGTGCAATTTGCATTTTGTTATTATTTTACTTTCCATGCAATACTAAATTACGTTTGCTGACGCTACATTATTTGGTTTGCTAGAAATCACAGTCAAATCAGACAAATTGCGTACTTATCACTGTCGCAACTTAAATTGCTGTGATGTCTAGATTTCAAGAGCTTAATACAAATGAAAAAGAATTTAGTCGTGAAGATCTAATTATGGCCGATCGAAATTCGTAACACTATGTACAAAGGTTCATTACAAACTTTTAGATATCCCAACCTCTTCACTTATTACTTTTGTAACTGATTGCCGACACTTGGAACTGATTCAAGAGGCTGAACCTTATTTACGCAACCAACCTCTCATGCTGATATTAAATCATATATAAAGTACGAGCATTAAAGATATCATCTTTAACCTTGTACTACTTTAGGTGAGCATAATAAAGCAAGTAGAACATCTTTAATAGGTGCAGAGGATACAATACCATTTAATGAAATATATTTCTCGAGGCAATGTATAAAGTGCAGAGTAAATGCCTAAAATGTTACGATACGATATATACGATTATTCGACGCCTACGGTGAAGGACAATACCGTGAGGAAACCTGCACACCTATGAAGAAATTCTAAGGTTGTGTAGTCGACCAACTCGCACTTAGCCAGCGTGGTCGATGGCTAGGCCTAATCGCCTAATTTAGACCTAAAACCTTATGACCCTAATTCAGAGTAGGCCCGAGCCTAGCAGTGGGGACGTATATACGTCCCCACTGCTAGGCTCGGGCATTCATCATCATCATCACCAGCCCTAAAGTGCTCAAAGTTTGTAAGAGGCATGTGCCAAGAGCAACACATGGATACGAAATGTGGAATTATAAAATAACTTTAATTTAAGTGGTCCTTTTGCAAAACTGTGTTGATTTACATTAGCATACTGCATAACATATTTTTAGAATCAAATGACTAAGCATAATGATATGCCTACCTGTTGACACCAACATTTAAAATGTTATGTTAACATGCAATGTTTTTAATAGGTTACTAACTATGTACTTAGCTGCAATGAACATAAAATAAATGAGCCTCTATAGAGGTAATCAGGTAGGACAGATAAGACTATGTACCTAAATAAGAATATTTGCCGAGTTCTTTACACGTAAGGTGACTAATTTGTAACGGAATTCGGTCCTCAAAATGTTCCGTAAGGCAACACTAGTCCTGAACATGAAATGAAAGGTAAATATTTTTCAGTGTTGGGTTGTGACTCACCATATTATTATGCAACTATTCAATCAATTCTTATACTCATGGCAAAGACTTAGGGTTTAATTTTAATTGAAATATTTTACATTTAGTTAGTTCTTAGTCGTTGCTATAGGGGGATCCCGCCCGGATCGCCTTTCGTTAGCAGATAAACAGATGTATGTATCCGTGACAGTAAGGTCGTAAGGTTTTGTTCGCTTTGCTCTAGTTTTTGCAAAACATTTTTATGATTGCAGCGTTGTTACATTTACATAATAATAAGACAGTGTAAGTGATGTCTTTTTAATTTTAGAAGCGAGGTGCGTGGTTTGTTTCTTAAGTTTTTTACAGTAACATTTTGAACAGTTGCGACAAGTCTTGATACAATTATTTTTCAGAAGCTATCTTATAAAAAATCAATGATTCCTGTAATCTATGTTCAATAATAATATTGTATTTTGCATTCCTTAGAGTAAGTCATGAATTAGATTTAATATTAGTTGATAGAAATTAGGTTTTTTTTTTCATTTAATAAATCTTATTTCCGAATCGGAATGTCAGACGTATAGGGGTGCAGTATTTTTTATTAAGTTCAAATGATCGCATTGCTCACTTGTGGGTGCGGTCCCGCCCAGCGTAGCGTATGCGCAACCCGCCCACGCCGCCCGCGCGACCGATGGCCAGCGATAAGGGTATCGCCACAGGTCATGCGACATTATGACAGTACATACTGAACGATTATACAGTGCCTCAGTAACTAAATTGAATTAATTTTAAACACGCCTATGCCTTGTACTTATAAATCCATTACAGTAATGTAAATGGTTGGTCAATGTTTGTCAATTTTCAGACTTCAGATTTTTCAGATAACTTTTGTACACGTTTTTATTACTTAGTGTGCATATATCTAAGTTATTATTATTAAGTGTAAACTTGTCTAGTAAAAGGCGATATGCACTGTACTTATTTATTTTATTTTAGAATACTTTCTTGATTGACATATTTAAAGCGTTTCTCTAACGGACAAATACATAAGACTGATTTAAGAATCAAACTGTAAAAGTATATGTCATAATTTGTTTCGTATTACTAGTGCAGTTACAGCGCGTTGATGTCTTTTGGTCTGAATGTTTATTTCTTTTCAACGTTTAGCAACGTTAGATGTCTTATAAAGTGTTTTCATCTAAACCTAGTACACATTTCAGTGGATAACCAGCCTTAACAGTGTGTTACATATAATTATTGCTCATAATAAATCACCATAGCTACAAGGGTTAATGCGGTCAAGGGCATGGTTAAACGGTGTCGCATGGAGTTTTAATTAGATTTAAAATTTAATACAACCACTGCAACCAGAGATAATCAAAGAATATGTCTATAGTATTACACAACCTAGTTTAGTTAATATAACGACACAAGTAAATATTTCTCCCATTCCCAGACTGGTATAGCTGATGTAGGGGTCAAGACTGCGAAGTTGAAGTGGCAGTGGGCAGGGCATGTGTGCAGAATGAAAGGCAAAAGATGGGCCAAAATCGTTACACAATGGGTACCGGAAGACGGTTTTCGCCGAAGAGGAAGCCCCAAGAAGAGATGGTGTGACGATTTGGTTCAGTTATCAAGGAATTGGCAAGCCCAAGCCTTGAAAAGAGATCTGTGGACAAGTTTGGAGGAGACCTTTGCCCAGCAGTGGGATGACAAGGGTTAATAAAAAAAATTCAGAACATCTATGTGACCTTCTATCTATCGTACATATTGTCATTAATAACGTTGAATAAGAAAACACGATTTGAACAAGGGTTTTTGGTGTAAAGCTACTCTGAGGTTCTTAGACTCTACGTATCTATAATTTTCCCTGAACTCATTAGCAGCAATTAATAATCAATGTAAGATAAAGTATAGTAGGGTTTATTCCAATAATAATTAGTGTCATCAAGTAGTAAAATAAATTGTAAACAACATTACATAAACTTTACACAGAAGTGACTATATGATGCTAATGCTAGATGTTTATATGCACGACATGGCTTATTTAATACATTTGTAAAATTGTGTGCTGCATAGATACATTAACATACTGTGTAGTTTCTCGTAAATTAAACTCAATTTGTTGTTATCCTCGTTTCATCAAATAAAGGCCGTAATAAATATCGAATACTTAGATCACTATCTTCTCTCGGAACGTTAAACAAGCCATTTGCATTGAGAGTAGGAAAAGTTTGTGCACAAAATGATGTATTTAATTACATATATCAGTCTTTTCATGATGTCGAATACACTACTACTGATTGAGAGGAATAAATGGTCATTCAGGTCCAAAATCATTGACCAAATGTATGTAGTATTTCTCTAAGTAGATAATACAAATACAGTGAAACCTGGTTAAGTAAGACATCCAGGGGCCAGCAATATTGTTTCATTTATAGAGGTATTCCACTTACCCGGTGTCTCAGATATCCAGGTATAAATAAATATCTGTCTCAATAACAGAGGGTTCCATTAACAGAGGTCAGAAAGCAGGTTATTTCAGACATAGAGGTGCGATTATTAAAAAAAATATTTTACGTTTACATTCTAAATCAACTTTAATCATCATCAATCTACTTATCGGAACGTTTATGTTACGAACATGCTGAACTCAAGCTAGCAAACACTGTTCAAGTTCAAAATATTTTGATGAACGTTAGGGTTTCAGTTTTCGTAATACTTCATAAACGGATATCAACTTCAGTTTTTCAGGAAATGATAAACATTTTATTTTACGTTTTTACATTTTTCAAACAAACATCTGTATGATAATAAAGCGAAATTAAAACTAGAGGTCATTGCAATTATGAAATTTCGTCTTTAAGTGCAGAATTTGTGGGTAGAATAAGAATAAGTAAGCAAACAAACAATACGATTTTATCTCAGTAACAGAGGTTTGTAGATATGAAATATACTCGCTGTCTCAGTAACAGAGGCAAATAAGAAAAAAATAATCGAAAGAATGAATCCCAGATATAGAGGTTTGCTTCGTCTCACTAACAGAGGTAATGCAGTGCCTAGGTGTTGGGACCCCCGATTGAGTACTAGATGTGGAGGTTTCTCACTTATCCAGGTCCCACTTAGTCAGGTTTCACTGTACTACTAAACTAAGTATACAAACGTTAACAACGAACAATAACTAGACTCTCTATTACATTGGCCCGGAAAGTATTTGGCAATTGTGCAATATGCAAAATTGTAAGTGATTGCGAACGTGTCTGATCGGATCGTAGGTATAATGTATTTGCATTCCTAGCTCAGTAATCAAGTCGGATCATCAAATACAATTTTGCTCACGACCAAATTCTCATAGGGTTAACCAATTTGTATGAAAATTTTGTAGGTATAGTTAAAATTGTTGATATAGTAACACAATGTTCCTTCTATTCTATGCGCGTTTATTGAGCAAGCACTATATTATTTGACATAGAATGAAAAAATAGATAAAATAAGTATAGATATCGAATAGTTTTTTGAAAAATAGGAAACAGATATAGTCACATTACGTTATAAGGAGTTGTGGTTAAATTCTAGGAATTAAAATATGCTAACTACATAAAAATATATTTAGGAGCGATCAAACAATTTAGGCTTCGTTTTTTTTCAATCCACATAACCGTTAACTATGTATTTGTCTTTATTAATATTGTTAACTGATTTTTTAAAAATTATTTTCATATAAAATTTGCCAGCCCTACGCAGTACTGTAGCTGTCAAAATGACGTCTAAGCCAGGGCCGGTCTGGCGATTCAGCCGATAAGTTATTCTCTCCGAATCGCCCGAGGATAACATCTATACTCGTTCGTCTAATACGCAGCCTTGCGATGTTTCGAGTATTGATAAATTGGGCCGTAGTTAGTGCTATGACAAATTGTTGTAGGTCATTAACGATGTTGGGCAAGAGAAAATGACTGCCGCCAAAGACTTGTTTTGATACAATCGGCAAGATCATGACCAATGTGACCGTGTAAGAGTTTAGAAAACTGAATAGAGAATTTATTAGATACACGTTTTGCTTTTACTTAGATAAAAAATCTTAAAACAGCTGTAATCACTTAAGTGAACTGCCTGGAACTTTTATTTTAGATGCAGACAGAATTACCAATACCAAGTAATGCAAATAAGGAGTCTTACCTAACCTTATATAAAGTACCCAAAATAAGTGACCAAAGTGTAAGTAAGATAAGCTTCCGTTTATAGCGCTTTTTTACATTAGATTGTGCTTTCCACTATCAGCTTTACAATGTGGTAACTAAACTTATTAGACGACAAAAGTGCAGCAATTGCAGTTTGACCCTTGACAAGTAAACCGAAATTTAAATTTCAAACAGTAGAACACTAGGACCTGTGCGAGTGACTGTCTGTTTAAAAATGAAATTGTCCTGTGAAGATAATTTCATCACAATACGACAAGATAATCATCTGAGCCCACTCAACAAGTCACCACGACACGCTCGCGGCTATATCCAAGCTATATGAAGCATGTTTGTATGTGTATGTGATGTATCGCAATATATTGTTTGCGGACAGCAAATCGAACGACATGTAATACGGTGTCAAGTTTACTCTACATCTGCTATCGAAATAATTAATCCTTGGTCAAGTTTGAACATAGATTTCAAGGCTGGACGTTGTGAAAGATGTAT
Source organism: Maruca vitrata (assembly GCA_039566165.1). Classification (NCBI taxonomy): domain Eukaryota; kingdom Metazoa; phylum Arthropoda; class Insecta; order Lepidoptera; family Crambidae; genus Maruca; species Maruca vitrata. The sequence goes on along the minus strand of CM076923.1, from coordinate 4,930,765 downwards.
CAGATTAGTTAAACTCGTAGTAGTAACCTAGATTGAATTTCAATAAACGGTTTCAATTTAGATAGACACACCTACCTAGTAATAGATACAAAGGATTTTTTTTACCTAAGGGTTATCAGTAACAATAGTTTAGTTTTAGAGACTATAGAGCTAGCTGCCTTTTTTTTCTCGATTCCCTCCATAGATGGGAGGTAATGGAGGATAGATAGATAGGAGGATAGGTTAGTTATCTTTCTATTCATTATTATTATTTTGTTCACTCAGAATGACTGCACAATCTATCTGTTCTTCTAGTGACCGACTTCTTTTGAACTCTACTTCACTTTACTTCTATGATGATTAACATTAGTAGCACATCACTCGATGCACGATAATGCCTTATGAAATGTAATCTATACAAAGATACAAGAGCCCTTATTAGATAAACAGGTAAGTATTACCTGTTGCTCCCATGTCTCATTGCGCAATGTTGGATGATGCCCAAATTGCACCGGTTACGTCAGAATGGTTTATGGCAGATTTTACGAAACGCTGAACATACGCTATCAGTAGGTACAGTGACCATACTTTTCGTTTTGAACGTCGAAAAAACTTTTTAACCAACTTCAAAATTCGATGAAGTTTTACGAAAATATTTTTATTTTGGCCTTTCCACAAATTTGTTTCGACACTAAAGTCACACTTGACGGAGCAGGCATAACATTGAAATGTTTATTTTAATTACTAGTAACTGTTACTGTAGATAACCGGATGGTGTAAAGGGAGAAAACTGTGCAAAACACACTTAAGATTTAAGTATTTTAGCAAACAAAGTCTTTTCAACTGAAATATTTTTCACATTAACACCAATTTTAGTATTTGGCGTCCACCCTCCATTTACCTGTCTAGAGTTTGTCGAATCGTTGCCTCCCCTTAGTTTAAACTCCCATTACGTGTCACTGACTCTTCTCATCATAAACCCATGTCCTGTTAAGTTTAAAATAAATGGTTAATTCAAGCACGAACCAAGTGATTTGCATCTGTTCTCGATCGAAATTAATTGTGGCAAAGCGCGGGAACCGCTTCGTGACTTGAATCAGCTGATTTGAACTTCTGCTCAACGTGTGAGAGCAGCCGAAATCATGCAATTTAAATTATGTGAACTAGTTATTAATTTAGCGGAGGTATTCGCAACCTATAGGTAGGTAGTTATGTACCTACTGATTTTGATATGCAGTAAAACGGTACCTAACGATAGTAGTAACTAGTATATATTAAGGAGCTCAATAATCAAGCTTAGTAATCCACTCACTATGTATTTTGATTAATAGGAAAGTTTTCTATTAAGTAATAGAACCAAGCTTAAGATATAGTAAAGTAGTCGAATAACAAGTTAGGTGTATCTACATACATAACTTTCAATTTGGACAAAACTACCCTTAGAAAGTTTATGTTTTAAAACATACCTACAGCAGATAATAAACGTTACATGAACTCACACATGCTATAAATATGAATAAAGTCGTTCACCAAGGAAAACACAATAAAGCAAACATTACATTAAGATACAAATCGACAACAAATCGAGTTTCAATAGACATACAAACATACAATAGGTAAGACGATCGAAGGCGATGCTGTCTAGCGCAGCGGGGGGTCCTACGACTAGTACGACAGATCCCCAAGGCCTACCTATAAATTGAAATTACCGTTTTTACCGTAACAATTGGATCTATCCCACGCACTTTTAATCATAAGAAACATTAGCAGACGTTAATTCATATGGACAGTTAACATAGCAGCAAACAGTCTGTACCGAAAGTGACCTAAGTAACAACACAATTTCTTAAAAACGGTTTGTTGTTCAACATAATTATTTGCCTCCTTAGTAGTAACTGTACATATTTTGCCAATCTAAAAAGTATGTAAAGTAACTTGTCAAAGTTAATATTGCACCAATCATACTGCAAGTATCAAATTTCCTAGTGAAAATCTGTAATGGGCAAATTACTTCGAGCATTTGGCAACCAAAGATGTACGCAACCGATATTCTAGTTACGTAGTTGCGATTCCAAAAGAAACAATCTCTGCGAATTTAACGTGGAAATTGGTTGCGAAAACCATTCATTAAACTATGGTGATTCCTTTTGCCTACACGGTGTTGATGTCTTCATACCTTAGTACTTATCGCTTAGAATTAACTAAATAATAAAAAAAATATATATTACGTGAAGAGAAAAGCCTAGAAAAACTGCTTGTTTCTGAACAGGTACTAATATGCCATGAAATATTTTGCGTTGCGAATTCATATTATTCATACTTGAAATAGTGTGACATTGCTGGCCACGTAAGGTAAAATATTATGAGTATAGCCTACTTACTTATGTCTAAACTTAATAAACCGCAGTTTCAAAGTCCTTATTTGCTCGGTACAATTTACAATTAGCATTTTTAAAGTCTGTAATAGGCGTCAAGAGTAATATTTGACATTGTTATAAAAACTTATAGTTAAGTAAATGGGACATTTTATCAGGGCAATGTTATTTTAAAACTTAATCATTGGCGTAGTTAACAATTTATAGATATAGAGTAAGATCCCAGAGCCGCATGACCTACGTCATTTTAGCAAAGCTAGAATTTCCATGACTTATAGTCTAGTATGTACTTAGAAGAGTACGCGTACTCACTTGCTCGAAAGCGGGGCCGTTTCACAGGTAGCGCGAACTAAAGGTGTCCCAAAGCAGAGGCAACCTACGTCATTTTAGAAAGCCTAAATTTGACATACCTATATAACTACGTGGGACTATTTCCAGACTAATTGTAAGCTGCCAGACCAATCCAATGGGCCAATTATTCTGCCAGACACTTCAAAGGTTCCCTGTGAGTGCAAGCTTGAGGGCGTATCGACGCACAGACTAAACGGCTAAAGTTAGGCACTTGAAATTTGGAAGAAACGTAGCTTAGATACCGTAGAGGTGCACTAAGAAAGGAATTCCCGAAATTCTTACGGGAACGGGAATAATCGGGAAAATTCTTTGGTATGAAAAATTTAAACCGCTTAAGTTAGACGCTTGAAACTTGGCATGCAGGTACCTTGGTAAACTTAAAGCTTAGTTGCAACAGGATATTGCATTTTTTTTTACTGGGAAGGGAGTTAGCGGGAATAAACTTTTGTATGAGAAAATCGAAACTGCATAAGACAGATGATTGAAATTTGGCATGCAGGTACCCTAATGAACGTAAAGCTTACTTGCAACGTGATACGCGAGTACGCGTACTCTCCTAAGTACATAATAGACTATAAGTCATGGAAATTCTAGCTTTGCTAAAATGACGTAGGTCTGGCGGCCCTGGGATCTTGGTCCAATAAGTAATTATACCAAATCCTCGTGAACTTTAATTTTTTTTTATATAATTATAACTACCGCACAGTTAGACATAAGATAACGTATTGTTTTGTTCGTCGGGATAAATAAACTAAAAAAAGTAACAAAAAAATTTGCCGATAGCCGAATGAACTTTACTACAGAATGTAACTGAACGATTTCCACAAATCGATCGTCTGATTTAACCCCGCGTCTGTAAATGAAGCAGGCATTCGATTCGGTTCGCGATTGGACTCGCATCGTAACGTTTTCACAAGAGACGGTCGACTTTATCACTTTTTATATGTCGTTTTTACGGAAGACTTCGGTGTGGTCTAAATAAGTGGTATAAGATTAGTATATTTGATTTCAATAAGATTTTTTATCTGTTTTTGAATCAATGCATCAATTTAAAAAAATACACTGTAACGAGGACTGACCTTTCTTTTTAACCGTTCACCAGGTGAGAGCTATTCGCTCCCTCGCAAGTACGGTGATGATGACAAGGCTACTAAGTATAAGGCAAGCCTTCATCGTATGTCAGTTAGAGAAAAATTCTTTTAGAAAAAAAAGGAGATTCTTAAGTCGATCAGTATTTTTTTCAAGGATCACGCATAATTTATGTATAACTAGTGACCCGCCCTCGCTTCGCTTCGGGTAAATTTTACATACAAACCTTCCTTAAGAATCCCTCTATCTATTAAAAAAACCGTGAAAATCCGTTGCGTAGTTTTAAAGACTTAAGCATACATACGCACATACAGCGAAAGCGACTTTGTTTTATACTATGTATAAAGTATATTGAAATCTGAGTTGGAAATAAAATAACACATAAAAATGATTTTATTTTATTAAAATAAACTATAAAACGCTATTTGAAAATGTCAGATTATAAATAAGAACATTCCATTTGGTAGAAAATTTGCTTAAAGATAAATTGTTCATGCACCATAGTACTTATGTAAGACTGATACTTATTTAAGACTACTAAAGTTTAAACTTAAGCAAAACTAATACTTGCTTTGAGCTTAAAACTTATTTGTTATATCCAATTGAATTTCAAATAAACAGGAACAATTACACAAAACATTATGGCAAAATCAAATATTAACAAGAAAAAAATTGGTCTAGTTAAATAAAAGAAACCTTAAAAATAGTTAATAGATTTCATAAAACAAGGTTTTAATATAATACTCTCGTTATCATCAAGTGATAATTGGTTAGTTATAAGGATATTTTTAGAAACTTTTTATACATAATGTATATATTGTCACATATTTTAGTCACACATAATTATGATTGCTTAACTCTGAATCAATATTCAGTTGCTTCGCTAACTCACTATATAAATTGTTCAAATTAAAATTTCGTTAAATTGTATTATTACATACCCTTACAATCTGCGTAGATCATTGTTTTGCACATCATATAGATTCCTTTGCATAGAGAAATTAAGTAAAACAGTACAAACATAACGAAAAATGGATTAGTATTTTACACTTTTTATCAAAATTTGCCAAATACATATATGGCTCCTTCCTCGTTCATTTTTAAAAGTTTATGGTCGCAGCCAACTAAAGCTTTGAAGCGTCCTGAATCAAGATTTTTGATTTATCTTTTTTAATTTTGTCAACAATTATTATTGATTATGGTTGACTGTGGAACTAAAAACATAATGTTAAAAGTAAATAATTTAGTGCTGTGAGTATGGTCACTGTGCCCACAAAGGTGAATGGAGGTTGAAGTCAGTACGCCTTCTTTTGCATTCTCACAAAATATATTTAACTTTCAGCATCATACGACAGTCAATGTTAAAAACCATGTAACTAACGTCATTTACACGTCGCATATAGCCTAGTATCATAATGTTCCTAGTCATAATGTTGAAATGGTGACTCACATTAAGGAAGAGCATTCTCTGATGTAAAGATAACTAAACTATGGCTGGGTCGTAATGAGGTTTAACGCGCATAAGAAAATCACAAGGTGCCAATACGTAGGCGTGGGGACCAACTGCAGCATGATAGGTTATTTTTGACGTGACATTTACAGACATGTCAATATTCACCAGTCATGCTTCAGTTCGACATCAGGCCTTTGTATAACCATCTAGTGAATTTCGCACAAAAAACCATCGATGGCCCAGTGGTTAAGGTCGTTGCTTGCCATGCGAGAGGTCGCCGGTTCAAAACCCGCCACTTACCACTGTGTTTTTCGAATTTTAAATTCATATGTACGATTATTCGACGTTTTAACGGTGAAGGAAAACATCGCGAGGAAACCTGCACACCTACGAAGAAATTGATAGGTTGTAGTCAACCAACCTGCGCGTGGCCAGCATGGTCGCCCTAGTTTAGGGTAGGCCCGTGTCCAAGCAGTGCGGACGTATATGGGCTGATGACTTATGATGGCTAATGATGAATTTCTCACACGCGATAGCCCCCATTAGAGCATGGGCGATGGTTACACATTGCAGATGGCCTGATAAGCTTCGAGGCAGCTGTTCTCATCAGCGGTGAGGGTGAGCTGTCGGCTGGCCTTCAGGAACACCACGACTCCCGGTCGTACGGGTATGGGCTCCGCGTCGCAGGCCGAGCCAGCTCCTAGAGTGAAGATGAGGATGCTGGGACTCGGCCTGATGATCGTGTTGTATGGGCCGTCGTCGTGGGTCACCTGAAAGAGGAGAGATACAATTGATATTCTTTATTGCACATAAAGCAAAACAAACTACTACTAGTTACTAATTTTTGTGTCTTGTGTATTTATGTATCAGTGTAATTTCTATGTCGTAATCAATAAATGTTTTTCTTTCTATTACTACTAAAAAACAAACACAATTTAAAAAAATCACACATACATTGATCTGATCCTGTGGCAAGTAGCTTATGCACTTGTGTTTTAAACAAAACGGAACAAAAATCTTTTGAAATCAATAAGGTTTTAAATTATACACCGTGAAATTTTAGTGGTTGTTTTCCCGCAGTAAAATGATTCTATCTTAGTAGTACAAAAGATGTGTGCAGTTCTTTTTTGGTAAAATCAATAAATGCCGGTTTTACGAAAGGTTAAACCGTAACTCGAAAACACGTTCGAACCGCTTTATCACTTAGGGTGTAGAGCTTCTTTAGCTTTGAGCATCGATTTCATGCGGCAAGCAGTACCTGAATACGTCACATCTTCAAAAACAACGACAGCTTCTCTCGTTTTCGAGTTGGAAAATTATTATTCTGAAAAATCGAAAAAAAAAAATTTTTTTTTTCGAGGAATAATATGCGTGATTCGATAGTATTACTAAAGGCAAGTCGTTCTGTCACGGGAAAACAACCACTAAAATTTCACGGTGTATATGTCCGCAAAACACATGCTTTGTTCTCATTAGAGTTTATACTAATGTCTGCTCCAGGATTGTTTCAAGTACATAACTGTTTATCGCAATAATTACGGTTTTATTTGTCAACACATTGACTGTCATTTACATAACACCGTATGGAGTCGGACATTATGGAGTGCTCGTAATCCACTTTCTATTGTATCTGGAGATTTTATAATGTGGCAAAAATATTATACAAAAACAATTTGGTAGGTTGAATTTCGAATGCTTGTAAAAAGCCTACCAGTATAAATAACGTTATGACTGACTCGGTGGAACAGTGGTTAGTGACCCTGGCTGGCGGTTCCGAGAGTCGTGGGTTCGATTCCCACTCGGGACAAATATTTGTGTGATGAACATCGGTGTTTGTTCCGTGTCTGGGTGTGATTATGTATTTAAGTATGTATTTATAAATATATATGTATGTATATCAGTCTCTGACGCCCATAGTACAAGCTCTGCTTAGTTTGGGGTCAGATGACCGTGTGTGGAAATGTCCCAGATATTTATTTATTTAAAATAAATAATTTTCATGTTCATACCTTGATCTTAACAACAGCAAAGTCTTGAACGGGCGGTCGCCAAACGCATGAATTAGCGTCCTCCAACTGTGGCGTGAACAGGAGTTCCGCCGGCGTATACCCGTTGTAGTCCAGCATGGCGGTGAGCGTCGACACGGCGATGTGCTTCGGCGTGAGGCCGGCGCGGACGACGTTGTCGGAACACGCCATGCACTCTATACAGTCTGAGGAAAATGGTATATTTTTATTAATGAATGTGGATAGCATGGGAACCTGTCCAAAACTGTAAGATGGGCATGGTATCATTAACGTTAACGATCACAGCGTGTTCGTTAGCCAATTAACTTTTTTGATCATGTTTTACTTGTTCATGAGGCAATGAGGCATAACTATTTCAAATTAAACAAATATCGTGTTCTGTGTATTACAAAATGCCCAAATTAATTACTTTATACATAACTCGTCCAACCCACAAGGCAAGAAGTTTGTATTTATATTGAATTATATATTTGTTTCCTGTTAGGATAAAAACTGATATAAATTAAATCTTATTACATAAAAGTATTTCATAGAATCATTTAAAAACCATTCAATGTTCTTTTTCCTTAACATTATTATTGAATGTTTTTTATTATTAGTTTCCTTCAATAAATTTCATGGCAAGATGCCAGAATAGTTTTTATTTGAATGAGGCAGAAGCGAAATTAAGGAAAATTAAAATGCTATATTTTTACTATTTTTTAGGATGCTAAGGATTAATTTGAATAAGATATTAGGATTCGGAGTATTCTAATTTATAGGTCGAATATCCATCATTCTTGTGTGGCTAAAAGAATCATTAACAATGTAAAATTTAAAATACTAATCACCTCCGCTAATATATGCATGTGGTAAGTTTGATTTGAGGAATATAGCCTGTCCGGGTTGCAACTGCAGGTAGTTGAAGAAGTAGGGAGCCCAGCATCCCACGTCTCCCGGAAAATCGTCATGCAACCTCTTCACTAGGGGGTATAGGAAAGTCTTCTGCACAGCTGAGTCTGGAATCAACAAATTTTATGTCGGTAACTATATAGAAATGAGCAGATTGTGCTGGGGTGGGCTTGAGGACAGCATAGAAAAACCATAGCACCTGCTTCTGCTGATAGTGATAATTTTTTTTTTTTCTATCTGCCCAGATTTAATATGCCTGAAAGTGCTGTAGTTGCTACCGTTACAGTAAATGCAAAATGAAAAAACCTCATTTTGCATTTACTAGTCATGAATATATTCTTTTGAAGAACAATATTTTTATAATGAAAATAAATAATTATACCTTCTGCTGCCAGCCTAGCAAGCAGCTTTTGTAGGCTATCTGAAACCAACTCTCGGCCAGCCGTCATGAGGGAATGAAACACCGCCTTGAGGGTACTACTTCCATCACCGTCTTGTGATTTCAACGCTGTGACAGACTCATTGGATAGGATTGCTAAAAGTTCCGGTAAATCTGAAAAATTACACAGCTATTTTAATTTACTATCATTAACATTATCATTATATCAATAGCACTGCAACTAGTGCCCTCATTAGATAGCAGCAATAATCAACAAACTAAATATGATGAGATTATCTGGATAAGCTAACAATTTGCAATGATATCACTTTACAACATAAAATTAGTTTTGCATCTTGGAAAAACCTAAGATGCTAACATTATTTCACTTTGTCAATGTGTTACATTAATTTACATAACAATCATCACTAACCCGTTGAATGATAGGATTGTGAATAACAATTTGTCTTATATACACCCAGGTGTTCAAATATGTCTCAATGGCAAAATTTTGCATTACAATCTATCTACTTCACTTTAATGGGGAAATACTTAGTTATGCAACTCTTTAAGCCAGACATTACATACCTACATTTTGTATACACAATACCACTTATGGCTTTTGTGGAAGTGGTTAGGGACCATGTCTATGGTTCAAGAGTTGTATTTTAAAATATTTTCATGTATATCCATCTCGGACACCCGCAATACAAGCTCTGCTAAGTTTGGAGTCAGGTGGCCACATGCCCCATTAGTTACTTATGTTTATTACAAAAATTTATGACGAAAGCAAAATGACTTCAACTTACTTGTTACGAAATGTTTGATTTCTGACCATTGCCGGAAGCCACAGAGAGCTTCAAAGGGTGTCAGAGCTATAGCCAGCTCCGGTTTGTGGTTGGGATCTTTGTACATGTCGGGAAATTCCTTATGAAGCTGTTCTGCATGTTGCTAAAAATATGACAATTATAAAAATGTTGATATATAAAAATGTGCCAGATATATTAAACAATGGATAATTTACTAATAAATTTTACAGATTGAAAGTGCAATATTTAATAGGTAAGCCATGGATGCTCCACAAAATTTACATTATCAGAAGTAAAGTTTAAAGTATAAATAAATAAATTAATGAATCTATAAAGTTAAAGTGAAATGACAAATATCTTGTATGATATCTAGTCTAGTAATAAATAAATTAGGTACCTTGTTAGGATGAGCTTGAATTGACAAAGGCTTTCTTATCGAAAGGACTTTGAGTAAGAAAGGCACATTAAGTCCAAACTTCTTTATCACATCTGGTCCAATAGCGTCTCTGTTGTCTGGTAAGTAATCAGACAATAACTTGTTTCTCTCAATGATAAGCGAAGGGCCATTCGGGTGGGTTCCCATCCACAGCTCAGCATAAGGTTTCGTAGGGTCTACGACGACATTCTCATCAGCACTTGATATCAATTGTGCCACTCTACTCTCAGTTCCTAACTTACCCCAATCATAGTTCTGCACTTTACATTGTAGTTCCATAATGATAACCTGTAAATTTCAACTTTATCAGTAATTGACTAGTTAGAAACCACCATTAGTTGATAACTTAAGTAATTAAACCGCATATAACAGTTAAATATCATAATTATTAACAAAAAACCGAAGTTTACTCATTAACACTAAGTAATAACAAAAATTTAAGAAAGTCGGTGCTACCTGTGTGGTGCCACGTAAGTCACCGAAGAGACTGGTTATTTCTTCTTTGTTAGCCTATTGATATGGCTATTTTAACAACAATACAATAAAATTTATTGTACTGTACTTTTCTTCGTCAATCACTATAAATGATTGCGGCTGGCCGTGTGTGTGATAGATAGTTGCTGTCAGTGTCAGAGTTTGTTGATAAGTAGTACGTAGCTTGTCATCGTTGGTTTGCCTCACTTACTCGTACATAAAAATATGCTAGAGGAAAAGAGAGAGCACAATAATTATCACGTATTGTTAACTGTCAATGGTTGCGTCAATGTCAGTTTGTTTTTTTTTTAACTAATGTTATGTGGTCTTAGCCATATAGCAACGGCCAACGTTTGTTTTGAGGCGGAAATTGGGTTTTCTCACTATAGCATTATTTTTGGACTCAAACTCAAAATGTTTATTGTTTTTCCTGTATGTACGTAGATATTAGCTTAAATAAATAATGTTTCAACTTTACAAGCGAAAGAATTGTATAAAAATGAACAGGTATCGTGCATTTTCCTGTATTTTTCTTTTGTGTCGTACTGAATAAAATAAAATTATGTGGTAATTAATCTAATGTAATTAATTTTTACTTTGTTCATGAATGAACACAAAGTCATAATAAGCTGGCCACGATGCAGGAGTGGCACGATGGCAGGATGTAGGAGTGCTGGTGCAACTTTGGCTTAGGCTTTAATTGGTTGTAAGTAAATTCCTATCACTACGACGAGAAATTGTATTAATTAAGTAGAAGGCATTCTGTCATATTAACACAAGTTGTATAATAATATCAACAAGGCCCTTGAATAACCGCACACTTTGAAAACTGTGAAAACTCTCATTATCTACAGTTTTAAGGTAGGTAGTACCTACAGTTTTTTTTATTTAATTTGCTACGAACAAAAAAGTAGTAACAGATTCCGTGATTACTGACTGGTTCGGAACAGTAGTTTAACCTTGGCTACAGTTCCATGAGTCGTGGGTTCGATTTATCTGTCATGAAAATTTGTATCCCATCAAAAACATCCTGTAAAAAACTAGCCAAGTCTCGATGGAGCAGATTGCTCATCTCTAAAAAGTAATGAAATCTAGACAAAATCGTGCCAAGCCTAAGGTTCCTTACTGCGATTTCTTCATTATTATAGTTAGTGTTGTGTGACTTGGCCGTTGAAGGGAACACAAGGGTACATAACCAGGTTCTCCGTAACAATATTACACCAATCTGTCGCCAGAACCGATACCTATTGACGATAAAAAATAAAAAACAAGTGAAAATTAAGGCTTGATACTGGTTTTGTACCCTTGAGTACCCTTTTCAACGGCCAAGTCACACAACACGACACGAGACATGGCTAGTTTTTTTACAGGATGTTTTTGATGGGATTTCACTTCTTTTTTGTAAAGGCGGTATGTCGTTTTTTAAATATTTTTAGACGACTTTATAATATTAGGCTGTTGTTTTCTAATCAGGATCACCAGGTACTCCAGATCTTCGATTATCGTAGTTTTTATAATTTTCCCTTTATGTGACTATTAAACTCTAACTCTGTACCAAATTTCAGCGCTCTGAGTTTATGGGAAGTACTACTTCTATTTTGATGATCATGAGTAGGTGAGTGTGTGAGTGTGTTACATAAATGCGAAACTTTGCTTTCGCTTAACTTCGGAACTATAAGTCCCACAGACTTGAAATTTTGGATTTTAAGTATGTTATCATAGGTTACTGGATGATAAAAATTTCAGCGTTCTGTTCTTATCCAGAGGTTCTCAAATAGGGGCCTGAAAATGCGGCGAAATGATTCCCGTAAAGGATGGTACGCCAGTGTTTGCTTCGGGCTCGACTTGGCAGGGGCACTGCCGTGCCCCCAGATCTATTCCGTGTCTGGGTGTAAATATGTATTCAAGTAAAGGTAGAGGATAACCATAGTACCTACAAGCTCTGCTTATAATTCTCTTTATAGATTGGGGTCAGATGGCCATGTGTGGAGCTGGAGATGTCCCAAAGTTATTTATTTAATTATTGATATTAAGATTACACAGTATTTGGATAAATTAGTAAAAAGAAGCAGAAGTTTTAATCAAACACATTCTTTATCTTTTTTAAGTGCATACTCGTCGATATATGCCTGTAGTCCTCCAAACGTTTCTCTCTTTAACGATTTTTTCTTAACAGAAGTTTCAGCTTTTTCATCATTAATTTTCAAATTGTTAAATTTTAATCGTCCGTCCACCATAGCTACGCTTTTGGCCAGCTTGGGTGGAATGGAGAAGCCGGATAAACCTCGGTTTATTATTTCAACATTTATGCCTTCTTCCGGTTCGAGATAGCTGTCACTCCTGAGGTTAACATCGGAGTCGAACTCGAGACTTTGCCGGGTGTTTTTATTGGGCAAAGGACTGTATTTAAATTCCAACTCCTTCAGATCCAAATACGGATACTTTTTGATTATAACTAACTGCTCGTACTGCCGAAGATCTTCTTCACTCAGCTTGTTGTCCATTTCTCTTTTTAACCCTTTCCTATGAGAGTTCATGAGACCTTTAGATTGTTTTATTTTCAACATAGTATTTTCGAGGTCGTTGACCACCTTTTTGCTCCGATCGATGACCAATCCATGATGTAAAAACTCGTTCCAATGCTGTGTATCTGGATAAAGGAAACAATATCGTAACATTAACGAATAATTATGAAAGTAAAAAGCCTAATCAAATTGTGGCGACATCCGAGAAAGAACTTCGCACATCATCCAATAGATGGCGCTTACATACCATCTCTACTAGCATACGAAATTAGTATGAAACCTGCAACACACTTTAAAGTTATATAGAGCAAAAACCAAAATGGTAATTGGACCATGGTCCCCGAGCACAATCACCTAGCTCGGCGGAAGATCTTCCCTTTTAGGATCACTCCTAAAAAATTTTATCTACGGAATAAACGTGGCTAATCGACAATCTAAATGAGGTTGAAGAGGTTCTTCTGTTGTCTTCTCATTAGATACTTACATACTGTAATATATACCTACGTAAACCGTTAAACGATATACGTATCTATACGTAAGGCTTGTTAACATGTGTGGTGGTACATACATTCCTATGTTCATATTTATTTACCTACTTCTACACGTAAGTAGGTTCCCTATTCTACAAAATCAGTAGGTATAACGAAGAAAAAGATCTTCAACATTTTCTCACCATTCACATAGCTGCTAACAGCATTCGCGGTGTCGCTGTGAAGTGGGAACGTGTAGTTGAATACAAAACACATCAGCATGCAGATGACCGTTAAGACAGCTGTATTTTTCTCCATTTCCATTCAAGTGTAATATTTTGAATATTTATTTTTGAGTTTAATGAAATGTGTCAAAGAATGACACAATATAAAGGTACGTAACATATCAAAGAAGTAAATGCAAGTAAGTAGGTAGGTTCAAGATCTTCTCTATGGTTTTTTTTATATCTGGATTTCAAAATCTACCAATATCTAAAAAAGTGTTGCCCAGGGCATAAGCTTATGCCCAGGAAGCATATTTTTAGGACAAGGATTGGTGCTGTAGTTGAAAAAAATAAGTAGTGTAATTGTTAAAAAATCGCTAGTGCACTGGTTCAAACAAATAATGTGTTAGAAAAATCGATCGATGGGCAGGAACATAACTATTTAGGTGCCCTATATCATCGATGATGGGCACTTGGCCTCGTCAGCTGGCACACGTGCTTCCCTGTCTCCAACCCCAACCCAATTCTCATTCAAGGCAAATTCAAAACTTCCTAGTGAAAACTTCACGAAACTTTTAAGCTCTTGATTTTATATTGGGGACACGCCTTTAGGGCCGTCATCCCTCGGCTATCGCTTCGCTGATTGGTCGGAAATCGTCCCGAGTTCCCGCGGGGGAATAATGGGCGGGGCTTATTCCCGAGGGACCTCGCGAGTCACCTGACGTGTCAATCCACGTGTGTATCGTGTTGAGGTAGCACGTGAGATGATGAGTGAGGCTAAGGAGACTACGGATTTGCCTGCACCGCGGCCGTCGTCACCGCGGAAGTTCTTTGCGAGGCTGTACGGGCATTTGGAGGAGCCGAAGAGGGTAGATGAGGGGCCTTTGGAGTGCGAGTCGTCTGACGTGGAGGTGGAGGAGAGTGAGGGTTCGGAAGGAGCGAGGGCGCCGTTGTGGCAGCCGCCGCTGCCGGTCTACCCGCGCCCAATGCTTTTGCCGCACCATCAGCTCGCCTTCGGGGCTGGTCTTGCAGCCTTCTGTAAGTACCTAATACTATCACTAAGAACATCAAGTACTTGCCTGTACTATATTAAATCATTTGTGGTCACATAATCAATCACACATTGGTGTTCTAATTACGGGATCTCGAGCGAATTCTTCGCAGCATATTTTTAATAGTTCGGAATAATCATTTATGTATAGTATTACTTACGTTATGATCAATAGCTTAAATAAAAAAGACGCCACTGCTCATAGTTATGAAGGTACATTAATTATCTTACTACGGAAATTATTGTTTCCAGTTTTAGTAGTACCTACCTAAGTACTCAGGTTTTCGTAGTAGACAGGCGTAGACCTACTTGTTACTTAAATGGAACATGGTTTCCGCATCTAAAATTAATTTGTTGGTTTCTAAACTAATGATATTAACTGTATCATCAATAGGTAGGTAAGTATTAATGCCAATAAGGGAAATATGTTTATCTACATTATTTAGAACTACAAGGAAATGTTTGGTTTTTGAAATATACCTTGTACGAGACTCGCGCTAGAATGAACTCATACAGTAAAATTTATTTTATTTTAAAATCATTTTTAATGGCAATGGCCTGAACAAAAAGACGCTACTACCCCATACAAATCCAGGCATTGTCCTATGCGTGTTAACATTTCTAGGTTTATCTATCGATGTGGCCGACTAAGTCGTTATTTTATGTGACCGAAACTTAAAAATGTTAGAAATATTGCTAATACAATGGCACAATTGCCAAAAAGTACTTATGTATAGAGGGTATGTTGCACACTAACTAAAAGGTTTAGAAAACAATTACCTACCTATGGTATTTCTGATTTTTTACAATATTGTGAAAGATTTCGTTTTGGCACTTTACATGTTTAAAATATCCTGCCCTTATTTAATATTTTTAATGTGTTATGCGTGAGATACAAAGGTGGTTTTGATTTATTTAACATTTTTTGTTATTTTTGAATTTGCAATCAGTCCTTAGACTATGAGCAAGTGTAGGTATTTTATGATGCTGTCATGAAGAGTGGCCTCCCATTGGAGGTATCTACTTATATTAGGCTTCCCAGAGCTACTCTACTGACGATCTTCAAACTCTAAGATGTGAATAGTTAAAAATCTAATACATAAAAGTTACATAATGTTTTGACTATTGTCCATTAAAGGACTATTCAATTACAGCGCACCTGTTATGGACATAAAAAAAATAATGATAAACTTAATCGCTCAGGTGGATTATGTTTTCCACAGCTGGAGGAGGTAGGAAAATGTAGAGGTTCTAAATTTATGAAACACTATATAGGAAAATTATA
Source organism: Maruca vitrata (assembly GCA_039566165.1). NCBI lineage: Eukaryota > Metazoa > Arthropoda > Insecta > Lepidoptera > Crambidae > Maruca > Maruca vitrata. The sequence continues at coordinate 4,914,947 of CM076923.1, read as the reverse complement.
ATAAAAATAGTTACTTAAATCGAATTAACCTAGGTATGATTGGGTCCGATGTTAGAACCACACTGCTCTGACAAATGGAGAGTGGGGAAAGGAAAAGGTGAAATGGGGTTACGCGTCTCAGACTAATGTGAGCATGTGGTGATGTGAGCATTGCAGAGATACTGGTGAAGCATTTCGGTGCAGGTCACGTTGTCCGCTGTGCGAAGTCCGTCTGCAGATTGCGACATCCTGTTTGCTCGGTAGTAGCGTAAATACGTGACATTTCCACCCTTAAAACAGTAACAATCGACAGACTCCAGAAGCGGTACCATGAGTTGGCTATCGAAAACTTACGTACGTTAATACAGCTACCTCCTAATATTTTCAATTTAAAGTTGAAATTGTAAGACATTATTTACAGAACGTAATTTTTCAGTTTGTACCATCATTTCGAGAACTTCCATAAAGTTATGGAGACAAATATTTTAGGCATTAAAGAAAAACTCATGAAAATTGATTTGCAAAAAGAATCTCTCAAAAAAGTTAAATACTTTTTTCTTTAGAATATTTTTAGTCGGTTAGGTCAATTATTCTTAAAAGTTTAGAAAAAAAATCATAACTCGAAAACTATAAAAAATCGCGGAACATACATGGGGGTGTTTCGGATGCCCCACGGGTTGTTCTATCTCAAGACTTCCGCTTGACACTACTTTTTGGGACACCCTGTGTATACTCGGTAATAGGTACGGGTAGTTGTCTCGGCGTTGAAGGGAGCTATGCTGCCATCTGTGGACTTCCACTGCGTCTGGAGGGACATGTTCTGGTTGGTGCTGGCGATGGAGATTCGTGGTATGTGAGGGGTACTCCCACCAGGACTTATTGCTATAGGGGCTTTGCCGGATTACGGGTATGGTGTCGAATTTGGTGGTGCAAGGCCAGTTCGAATCCTAAACGTCCATTTGCAACTTGTTAATTGAGGCTATGAAGATGGATTTTCCGGCGGTGGCTCTAGCGGGATCGCCGGCTCTAGCGGGATGAGGTGTGTCGGGTTTTACTCCCTTCTTTTTAACCGATTTCAAAAAAGGAGGTTCTCAATTCGTCTGAATCTATTTTTTTATGTTGTTTTTTCTATTTTTCGTTGTTTCTATTTTACTAATATAGCCGAGAGTGACCGTAAGAAACGGAAAGCCACGTTCGAGAGAAGTCAAGAGGAATTTATGATAGTTTTAAATTTAAACAGTAATAGGAGTCTTTCCAAATTATTTGAAATTATATAAACTCCGCCTACGCACCTGTCAGATAATGAAAATACATGAGACAGGTATTATTTGCTGTAAAATTTAACAAGAAATGTTTGAATTCGAAGACATGTTTCTCTTGCGTGGGCTCTCTAATACTCTCTATGTCACAAGTGGACATAAGTACGAGTATACCCAGTCACGAGACTAAACATTACAGTATTTTTTAATACATACATACTTGAAAAAAACCTACATGAACAATTTTTTTTTCGTGATCTATCGTAAATTTTGTATATGTTCCTAATGATGGACAAATGCTATAGACTATTTAGGTAATAATTATTATTGCTTAATTGCCTATTCAATGGATTTGATTATTTTACCAATCGAGGCAAATTTTGTTCGTTTTTTAGACCAAACCCATGTAGATTACGTAACAATGTCAGTCTATGGATGGATAAGCTAAAATGGACAAGCGCTTTGTTTTACATCGTCAATACGGACTACGAGGGGTGACTACGTACTACGACGATTTCGTAGCAGTAAATGAAAAATCTCAGTACAATTAAAGAAATTAGTGCAAAGCTAACTATAATTCATTTAATTAAATCTAATGGAATGCGAAAGTATTAAATCACATGTTATAATATTATTGACTGCCTCGTTGGTATATATTTAGTAAGTAAGGACCGAGAGGTTCCCGTTTAGAGTTCGGGTTCGTATCGAGAAACATTTGAAAGCTGTCGAATGCACATCCTTGTCTCGGAAAGTCGGTGGTTAAATCGGTGGTCCTTCCCCTGATGAAGTAAGAGAATACAGAGTGCACTTATGTTTGCGCTTACACTTGTACACTTTATATATCCTGCGCAGTTGGCTGATCTTTATTGAGACGGGCTGGTTTGGCCGAAATAGGTCGGATGCCTTAATATGATATTGTGAAGTTTAAAAATACAATTTCATTGTTCGGAAGGGTGGCTAATACTTGTATTTGAGAATTATAGAATTTGAAAAGAAATATGGATTTAACATTTTATAAAACATAAATAAGTAAGTAAGACCTCAAAGAATTTCTTTGGAAACTTCGTCAAAGGACCACAGATCAAAGACAACATCCAACAAACACATAGTCGTAAAAATAAAATATCACTAGAAAAATACTGAATGGGTACAATTGAGCGTCCACGGCGATAAGCCCCGTAGATACCTTATCCCTACCCTTTGCTGGACATCTCTTTGTGGAATCAATAGAAAAAATATCATATTTTGCATGAATATTTATATTTTATAAAAGGCCCGAGGAAGGTGGAGGTGGGTGCTTTAATACTAATATTATCATCGTAATCCTTTTAAAATTCTACGCAGTTCTGTTTAGTTGAAAGATTAGTATTTATATAAAAACGTTTGAAGTCGATTCATAATTTTGTTTGTTCATCAGTTTGGACGGAAAGTATACGTAAATTCCTAGATAGAGCGCTAGCACGCACTTTATTGTAGCAATTCAACATGCGTGACTATCATAAAAAAAACAAAAATAAACAAGTTTCGTAATGTTTGTCCTTATGAATTATCAAACGTGATTAGTTTGGCCTACAAGACCTAACCTGTGGGCTCAGATTTAAAGCCGGCAATCGTTAACATATTACAATAAATTGGAACAGTTTATAAAAATAAACAAAGAGTTCACGACAGAATTGGAATCATACACATTATACATCTTAATAAGTATATTGTAAACAAATCTGCAATTTATTAGGATAAGAATAAAATTACACATAGCTACATCACAGGGTCCGTAAAATCAATCCCTTTGTATCTCGTACCGTATTTTTTGTTATAACTCTAATAAAAATAAAGCAATACTGAATCTTAAATATCCAATACCGCAACAAACAACATATTCCGTATTTGCGGAACAGACAACAATAGCTCTCACAATTTCCGTTAAGCTCATTAGAATGAAAATCGTTTTCCTGCATGGACATTCTTATTGCCATGAAAATAGAATCGTGATGGTTTGTCGCGTCGATGAAAAGTGTGGAATAGCGGGCGGGCTGGCAGTCGCGCTGATGCGATTAAGCCGCTACGTCTCGCTGGGCGGCAATGGAGACCGCCCGGCGCATTGAGAACCGCTCTCATGTGAAAATTGGCGGCACTGTTCGGCTACTCCGCTATAAAATCTGCCCATTGTTCAACTCTAATAACTATTACGAAACAACAGTCCATGTAACGTTAACTGAATGCGTATTGTGGAACAATGGAAATTGTTTTCATTAAATTTAATAGGGATTTTGGTTTATTTACGTAGTAACTACGAATGCTACTGAATGCTCGCGTTTCGTTATTTAGTGTTACTCGTTTACGTGATAAGATAACTTATTGTCGCTTCGTCTAGTATTTCGAAATTGCTGCTGTCGTGATAGGGAATCAGATACTCCACTTGCATCAAAATTAAAAAAGTGGAAAAATTAAGAAAATGGTAGGAAGACAAAAACTTTATCCACGAAGCTCATTGACTGTTTGAAGTTTTCGTATTCCTTATTAGTTAAATTGATTATCAATGTGTAATTAATTATTACGTCGATTTTTGTAGCAACTTGGATCTAATCAAAACAAACTCGCACGCAAACACGTGTACCTATCTACCTACAATCTACTCTCCAGAGGGCCTACCATGAGTTTAAAACTTACGCACTCGATATCGCCTACGTGAATATGTCTATGAAAAACTTGTACAGCGCCGCTGGTGGTTACGCGAAGAACTAAAATCGGCCGTATGAATAAAACAACTCGATAGGTTTTTACGTACGTAAGTTTTCGATAGCCTATGAGTTGGCTATCGAAAACTTCTGTAACGGTACACCTGTGGTGCTACCATGAGTTTAAAACTTACGCGCTCGATATCGACTACGTAAATATGTCTATGAAAAACATGTACAGCGCCGGCTGGTGGTTACGCGAAGAACTACAATCGGCCATATGAAAAAAACAACTCGATAGGTTTTTAACGTACGTAAGTTTACGCTAGCCAACTTGTTATATATGTATACCTAATATTAAGTTAGTCGTAAGTACGCATGCGCGGGCTGCGTCCCGCGCGCCATCTTGTCAGGCCCCGCGCTTCGCGGCGCCGAATAAACCAGTGCGCAACGAACCAGCGTTTGACTCACCCGCTCCCCGCATCGCCGGCTCCTTACGTATATACTTACATACTTAACAGTGGCGACGTTTTTAAACATTTACCTACCCAGTTACGCGTGTTGTATATATTAGTGATCAATAGAAATGTTTAATTCACAAATCGGAAACTTTTTAACATTCGACCACACAGCCCAATCAGTGTTGCCACGTTGTATTAGTGGATGTCTCTAGGCTGCTATTCGAAAGTCCCTAGATATAGGTAGATTTAGTAACGTAAAAAGTCTCCAGAAGTCGCTAATTTTTTAAAAATAAAGAAACAGTAAAACAAAGAAACATTGGTATTTATTGAGAAACAATGTTAAAAACAAAACTTAAAACTCTTACTTAAACAAAGAAACATTGGTATTTATTGAGTAACAATATTAAAATCAAAACTTAAAACTCTAACTCAAACAAAGAAACATTGGTATTTATTGAGTAACAATATTAAAATGAAAAACTCTAACTCAAACAAAGAAACATTGGTATTTATTGAGTAACAATATTAAAAACAAAACTTAAAACACTAACTCAAACAAAGAAACATTGGTATTTATTGAGTAACAATATTAAAATCAAAACTTAAAACTCTAACTCAACATCAAATAATGTAGAAAACTCTTCATCTTCACTATCTTCATCAGTTCGGATGGTTTGCGACGTAGACGGCTGTTGCAATTCCGTGTTTGTTTGGCTTCTGAATGAATATTTCCAGTCTTTACGGATTTGGTCTACTACTTCATCCGGTAGTTGATAGATGAAGTACACGTACATAAAATACGAATAGAACTATTGGAAATCCTTATCACAGCTTGCACGTTCGCCATATTATTATCTGTTCATGCAAGCTTTGATCGGGACTTCCCAATAGTTCAACATGTCTACATTTATTAGTTAAGTATCGCCATGGCTTGAAGGCCGTAGTACCTACGTAAAATGTTGCTAGGTGGTTACAAAAATTGAAGTAAATGTAGATTATGCAAAAATCGCCAGAAGTCGCCAGAATATATTTTTCCGCTAAACTTTAAATTTAACTCTCTAAATTCACAAAAATCTCGTTAGATCTAGCGACAAAGTCGCTAAAGTGGCAACACTGAGCCCAATGTTGGGCCACGTACAATGGACGCTTAAAACAATTTTACATCGCAACCGGGATAAACGACGAGTCGGACAAGGGCGGGAATCGGGGGAAGCCAATTTTGCTGACTGCACTCGAGGAGCAGACGTACGGCCTCGTACTAAATTTGGCCCAGCCGAAACCGAGGGAGGAGGCGCCGTATGTTGACGTGGTAAAGCTATTGGTCGACCATTTCACCCCCAAAAATATTGGGTTTGGTTAGAGCCAGAAGATTTATGTGGCCACACATCAAGATGTCGAGTCGCATTCCCAATTCCCAATGGGCGGCGAGACTGCGCGGCCTCACCGCGCATTGCGGTTTCGCCAACATGGAGGAGTCTCTTCGTGACAAATTCATTATGGGAATGCGGCCGGGAGCTGAAAAGGAGCATTTATATGCGCAAGATTTGGAAGGGCTGACACTTGCAAAGGCGTTGGAGAAAGCGGAAAACTGTCGGTGCGCGCGGGCGGCCGCCGCGGCCAGCGCCAACGCGCATGCGCCTGCCGCGGCGCGCCCCGACGCGCCCGCGGACACGCAGCTCTTCAACATCGCGAAACGTGGCAAAGTGAAGTGCAGTGTGTGTGGATTTACCAACCATAAGTCGTCGGAATGTAGATATGCTACTTATGTGTGTAGAAAATGTAATGTAAAGGGTCATCTGCGTCGCATGTGCTCCAAAGTTAATTATGTGGAGGTCGACGGCGGTGACAAGTCTGACGATTACGGTAAGGTGTTTCAAATACGTTCTTTAAGGAGAGCCCATGGTAGAAACGGTTTATATAGAAAAAGTGCCCTTAAAGTTTGAAATCGATAGCGGGTCTGCCGTGTCAGTCATATCGGAGGATTTTTATAACACTCATTTCAAACATGTGCCATTATCAGTTCCCCACAAGCGGCTCATGTCGTACACCGGCGCGCGCATCGCGTGCGCGGGCGCGCTGCGGCGCGCGGTCTCGTACGGGGCCACACGCGCGCGCTCGCCCTGTTCGTCGTCGGGGACGGAGGCCCACCGCTCTTGGGTCGGGACTTCTTATCTATTTTTCAATTAGAGTTAACGCGAGTGAATTATTGCGCCGATACAGACATTATCGTAAAGCTACAAAATAAGTATTCAGAGCTGTGGTCGGACAGGTTAGGTACATTTAACAAACATAAAGTAAAACTAAATTTGAAAGATAATGCAAAACCATTTTTTCAAACCCCGTCCAGTCGCTTTCGCCCTTCGCGATAAAGTAGGCAAGGAAATAGATAGGTTGGTGTCGCTGGGGGTCCTCGTGCCGGTGGAGCACGCGGACTACGCCTCGCCCATAGTGCCGGTGCTGAAGCGCAACGGGTCAGTGAGGTTGTGTGCAGATTACTCCGTGAGTCTAAACAAACAACTGCTTGTCGACCAATACCCACTCCCCACGGCTAACGAGCTCTTTTCGAAAATCCACGGCGGTGAACAATTCAGTAAGTTAGACTTGTCCATGGCCTACAATCAATTCGTTCTGGACGAGGAGTCGCAGAAGCTGACGTGCATCAACACGCACCGCGGCCTGTACAAGTATACGCGTCTCGTGTTCGGGCTGGCCAGCGCGCCGGCCGTGTTCCAGCGCGCCATCGAAGGCGTGCTGGCGGGCATGGACGGCGTGCTGTGCCTGCTGGACGACATCTTGGTTACGGGCCGGACGCGCCGGGAGCACCTGCAGCGCCTGGACGCAGTCATGCAGCGTCTGCAGGCCGCGGGACTTACCTTACAGAAAGAAAAATGTGAGTTTCTACAGGACGAAATTAGTTACCTTGGCTATGTCATCACGAAAGAGGGTCTAAAGAAGTCACCGGAAAAGGTTAAAGCTATGATAGAAGCCCCCGTTCCATCTAACGTAAATGAGCTGCAATCATTTTTAGGTCTAATTAATTATTATCGTAATTTTGTTAAAAACGCATCTATGATTCTCAGCCCGTTATACGATCTGTTACAAAAGGGGTCAAAATGGCATTGGTCGGAACAGCACGACAGAGCGTTTAAGGAAATAAAAAAGATGTTAACATCTGAGGCCGTCTTAACACATTTTAATCCGAAAGCGAAAATAATCTTAACCGTAGACGCGTCGCCTTCGGGGTTAGGCGCGATTCTATCGCAGGTCGATTCGGACGGAGTCGAAAGACCGCTATCGTATGCGTCGCGTACATTAAACGTCGCGGAAAAAAGGTATGCTCAAATCCAAAAAGAAGCTACCGCGATTATATATGGCGTGAGGCGGTTCCACCAATATTTGTATGGCAGATCGGAGCCATTCATATTACGAACGGATCACAAACCATTAATATCGATTTTCGGGCCATATAAAGGTATACCAGAGGTATCGGCCAACAGGTTGCAAAGATACGCCTTATTTTTAAGCGGCTACAACTATACGATCGAATATATTCGTAGCGTAAATAATAGTGCTGACTATTTCTCGCGAGCGAGTTTACCCGAGCCGCGCGCGGACGCGTTGCGTAGCAACCGCGGCCGCGGCTGCGCGTGTGCCGAGCCCTGCGCCGAGAGCGAGCCGCCGTGCGACCGCGCAAGCTACGTTTGCTTCGTCGTGGACGGTAGCATGCCGGTCACTCTGGCCGAATTGAAGGATGCGACCAACAATGATGCGATCCTTAAGGCAGTCTCTGATTTTATATCGAACGGTTGGCCAGCTAAAATAAGCGATATGAGATTAAGGCCTTACTTTTTATGTAAAGCACAATTATCTTTAGAAAACGGATGCATAATGAGAGGGCATAAAATAGTCATACCGGAAAGCTTACACGGAAACATCTTAAAACAGCTGCACTCTTCGCATTTAGGTATTGTGAAAACCAAAGCCGAAGCACGATCCAGGTTTTGGTTTCCTAAAATCGATGACGCGCTTGAAAGCATGATAAGCTCGTGTGACGTATGCGCTAAGCTGCGGCCGTCGCCGCCGCGCGCGCCGCCCGCCGCCTGGCGCCGCCCGCCCGCGCCCTTCAGCCGAGTTCACTTCGACCTTCTTGGCCCAATCCACGGGTCGATGTATTTGGTCGTGGTAGACGCTTATAGCAAATGGGTCGAAGAGTACTGCGAAATGAAGCAGACGACCACCTCAAGCGCAGTAATTGAGAGACTATGCGATTTTATATCCAGGTTCGGAGTCCCTGAAACGTTGGTTAGTGATAATGGCACATCTTTTTGCTCACAAGAGTTCCAACTTTTTTGTACATCACACGGCATTACACACATCACTTCCCCGGTGTATCACCCGGCCAGCAATGGCCAAGCGGAGAGCTTCGTGAAAATTGTAAAAAAGGGCATAAAATCATGTCTTTTCACAAATAATTCTATACGCACGAGGAAGCTTAAATTGCTAAAATACTTAATGGATTACCGTAATTCAGTTCATTCTGCCACGGGTCTCTCGCCTGCTGAAATAGTATTTGGTCGCAAGATGAGGTCGCGATTGGATATAATTAATCCAAAGGCATCGCCACCCTTGTCACCGTCATCGACGTCTAACGATTTTAAATGTAAGAAACAGAGTATTAACATTAACAAGAAGAGTAAAGAAATCAAACATTTTAAAATAAATGACCAAGTTTTTCAAAAAATATGTCAACAAAGACGATTACAATTGGTTAAAAGGGACAGTTGTTAAAAGATTAGGTAGAGTAGTTTATTTGCTGGAAGATAATGTAACCAGGGTTCAGATTAAAAGACATAAAAATCAAATAATGTTAAATAAAGGAAAATGTGATAATAGAACCAACATACCGGACTCAAGCCCGCCGTCATACCTACCGTCGTCTCCACCCCCGTCGCCGCCGGCCCGCCCGCCACCGGCGCCGCACCTATCACCATCGCGGCCAAGTACGCCAACGATACCGACAACAGCAGCCGCTCATACGCCGTCACAGTCGTCGCAACAACGACGAGAAGAGGAGACGACGAGTAGTGCGGAAGGACAACAAATATCAACATTGTCGGATGAAAGGGACGGGGTTGGGTCTCATGTGGTGCAAATTGATTTACCCAAAAGGCAGAGACGTAAACGTCAACACTGCAATTTATGTAATGAATAAAAGGGGGAGGATTGTTATATATGTATACCTAATATTAAGTTAGTCGTAAGTACGCATGCGCGGGCTGCGTCCCGCGCGCCATCTTGTCGGGCCCCGCGCTTCGCGGCGCCGAATAAACCAGTGCGCAACGAACCAGCGTTTGACTCACCCGCTCCCCGCATCGCCGGCTCCTTACGTATATACTTACATACTTAACAGGTCTACTTACATACTTAACACAACTCATGGTAGGCCCTCTGAGCGACTGTAAGCGACGTGACAAATAAATAATATAATATCCGATGCTTCCGGGCTGCGTAGTCATTGAATTTCAAACCCTAGGCCTGTGACCCGGGGCAACTTGATCTTTATGCGCTTGACACCAATATACCAACGAGGCAATAAAAATTTAATGAATCCTAAATTTACAGAAAATACTCACATAATATTGAAGTTGACTTGCAAATATTTGTGTTACCCCTACCCCTATACACCTACTCCCTAAAGTTCAAATGCATTAATGTAATCATGTTTCTAGGTTTGAGGAGCCTGTATTCTTGTGGTTTCGGATAAGCCGTTTCTATAGGTAAGTCAGAACCTATGTCTGTTCAGTGAGTGACATTCACATAGAAGTTGTTTTAAGTATTCCGTTCCTTCCCTGCAGGATCTTCATTCGCTGTTTGATGATAGTCCCATCTTTATTGACTTTGAAATCTGCTTCAACTTATTATGGTTTTTTACCATTCTTTTAGGTTATCGTATATCTGGTTTGGTCTTCCAATGATTCAGATGCTAATTCAACATTTTCCCGAAATGCCATGTTGATGGTGCTTAAAGCTAGTCTCTGCATCATCATCACTACCAGCAACGTCCCAGTGCTGGGGCACGGGCCTACCCTAAACTAGGGCGATAAGGCCTTAGTCGACCACACTGGCCAAGTGCAAGACGGTCGACTACTTGAATTTCGTCGTAGGTGTGCAGGTTTCCTCACGATGTTTTCCTTCGCCGTTAAAGTGTCGAATAATCGTACCTACTATGAAATTTCAAATTTGAAAAACACGGTGGGTCTGAACTGGCAAACTCTCGCATGGCAAGCAACTACCTTAACCACTCGGCCATTGACGCTGTTTTATAATGGCTATTATTTCCTGCGTCCCTTAATAATACTAATTTTATTCATTTCATTTTATCATCATCATCATCATGATGATGATTATTTCCTGATGATTATTTCCTGCGTCCCTTAAGATCTGCTTCTGAGCTTTGTTAAAAATGTGTAAAGTGAGCGTTGAGTTTAAAACAATTTAGGTTGGCATAAACATACAATAATAATAAATATAAACACACGCGAATTATCCATAAAATTAGTTTCATTTCAAACGGCAAAGATTATCCGAAGTACCTATTAGGAAGTCTGCCGTGGGACCGGCCACGTGTGCTGGCCACTCGCTCGGAAACATAACATTTCGATTTGCATTAGCCGCAACTTGCGAGTCCTCGTTTCACATCGCATTTAGCTGCGGCCCGCGACCGGCCACGGACGGATCGGCCGCGAGTGTTAACTACACCGTGCCTAATCCTCGAAGCGATTATATTTTTTCTCGATAAGAAGGTAATGCATATTTTCAGCGCGATTGAGACGTAGTATTTGTGGATTATTTGCGCGAATACTACATTTTACATACATTTATGGAACCGAAGTTTGAGCAAGAGCTCACTTATGACTCTACAATCTGTACCTACCTACCGATAACTTGGCGATATGTCAGTAAAATAAGGAACTGACTAATGGTCATATTTAAAAGAACTGAAAATATTCAGTCATTGTCACCTGGCTTGGATATCGTTGTTGTGAGGTCGGATATAGCTACGAATTGTATAATGTGGCAACTGTCCTATTCTACATCAGCCTATACGCGTCCTCACCATGGGTCACGGGGCTACCCTATATTAGGCGATCAAGCCTTAGTCAACATGCTGCCAAGTGCGGGTTGGTCAATTTCACACAACCTTAGAATTTCTTCGCAGGAATGCAGGTTTCCTCACGATGTTTTACCTGCACCGTTAGAGCGTCGAATGATCGTAAATATGAATTCCAAATTTGCAACACATTGGTATGTACGAGATTTGAGCTGGTTACTTCTGGCATGACAAGGAACGACCGAACTGCCCTATTATCTACTTTTAGGTACCAAAACAAATTTATTTCCATGTCGACCATTCCTCATGACCGCCGTCGTGGTGAGTAGCTACCACAATCCATAAACAAATAAAAGAAAACAATTTCATCGCAATAAATGCGAGTTCCTACCTACAAGACGCCGCAGCGGTCTATTGTGGACAATTGAAACTCACTGGGGCGAGGTTTCGATCGCAATATCAATATCTTTGTGAGATATTGAAAACAAAAACTGGGATTGTGAGCAAGTCAGGTGGCGAATCCTCGGTTGCGGTGCACGGTCGAACGGTCCCGTAATTAGGGGATCTTGCTAATGAATATTTGAGGGGCACTGCCCTAGCCTTCGTCTATTATGGTATTGTTAGCCGTTCATTTTACGCGAACTTTTTTAATCTTAGCTGTCAATGTTTGTAGGGGAGATTGGCGAACAAACAAACGTTTGATTGCTTAATGATAAACCTATTTTTTAGACGCTTCGCTTACTTTACTAATTCAGTTTTCAATGACAGGTTGGTATTAATTTGAATCATTCTTTTTTAAATTTAAATATGAACTCTTGACTTAAATATTATAGGCACCATGCTATACTGTTATAACGTGGCTGGGTAACCATAAGCGCCTTAATTTAAATTAAATATATAGTGATGCAAAGTGAGTCAAGGCGGCAGCAGCTCCATAGACCATACCTGCTGCTTACCTACCTCACAATCACTTAATTGTATAAAATATTAAGTACCTATCGAGAGGAACCTTAACCAAATTAGGCAATCAAGTTGAGAAAAAAGAACAATCTCATTTCTAACTTTAGCTGCTTTAAATATATCGAGCAGTACCTAAACTAAACAGTTGATTAAATAAAAAAAAAGTTATCCCTGACAATAACTCAAAAACGTGTTACGATCTCATCGTCCCTGATCCTCCAACGCCCACTTCATCCACTCGGTTCGCAGTCTATCGAGCGCATGACAATCTCAGATAATGTCCCATTGTGGCACAATTACCCCGCGGTCCGGGGCGTCCCCAGCCCAGCTGACGGCTCGCACCCTCGACGATTGTAATAAGCCAATAATGTTATCTTTCATTTGTTCACGGTTTGTCTCACCACAAATGGTTTGAAAGGATTTAAGTAACACGTGGTCAGCCGGAGTACCTATTTAATGTTTTACCATGCTGATTGATGTTTGTTATCGAGATTATTATTACTGGACTAAAATTTAGACGATCCTCATGATAATGACGGGCGAGTGTACGTATTATAGCGGAAAACCTTAGGTACTATAATACGATTAAAAACCTACTAAGATTGAAAAAAACATGAAACAAAACACCTACACATGCTTAAATGTGCCATGTGTAAGTAAATCGTTATTCTATTTATCCACTTTATCTCGCATTATACTTTATGGTTTATCAACTAACAAGTGCTTACTCAAATTTATGTTTTAGCAATATTATCCAAGTTGGTAATCCCAAACTGCATACAACGCTAGATCTAAATGAAATATAGATACTTACGATGAAAAGATTGGATGAAACCAAATCACAACAAAACGAGAGCGTCTTCCTAATGACGCGGGTCATGCGAAATAGAAAGAAACTTTTATTTATGAGAATAATACACTAACCTCCCTCTGATTACTCTAATGGGCAAGGTGATTAGTTTTACGTCTGTTTATTTGATTGTAACAAACAGGATAAACGTTACGTGACTATTGTTATACGGAAGATCCATTAGTAGAAGAGTCTTGAGAGTAGAATAATGGAGACGTTACGTAGATATTATATACCTATTTACTCAACAATAACACTTTTCTTCGAGATAACGAGTACCTACTTTGATATATTGGACGCATTTACAATCAAGCATTAATTTTGTTGAGATCCTTAGTCATCGATATAGCAGTGGGCCAGCCATATCAGCCTTAGAACTGACAATTGCAGGGGCAAACGAGTTCTAGCGTGGATGCTTCGTCTCTGCAGTGCTGTGTTCAGGATGGCTGGTGGTAGTCGAATGCGAGTATAAACCGAAGATAGACAAGAGTGGCTTTATAGGCTTATGTCAGGCAATGAAATGCTTGTTAATTTTGTGGTTTGAGTGGTGGGAATGTAACTAAAAGTACCATAGCAATGGACTTCCGCAATCAAAATCCCAGATACGACAAAGTCTATTGGTAAATGTCGTCAGAAAGCCAGTATCATGTCAAGGGGAGCAATCAGAGCGAGGTGCAATGGATCGTGTGCTAATCGCTAATTGACCGGACGCGTAACGCACACCACTGTCCGGCGCCATATGCTGCGGTTGTTGTAGCGCTTCAATCTCTACCGGCCCGCTTTTTGCTTATTAAAAACACGGAAATTAATAATTGATCATTTATATTAGGGCTTGATGAGTCAATGAGGTAAAACGGATATTTATTGTCGGTTACGGGATTGGTCAAGAGATTTGCAGCCAACAAAAGGCGAAGCTTAGGTATAATAATATATTGAAATTAAGAACTATTTTTTATACGTTGTTATTAACGAATCATTGCAAGTTTGAGACTTTAATGTAGCTAATGACGTTTTATACCTAATTTACAAAGACTGTTTAAGAAATCGGACTATCTACAACGTTGGTATAAAGTTATGTGTATCATACATAAAATATACATAAGTATACGCATCGAATTGAGAACCTCCTCAGATTTTTGGCCTTCAACGTAAATAAGTAACCGAAATTAAAGGGCATTTGAAAGAGGTATTTTTCATTAACATTCTTGTCTCTCTCTCTCTAATTAACTATTGTTCGATTTTCTTTTCATAGGCTTTTCCGCTGAGTAATTTTACATTTTAGGGAGGGGAGGCTCGTCGTCCGCAAAAGGTCGCCATGTGTGGCTACTTCCCATTATAACAATATAATCTGTTATAAACAAACTGTGATTCACCCTCGGTCGCGGGGTTTCGCTCGGACTTCCGGCCGGCATGGCGGGAGGCGCGAGCTCTTACAATATTTTCTCATGGCACTTTATGGTATATACCATGATACAGGAACTATGAGGAATCCTTATGATGAACTGCGTGCTAAAGTGTTGTGGGACTTTTTTGATCTTAGGTTTACTGCATATTATTACATTTTTTGTCTTTTTTTTCCAACTTACTACGATGATGGCTTGGAGTAGCCTTGTCACTGGACTTGCTGGGGAGCGGATATCTATCATCCTTGAAAAATTTCGACTATCTCTCTCTAAAATTCTATCTAGACCGACTGCAAGCTATAAATTAATTTTTGGTTTTTAAAATAAAATTTGGTTGGAATTATTTATTAGATATTTACTTGACTTCTAAAATTCCTATTTGTTTCAGTGGCTCGCAGACGGCGGAAAGAAAGTAGACCTAGACGACAAAGGACCACTTTCTCTGCACACCAAACCCTGAGACTTGAATTAGAATATGCGAGAGGAGAATATGTAGCTAGAGCTAGAAGGTGAACAAATGCATGCATGTGGATCATATTTACATACCTTACATATCACTGATGTATAATTTTAAACTATAATGGTTACACACATTAGAATACTGAAAAAAAATTAAAGATCGGAAGTTTTCTAATATCACTGATGTTTTGATAATCGTTTAACCGTAACACTTCTCTAATTCCTAGATGTGAGCTAGCTTCAGCGTTGTCACTGAGCGAAACACAAGTCAAAATATGGTTTCAAAATCGAAGAGCTAAAGACAAAAGGATTGAAAAAGCGCATCTTGATCAACAGTACAGGTACAAAACTTAGTTTTTTTTTATTAAATAAGGGATGAAAAGGAAATCGAAAAAAAAAACATGACTGTATGTATGTGTATCACGTTTAACGATTGGTTTCGCCGATACATTATTATCTACCAGACAGAAGATGTAATGTAACTACCATGGTCTATCTTTTTCCAAATAAAATCATTTGATATTTGAATAGGTAGGTACTGTAGGAATCAGTGGGGTTATCATGAGTTTAAAACTTACGCACTCGATATCGCCTACGTAAATGTCTATGAAAGACTTGTACAACGCCACTGGTGGTTACGCGAAGAACTAAAATCGGCCGTATGAAAAAAACAACTCGATAGGTTTTTAACGTAAGTAAGTTTTCGATAGCCAACTCATGGTAGCCCCACTGGTTAGTGTATCATGTTAGTTGTGTTGCAGGTAAAGTAAGGTAAAAGATGACGCGACTATAAAGTTTTATTAGATAATGCTACAACCAGTGAAACGGCCGTCACGGGATATTCCTATTTGTCCCCTTTGAGGTTCACTACGACTTAATAGTCAAAGTGCCCAACATTTATGTAAATATTTAACTGTTCTATATTCCTCCACATGAGGTTCCAAGTGACATTTTTTTAAAAAACTACAGTAGTGCTACCATGAGTTTCGATTGCTAATCGAAAACTTACGCCTATATAGAGTCTTGTCACTTTTAAACTCATGGTAGCGCTTCTGAGGGCTTACCATGAGTTTTGATTGCTAATCGAAAACTTACGTACGTTAAAAACCTATAGAATTGTTTTTTTCATACTACCTACCGATTTTAGTTCTTAGCGTTACCACCAGCGGCGCTGTACAAGTTTTTCATAGACATATTTACGTAGGCGATATCGAGTGCGTAAGTAAGAGCTCTCAGTCAGGTGACGTGAGTTTTTAGGTAGGAGGTCGCCAGGCCCGTCTAAGTCTATTGCGCCGGGTGCGGGACTCAGCCTGCGCCCTCTTTAGCACGCGACCAATTTTTTTTAGCTAGGACAGGGCTAAAATAAAAAAAGGAGGTAGGTCAAAGGCCACAAAGTTTAGAGCGGACAAATGGAAATAATGATTGTGTTTTTTTTCCAGGCATCTAGCTGCAGCGTCGGGTCTGTTCCCGTCGGTGCTCGGCGCGCCCTACTGCCCCTCCCCGTGCCCTTGCCTACCCGTACACCCGCAGTCGATAGAAAAATAATACCTACTGATCATATTAACACATTATTTACAAAATGTTGAACCCTACATGTAGGTTTTTAATGACAAACACTGGGACTTGAAAAATAATAGAGCAAATACCTACATAGGTAGCTACTTACTTATTTAAAAAACAAATAAATTATGCAAGATGTCAAACGCTTTTAAGTCAGTTTTTGTGATCTATATGGATGGATATAAAGAACTTGTTTTTTTCTTTTCGTACTAACACTAGCTTAGAACTTGTATTGGAGTTTTTTTTATTAAAGCCCATTTATTATGAGGCACATGTACATAATATTGATGTAAAATTGGTTTGCCAATTACTACATGTATCCATTCTACTGCGTTCGACAATATTTCTAGAATGTATGGACTTAGATGATGAGGTGTAAACAATCTTAGTAGGTAGTTAACATCTCCACTAGAATAGAGTATCCTAATATTCTTGGAAAAATCATGAAGTGCAGATATGCACTATATTATAGGTATACATAAGTAGTGCTAGTCAAATTTACTTTTTTCTTCACCTTAGTCATAGTTAGAAATAATAATACATGTACCAAATGCATTTAAGTTACGTTATACGCGTTGTTCATTAATTATTTAGAATATAAGATTGATACTAATATGCATATTGTAAATAGTAAGTCCTAAATAGATAATAGTGCAAGGATTATTTACCGTAAGAGATAAATAAAAGAATTAAATTCATTTAATATATTTATTTTGGACATAGTCAACTTACCATGGCCTTTTCCATCGGGGTTGTCTCGTCCACGTTTAGAAGAGTCCATGGAAAACAGTATAGTATTTGTTTAATATTAAAGCACACATATATATTGAACAAAAATATGTCATCTTCACACCTTACAATAATAATTACTAAACTATTAAACACAGAAATATTGAAAATGTTAACAAGAGTAATAATGAATGTTTTGAAATAATAAATGTAAATAGTTGAATAGTAACAGTATGAAAAAAGTAAGAACCAAAAAAGATAAAATTTTAAATGTGTACCATTTACAATGGTCTAGTCCAAATCATAACATACCAGCTATGTGTCACACACGATAACGAACAATAAATCATGTATCCTAAGTCTAACATCAAGATAGTTTACATGCTAATTTTAATATATATTTAGATAGCTATATTGGTGTTCATGTTACTTAATATATATTTTATTAGTAAAATGTATTTTCTGATATATATCACCTGCATCCTCCATTCAATCAAAGATTTTGGAATGTTATAGCTATCATTAAAAAGTAAAACAACAAAGTGATAATAAAGTATTGAAAATTATTTCTTCTTAAGACTAGGAACGTAAATATTGCCTGACAGCCACAGCTTTTACAAAAGTACTCAATTCAAAACAATCAGTTAAAGGTGTTTCAAACACTGGATTAAGACAGGGCCGTGCATATCATATTGTGACATTTCAAATGTAAAAACTGTGATTTGTGTGCTATCGACTAATAAAAACCATAAGAGATATGAATCTATGCCTACAATACCTTACATGACAAACCTCAATTGTAGGTGAAAAAAAATCTGTAAATGGCTATGATTGCCGCTTCTCTAAGTCCGCTTGTGCCTCACTGTCTAGCTAGCCGAGTCGTCCTACCTCCCGGTATTAACTATCGTCTGCCTGCCTAGCTTCAACTAAGCGCAACTTGAGACCTACACATTGAAAAATAACTTGTAAGTATAAGTGTTCGCCTCGAATGCCATCTGAAAAATCACGCTCATGCCCAATGGCACTAGAAAATTAATTAGTATCACATTGTAGGTCGTTTGCACACCAGGGCACGGCTTTTGGCTAGCATACTATAGAGTAGGCTTTGTATAATAATAATTTACATTTTGGCATTCCTCACATTTAATAATTTAGTTTTAAATAATCTAACTCACACTTGAGTTAATTCCCTGTAATAATGTATATCTGGTATGTTTTATGAAAAATATAAATGTAAATGAGTTGATTTATTAAAATACTAAATACATTATTTCATCAATTAGAAATGTGTCCTGGTGTGCACTCTTCCTTAGTGTTTGAGAGAAAATGTATTTAATTCATAGCAGGAACAAGAAAGTAAGCTTCGATTAACATACTTAACATTCATAAAAATAATTTGAGCCATGTTACAAAACTGTTATATGGATGGAGTGAACAATATAATGGATAAACATGAACTTACTTTCTTATTACACATTAATATCTTACACAGTTTATATACCTAAATAAAGGTGTCTTTGAGTTGGCCGCGCATTATTTCATACTAGCCCAATGACAGTAATTGAAATTTTAATTACGAACACAGGTGGCCAAGGTAAAACATTGGACGAATGGCCCGTTATCTTCACAGTTAGGTCTAACCAAAGCTATTTCTATAATGTGTCACAGGAGCAACTAGTGAAGTTGTTTTTTTTTCTGTGACCTACTTGTGTTAAGTAAGTATCATTCAAATTGGGATGTTTAATTTTTAGTGAACTTGATAGCAATCAGATTCATCAACTTGAACTGACTTGTTGGTTTGGTACACACTATTCCTATTTCACCTATTCACTATTAGTGTGTACCTAACGGCCTCCAAGTTTTATATACATAAAGATTTAATGTGCCACTAGATACAGTTGATAGGCACACAACATTTTGATAAATACCGCATTTATATATTTTAATAATACAATGGTTTTCAGAAAGTATCCAAATTTTCATAGGCCCACTATTAAAACGGGCTCACCCTCCCACTGGGTCCATGGGCTTATTTTAATTAAAATATTAGAATGGGCTCTATACATACGCCTTTAACCTTTACCCACATACACTGATTTTGGACATTTAGGGGGACCTCACGCTACACAAAAGCCCATAGCGGCGGATTCTCATGATTATATTTTTTTTCCTAACTGAGATACGATGATGGCTCGAAGTAGCCTCGTTATCATCACCAAACTTGCGGGGGAGCGAACCCCTAAAGGATATTATGTTTATTTTTAAAAAAATGGGATGCCAACTTAAATTATACCCTGCACATAAGAAGGAAAGAGCTAGTACTGAGTAGCGCGCCCGACCCAAAGCTTCGTGTGGAGATCGGTGCAATACTCACAAGAGCGGGTCTAGAAGCGTCCGCCGCCGCCGCGCTGGTTGCCGCCCGACGCGCCGCCCATGCTGCTGTACCCGCCGCCGCCGCCGCCGCTGTTGCCGCCGGTCGAGTAGCCGCCGCCGCCGCCGCCTAAACAACACACATTAGCACACTAACTAAGTTCACGATTTTAGTTAAATACGTACATATATTTGTTTTTACTTAGAAGAAAAATTGGAATACTGAAACTGATCAGGATTTTACCGTGTTGTTTTGTTTTAATGAGCTCCCGATATTTCGGCACGATTCGGTTGTAAGTGCCACGATCACGGGTTACGAGTTCACCCACAGCAAAACATCATGGCATATATCCCAGTCAGTTAAAGTTTTATAATGTGTGTAACCATGACAGTTTAAAATTATATAAATAAGAATTTGTTTGTCTTATTTTTGACTTTAAATGTTTTTTGCACAATGTTGGATTGACAGAGTTAGTCAAGTACATCACTATAAAAAAACCTAAAATCTTTATAATGGTGTACTTGAGTCTTACAAATTTTCAGATCTGTGCGAAGTTTTGCACGCTTACTGCCCTTAATATTTTTTATCCGACTACTAATATTACAAGTTAACATGCAACTTAACTTAAAAGAAAGATCAAAAATTTTGCTCACCGGACTCACCGGAATTGTAGGGTTGCGACCTCTGCGTGTTGTAGTTGGAACGCATAGGCCCGCCGGCGTAGCCCTGCTGGTAGCCGCCGCCGAAGTTGTTGGAGCCCTGCCCCCAGCCGCCCTGGTCGCCGTAGCCCTGGTTGCCCCAGTTGCCTCCCTGGTTGCTAGTGTCCCAGGGGTTTGGGTTGCCCCATGGGCCTTGACCATATCCAGAATTGTAGCCCCCATCTGAACGTGACAGAGTTAAGCGGTAAAAGTAAAAAAAAAGTTAGGAGTTTTTTTGGTTTAGAATGTAGGCTGAAGTCATTAGAA
This sequence comes from Maruca vitrata, assembly GCA_039566165.1. Lineage (NCBI taxonomy): Eukaryota > Metazoa > Arthropoda > Insecta > Lepidoptera > Crambidae > Maruca > Maruca vitrata. The sequence continues at coordinate 4,894,162 of CM076923.1, read as the reverse complement.
TCGTCAGGTCTCTAAATAATTGGATTTGGATTTGTAATGTATGTGAGTTTAATCCATATTATTCTAAATACCCTTTATTAACTGCCAGTCACCAAACCGTAGTAAAAAAACTTTCAAACAAAGTTGCATTAAAAGCTGGTAAATTATAAGATTTAAATAACATTGGGCAGGAAGTAGCAATGAATCTTTGTATGAAGACTAAAATTTGTTGAGTTAATCCACACTCACCATTATTCCCCCAATCCTGTTGGTTCTGCCGGCCCCAGCCGCCGCCACCGCCGCCACGCCCGCCGCGCCGCCCGCCGCCGCCGCCACCGCCGCCCATCTCCGACTTGGCCAGCGCCTTCTTCACATCCAACCGGTTGCCCTTCACCTTGTGGTTCTGTTGCACTGCAATTAACAAGGTGAAAATATGATCAAAATCTAGAATCTAATCATCAATATACATTTTCTACTCAGTTATAACAATTAGAAAGACTACAAAAGAATTTGATTTAGTCCTTATACAACAACCCTGCCTGTACAAAAAACAAATATCTCTATACTTACAACATATTCTATCAACAGGATCATAATCATCAAACTCTACAAAGCCAAAGCCCCTTTTCTTCCCAGTATCTTTCTCTGTGACCAAACTCACAGAGACAATATTTCCATATGAGCTAAAATACTCTTTTAAATCCTCATCCTCTATATCCTGCTTCAGTCCTCCAACAAATAACTTCTTGACAGTAGCACTGGCATCAGGCCGGTTTATTTCCTCTCTTGGCACTGCTCTCTTTGGTTCCACCACTCTGGAAGAAGACAAATGGTGATGTGTTATGGAAAACAAAACACTATCATGGTAGGCCAAAGTGCATTAACATGGAAGAAATATTGATCTGATACTGCATAAGTTGTGATTACCTTGTTCAAATGCAATTCATTACTACAGCACAGTGAAACAATTACCTAAATCTAATAATAACCATACCAGGTACTTACCTTCCATCAATTTTATGAGGCCTATTATTCTGAGCATCATCGACCATGTGGGCTCGGGAATATGTAATGAAACCGAACCCTCTAGATCTCTTAGTCTGTGGGTCCTTCATGACCACGACATCAACTATTTCACCCCATTGCTCGTAGAATGACTTCAGAGAGGCATCGTTTGTTCTATAGTCTAGGCCACCAATGAACAATTTTCGCAAGTGCTCAGGCTCCTCCTGTTGTAGAATATCAGGTAAAATGAGATATCAAAAAATAATTTAGACAAGCATAGCGCAGATTAGCTTAATCTTTTTTACTTACATATTCATCACCACCGCCACCACCACTGGGTTTCATGATTGACAATTTGAGGAGAGGTACTTTTTGGACACTATAATCAGGTTAATATTTCAGTATTTTCTTTGGATTTTTCAAATAAATAAAACTAAATCGAAAGCGGCAACGCAAACAAAATGTCACGTCACGCACGTCACTTTTTTTATTACCACAGATAATTTATGATAAGAGAAATTACTCAACCATTACCAAAAAGAACTTTTAAAATGTTATATTTTATTAGTCCATTGCATTAAATGAAAATAACAAATACAATCAAATATTTTATTTAAGTGATCTACTTACTTATCTATAGACCAAAATTATATTTAATTATTACAGCATTCAATCTGGCAACATTCAACCCTAACCCGGTTTGCATTTTGCCGGTTCGGATAGCGGTACGATCTTTCCGCCCGCTATCCGCAATTCACCCCCGCCATATATCGAGCGAACGAAATGGACCAATCACAGGCGCTCCCTCCTCCTCTTATCGAAGCGAGGCGATAACAAGTAGATTTGATTGGTTGTTTGTCTGTCATTCGGTCATCAAATTCAACATACCTTTCATCCCAGTTGAGTCTTTCTTTTTGGCGTGGCTTCGGTTGCGAACGGTCGTTCTTACAACACTGTTCCAAACGAAAGCATTGTACAAAAAGTGTTATTTTTATAGTGTTAATATCAAGAAATTGTATTTATCAAAATGAGGCCCCAGCAGAATGGAGATGATGGCTTTGTAAGTAATAATTTACTGTATTTGGACATTACAAATGATTATTTCAATTTCTCTCATCAGTGGTCCGTATTTGTTACTTATTGAGCGAAGTTCTATTTAGACCAACTGAATACTTTAAAAAATGCCCTATTCAGTTTGATCTAATTTAATTAATTATGTTTTGAGGATGCTATCACTCTATTGCGCCGTATTTTACCGACGCCATTCCGCCATCTTGTTGACTCATAGCGTCCTACTTTCAGGATGAGCCCGAGGTTCACCGTAAAATCTTTATCGGTGGCCTGAACTACCGTACTACTGACGAGTCTCTAAAGACCCATTTTGAGAAATGGGGAGAGATTGTGGACGTCGTAGTAATGAAGGATCCCAAGACCAAGAGGTCCCGTGGGTTCGGATTCATCACATACTCTAAGGCGCACATGGTAGATGACGCCCAGAACAACAGGCCGCACCGCATCGATGGACGGTAAGTCGACGCTTCTTTATTGTTCGTGTTTGCAGTCCAGCTATATGAAAGTGGAACTCTCGCTTTCGTATCGTTTTATGCTGCAAAAAATATAAGACACCGCTTGGTGAATGTCTCATGACATGATACACGTGGCATTTTCTGTGGGGTCGACATTTTTAGTCATTAAAAAAGACAATTGTTTTTGAAAATCACCACGTGCGTGTGCGTTAGTCGTTGTATTCATGGCCTAATTGCGTTGCAGTGTGGTGGAAACTAAGCGCGCTGTTGCCCGTCAAGACATCAAGAACCCCGAGGCTGGAGCGACAGTTAAGAAACTGTTCATTGGTGGCATCAAGGACGACCATGATGAGGATCAACTGAGAGAATATTTCTCTAACTATGGAACCGTCCAGAATGTTAGCATAGTAACGGACAAAGGCACTGGCAAGAAGAGAGGTTTCGGCTTCGTCGAGTTCGATGACTATGACCCCGTTGATAAAGTGTGCTGTGAGTATGACTCATGTGTTATTTTAACAACTGAATCCACAGCTTTGCCCCAGAATGGAAGTTGTGTGTCCATGTTTGGCTTCTCTGACTGTGGATATTAACCTGTTGACATAGCTATACCATGCTTACCGTTTTATTGGAAGATTTGGTACGCAAGTCAATGAACATTACTATTATTTATCAATATAATTTTTTTTATATTAGATACCAACCTATTTAAATTATGCCGATGTTTGACTTTTTATTTTTATTTTTAGTGAACGCTCCCCACAAGATCAACGGTAAGCAATTGGATGTCAAGAAAGCCCTACCTAAGGATGGTTCGGACCAGAGGGGAGGCAGACAAGGCCAAGGCCGGAACGACAACTGGGGCAATCAAGGTATGTAAAATGTTTAAAAAGTCATCGATGTTCTGAAATCATCTTGTGGTGTGATATTTTTCTCAACAGGAATTTTATCGCTTTACAGGTGGCTACGGAAACAACCAGGGCGGGTGGAATAACTCCAACCCATGGGATAACAACCAGGGGGGTTGGGGCGGTAACCAGGGTGGCGGTTACGGGGGCGGCGGTAACGGCCGCGGGGGCTGGGGCAACCAGGACTTCGGCAACTACGGACAACAGAGCTATAGCGGGGGACCCACCAGGAACAACCAGCAGTACGGCAACAACCGCGCGCAGCCCTACAGCATGAACCAGGGCGGCGGCGGCGGCGGTGGCGGCGGCGGCTACGGCGGCGGCAACTACGGGGGCGGCCAGGGAGGACGCGGGGGCAGGTTCTAGACTACGTAAGTATACTTCCTTGCACAGCACCCATAACACTACAATTCTATCATCCCTCTCATCATAAGAACGAATCATTTTTTCATCTCATTTTACAAAAAACTTTCCATTTTAGAACACGAGCCCCATTTGCTCAACAGTGATCTCCCCCACAAGTTATTTAGTTCTTAGGCATTTGGATGTTTCTGTATGTGTTTAGGTCGCACTACATAGCATTAATTAATATTAGGACGATATTTTGCCTTTACTTGCAGTGGAATAGATCCGATGATTAATGCTATGGTGGTAGTCCTTATTGTTGTTAGTGTTATACTTGTACGTGACTCATTAAAGGTTTTTTCAATCTCTAGGTTTCGTGCTAAGTACACTAGTAAAGCAGAGTATACCGAGCTAGTGTAGGCAGTACGCTCCGGAGCACTAGATACACACCTCACGGTCCACACGCGAGACCACCTAGGAGACGGCGTCAGGATACCATAGACATAGCTGGAGCTCTTGACTCTTAGACAAATAGAATTTTATAAATGTGTACTGATTTTTGTAAGTTGGTCTTCTATTTATTGTAGTACTTAGGTACTTATCGTGACATACTTTATAAGGATATACTAGATGATGTAATATGAAAATTAGTTACGTTGTTTTTTACGAATAATTAAGTACAACTTAGGGTAAATTTCCCTGTAAGAAATCGCATAAATAGAAGCTAGGTGAATGGACAGTTAAGTTGACATTTAGATTATTATTATCAAGTGATTGATTTTAATTTTCCATATTTCACTCAGTATTAAGTTCTCAAATAGCTGTTAATGAAAATAGGATTAGAAATTATTGACTTGTAGGTTAAATTTTAATGTATAATAAATTTTAATACAAAATCAGTAGGTTTGTTTCTTTAGATCTGTAAATACAATATACCTTTTTATTTTGAGTTTTTACTCAACAGCCATGTGTAAACAAACATGTATGTTTAATCATGGCTAGATAGTTACTTAATTTGTTACTGATATAATTATGATAATAAATTATGTTAGTCTTACGAGATTATGTAAGATTTATGGTTTAGTTATTTTCCCATTCTGTTTTATTATCATGACAGGTAACAAAGTGTAGGTGTTTGCCTACTTGATACATTCCTGAAAGCCGTTATCATGTAAATTCATGTAGTAAGTTATATAAATGGTAAGTTCAATTTGAGCGGTTAGGGTTCCGTAGGTGAGTACCGTAGTGGCACATGCAGTTGTATCGAAAGTGATTCGGTCAGTAGAGTACAATATGGCTTCTCGCAGTTATCTGCCTACGGAACTCTAACGTCCGAAACGGGACTTTGAAACCGCTATCTTTTTAAAATTGTAAATGAGGTCAACAGACTGTTACTCTAACGGGCCTGTCGAGTTGCCTCCATCATTAGCATGTAACGGTTTTATCAAGAATTCACATGATTGAATAAAATAAATGTTAGCAATTACGCTTTGTGTAGTTCATTTTGAAGTTTTCAATAGGTGTGTAAGAAAACTAGGTAGGTTCACCGACATATTTATGCATGCTAGGTACATAGTTGAACCTGTTTATATTGTGTAAAATACAACTTAGGTAACTTGCCCATCTACTTACCTACTCGGAGAAATAAAAGAAACTTAAAGGATTTCTTTTGAATCTTTTCTTAGGTAGGTACCTACTACTGAATACTTACCAAAATATAAGCTACCTACACGGATGAGTAGGTAGGACCTATTCGAAAGACGATGAAAGAGACTACTCTTCGTCGTTTTCACAGTCCCTACTTGGTACCTATTTATTGATGTTGTCTCTTCTAAAGAGTTATATTTTATAGGTACCTACCCTAAAGACTGAGGCGTATCACCTTTTTTATTGAATTTTGGCAATCGATTACCTTATTTCACCGATAAGTCTTACAATCAAGGTGGTCCTGTTTAGGTACCTATAGAAGTCTGAAACGTAAATCGCACGTATATCTTGAATAGTTATGTAGGAATCTATCATAGTGATAGTTATTTTGAACATAGTTGCTTGCAATTTGAATTCAATTTACCATTATAATAGGTATATTTGATTATCTAATCCAGTACTACCTACGCAGTTGCTATGTTACTTACAAATTTAAAACTCGAGCGAGCGCTTTACGTCGTTGCTTTTCTTGAAATATAATTTAGGCAGGACAGGACGATAATGAATTTCGTGTCAATACCATAGTTTGAGAATGATAACATTAAAATTTTGATGAAGATTATGTGTGCAAAAATAGGTGGGGGTTTAAAAAACGGGCGGCTAGAAGGAATGACCGGGCTAGAAATCCAAAATAGGAAACAACGCATGAAGTTAGTACAGAATATCTACACTTCCTGTTATTTTCTCGTGGTCCCTTAGGATCACGCGATCAATCAATCACTTAATTTATAAGTTCAATGGCAAGACCATAGTTGGGTCATTCGGTCACTGTATACGGATACGGATTTTTCAGGAAACAAGGAGCTCATGATTATTTTTTCTTCTTATCTCTTTAGTTATTTACATTCCTCTATATCCTACCAACCCACTTCTATCCTCTCAATACGATAAAATGAAAGCATAAGCTTATTCAGTCCATTCTGCTGTTAAAATGCTCTTGGATGCTCTATCCGTTAGATCTTTTCCATGACATTCAAGTCTAGTACCATTATCACCAACTTCTCTTTCATTTCCAAGTGCTAATGATTTTCATTCTATACTTAGTCTTAACACGTAGGTAGAATCTTATAAAGGTTACCTACTTACTACCGATCGATTAAAAATACCCACTACCTATCTATTCACCTGAGCAATGTATGTAACACATCCATAATAAATTGTTTTCACAAATCATCCTATCCTATAACATTTTCTTCAGCTTTTTAATTTCTAATTCATACATTTTATTTCCATGGCGAACTTCGATGACGCCGGGGCCAAACGGTCTTCCAAGGTACCTATCTTACAGCAGAGGTAAGTATTGTTTTATTTTATTGTGAAAAAAGTGAATTACCGGCTGCGGCTCCTACAGTACAATGTAAGTATTTTTGGTTTTATGAATAAATGAATTAAAATTATATTTTGAGTATTTTTACTTCATTAACACTCTGCAGTTTACTAAACAGTTCACTTCCCAATTAATACATGCTACGGTCCTAGATGACCGGTGTGTACATTATGATTATTGAAAGATAACGATAACAAGTCCTTATTACATAAGTAGGTACCTACCATACATCTGTGAAAAATGAGAACCTATCGATCAACACACGATCAGCTCTATTGACGACCATAAAATACACAAGAGTGGGAATTCGTTTCCCTAAATAGTGTGTTACCGTGCGTTTATGCCTGCCTTGGCCATGCATGCCAGAACCCGAACGGTAAATGGTAATTTTTTTAAAAATATCAAGAATGTTTTACATTTACCATTCGTGAAAAAATACCATATATTATAAAAAGTATAACCCAGAAGTACGTTCTTAAGTGCGAAGAAGACGATAGTAAAAAAGGCATGTCCATATGGATTGCGTTTGAATATGTTATGAAACAGAGTTGGTGTTCGATACCTACTTAGGTATCGAGAGATACGACCAGAGGTACAAAATTCATGGGATTCTTATTTAATTGGAAACTGGATCGATTTGATAAAAAGCCATACAGTACCTACCTATCTACCTTAATTAAAGCGCCTGATAAAAATAGAAGCAACCCAGTCAAAAGCAAAAATGTCACGAACTTTATTGGCAGGAGCTAAAAGTATAAAAGAAGAGCTTGACTGATAAGCATCATCGATCTGATGGAAAAAAAAATCAATATGCCTAAATTGAAAATCAAAATCAAATTGTGTGTAGGTAGATAGATAGCTATCTAGTCTACAGGCTTCATGACAAGCGAATTTAAAGCGCCTGATAAAAAAATAGAAGCAACCAAGAATAAACCCATAAATGTCGAATCCGTTTGCTTCATAAGCACAATCACCCATTACCTACGTATGTATTTGGAATAGCTGACTGAATCAATGTCAGTTGTCGAAACTTTTCGAACTGACTTAGTCATGGTCCACCTATATAGTGAATATGACTAAATGAATGAATGATTAAAACCTTTTGGAGGGTAGTGCGATTTTCTGAACAATATTTATCACGTCATTACTACTATCGGAGAGTACTATTTTTTTTTACTGTATTTACTATAGTAACTTTACCAAAGATCGTGGCTAGTTGAAAGTTGTAACTATAATATAGAGATAGATAGATCTAAAATAAATAACTAAAAATATGTACCTAGCTATGGGTGTCTTATGTAAAAGAACTAGTAAGTACAATGGACTAATCATTTATAGCTAAAGGCAGCCCTTCTAAAACAGAAACCAGGAAGTGACGCTTTATCACGAGTATCGAGTACTAGCGGGTCGGATGTACGACAGCGAGCGCATGCGCCGCGGAAACGGCCAGGCCTCTGATTTCACTTTCATTTTATCCGCGTGGAAAATACCTACCCCGGCATCCGCTGTGGAGGCAGTTTACAAACAATCTATTCATCATCTCAAGACGAATTTGTATGCACTATTGTATGTAAATTTATTAAATAACTTACTACTAAAAAAAAATATGCCTAAATTGAAACTAAACTGCATAAAAATCTCAACAATCTGCACAGATTTATCTCCTACTGCAAAATGAAGACAATCAGAACATAATAGTTATGAAGAAGACTTCTTACTCATACCTATCTAGAGAGATATATTAGGTTGATAATACACAGTACCTACAACAGTACTCATCATGATTGTCCTGCCCTTCACTATTTGGATTTATAATAATTATTCTCAGATAAGTAAAAAAATTCATTTCATATCTACCTACGATTATTCGACGCTTTAACGGTGAAGGAAAACATCGTGAAAACAAGAAACCTGCACACCTACGAATAAATTCTTGTTTGTGTAGTCAACCAACCCGCACTTGGCCGCGTGACTTGACTAAGGCCTCCTAATTTAGGGTAGGCCCGTGCCCCAACAGTGGGGAAGTGTATGGTGAAGAATGACGATGATGAAGTCAAAAAAGATTTACCTTTAATAGCGTAGCTACCTGACAAATCTGTGTAGATTCCTTACTACACTAAGACTAGGTAACAAATCTTGGCATTGTGTTAACTCACTCACGCCTCACATCCTGCATTGATGGTTGCTGATAAAAAATAAAGTACCTTCAAACTTTTCATGTGTTTTTTTTCATGTCCATGGATTGAGGAGCCACTTTCGATTTAAAAAGGAATCTCGCCCCCTTATTTAGTAGGGAAGTACTGGACTAAAATTTTTAGTAGACACTATACTCAATTGCTACTAAATGATACAAAATTTTCAAAAAATACATGAAATACTTTCCGTGTTTCAGGTGGCTCCTCAATTCAGATGTTTTTATTGAGGAGCCACATTCACAGTTACATAACTTTAGACATATTATTATACTACAAATTTCAGAATTCGGTTTGCAAAATTATTTTTCACCGTGTTGCTTATAAAAGAGGACTTTTACAAGTCATTGAAATGAAAAGATGACACCCTACTTTTACAAGAAGCTCACGTATCGTATGATATACCTACTCGATCACTTGGTTAGGTAGATACACTGTAAATGGTCGTGAGCTATTATATAGAATAGAATATGTTTTATTTATCACATAAATATAAACCAAACACAAATCTGAAAACTAATACTAAACTTATGTGCTTTTAAAGGGCTCCCAGCAAATTTTTTCCCTAAGAGGAACATAACAAGTGAATAAATATATTGATTCATAGAATTATGTCCCTAACTATGTTTTTTATAATCTATACTGATCAATTAGGCGGTAAGTAGATAAACAAAACACAAAAATGATAATTAGTCATTACATACGATGTAAAACGTGTAACAAAAACTGAAAGGGCATCGGTGAAAATAAAAATTTCAAGTAGGTATTACTTTTCAAGTAGGTATTACTTGAAATTTTTATTTACACCGATGTATAGATGTGCGTTCCCATTGAGGGTCCACACTGGAATTTTGAGCTTTTGAATGTGTCAGGCTTTAGTAAAAGTTCTCAAACGATTGTAAATGGAGTAAAAAATTTGTAAAAGTTGGCACTCAAAAGTTACAATCGTTTAAATTGGACCCTCAATCGTGCCTGACTGGTACCCATATCTCATAATCTAGTTGAAATTTGCAACTTCTGTAAATTACTACTCTTAGTAAAAAATTTGTAAAGCTCATTTTATAAAATTTCACCTCCCAGTATTCACTCAATAATAAAAAAAAACCAATAAGAAAGTGGTCCCTCAATCGAACACCATAAGTTTGCATTTAGTGATAACCACTGTAATATTTAAAATACAGGTGCCACTAAGCGTTAGTAAAAGTCCTTAAACGATTGTAAATTAAATCTTAAGTTTGTAAAATAAACCATTAAAAAGTTATAATCGATTAAAGGTGGTCCCTCAATTGAATAGTCCATAATAAAACTAAACCAATTTACGTTGCTTGTAAAAGCTAAATAGACGAATGTTGTAGACTATCATTTAGTAAATTTTTTTTACTAACTATTACTTTATAGAGCAGTATCAAAAACTGTACCGTTTTATTTTAAATTAAAATCTAACTCCTGTGAAGAAATACGACGGTCGAGGTGACCACACATAAGGATTTCGTAGTATAAAGCAAAGTCGCTTATCTAGTAAGTAAATAAAATAAGGTCTGTTTGTTGACATTATTATTTATTAAATTCATTTACTTCGAAGCACTTACTCGAAAGTTTTTCTAATCAAGTACCTATAATTCTTAAGGATAAACAATGACTCCAAACTTAATTGTCAAAGTCAACGTTTTTCTGCAAACTAATTATAGGTGTAGCCTCTGAGATCCTAGTGTTGGGATTGAAATAAGACGAGGTGTTTTTGAGTATAATAAAAAAAATATTTATTCCCTGCTAACCCGTCGAAGGCACGTAAGTAAGTGCTTCGAAGTAAATGAATTTAATAAATAATAATGTCAACAAACAGACCTTATTTTATTTACTTACTAGATAAGCGACTTTGCTTTATACTGTGTAGTGATCCTACGAAATCCTAATGTGTGGTCACCTCGACCGTCGTATTTCTTCACAGGAGTTAGATTTTAATTTAAAATAAAACGGTACAGTTTTTGATACTGCTCTATAAAGTAATAGTTAGTAAAAAAAAATTACTAAATGATAGTCTACAACATTCGTCTATTTAGCTGGTTACGTATCAAATTGACTAAAGCTATTTCAACTACTGCCGATTCAACTATGCTCGACTCACCTAAAATCACTACGCCTAATGCACGACTCGCCTAATGCTTAACTCATATAATTCTGTTTAAACTAAAATCGATTGGACTAAAGCCCGTTTAATCTAATGGTTATTTAACCTAATGTTTTTTTGACCTAATGTATGTTTCAAATATGTTTGGAATATCTAATCAACAACTTGCCTACTATTTTATTGGCTCAGTGGAACAATGGTTGGTGACCCAGGTTTCCTAAACATGGTTCCAAGAGTCGTGGGTTCGATTCCGACCCGGGACAAATAATTGTGTGATGAATATCGGTAGTTGTTCCGTGTTTGGGTGTGATTATGTATTTAACTACCACCTGCCCCTTAGATCGCTATGCAGGCTTGAATTACACTCTAGGGGTAGAACAGACGTGGAGTCAGGTTTGCAGCTATTTGCTTCTGTCTATACCTGTTACCTATTACCAAAGTTAAGACCGTAGGTGAATGAAGCGTCAGATGAATTAAATAAGGCCTCCGACCGATTTCGGCCAAGGCGTCCGACCTCAATTAATTGAGATCAGTCAACTGCGCAGGACATATTATAGTGCACAAGTGTGCGCGCAAACATAAGTGCACTCTCTGTTGTCTGTTACTTTCATAGTTCGATTAGACGGCAATCCGACATGGTCGATGAGAGATCAGGCGCAGGACTACCGGCTTAACGTGCTTATCGAGGCAAGGGCGTGCAACCGCCAACTACCTAACTCTGGGCTGAGTAATTCTTTAACAGAAAAACTCCCAAAAATTGGCTCGACTCCGGACTCGAACCGGGAACCTCTCGGTCCTTAGCAGCGCTTGCTACCAATTAACCAACGAGGCAGTCATAGGTGAATTAACTGTTAGGTGAATTAACCGTTAGGTGAATAAAGCGTAGATGAATAAACCGTAGTTGAATAAAGGTTAGGTGAGTCGAGCGTAGGCGAATTGTCCTTTAGGGATTGCGTGCATTAGTTATTATGAAATTATGCGAAACGATCATAAGGTATTGCAAAGATTAGGTGAGTCGAGCATAGTTGAGTGGGCAGTAGTTGAAACAATTTTAGTTATTTTGATTTACGTATCAAAATAACTAAAGTTGTTTCAACTACTGCCGATTCAACTATGCTCGACTCACCTAACATCATTATGCCTAATGCACGACTCGCCTAATGCTCAACTCATATAATTTTGTTTCAACTAAAATTGTTTGCACTAAGGACCAATTTAATCTAATGCTTTTTTAACATAATGCATGTTTCGAATATGTTTGAAATACCTAATCAACAACTCGCCTACTATATTTATCATTACTGCGCGTTGCGCGGTTTGGGCTCTATCACGGCTCTGGCGTTGCGGGGCTCCGGCGGTCCCACGCTTATCGTCGCAGAATGGTTTCGCTCACCATTGCAGCTTCAATATAGATCAGCCAAGTGCGCAGGCCATATTATAGTGCACAAGTGTGCGCGCAAACAAGTGCACTCTCTATTCCCTTACTCTTATAATTCGGAGAGACGGCAATCCGACATGACCGATGAGAGATCGGACGCAGGACCATCGGCTTAACGTGCTTTCCGAGGCACGGGCGTTAAACCGCCAACTTCTGAACTTCGGGCTGAGTAATTTCATTGCAGGAAAACTCAACACAAATTTTGCCTGACCCCGGACTCGAACCGGGGACCTCTCGGTCCTTACGCAGTGCTTGGTACCAATAGATCAACGTGGCAGATACCAAATACCAAAGTATAGGCGGTAGGTGAATTCGCTCTTAGGTGAGTAAAGCGTTAGGGGAATAAAGCGTAGATGAATAAAGCGTAGACGAAAAAAGGTTAGGTGAGTCGAGCGTAGGCGAATTGTCCATTAGGGATTGCGTGCATTAGTTATTATGAAATTATGTGAAACGATCATTAGGTATTTCAAACATTAGTTGAGTCGAGCATAGTTGAATCGGCAGTAGTCGAAACAACTTTAGTTATTTTGATACGTAACCATTTAGCTTTTACAAGCAACGTAAATTGGTTTAGTTTTATTATGGACTATTCAATTGAGGGACCACCTTTAATCGATTATAACTTTTTAATGGTTTATTTTACAAACTTAAGATTTAATTTACAATCGTTTAAGGACTTTTACTAACGCTTAGTGGCACCCGTATTTTAAATATTACAGTGGTTATCACTAAATGCAAACTTATGGTGTTCGATTGAGGGACCACTTTCTTATTGTTTTTTTTATTATTGAGTGAATACTGGGAGGTGAAATTTTATAAAATGAGCTTTACAAATTTTTTAACTAAGAGTAGTAATTTACAGAAGTTGCAAATTTCAACTAGATTATGAGATATAGGTACCATTCAGGCACGATTGAGGGTCCAATTTAAACGATTGTAACTTTTGAGTGCCAACTTTTACAAATTTTTTACTGCATTTACAATCGTTTGAGAACTTTTACTAAAGCCTGACACATTCAAAAGCTCAAAATTCCAGTGTGGACCCTCAATGGGAACGCACATGATGTATAGTACCGGTATGTATAATTACTATTGCTCAAATAAAGATTTATTACATATCGTTTTTATTATGTACCAGATTCTGCATTTTCGTAAAAGAAGACAGAAGAAAAAATAGAAGCAATCTACATGCATAACCTTATAGGTTATTAAATTGTGCCTAGAGTCCTTATGGAGTGTGTCCCTTATTCAACAACATCCATCCTCCATCCATATCCTGACGGTACACTCTTATGGCAATGGATGGCTATGTACGAGTTATTTTACCCAGTTAGTACTAAGAGGACCTAAAAATTTCAGCGTATCGTAGGGTTTACTGCAGGTACATACGAAGTTCTGAAAATGTGGCAGCTGTCAGCTACCACTGGTTATAGCATAGCATGCCAGTTACACGCAACGAGTGTCGATTAGGTAATGACGACGCAATGGTGTGGTGCTCGCTGCGCCGGCGTCGGCGGTGGCGCAGCGAGCGGTGGGGTGCTTTAGGTTTTTGGTGCGAGGAGAAAGTGCGGCTGGTGGTACGAAGACCCCGGCGGCACTCGGCGACTCCGCGCGGCCGCGGCCGACACACGCCCGCAGTTCACGGGCGATCCGTTTGCGAAATAATGCCATTGAACAACTGTCGCCGAATTAGACAGTGAACGAAGCGTGCGCGGAGATGCCGCGCAAATAAATAGTGGTGCAGCCATCAATAACACCGCCGCACAGGATCCCACGATGTGCCAATGGATAGTGCCTACAATCGTCGTCGTCCTTGCACTCCAGTCCGCTGGCGCCAGGAAGTTGAGCGACCCGGACGCCCCTATCCTCGATAACCATGTGAGTATTAATATAATTAGCGACGTTATCTATGACGTTATCAAATGCAATATCAGTCGATTCGCGGCCGGTGCAATGACTTTGACGGCATCAGCTGCACTTTTACTTTCCGTCAAACACATTCGCTTGTTGCAACCGTTTATATCCAGACCGTTGACAAGACTGAAATACGATGACAATAAGAAAGCGAAGTATTTGAATTTCATTAATCGATAGTGACTGCTTCCTAATTTCAAAGAACTTGCATAATTTTTTTTTCAGTTATGATTGCACAAATTAACTCACATTTTAAGTAACTTATCTAACTCTTCATTTTGAATTTAAGAGAACCTTAGTCGCATTTGTTGATAAAATTAATTAGGGCAAATTGAGGCTGCTCCTGGTTGGGGCCTTGCAGGAGATTTTGTTATTATCTTCTTTAATATGTAATTTCATGAAGGACGATAGACTATTGGAACCTCTAAAGCTAATTTTTAAGGTTTATTACATGAATAATAAGATTTACAAAATATGAGAACGTCCTTTTTTGAACTTTGTTAATAAGGTTTCGAATCGACAACTTATATCCGCAAAATGCTGACTATTTTGTATTTAAATTTTTTGCAGATTGATAAAAAAGATGACGCACTTATGTTTGTTTAGGTAAATGTTTGGATCAGTTTGTAGTTTAATGTCAGGACTCCTAATAGTTTAATTTGGTACGAGGTTACCTTTTAGGGCGTAGTTTCCTACTCAGTTTCAAACTACATTCTGGGCGAAATTGCGAACAGGACTGCTAGGATTAAATCAGTAGGTAAAATATCAGCGTACCTATTACATACACTCATATGAATATTTTCCGGTGATGCAAGTAAGCGGCTTTATGTAACATGTTCGGTTTGGCTGGTTGGGTATATTTCTTTTTGGGAATTGGTGTCACCCACGTTTTGCAACGTGGTAAGATTGGGACTTGATAACGGTAGAAGAGGCGTCATGATGACGAATCATAAATTCTGTACATCATTGAGTAAACACTGGTCGATTCCAAAAATATTAATTAAGTAGTCAAAGATAAAGTTAAAGTTTTTATGCGAACAAAGTGTAGTTACAGGTCTTATGTTTAAAGTAGGATCTTACATGCCTACTTGTTACCCTTTTTGGGGGTGTCAAACATCGATCTCCATAACTTGTGTCCTTTCCTATTATTTAAATTATTAGGATTTATGAAACTTGGTATCTGGACGACTTTAAGCAAGGGTAAAAAAATCTGGCTAGCGTTTTGGTGGTGTTAAGTAGTTACCAGTAGGTATGTGAATTATTTAAATTTTTGGGGGTTTATTATAGTAAATTTTTTGTTTATTGTAAAAAAATATTACTAGTAATGCATGGATTAGTTTTGACAATGTTACTGAGACAAACATAAATAGTCCAGATGATAATCATAGGTATCATAAATTTTAAGCAATTTAGTTTATAGCCTTCGCGTGATGTCTGATTACTTACTCCAGATAAGATGATAGCTCTTATGCATGCATATCTGATCTGATCTGTTGTGTAGGTTACAGCGAAGAAGCTACATAATACCTACTTACGTAATACTGTGTTAATGGAAATTATGTAGTTCTTTCGCGGCCAGAACAACGCTAATCGAAATATAACGATGGTAAATAATTTGTTGATGAGGCGGATATGCACTACTTTCGCTGGTTACGTTCAACTTTATGTAATGTTTTTGGTTTTGGCATTCAAATGCGTTGCTTACTTTTTTTTTATCAAAACCACGGATGACTTTTTGTTGTCTGCCAGCATCTATGTTCATGTAGATTATTATACCAGAGCCGCTCTAAGTTGGCCGATTTGCTACATGTTAGACTGACTGCACTAGTGAGGGACAACGGTAAAATTGCCAAAGTATATAAGTAACAGTTATATCTGTTATAGGCAATGTGTATAATGCAGGCATTCTATACAATGCCTAGGAAATGTATAGAATGCCGAGGTTGCTTAGGCAATGTATGAAATGATACTCAATGTTTGAAGTATTTCACACTTTACCTAGGAAATGTATAGAATACCTAGGCATTGTATAGAATGCCGGTTGAAGCTTAGGTAATGTATTTAATCGATTTGTCTTCTCCGTAATTTGGTTAGTTAGATAGGTACCTACTGATCTTTTGAGAGCTTATCCTAATTTGTGTTTTTTCGTATTAAGCGTTTGTCACATAGGAGTTCTAGGACGAACTAGTTTGGCCTAATCTAAACTAGTTTTTCCTTCACAGGTATTATCGAGTATGAGTGGTTTAAAAAAATTTAACACAAATAGGACTCTTTTTTTTCAACTCAGTCTAGGGTGCCAGGAAGTCCTGAGCTCAGGAGCTTATCCAAGGCCAAACGAGTTTGTCCTGAAATAGGTTTTGTCCAGTAACATCTAAATATATAAAAGGAGAAACTGATTGACTGATTGCCTGACTGACATATCGACGCACAGCCTAAACGGTTTAACGTAGGCACTTGAAATTTGGAAATAACGTAGCTAAGGTACCGTAGAGGTGCACTAAGAAATTAATTCCCGAAATTCTTGCGGGAACGGGAATTAGCGGGAAAATCCTATTGTATGAAAAATCTAAACCACTTAAGTTAGATGCTTTAAATTTGGCATGCAGGTACCATAGTTAACATAAAGCTTAGTTGGAACAGGATATTGAAAAATTCTTACGGGAACGGGAGTTAGCAGGAAAAAACTTTTGTATGAAAAAATCTAAACCGCGAAAGAAGATGATTGAAATTTGCCATGCAAGTACCTTAATAAACGAAAAGCTTACTTGCAACGCGATATTGAAAAATTCTCACGGTAATAGGAGTAATTGGGAAAAACCTTTTATATGTTATATCTGTAGTTCACGCGAACGAAGTCGCGGGCACAGCTAGTGTATGTATATGATCATTTCGTTCTTGAGTTTAAGCCTGGTGACAGATGGACGGATGGACCATTTATGTGTTAATGACGGACTCAAAACCAAAGCTACCAAACCCCTCTACGCAAAGCATATTATTCAAAATATACCGAGGTTAAGGTTGATTAACTCTGTCTGAATAATAAATAAATAAAAATGTTTAAGTTCCCACTCGTGGTCGTTCATTATACACATTACCTGATGCGCTTCGGGCATTTTATACAATACCTAGGCAATGTGTGAAATTAATCTTATTATACACATTGCCTGAACGTTTTAGGCATTGTATAGAATACCTAGGTAATCTATACAATACCGGATTATACACATTGCCTATAACATATCCACTTTATAACCAAGCAAGGTCTAATTATAACAATTTTTTATTAAAAACATTTATTCACATCCAGAAGATTGAATTGAAGTTTCTTATTTAAAAATATATTTATTTTTAAAATACATTACTTATTAAATCCTTCATCCTATTTAAAAAAAATACCTGGTGAGTATTACCCACTACGTCACTATGAAAACGTGTCAAACGGCGAAACCTTGTAAAAGCGTAAGACAGAGTGGAAATTTTACGTTTTCTTATAATTCAATGATTTAAAGTAATAAAAGACAAATAATTTGATAATTAGGTGCATTTGACATTTTGAAATAACGTCTTATTTTTAAAAGTTGTTCTTTATGATTCGGTAAATATGCTCCTCTTAACAAGGATAAATGAAAAATATAAAATAAAAAGTGTCAAATCAGCCATCTAAGAGCGTCTCCGGTATAGCATAACTATTAGTTTTTCAGTTATTCCCGTGCTGACTCTCGGAATTTTCTTATTAATCTTTGACAATAGGGTAATACTATTTGAAAATTCTTATGCCTATTCGCGTCATATAGTATATCACGGTATTGTATATTTTGTAGGCATGTAATGTATTTCTTAATCCTTATAATGTTCGGTTTGTCTTTCAGTTGTTTTACCACAATTTTTTGTCAACGATTGATGGACCTTATACGAATAGTTGTGATAGATCGTTAGGAATACCTATTTAGTGAGAGAGAGCAAAGATAAAGCTTGATTCAAACAACCAACCCTAACTAAATTACCAGATTTAATACAAACAATAATAAGTTTCTTCACTAGCCTAATACAATATGGGCACAGCTTAGAAAATAAATGGTACAGGGCCCAAGTCAATCCTTGAAAAATAAATGGGCCCAAGTTTCGTGCATCGGTGTTATGCCCCGGCGCCTCGGTTCCGCGTCACTTTCTTACGTTTGATAAACGGCTGCGGATAACAAAAACGAGAGCACCACGACAATTACCACGTGAAAGGCGCTCGGAGCCGCACTTTGGAAAGTCGCTTATTTGCTGACCTTACGAATTCGAGACGAGACGAGAGGGTGCCATGACTCAGTGGCGTAACTACAGGGTGGCAAGTCGGCAAAATGCCTCGGGCCCCCAGCCGGAAGGGCCCCCGGTCAGAGGAGAATCTCAACCCCCAACACACATACAAATAAAGTAAAAACAACGCACGGGGCTCCATTCCATCCGATGAATTTTGCACGGGCTTCAAGGAGTAAAGTTACGCCACTACCATGACTACAAAAGACTGGATCCCCCTGTTGTATGAGCCATGTTATTGAATTCATACATCACCAAATTTCTATAACTTGTTCTTTTTAGATAATAATAATATGTTACAGTTCAGCATTCAGGTAGCGGAGCTGTTATGATAAAATTATTCCATAAAATAACTTCTTGGTTTTCGATGTATGCTGGGTCGTTGATGTCTTTTGTACACAAAATGGTAATTTTATAACGGATTTAGTTAAATGGAAATTTTAGAATACCTATTTAATCATTTTAGGTAACTGAACATGTCCGTGATATTTACCATATTTTCTGATTTTGACGAGAGTTTATATATTGGTTCATTTTACTGTTTACACGTTCTTTTACCAAATTCGCAAAGCTCATCAGAAGTTAATCATGCCTACGTACTAAGAACTTAGCTGTAGCAATATTTTACTCTGTTGAATGTTAACTTATGCTTTCGTTAGCTTTGTAAGTAAGGTTAAGAACCTTATCAACATTTACCCATGAATCTGTATTTGCACCGTACTTAGCAACAACATATTATTATATCCATGCACTTACCCCTAACTTACGTCCTATTTTGATCTGATTATTCTATAGGTATGTATCATTATTATATAAGTAGGTAACTAATATAAACAATAATTTAAAATATATCGTAAGATTTTACCGTCTACAAAAACTAAATTGAAAACCAATCGGAGAAACAAGCTTACTTATGTTATAGGTCAGCTAATAAAAAAAATAGTAGGTAGTAAGATTATTCAATGACCGTTATCAGAACGGCATTGAACTTCATCAAAGAACTAGATTGCAGTCAGGGTCAGTTGAGAAATCTATTCAGCTAATAAGGCCATGGAGGTCTTTCAGACTTAGATGTTCTGAGGGTACCTAGTTTAGTTTTTTTGTGGATAACTTTATAAGCTGCCAGACGCGGCGAGACGCTTGCAAGTAAGTATTTCTGTTCTCATAGGTTTCAATAAGTAGGTATTCAGCTGACTGGAAAGGTTTGTGAAGTCAGAGGTGTAGTAGTTTTCATTATAAAGATGGAGCAGCAACTCACTAATTAGGAGTTCTTATAGTGGGCTTTCATTGATTGTCGTACTAGATCTTGAAGCACAGATGTGTATACTCTACCTACTAACTCATACAACAAGATTTATCAAAAATATGGGTAATATTTTTATTTACGTAAGAAAGTATGTGATTTTCACTAAAAATGGTCGCATTAAACACATTCGGTTGAAAGATAATATAATTACTAAGTATGCCTATGACGCAGTCGCATAATTTAAACCGTTCAATAACATGACCAACTAAAACATCACTTACCTAATTAGCAAACAGCGTGTTGAATTTCTCATCCATATGGCACGGCAACCTTAGCCTCATTACATGCCATAACAATATTATCTAACTTATTGACAAGTATCAGTTTCGTCACTCTTACGCAACTCGACCACACAGGGAAAGTTAATGAATATTGCATATTCGTTGCCTCTTCGCCACCAAGAACAAGTAAAAATATTGACTGCGAAGGAATAAAATAAGTTACCAAACCATCAAAAGATAAAAAGTGGTGACACTTTTTTTCCTAACTGACTAACGATGATGGCTTGGAGGAGCCTTGTCATCATCACCGGGCTTGCGGGGAGCGGATGACTCTTACCCCTAAATAAATTTAAACGACAAGTGGTGGTGAAGACACTTAACAAAATATTGTGCAGTTAACAGAAATCTATAAATGATAGCAGCTAGCCTATATTTTTATTGGTAGTTATTAAATAATTCATGCTTGAACAGAAGCATTAGCGACGATTACAACTGATTTTATAACATTTATTGGTATTATTTACACTTAGCTCGTAGAACGTGCTATGTATAAAATTATGTAAAGTACCTACTTACCTATTTCTAAGTAGTAGGTACAATTTACGGATGGTAAAAAAACTTGTAACAACAATGCATTTGTTAAAGATCCACCTACTTTGTAAGGGACTCCTTCTTAATTAAACAAATATTTTGAGGCAAAAATTGTATCTGTATTTGTTCTAAAAGCAATAAAATAGGTAGGTACATTATTTGAAAAATTCAACTATAAATTAGGTTTAGCTTAGTACCTCACACAGAAAACAAAATATAAGTAATTCCATTTTCATCGTTTGGTAGGTACTACCTACAGAATTCTAAAATGAACGAAAATTACACTAATTTCCGTTGATACAATTTCGAATCGGTAACCCGTTCACCTGTTACGCAAACCGCAGCGATCGGTCGAGACGAGAAAGCGCAAGTGTTGAGGGAAATAAAAAAAAACAAAAATAATAATAGCGGACCACGCTGAGATTGTGAAAGTAACATTGACATTACTGGCCAATTAACTTGGGGTCCATTGCGCAACTGGCGTGCGCGTACCGCGAAAGTTCTGCACTATAAATGGTAAACAAATCTTACGTAAATGAATTTCCGAGTGGACAAATTAAATACCAGTTTTATAACCCTCTGACGCAATAATGGAGTGATGGATTATCTCAATGCGTTGAAGACGTGCGCCTGACCCACTTCACTAAGGCGGTGTAATTGATCAGAACGACACGCAACCTTCCGGTTTGCAGCCGGAAGAGTGCGTTTGATAGCTGTTATGAATGCACTCAATATATATATATAAATATGTATTGGATATACCTCTTGACTGGGTTACAATTCATATTATCTAACTGCGTGCTAACTTTTTATGAGAGACTTGATTCTTTTCACGTGTCCAAAAGTTCAGTAGGATATACATAGAATAACGTTACATGTGGTATCAGTAGCAGAATGATATTATTATGTAGTTGGGACCAAAACTGATTATTAGATAATTTATTATAGCTAGTTTCATTTCATTGGAATATCAATTAGATATTCCATTCTCACGTCACAAAATACAAAAGCCTAATGTATTATTTTACATATTTAAAAGATTGTAAGCATAGCTGTACCTATACCGTCTGTCTCCCTGACTGAGATATATACCTACTACAAAGAAAACTATTATTTCCTTTCATCGGCAATTTACTTCTGTTATAGATTTTCTAGTTACAAATTTGATTTAGTACATAAATAACAATATACTCGCACGCTACGCTGATATTGTAAATGTATTATTTTCTTGTTTTATTTGGCTGCAGAATAAAGTGTAAAGAATATTGGAAATAACAGATTCAAAATAAATGATTTACATACCAAAATAGATCAAACCATTTGTAACTAAAAACGACAAAATCGAGTAACCATAAGTTTTATCAAATCATCATGACTGCGCAACTACTGTGTAACTTTTTTTAACAAACAACCGACTAGCAATTTACCGTCGATCTATTTTGTACAATTCCAGGTGTCAACAGGCAACAGATCGCAGCGGTTCTTGTTTGACGCCATTTTTGGCCTCGAGGTGCCTATTCTGGAAGAGCAGAGCCTGGAGGAAGACGAAGATGACTCCACGGTCAAGAACTGCTCATGCGGTAAGGGATATTTGGCTATTTTGCTTAAGAACGCAAACTTAATAGATTTAGGTCTACTCGGAAATAATGTAGGCATTTTAAGTATCAACGGTAAATCTCTATTTGGGTCACCGAATAAGCTGAAAAGATTGTCACTCAAGCGAAAGGTTAGATTATGCAAAAATCGGTATCGAATAGGATACATACATTTATTTATTACCTTTGCACACTACATTATTCACCAATACTGACTTGATGACGACAACTCGGATCTTAAGTCCAGTTGAATTAAATTTAAATTAATATGTGAAGAGTGACCAACCATGACAGTTTAATAAAATAAACTAACAATTACAAAACTAACTGAATACAGATATACAGAGTAAAGGTTAATTTTAATAGTCCAAGTCTTAGTTTTATTTTATGTCTGTAAGCTATTTTCATAATAAGTACCAACCCACTTCTGTAGCGGTACCATTAGTTGGCTATCGAAAACTTACGTACGTTAAAAACCTATCGAGTTGTTATTTTTCATACGACCGATTTTAGTTCTTATCGTAACCACCAGGGACGCTGTACAAGTTTTTCATAGACATATTTACGTAGGCGATATCGAGTCCGTAACTTATAAACTCATGGTAGCGCTACTGGTACCTACTTAAATATCTATCGTAAAAGATTTCAAGAAATTCTATTGTTGATGGTGAAATATTAAAAGAACAAGAAGTCTTCGCAAAATCGCAAACAATATGTATGATATATAGCCATACCTACTGTATCGTTATGTATTGGTGCCTAAGCCTAAGTATTGTTATGCGAGGATGCAACGTGAGTGGTACACGTTGAAATTACATCATTAGTCACAAAATTTCCATACAATGCATAGTTCAAAAAGTCTCGAACCTACTTATGTCATACATTAAGCAATAAAATTTACAGGAACATGGTAAATGACGTATCTCAATAAAACTTTGAAATTCACGTTTTAGAATGCGGCAGAGCAAATCCACTGCCTAGAAAGATGGGTAAGTGACTATGTGTATAGCAACATGCAATTGTAGGCTTGATCTGTATTTGTATGTGTGCTATTTGTGTAACTAATATGCTGTAGTTGATCCCGTATTGTATATTAAAGATTGCTCCCGTAGAATCCGATGTAATTTTATAACTTTGTTGTGATCGTAACTAACAGAATGTAGAAATTAATTGAACTGAATATTTACGGTTATTAAAAACGGAAAATTTGGTAAAAAAAAAAACTAACTAACTATGATTTTGTTATATATTCAAAATATTGATATAATAATTCCTTCAGAACATCTTTCTAACAATAATTGTCTGCTTAATCAACCCAAATACCTGTAGTGTTGTTTAAAAAAACTACCCATCCAGTACATTGCTTTGAGACTAAATAGGAATGCGTAGTATGCATAGCCCATAACAGTATTTAGCATCTGGACAAGTAATAATTAAGCTAATGCTAGTCTAGTACCTACCTGCTAGTTCTGTGTAACCTGTAACGAGGCATTTGTTTCTTTTTGTCGCCACACTACCTACCTTTATCTCGCTTGTTATTCCCAAGCAAATAATTATGTATTAGTTCAGCAAAAAGTATCGCAGCGATCAACGACTGCAGAAGAAATTGTGCATTGAACTATGGAAGTGATAGTGAAAGTGTAAAGATGCCGGGGCGCCTCAACTGTAACGCTGTGTAGGGTTTGCTCATGTATTATTGTTTGGACTTAGAGGTATTTCCCTGTCAGTAAGTGTACTTAATACGTATCTACCTACTTATATTATTATAAAATCCACTTTTGTATCTTACGGGACCGTTATCCCTTAAAGGTAATCCTTGATCAACATTTTACTCAAAAATGTCAATGAGTGAGGCTATCCCAAAATCAATTCGGCCTATATTTAAAAACACAAATCATTGTCGTCTTGCGCGTATCATTTAGACATGTGCACAGACTTGGTACCTGCCTACATTACTTTTGTTCCAATACCAAACTAACATACGTCATCCATTATACATCTACGAGTATCCACCTAACAAAATATTAACAAGCTAAACTTTCTACAAGAGAATGCCACGAAAATCTGGTAAATGCAAAATACTTTATGTAAGCCAGTCGTTGGTGTGCCAACTCGGGCCAAGAGTTATATGTACATACTGTTATCTACCCAATATGATACCTATAAAATATCTTTCATGTTTGTGTGCTAACTGTGTGTTTAGATTTAGGTACACCTGTTTTTTCATGATTAATGTTGTTACACGTATCTAATAAACATATTCTCACCTTTATCTAGAATGCTAAGATAAGTTTGATTTCTAGATGTCGATCAGTTTTGTAACTGGATTTTGAATTTTATAAGATGTATTTTCTAGACCCACGTCGAATCACAGCATTATTTCGAACATTACACGAAATTGCTGCGAATTATAAGAGAATTTAAAATATTAAAATTTTGAGTGATATCAATCTCTAGTTGTAGTAGCTGTCCTCAGAAATCCAAAAACACAATAAACAATCCTTCAATTGTCAACCGCTTAGAAAACGAAAACATCCGTTCAGCCAACAGGTATCAGATCGAGTCTAGCTTCCCGATAGGTTCAATAAACTCGGTTCGCTTTCTACAGAGTGCGGCGGGTCGAACCAGGAGAACCGCATAGTGGGCGGGATGCCGGCCGGCGTCAACCGGTACCCGTGGATGGCCAGGATTGTGTATGATGGCCAGTTCCACTGCGGGGCCTCGCTACTCACCAAGGAGTACGTGCTTACGGCGGCTCACTGTGTCAGGAAGTAAGTTGAGACAACACGCCTACTATCGGATGGTATTCAACTATCCAGGAGCTTGGAATGGTACCCGTGGATGGCCAGGATTGTGTATGATGGCCAGTTCCATTGCGGGGCCTCGCTACTCACCAAGGAGTACGTGCTTACGGCGGCTCACTGTGTCAGGAAGTAAGTTGAGACAACACGCTTACTATGAGGGTCTAACTTTCCAGGAGCAATGGTACACGTGGATGCCCAGAATTGTGTATGACTGCCTGTTACATTGCGGGGATTCGCTGCTTACTAAGGAGTACGTGCAGACAGCGGTAAACTGCGTCAGGAAGTAAGTTGAGATATCGTTGCATGGTTTTGACCTATTCAGGAGCATCGAATGGTACACGTGGATGCCCAGGATCGTGTATGCCGGCTAACTAGCTGGAACTCCATTGCGGGGAACCAAAGAGTACCAGCTGTCAGCGTCACACTACGTCAGGATGTAGGTTGGGGCAGCTTTGTATTGTCTTGTACAGGAGCAACAAATGGTACCTTTGGATGACCAGGATCGTGTATGATGGCCAGTTCCACTGTAGGGCTTCGCTGTTCGCCAAAGATTACGTGCTTAAGGTGGCACACTGCGTCACGAAGTAAGTTATGGCATCTCACATACTTGCATGTTCTAGAACAGCTAGGAAGATCATGTGCAGGTTGCTGGCGTACATCAACCGATACCCGTGGATGGCCAAGATCGTTTATGAAGCCAGTTCAACCGGTTTCTATAGATAGCCAGGATCGTATATGATGTCCAGTTCAGTTCCAGTTCCAATGCGGTGCTTAGCAGTTCACTAAGGAGTACGTACTGACTGCGGCACATTGCGTTTGGAAGTATATCACATGGTGACGTACCCACCTTTGTTTCGCTGTGAGTTCTGCATCGCCCTATTCCGGGGAAGTGGGGTGGAATGTAGACGCCATTCGCTTTTCCAAAATCCAGTGCCCACGGATATACGCCAGTGTCATAAAATTCATTAACTATATATTTTTATCAATTTTTTTTTCTCATGCTTCTATTAGTCATATTTTTATGTGTTTAAATACTATTAGGTATTTAAACACATAGAAATATGAACATGTATGTATATCCTCAAATCCTGCCTAAGTATCTACTGTATTTGACGCTTAATAGCGATTATCCATGTTTAATAAAGATCTCTGCTTCTTGCGATTGTATTTTGGTTTTTATTCTAAATTAACTTTCATAGTAGGTATTGTAACGTGAATACTTTATTATGTACCTATTATGTGTGGTTAATTTGAGCGATATACACAAGTATAGTATAACTGTTACGGATTAGAATTGCTTATGTTTATATATTGCGTAATTAATAAGTACACGATGATATCGACTACTTACCTAACACTTTAAAGTGTTTTATTGCAAGTTGTCCGTAAAAGTAGTTTTATTTCAACTAAAACAATGTTATTCTGAGGAAGAACGCCTACTTAAGTGTGTTTTGCATTGCAATACACACAATGCATAATTGCACACGCGATATTGCATTGCAGTATAAATGCGGCAATTAAGTACTTCTGAAATTAATCTTCCGGAGGCTTGTTGCCTGCGCGATTCTTTGCCTGTTACGTATGGGCAGGTACATGGAATACTCATAGCTGAAACAAGATGCAGTGTTCTTGTGAAGTTAGTCGTGAAATATTGACCTTTATATATAGGCCTTTTATTAGGCTTTATATTTATAGCCCATCCGACATTGGTTACCACGATTTTTATTTATTTATTAAAATACACATTTAGAAGTTATTACCAGAACTAACACAAGCCTTTCAGAAATTATAGCTGGGTAGGTATTGTAATACTAAAAGAGCGACAGTGTAGATTTAGTCAAAGTGCGACTTAGTTTTTTAACCCCAGACGCAAAATCGATGGCGTCATATTGTTTTGACGTGAGTCTATGGCATCGTAAGTTCATAACTACCTAACGGGGGCGAAGGTTTGATCTATGTAGGTAGGTATGTGATACTTTGTCATGATGTCCACAAGTTATAATCGATAATCCTTTCTGAATTGCTATTTCTCGATTATATGATTTCTAATTAAATCTACTATAGATAGCAATTATTTAACTTAGCAATTGGCTAGCAAATTTTGAATCAACTCTCATGGACCACCCCCACAAGCAACCAGCCATTCTGACACATACTTGATACCCGCTCTCTCCTAAATTCATGTGTTACTCCAGGCTGAAGCGCTCCAAGATCCGGGTGATTCTTGGCGACCACGACCAGACCGTGACCACAGAGAGCGCGGCCATCATGCGCGCTGTCACAGCCATCGTGCGCCACCGAAGCTTCGACGCCGACTCCTACAACAACGACATCGCGCTGCTCAAGCTACGGAAGCCGGTCAACTTCTCCAAGATCATCAAGCCCGTGTGCCTGCCGCCTGCGAGTGAGTCTTTTTTTTCCTAACTTACGATGATGGCTTGCAGTTGCCTCGTTATATACACCGGACTTGCGGTGAAGTGGATAGCTCTCACCCCTAAAGTGAGCCGGAAGCTTCCAGCAACTCAAATCAAATTAATCCTAGTGTCGTTATTTTATAAATCGTCACATTAGTAATAATAAGATTCTACCCCCGGTTCGGAACGCCGATTCTGCAAAGAAGATAGATTTGTTCGTTGCTTTCTGCTTTCGTCATTGACCAACCATTGTTTGTGGTCAGATATCGAGCCGTCGGGCAAGGAGGGTGTGGTGGTGGGCTGGGGCCGCACGGCGGAAGGCGGCCAGCTGCCGGCCGTGGTGCAGGAGGTGCGTGTGCCCATCCTCTCGCTCACCCAGTGCCGCGCCATGAAGTACCGCGCCTCTAGGATCACTAACAACATGGTAAGTGGCTTGTTTTTTGTTGTTTTTCTGGCTACGATGATAGCTAGAGTAGCCTAGTCATCATTACCGAACTTGCGGGGAGCGGATGGCTCTCACGTCTAAAGAGTGTTTTTTTTACTGACTGACTTACGATGATGGCTTAGAGTAGCCTTGTCACTGGACTTGCGGGGAGCGGATAGCTCTCACCCCTAACCTAAAGAGTGGCGTGTAAGGCCTTACGTACAAAAGACTACTCAAAGCTTAGATAGGTAGGTACTAGACGGTTTTCGTTTACAAACCATTAGGAAAATTTCTAAAATAAAATTAAGTAAAATTTAAGATTATATACAGGTTGGCTCATCCATAGGCGCCAAAAGAAAAATTTAGAAGCTTTTTTGCTATGGGGTATCCGAATCACCCCCATGTATGTTCAGGGATTTTTGTAGTTTAGGTTTAATTATTTTTATTTTTATTTTAACATTGGTTTTCCTATTTTATCTTTTTTTCCTAACGTTTACATGTTTTGTTCGTATAATTGAACATACATGGGGGTCATTTTGGGTGATTCGTTCACCCTATAGCATAGAGATCTAAATTTTGCATTAGGACGCCTATGGATGGACCACCCTGTATGTCGTTAAACTGTTTAAAGATCTGTATTTTCTTATAAAGATTATAGTACCTACTTCTTGATTGTTATTGCTAATTAAACTCATTCTTTCATTTCCAGCTGTGTGCGGGGCGTGCGTCGACGGACTCGTGCCAGGGGGACAGCGGCGGGCCCCTGCTGGTACAGCACGGGGACAAATTCCAAATTGTTGGTAAGTCGGATTCATCAGCAATATATGAAAGTCATCGTCATATTTTTGACATGGACTGTCCACTGTCTAGCTGGGCATGTATTTGATTAATTTCAAATATTTTCCAATAGCAAATACCTACATTGCTACTTACTGCCAGACGTTACGACTGGATTGCACCAATTATGGTCGCGAGCGAACTTGCGCCGCCCGTCTTTGTCTGCTATAGTAGGAGCGAATTTCTAAATCCACCTCCGCATTAGCCGGAATGTCATTAGAGCTTTACGTGACACAAAATTTTAAAAAAGCTATCGAAAACTTACATATGTTAAAAACCTATAGAATTGTTAATTCATACTACCGATTTTAGTGCTCAATCTTAGCGTTACCGCTGGGGGCGCTGTAATTTTTTCATAGACATTTTTTACATAGAACTTCTGCGTAATTAAATTATGAAAAAAAAAAAAAGCTAATGAAATGATTTATTGTACTAATAACAAGTTTATATTACCTATTTATGTTAAAAAGATTTAAAGGTAATCAGTATGTATATCTTGGAGGATATATACCTACTAATAACTATACTAGCGTAATCAATCGTTACGGCTGATAAAATCAATTTTACTTTATGTAATTTGTAACATATAAGGTACTTTAGAGTCTAATTTGATATTTTTTAAAGTAAAAAATGGTTTGCAGGTATAAATTGTTTCAGTAATTACAAAGTTACGTTTTATTTCATAATTTTGATTATGTAATTTGTCTAAAATATTAAATTATCTAAATCGCGAGACTTCTGTGAGAGCACGAGAGAATTGTGAATACAGCTCGTTAGCTACTGGCTTTCTTCTTGAGTCGACATACACGGACAGCTTCAAGCAGTCAGGACGGACTGCTTGAAGTTGCGGCTGCATAGTAAACTACAGTTACTACGTACGCATCTACACGGAACCGCTCGCGCAGTCGTGACTGCTCCGAGCAGTTAGCAGCACAATGAAATCTCAAGCAGTCACCCGGCATATGTTGACTATGACTGCAAGACCGTGTATGTTGATCACTGGCTAACTGCTCGAGCGGTCCGTGTATGGCGGGCCTTATTTGGCATCGCGAAGTGTCGATTAATAATAACATTTCTTTACCCGGATTTCTTCTTCCAGGCATTGTTTCGTGGGGCGTCGGGTGCGGCCGGCCCGGGTATCCGGGCGTGTACACCCGGATCACCCGTTACCTGCCGTGGCTACGAGCCAACCTGCGCGATTCTTGCCTCTGCGCAGACTGAAGCAAACGATTAGTCATCACTATTCGATATTATCATTTAACGAGTCGATTAAAAAGAGGCTATCGTCAGTTGGAAGTGCGAGCCGTTGATATGGTGTCAATTGCATCTAACAGCTTTATTCACAACGCATCTAAATTGGATTTAGATTGATAGTGACAATTCATAGTTTGTCCGAATCTGAAACTCAGAAAGGCGTTGTGAATATGATGTCAAAATGGGTTCACTTTAGTGCATGATAATCGCGGAGAAACATACATAGGTACAGGTTACATTGAAAAGCTCCTTGTTTGTAAGTCGGCTAAAAATAAATAGTCCTTGTACGATTGACACAGTAGTATCAACTGCTCGTGTTGTCAACTGATGAATGGTCCAGATAAATAACTAATAATATAAATTAACGATAATTTATTTTATACAAGAACTAGGGGACTAGTTCAAATAAAAGTTTAATATTTGCTAAGTAGTTCATTGTCCAGTTTTAAAATGATTGCAGTGCCAATTACGAATGTGTCATACCAGCATACCACATCATATAAAAGTACCATGAATTGTTTTTCAATCAGTTCATTACTTCAGCTAAAACAATAAATATAAAGGTAAGAGTTTTCGAGATAACTCTACAGGTTTTTATTACGATTGTCTGTTATCTTTATATTATTATATACGTACATAAAAGTTTATGTAGGAGCAACATTAGGTAAGTAATTTATTTGTCTAATTTATTTCACCGAATTGTATAAATCACTATTATAAAAATTTTACTATAACGTGCATTTCATAACCACAACTGCATGCATTCTCATATTTCATAGTGAAATAATCAAAACTTGTATAACTTCCACAGTTCAGCTTAAAAATTGCAATCATTTTCATAACTTCCATTTCATTCATTTGTAATATCATGCGTAACTTAGTTTAACGATCATTCATCTCATACTTAGTTAATACTTAAGTAGGTAATATATTTTGTATAATAACATTATTTATAATGTAGGAAGTAGATACATGTAGGATTCACCACCTCAAAAGTGTATTCATTATCATTAAAAATATTTTTTTTTACGCCTACTAAGGTGTTTTGATTAGCTATTGGTTATTAATATTACGAAGTTCACTTTTTCATAATTCATTTCGCTCACTTTTCATCGCTTTTCACTCGTTATGTTTAATTCACGTATCATTATACTTAGACGATAGTTATTTTACTTCAGCAAGGCCGGTGGTGCAGATTACCATTAGAATTTAAGTGTCAATATCAACTGCCTAAGTGTTCAATGTTGTTTTTTGTACATATTCCTAGTTTAAGATTATTTAATTTCTATTTAACTTGTTGTTTATGTTAATAATTTTTATAGTACTTGTTGACAGTAATACAATTGCAACTATTTTTTGTTTTAAAAGACGGATGAAGAACAATCTTTGTTTAAAAATATTTACTGAAGTACACAAATAGAGGCCTCAAAATTTTCCCCATTAGCTTTTCTTGATCACTGTGCTTTACATTTTTTATGTTATCATGTTATTAATTTCTCAAATTGAGTCAGCGAGTACCTACATAGTGTTAAAATATTCGTAATTTATTTGATTATTTACCTTAACTGGGTAAATTTATAATGATTTTAGATTAAGAAAAACAAATGCTCTTTAGGCTATACCTGTGATCTTTTTTACGTAAAACGATTGTATATTGAATATAATTATGTTACTTAAGGTATCTACGGATATATTTATAAATTAATTAAGCTAATTTTATCTTTTGTTATTGTTATTTGCAATTTTTTCGTATCATATATCTCATCGTGTTATTTAGTTGGCTAGAATTCGTAAATTATTGTCGTTATTTTTTTCTTTCGTAATTTGCAGCTGTAAAAGACGGTTTATCAAAATGGTGCTAAATGTAATAAAACATAAATAAAATAAATTAATTAATCACAAAACCTGGTTTATCTTAATTACCTACATTTTAATAAAATTCACCTCACCAATAAAAGATTCACGTATAGGAAATGAGACCGGATCAGTTAAAACTTAAAATGCACTTTTACTTTTTGAATGTTCGCGTTGACTTTTCACTTAATATAAAATCGAAAATATGTTGAAAACTAAAGCCAACATACTTATGTGTTATTTATTAAATCGAATGGTCCAAAATTAAATTTACCTACCTACTGTAACGTCAACAGTAAATATAATATTTTATAGAGTAGCTTGTAGTAAGTCAGTATTTGAATTGATTTATAGATACAGGCCAACATTTTACCATTTTTAATAGTAGGTATACTATATTTATTACGGCTTCAGTAATTTACTTCAGGGCACCCCTATGATTTTTAATTATCATCTACATTTGTTTAGGTCCCTGTAAAGTAGTAGTAGGTATCATTGGTAATTATCATACTTACATTTTAATAGCTAATAAAATGAGTACTAAACGTGTTAGTATTGGAAATGAGGAAATATTAAGCGGATATTTGCTTACACTTGAAGGGTCTGTGTCACGCAATATTCTAGAAATCAGGTAATTTCATAACATAGCAAAAATTTTCCTTTCATTCTTAGTAGTCGTAAGAGAATTACTTTTTTATCACCCGCACAGCTCACTCCCAATGCGAGACTCCACGCCTTGTCTCGTTGTTGCCGCAGCAGTGGTCTCCTCTTTCATGTCCCCCTTTCCCTCTCATATCGATGTTCCGGGAGGGAGGGGTGAAACGGCTTTCAGGGTGAGGGCGACAGGCTCAATATGGTATATTGTGCCTGTCGATCTCATATTTGGATCTCACTACCGCTTACCATCAGGTGGAGTGAGGTCTTGTTAGCTCATTATAAAAAAACAAAAAAATTGTTTGTCCCCTACAAGTTCGAATTAACTCCTTACGAGAGAAGACTAACGCCCTAGTTTAGGGTTGACTGGAGCCCCAACAGTGGGGACGTATATGGGCTATGGTACGATATAAATTAAATTTTTTATATGTAGCATGTTAATTGTATTGAGATGAAATTAACGCAATAATCGAACATTTAGAGAATCATTGCAAGTCCGCTTGCAATAAATAAGTATTTTTTCTCGCAAATCAAATCAACCTGATTGAGGCCACCGATTGAAATGCCAAAAAAAGATATCAGCACGTAGTTAATATTGGCAAATACTAAAAACCAGTAAATGTGAGTGAATGTACGAAAAGCCTCGGACTGGAAAGCGGCTTTCGCCGCGAGGACGTCATTGTGACGGACGGACGCCTGCACCGTTACCGATCCGAATATATTCCGTCTGGGACCTTTGTCTCCGCGGTAGGCGAAACTACTTGCTGTATTACGCGGCTTTGAGATTTTTTTTTTTAAATTAATTTCTATTTTTGAACGTACCTCATCATCTTACCTTTTTTTTGACTGGCTCGGTGGAACAGTGGTTAGTGACCCAGGTTTACTACCTACGGTTCCAAGAGTTGTGGGTTCGATTCCCACTCGGGACAAATATTTGTGTGACGAACATCGGTGTTTGTTCCGTGTCTGGGTGTATTATTAAATATATTTAAGTTTATTTGTGTATCCACTGTTGACCCTGATTTCCGTAACACAAGTGCTTAAGCTACTTACCACGGGATCAGATCAATGTATGTGATGTTGTATAATATATATTTTTTTTTTATTATGGTCTCTTTGAACGTCACCTGCCAACTTTACTATCTCACCACACAGGTTTTATTGCTGACTGGACATTCAAAATTGGAAGGATATTTAAATAGACTTTCATATATGTATTGAACCACAGTGTCACATGATGCGGATACAATTTCTCACTAAGTTTTAAAGATTAGTATCGAGGATTATTTCGCATTCTGGGTCAAATGACAAATTTTGACACAGGATATTGGCCTTATAATTAATTGTACCTGCAGGTATATCTGTGAATCGTGAGATAAGAAAATTAAAATAACCTACTGTGAAAATTGTTTCTAAGAATATTTCTCAGAGATTATTTACTATGTACCGAGTGATTTGTATAAACACAATTAGGCTTTAGCCTAAGGTAAGCACTTAGATCTTCTCTTAGAAGCGTTCTTTATCATACTTCTAAAGTGATGATCTTAAATTCAGATTTTTGTTATTTTTTTTTAAAAAGAGCGTAAAGAGCTTAAACATATTTTTATTAGAAAATTACGAAAAATTTTTAATACATGAAGTTCACTAAAAATTCAATAATAATATTATGAATGCAATAATTTAAATTAAGATAAATTTAAAATTAATCTAAAAAAAATACCTTTACGCACCAAAGCACAGTTACTTAAAATCGTTCTCTCTATTGTTGATAAAATCTCAGAATCACAAATTCGCAATAGATACAGGCCATAACAAATGATTAACATACTGACCGTACCAGTAGATAAAGTATAGTGTGCACTGTAGGCTACTAGTGGGGCTATGACGTCCGACCAAATCGCTGCGTATGAGGCTCGCCCCATCTCAGTGTGTGACCGGCCGAGCGCGGGCTACAAGTTCAAGAGCGGATCGCGGGCGCCAGCTGATCCGAGCGCGCGAAACCAAATTTAAATTTTGACGTTAACCTTTTTTTTCCAAATTCAGTGTTTTTACTTTTTAAATATTCAAACGCAACATGTGGCAGTGTATAATTTTAGTGCTCGCTGCGGCCACTTTCACTTGCTCGGAGGTTTGTGTCACATTAATTTACTTTCGTTAGTCCATACTTGACTAGTTTATGTGCATGTGCTATGCTTTTAACGGTCGATTAGTTGACATAAAATTAAAATAAATGGACTTGTCACTATGATTGCGACAGAATTATCTCATTTCTTACATTTATTGTACGTTAGAAAATTAATTATTTGAAACGTTGCATTATTTTCCATATTTTCAAGGAGTATTTTCTACCGAACCTCCATATACAATAGAGCGAGCGTTCTAATGTAACACTATCAAAATCTCAGTCGATATTAGAACAGATTGAACCTACCAGTATAAACTAATAGCTTGATTAAGTTACTTTAATGATTTTATTATTTATCTATTTATAAAATATATATTTGTGTTTTAGGATGCCATTCGAGACACCCGTGGAATTTACACTAAAAACTTCTTCGGAGGAGTATGGGGCAACCGTCCGCCTCTGATGGAAGTGAATCAACGCAAAGCATCCTGCACTTGCAGTTAGTAAAGTTTTGGAACTATTTATTTAATTAATCACTAGTTTTAAGGCGGTAGATAATATACGCTTTTTAATGAGCGGGAATGAAAGTGGTATCCAATAATATGTAAATAATTAAATACCTCTGAATATCTCGGACATTTTCACACACTGTCACCCAAACTAAGCAGAGCTTGTACTATGAGCGTCAGAGACTGATATACATACATAGATATTTATACATACATACTTTAATACATAATCATACCCAGACACGGAACATATAACTATGTTCATGTGAGTATCACACAAATATTTGTCCTGAGTGGGAACCGAACCCACGACTCTTGGAACCGCCAGCCAGGGTCCCTAACCACTGATCTACCGAGTCAGTTCAATGATGTTGTCAAAGACAGAAAGATGGATAGATGAAGGAGAAACAATGAAAATCAACTATCAAAAATAATTTTTTAATTTAGTTGCCTTATGGCTTCTATTGTTTATGTTTAGTTGGCGAATACGGATTTATAGGTAATTAGCCTATTTTACTGGTAATTAACAGTAATTTACATTAGAATTAATAAAAAAATAGTTTTATCATAATCACAAACAGTTAGTCCACGTCAAAACTTTGTAACATCATAAAGTACCTATGTTACCTGCTATGAGTAGACAAACGCCGCATGAGCGTCATGTCAAATACAAACAGAGGCGTATTCAAAAATATGTCGTCCCAGTTATTCCGCCCCATAAAGTAATCTAAGAATTTTATCGGGTAATAGGTAAAGGTATTTATTTTTTTACTATTGTTTACTTATTTGGTAAAGGCTCAAAGGTAAGATACCCTATAAATATATATGCGGTTATTTTCACATCTAAAATATAGATAAGGCGCCTAAAAAGCTGTAACCCTCGTCACTCTCTGAGTACTCATCAGGGGCGTAAACACCGCTGTATTAGGCGTAACAATTATACGAATAAACATAAGCTGGAAGGGCATTTCATGCCTTAATGACACGTGACAGAAAAGAGGAACTAAACCTTTTGGTCCGAGCCACCAGCGTCCGCATTGTATGTGAATGGCAGCGCTGTCCAGCACGTGTCTTTTCCTGTGCTTTCTTGAAGTGCTTCTAAAGGTAATTGTCCCTGGTTCCAGAATGCGGTGAGCGCAACGAGGTGACTCGCATCGTGGGCGGCGTGGAGGCCGGCATCAACGAGTTCCCTTGGATGGCCCGCCTCACCTATTTCAAGCGGTTCTACTGCGGCGGCATGCTCATCAACGACCGATACGTGCTCACCGCTGCTCATTGCGTTAAAGGGTATCACCATTTTCTTGTCTTATTGATAAACGTTCCTTAGTTGCTCTTGTTACTTTTGCTCCTAAACTCCTTAAGTAAATAGCCCGAAATCATTTTCATTATCATGCATTAACATTCTATGTAATTGGTTTGGTCATGTTGAGAGGATGAATGAAAGACGATTCACTAAACGAATGTATAGATAATTGTATCGACAGGGGAAAGCCAAGAAAGACATTCCATGACCAAATAGGTCAAACTTTGAAAAAGGGTAAAATCAAAAGTACCCGTAATTAACGAGCAAACATGAGGAGTTTGATGGATGTGTAAGAAGCGAAAGTGGTGTGCCAGGATCGTAGCACATTGCAAGAAGAGATCTCTGCCTCCCCTTCTTGGAAAAAGGCGTGATTTAATGTGTGTATGAATACATTCAAAACGTAGTACACAGAATTGGGAGGTACATGTATGTACATCCCAATTCTGTGTACTACGCTTTGCCTCACCACTACTCCTACACCCCAGACCTATTAAATGCGTTCCTCATGTAGTTCTGCATGATTGACCCAACATGTCACTAAAATAACACATTCAAAATGCATGAAAAGTAAAATGTCACGGTAGAATTTATGAGATAGACTCAAAGACGGTGATTTATATATTTTTCCTGATCCATAGATCATATACGAGACTGGCGTATTATCACATGTTTATGCATGAATAAAGTTGCTCCTAGTTGCTACCGTGCTCTAGGCAAATCATCCGTGGCGCCCCTTCCCTCTCCTACAACTAACAAATGCTAAAAAAATCATATACATAATGCCAATGCGAGCTCTCTTAGTCCAGCCAGGCCAGCCAGCACCCAGGGTGCCTAACCGACCTTACCCTAATGCCGGCTCTGTGCATGCAGATTAATTTACTGTGTTTATAATATTGTTCAACCTGTTTTGGTTCATCATCAGCCCATATACGTTCCCACATGGGGCACGGGCCCAATAAGGCCCTTTTTTTTTGACGCGGAGAAATGCGTGACGCACCGTCACTCCGGGCAGGGGTTTGCCCGGAGCGGTATGTGGGACTCCCGGCCGCCGGAGACTGGGACTTCCGGCGACTGCTCCTGGGAGGGTGACTCAGGGGTATACCCACTAAAACTCCGCGGTGCAGCTACAATGCCCTATGGCGGTGCGGCGGGACATAGCGTAGCCTTCCTTCCGCTCCCAAGCCCCCCGCCGCATGGGGTGGGGAGCGGCAATAACACTTTGAACCAGTAGTTCTCACCCTTCAGGCAGAGACCGAGTGCAATGCGAGCGGGGACGTCCCCACGCCTCCGCCCGCCGGCCTCCGCTGGACACAAGGACGATAAGGCCTTTGTCAACCACCCTGGCCAATTGCGGGTTGGTTGACTACACAACTTAGAATTACTTCGTAGCTTTGCAGGCTTTCTCACGATGTATTCCTTCACCGTTAAAGCATCGAATATTTGTACATATGAATTCCAAATTTGAAAAACACAGTGGTACGAGGTGGGGTTTGAACTGGCGACCTCTCGCATGGCAAGCAACGACCTTAACCACTCGGCTATCCACGCTTCTTTGTGGTCAATCTCAATAAATCGGACACATACCCGGATCAGAATACTCAGGATAGGCTCACCATAGGCTCACCATCTTTGATAAAACTATGTTATTATTTGTGATTATTAACCCTAGATGGCCAATAGCTTATTGAAACCTAGGTCTTGATTACCTATTTGTTTAGAGGTTGAAAATTATATTTCCAAAACTCGTTGAAGTAATTTAGATATCGCAACTTCCACATGATATACATCTAATGCCCGCCATTGCCCAATGCGTAATTATCTACGGAATACGAGTCCACCAATGCTCAGTTGTCATAAATGTACAAAATAGTTATGCCAAACGTTAAACCCAATAGTGTTAGATTATAAACGGTTCATTTAGTGTTAATTCAATGATAAGAATGTAATCGCACCGAAACTAAAGCTCGTTCATAATTTTTGAGTTTGTGATAAGTTTAACTAGGTACCTAGTTTAATTTCTAATCAACGTTTGTCGCAATATCCGCATATTGAACTAATTAATTAATTTGTGCACAACACACAACGGGAAGAAGGCTGTTTCCAATATATACCTACATCTGTATCTATACAACTAGGTATATAAAATTGAATTGGCTGTTTTTAATATTTTTATATATAACGACTTTTTACTGAATGGGTACTAAAATATATTAGATTTCAATAATAATAATAATACAATTTAAAACATTTATGTCTGTCTGTCTGTTTGTCTGTTCTCGCTAATCTCCGAAACGGTTGGACCAATTTCAACGGGACTTTCAGTAACAAATAGCTAATTTTACAAGGTTTCTTATTGGCTACTTTAATAAATCAATCATTGCTGCCAAAAGTTACTATTCAACGCGGAAAAAGTCGCAGGCGACCGCTAGTTTTGAAATTAAATCTTAAAAGCCATGTCAATCAAGACCATTTTATCATCGTTCTTAATACATTTGTTATCTAGTTTTCGACTAATTTTAACCAGAAAGGATTATTCATCAATCTTCAATTATATCTTTTTCTTAGAATATTAAATGGTGTCTTTGTTTGATTGCACTCGATGCACTGGTTGCATTTTCTTCGAAAAGTTAATTATCTATATAGGTGAATAGTCAGGTTTATTTTTATTCACAATTATATTATTATTAATTCATATCTTACTCTTTCTTATTCATCTTTAAAAATACTAAGTAGAAAAAATACAAGTAGATGACTTAGTACTAATCATTGAAACAAATTTCAATGTAGGTACCTAATTATAAAGTCTAAAGATACATATTGAAATAATTTAAAAGCTTATTTTATTTTATGACCAAAGACTATATTAAAGAATGGTTTACAAACTAGTGATTTATGTAAAAAAAATAAGTTTGAGGATTCGAAAATTATATAAAAAGTAAAAGTTTTTTAATCGTATCTATTATTATCCGTCGATAAAAAAAGGAACACTCAAACTGTTAGGAGAGTATTAAAATTTGCAATTTTAATATAATATAAATAATATAATTAATATATAATTTGCATGTTTAAGATACGACTCTTTTGTCTAGGCTTTTATATTTTATCAAATTAGAAAAGCTTAAACAAATGAGTCGTATCACTTTGAAAAATAAAACCGCCAAACTATAAAAATTACGCAGCTATTTTCTGACCATACGAAGAAACAGCCTACGCGAATGTTTGAGCAACTCTTCAACGGGGTGAGACTTGGCGACTGAACAAATAATGTACACGTAGATATTACAATATTTGAGTTCACCATTAGACTCTCATAAAATGCTATTATACTAGCGTGTGCATGCTAAATGCCTATATTTTATGATTTTGTTAGATAGGTACCTAAATGGTATAAAAAATCTAACTGGATTTTTTGATTGGTTAAGTATGTAAGCATTTTGAGCATACGCAATCCAAACTTTGAGGCGACAATAGTGTCTAATCAGTATTTTAATTTTTTATTTGAATGATAGTGATAATGAAAATGTTGAGAAATTGTTTAAAATTGTTCGTTTGTGGACAAATAGTGGAAAAACCCAAAAGGTCACTGTCCATAATTCCATTAACTCATAATTATCTTCAACTATTAGTTACATCTGCTTCCCTGCTTATATTCAATTGAAAATCTATATTCAATTAAGGTTAATAGATTCGAAACGATTGCATTTACGATTTAAATTTAAATAAACAATTGTTGTTAACTCATAGGTAAAGGTTATCGATATTGACTAATCTAGGTTAATGACAAATTGACGACTGCTAATTTGGAGGATTCAGTAAGTTGAGAAATTTTGTGTAATATTGTTATGTTTTTTACCTACCGATTTTATTTTCATTAAAAAACTGTTATTGGGTACCATAATTCCTAAAACAATGGGTAGGTAAGCCCATCATATATGTAGTTCCTTGGATGACATTTAGGTAAAGAGAATAAAATTAAATGTGTCTTGATGATTTGTGTCAACACATTCATCGTTGATTGTGCATTCGCGATCATCGCATTATGTTTAGTGGTCTATATCAATCTTCTGTTAGACAAAGGACTTTTAAATAGAATAATTGAGGATTATGCAAAATATAATTTTTACAAGCAATAGCTTCATAATCTCAGATTGTTATTTTTGATCATCAGCGAATGAAAACTTGTGCAGATAAAACTAAAACTGCAGATGAAATCGTAAATCAAAGCGAACGGGTCCGATAACCCGTGAATTTGCAAACAAGTCCAAAATAAATCCGAGTTTTGTGAATTCCAATCAGTATCAACAAGTAGGTACGTTCACCTCAAAACCGGACTGCGCAGTTCCAAACTTCAAAGTTCATTATCCTCGAGAAATATCCATTTTGGGAACACTTGTGGAGCCTTCCGTTTGATTGGTTTAGGTCAGTTTAGGGAAAAACACAGCGATTAACCTCAATTCCCAATTTGCTTTTCGACACGCAACATAAAAATCACTAAGATCTTTTTCGGGCTCTGACGTTGGCAATATGCGCATATAACTTAATTAGAGAACTTGTGGCTGGTTTGGCAGGAATTTTCAGAGTGCTTTCGTACGAGCCGTTGATATTTAAATTACCTTTTGTTAGAATGCAGTGAAAGTGTAAATAAGGAATCAATAATTCACGAGCGACACCTAAACATTGAGTCACTTTCGCTCAATGCCAACACAACGAATCCATTGTATAATTGACATAGATACGTTACAAACGAGTGTTACGAGTATGCAAGTGATTTGGTGATGGGAAATGAGGTGAATTTATGTATGCGATTGTGTAGATCTCTCT
Organism: Maruca vitrata; assembly: GCA_039566165.1. Taxonomy (NCBI): domain Eukaryota; kingdom Metazoa; phylum Arthropoda; class Insecta; order Lepidoptera; family Crambidae; genus Maruca; species Maruca vitrata. The sequence continues at coordinate 4,852,682 of CM076923.1, read as the reverse complement.
TTATGTAAATATGTGTAGTAAATAGGAATTGGATATTGGAATTATGTTGGTAGAGATGTAAAGCATCTGTTCCTTGTAAATGATATCGTCCTTTGGTTAAAACAATAATAAATTATAAAATAATATTGAATGCTCGTAAATGGCTTCCAGGGACCTGCCCCAAAAAAAGGAAGAAGTCCTAAAATAAAAATAAAAAATTATGACACTCCTTATAAGTTTTTCGTAGAAAAGCGTCACTCACTCTGTGATTGATTAATAAATAAATGTTGGTAAGGATTTCGGTATTAGGTGCTCATGAATTTAGCCCTTTGACAAATCAAAGTTACTATATCCTCAAGGAGGAGGGCTATATACTGTAGTGAAGTATAATGAAGGGCTGATGACATGTCCCCAAGAAATGAAACAATGTGAACTTTTCTTATGTAGTATACCGAAGTTCAAAAATAGCGCAATGTCTTTTCAACCAACTTCTTCTATTTTCAGCTTTATGTGGTTCATGATAAAGGTGACGTTCGGCGAGCACGACCGCTGCAACTCGACCACGCGGCCGGAGACTCGCTTCGTGCTTCGCGCCATCTCCAACAAGTTCAGCCTCTCGAACTTCGACAATGACATCGCTTTGCTTCGTCTGAACGAGCGGGTTCCGCTCTCAGAGTCTATTAAGCCGATCTGTCTGCCTACTGATAGCGGTAAGTGCGACATCTACTAGACCAGCCGTGCCCGCGACTTCATCCGCTTGGAATAGTTATTTTTTTTCATACAAAAGCTTTTTACCACTGATTGCGTTAACCGTTCCCATGGGAATATCGGGAATTCCTTTCTAAGTACACCTCTACGGCACCTAAGCTACGTCTCTTCCAAATTTCAAGTACCTACGACAGGCCGTTTAGGCTGTGCGTTTACATGTCAGCCATTCAGTTTCTCCTTTGATATAAATCAGTCAGTCAGTCGCTATAACTTCGTATACCTAACAGCGCCAGAGTTGGTTTCGGAGTTCTGTTCTGCTTGCCTACTGATAGCGTTAAATTTGATATCAATGCTAGAATTGTGTTACTGAAGACACGTTAGTCCTCATTATTCTCTAATCAGGAAACAGTCACAGTTGGTTTTGTGAAAAATGTGGAGAAGCCATGTAGATTCACTATCATTTACATACGATCAGACTTTTGGTGTATCAGTAATTAACAAATTTTACATTTACAATATTGATTTATTTTAAGTTTAACTACAGTCTTTGGTACATTCAAGACTTGTTTACATAAATGAGGCAGTAATGTTACACAAATATAATAAAATGATGTAATATTACCGCTGGCTACAAGTACCTCAAGCAAACATTCATAATTAATAACCGGCGTTAAAGCTCTACTGAAACTCTGCATGCTAGAGAAAGCCCCATTAAAATTCGTTTAGCACTACAAGGTGGCGAGGTTCAGAGAAAGTTACCATTAAAAGCCATTTGCAACTTTTTGCCCGTGATTAAAATATTGCCATAGTATCTTAGGATCACATCTGAATGAATTCATGTTAAGAGTATGTTTGGGGTACTAAAATCGAATTAAGTTACAATCTACATTTTAACAATATAATATTTGGAGTTACCTAGATCGTTATTTCGGGATGTAGAGAGAGAGACACGTTACATTTATCTTTTACCAAGTGTTAAAATCAACAGCCCCCGCGAAATTGTATCATATCATGGTGTTGCGGAAACCAGTCCATATACTAACCATAAATGCAAAAGAGGTAGTGCAATATCATTCAACATATCAATTTACATTGCAATCCAGGCTGACAGACGACGCTCAAATTGAACCAATTAGTTAAACACTGCTGTACCGAAATGCCCTATCAATTATCCATTTTAATTGCAGTCAATTTGTACGTGGGCGTGAATGCAATTGCGACCGGCTGGGGGACTCTCACGGAGGAGGGGAAGGTGTCGTGTACCCTCCAAGAGGTGCAGGTGCCGGTGATCAGCAACCAGGCCTGCAGGGCCACGAAGTATTCAGCGTCCATGATCACTGACAACATGATGTGCGCCGGTTACCCGGCTACCGGGAAGAAGGACTCTTGCCAGGTCAGTATTGGCAACTTTAAAAAAAAACAATCGCGAGTCAACTCACGTGTGTTTTTTTGCAGTATTGGTACGGAACCCTTTTCCGTACATATATTTTTGTATGGATTGTTTTTAGTATCTATATATTTTTATAGCGGCATCATTATTTGAAAATTTTAACCTCAGCAGTTCTCGATGACAGACAGACTGAAGACTGACAGAAATGTAAATTAGGTATTTATGCAGACAATTTACTGAGCTGTAAATATAAGTAAAATTTACTACATATTCTGATTCACTAACTATCACTAGTTTACGGGAATATTAACTGCAAACAATAAATTGGTTCAAAACGTACAATAATTAAGATATCGCTTTCTACTATTTTTCAGGGTGACAGCGGCGGTCCGCTAATAACGGAGAGAAAGCACGACAAGCGGTACGAACTAATAGGTTAGTAATGAATATTGATGTTTACTCTACGCCCGTGGCACAATGCAGTTCGTCTTTGATCCCACTTGGCCCGTGGATGGCCTTTCTCTAAATGCACTTGGCCCATGGATGGCCTTTCTCTAAACGCTTGACATTTGATCTGGCCACATCCGCATAATAATCAATAATAGTACAGGGAAGGAGAGGAGTGAGATTCGCTTAAGGATAAGTTCCGATATACGACTCAAAAATGATCAAATCAGATTCATCCAATTTGTTTAACACAAGTTGCTACATATTGATCATACTTTTTAAAGCCGCTGTGAATTTGGGGTGGTTGAGATGTTGATTGTTATTGTGTTGTTACTGTTTTGATATTAGCTACCCAATAATATTCACTTACAGGTATACAATCAAATATCCAATATACTGTCTCACGAACTATGAGTTTGAACACACACTTGTACACTAATATGTCATGAGCAGTTAGCTGATACCTAAGACGCCAAAGCAAATATTAATAGGACAGTTCAATGTTTCGTTTGGACAGTGGAGATTGCTCTATTTTTTTTATTTTGCTAAAGGATTATACATAAAGTAATATTATTATTCCAGGTGTTGTATCATGGGGTAACGGCTGCGCGCGACCTGGATACCCGGGAGTGTACACGCGTCTCAACAGATACCTCGACTGGATCAAGGAGAACACGCAGGACGCTTGTTACTGCAACGAGTAGACGAACCTTAGTCCGCCGTCTTGATCACTTTTACAGAATAAGGCTAGCATCAAACTAGGTGGAAACTCCGTCGCGGTTTTCGTCACTATTCTGACGGAACGTCAATACATACGGTTGAATATAAATATCAAATAGTGGGCACACGGGGAAGATCGGTTGCTATAATTTGTATGTATTTCTTCCGTAACGGATGATCCCTGATGGAGTTCCCGCCTAGTGTGGCTACCTTTAGGCTGTCTGTCTACTGAAGAGGAGCGAGGCCGCGGTGCGGAGAATCGGAAAAAATTCAGCCAATAGGATACAAGGATCGAGATTAATATTATGAGGAAAATATTTCTTCGTTTTTCCGCTCCGCTGTCTCGCTCCACTTCAGTAGACAGAGAGCCTTAGGGTCCGGCTTTGCATAGGGTATATGGGAAATGCTACATGGAAGGATATGAAGTTCGGTTTCGTCAGCTTAGATTTTCTATAACTGAACCAAATTGAGCCATCATTTTGGTACATGATTTGGTATTGATATATTATTGCGAATCGATTGTGTAGAAATATTGGTTACTGATTTGTAAAAGTGTATGTATATTGATAAATCTGTAAAATCCAAACCTTAAGTAAGTAACTTTTATTATATGATCTAATTTTATGTACAAAGTAGAGCCTTTCTGTGACCGTTGAAATACATATTTGTTTACATATTTAATTTATTAAACAAAAACATTTAAATAAATTTGTCAATGTTATCAAGCATTCCAGGCTGCTCACTGTTTACTATACACCGTGAAATTTTAGTGGTTGTTTTCCCGTGGCAGGACGATTTGCCTTTAGTAATACTATCGAATCATGGAAATATCTCCTCGAAAAAAAAAATTTTTTTTCATAATTTCAAAATAATAATTTTCTAACTCGAAAACGAGAGAAGCTATCGTTCTTTTACAAGATGTGACGTAATCACTGTTTGCCGCATGAAATCGATGCTTAAAGCTGAAGAAGCTCGACACCCTAAGTCATAAAGCGGTTCGAACGTGCTTTCGAGTTTCGGTTTAACCTTTCGTAAAACCGGCATTTATTGATTTTAACAAAAAATAACTGCACAAATCTATTGTACTACTAAGATAGAATCATTTTACTGCGGAAAAACAACCACTAAAATTTCACGGTGTATTATACTACATATCAATACCATCATACCTATGATAGAAAATGTCCCTATGTCAAAATGGGTAATATATCTAAATTATTTTTGGTGTAAGGAATGTTATCTAAAATTTACTTGTGTAAAACATAAAAGATTTCATATTGGTAATCGTAAGTACAAAACAATATGAATTTAAATACATGTGTCATACAATAGGTATCTTGCAAAAAATGTACCAATCCAAATTAGAACAAAAAGGCTGATCCCAACTTTCTTGTTAATGTAAACGTAGTGTAAATCATCAACCATTCAATAAAAAGTATTTCTTTACCTTTGAATTTCATGCTTACTTTTTTCAATAATCTTCAAATATTGTAAGTTAGAAAAAGTAATAATATGTGACAATGCCATAACTACGAATAAGTCGTAATATAGGTTAGATGTAAGATTTTTACGAATTTTAATGAATAAATTAAATTATGACAATATACTTTACCAATAAATTACCTCATTTTTTTATTTACGACTTAATTTTTTTGTCCTTAAGTCAATATTTAAGTCGGATTACCATCTATTTAGGGAGCGAGAATGGAGAAATTAAAGCAGCTGTGCTTTGTTCAGTAGGTAGTGGTGTAAACCTACAATTTTTTTTTGTAGCGGAGTCCTTATGGTCATTTTCATTGCTCCCCAACAATCCTACAAATCCCGTGAAACAAAATGAGAACGATGGAGAGGTAGGAATTATACTTTCCTACGTAATGTATAAGCAGAAAAAAAGTAAAGTATTGCTAAGTACCTAAATGTCGCCCTTGCTGCCAGGGGGTAGAAGCCCGGCATTCACTCCCAGACTCCCACTGATTGGCCGAACACAAAAACAGACAGACATACAGACGGACAACAAAGTGATCCTATAAGGGTTCCGTTTTTCCTTTTGAGGTACGGAACCCTAAAAATAGGTTGGAAAAACACAATAAAAAAAACTTTAAACAGTCATGGTTACACACACTAAAAAACTGAAAATATTCGGGATATTAGGTTTCACTAATTCATTGAGTTCCTGATATTTACACTGTATCAAGTTTGATCCGTGATTATGACGCTTACCTGTAATACCTTTTAATACAATTATTTCATTACAGCATTATTAATTTTATTGGTCTTATCACAAGACGAGTTGCATACGAAATCGTCGATGCAAAATTGAGATTTAATTCAGACATATTAGAGTCGATATTGCATATTGACTCATAAGATGTAGAGTTTAGTGAGAGAGTTCATTGATCTGCGAGGTCATTGCCAAATCATACGGTCGTACAGCCTCCGAGGCCACTAAAATGACGCTACTCATTTAAATATTAAAACCATAAAATAGATGAATCATGGTATACCGTTCATTTTATTGTTTGATTAGGAAGTGTTATAGGTACATACTTACTGTTGATGCTTATTTAATTAATGTTCATAACTTAAAGCTTATCAGTAATTCATAAAAATATGTTTGCACTAACTTCATGATGAAATTCAATACGTTAGTTTCTGCAATATTGATATTACTCAAATAATTGTTACAACCAACCAATATGTGTAATGACAGTTATCTGTTTGTGTACCTGAATAAATAAATAAATATAAATTTTCACAAGACAGACAATATTGCCGACATTCTAAGCCGCATTTTGGCAGCGGTAGTTTTTCAAACTAACTATTAATAAGGTCAGATATAGAAAAAATAATAAAATATAAAAAAAACATATCCATATAAAATACTTATAGATTGGTTATTTTAGGTAGTATTTCGGCTAGCTGTACCAGAAATGGTAGTTTTAATAAAACGATAAAGTCCAGTCGTGCCCCACGATCAGCGATACATAGCAGTGTTTTGGTTATTAGAATTTCAAAGAAAAAAAAAACTTATATTATGCAAAAGTTTTTAGTGCAGCATTTTAAGTGCCTCATAACCATAAAGTACGTCGGGTCTAAAGACATGAGTTAGTGTATCGGACTCGGTGGACGTCCAACGAATGAACTTTCATCGGCGACGCATATCAGTTAAGTTTTTCGTTAGGTGTAAACATGTGGTGGCTTTTCGTGTGCCTTTTGATGTGTTTCACTTCGGGATTTAGAGTTAAACAGGTATGTTTAGGTTACATCTTTCTAATATTTAATGAAATAAAAATTTTACATAATAGATAACATAATATGTGGTATATTTCTTACTTGTTTGACTTGTGATAGGGACTATTTTTTTTTTCGAAGTTTGAAATATTCCGAATCTTCTCAAAGTTTTTGTCGTTTTCTTTTGTATTTACCTAATAATTAATTATGTGGTGTCATAGAACAGTAACAAAGCAAACAATCATAAAGCTCTTATTTGATAACGGTTCTAAAATCTAAAGCTTTTGATGTTCGAGACTAACTGGAAATACGAGTATAGATTTGTTTAGTTCTGATTCTTCTTCTATAAATACTAAGAAGAGATATTGCGCGAAACAGTTATATTTTGTCCTGTATTATGCACACATCATAGTCACCCATAAACGAGAAATTTGTTTATTATCCGACAAAAATCGTTATTAAGCGAAGAGTTTTCAATTTATTTTGTAAAAATGAAGTATGAAGAATGTGAAGTATGTGTGTGAAGTTACAAAGTTAATCCAGAATTTATGTCTTTTAGGATGGCCTACAAATCTACGAAACTTCATATCGATCTTCGACACCGTTGCCCCCTCCTTCAACAACCCTACCGCCGTGCCAAGACTGCAGTAAGTTCAAATACATTTAACTAAAAAAATATAAATTTGTTGATGTGATTTATGTATAAAAATAAATAAGATGTTACTTCATTTCTATGCCCAAAATGTAAGCATGCACTTAATTATTATCACTACATATTATAAAGCAAAGTCACTTCCCGCGTCAGTCTGTTCCTATGTATGCTTCAGTCTTTAAAACTATAACTAACGGTTCTTTGAATAGATAGATAAATTTAAGAAGGAGGTTTTTATGTACTTATAATAATAATATACCCGAAGCGAAGCGAGAGTGGGTCACTAGTTTTTGTATAAATTTCAATTTAGTTATCTAAGTACAATAATTCTCAGAGACACTGAATGAGAGAATTTTTATGACGACTTAGTTTAAAGTTGTTATGATTGGATTTTAATATGAGTAAAGATTAAGGTCCTATTATTATTCAATTTGGAAAATTATTTCATTTGTTAGTAGCTACTCACAGATTGGACCTAGCTACATATCGGTATCTTTGTTGGAAAATTGATACATTTAAATTAATCTAAAAATTATAATAACAAACGTTGGCATCGGTGAAGATTTCATATGCAAGTAAAATAAAATATTACATTCAGATCTATCGCCGATGGTTAAGGTAAAGACTATAGAAAATAGTTTTTACTTGATAAAAAATCGTTCGATATCTCTGACCCGCCAGAGTAATATGAATCCCTCATCAATTGAAAAACCGAATCAAGATCCATGGTTTTTAATAAAAATTTAAGCGTACATAGTTAGGGATATAGGTACATTAAGCGATTGTTTTATACTACATACCGTGAAATTTAAGGTGTTGTTTTGATTTTGATGCGATTTTTTAATAGATGAGAGACATCCAACGATCGAACGAGGTAGTGATAATTACCTTACTATTTTAATGTGCTTCTGTGCACTGCGTGCTCTCCCTGATAAGGTATCTGCCGAAGACCAGTGTCGCGCTGTCCCCGACTTCTCGACACATGCTGAGCAGATCCCTTGTCAGTTACCTATTACGTACTTTTTTTTAATTTTTTGTAATGTATGTGTGTTTTTTTAAGTGCACTGAATAAATAAATTTCTTTCTTTCTAAATGTTTCTGCTGTTAAAAGCGTCGATGGCCGAGTGGTTAAGTCGTTGCTTGCCATGCGAGAGGTCGCCAGTTCAAACCTCGCCAGGTACCAATGTGTTTTCAAAATTTGAAAATTCATGTGTATGTACCATCATTCGACGCTTTAACGGTTACGGCTATGAAGAAATTCTAAGTTTGTGTAGTCGACCAACCCGCACTTGGCCAGTGTGGTCGACTAAGGCTTATCGCCCTAGTTTAGGGTAGGCCCGTGCCCCAGCAGTGGGGACGCATATGGGCTGATGATGATGAAATGTTTCTGTAAGGTTGCGGCGAGCGCAACGAGGAGGCTCGAGTGGTGGGCGGCTCGGGCTCCGACGTGAACGCGTTCCCGTGGCTGGCGCGGCTCATCTACCACAAGTCCTTCGGCTGCGGCGCCTCGCTCATCAACGACAGATACGTCATCTCTGCCGCGCATTGCGTCAAAGGGTACGTCAGACGAATTAGACTTACCCCTCGTTATACGAGACATTGGCATTCCACATAACGTAACCAAAAATACATAAATCTATACTAATATTATGAAGCTGAAGAGTTGGTTTGGTTTTTCTTTTGTGGTTCCCATTAAAAAATCTGGTGTTGGATAGACCATTTATCGAGGATGGCTTTAGGCTATAGATATAACATGCAATAAGAGCCAAGAAACAATGGAAAATGTGTTAAAAACGGGGGAAAACGCGGAAGAAGTCACTGTCACATAATAGATATACGAATGCTTAAGAAAGCCCGTTAAGCCGGTTGTCCTGTTCCTGGTCTGTCATCGATCATGTCGGATTGCCCTGCCACCGTACTATGAGCCTGAGGGAACAGATAATGCACTTGTGCACTATAAATGTCCTGCGTAGAACGCCGTTCTCCATTGAGATTGGACTACGTAGGCCAATCTTCCTATAAATTATAAGGTTGTGACCGTTCACACCCTTATAAATTATCTACCAATGATCTCCTAACTTATATAATCTAACACAGGTTCATGTGGTTCATGTTCCGAGTGACCTTCGGTGAGCATGACCGATGCGACCCGACTCTGAGGCCGGAGATGCGCTACATCGTGAAGATGATAGCGCACAACTTCTCCTTAACGGAGTTGAGCAACGACATATCGTTGTTGAGGCTCAACGCGCCCATCACCTACAACTACGCTGTGAGGCCTGTTTGTCTGCCGACGAAAGCAGGTTAGTTCATATTTGATTTGTTTTACTGGTTAATTCTTAATTGAATTAAAAAAGTTAAAATCACTGTATGTCCAGTCCAGGGTTCACGCCCCGCCTGAAAACCTCGATGTTATAGGAGGGAGGAAACTTATGATATTTTTTATGATCAGCAAATTTTTTTTATTAAATATTTACCTCGCTATAATTTAGTCCTTTCACTGGATACTTAAACTACCTATGTACTTTATAAAAAGTAACATACGTTGTGTATAAAACACATACATGTTGAAGTTTTTGAAGGCAAATATGTAGTAGAGGATAACGATATACGATAACGGTTCTGTCCTGATGTTATTCTAGTACGTATCCTACTTTCACTGCTGCTAGGATCTCAACGGAGTGCCAACAATTTTCCTGTTAGTGTGACTAAATTTGCTGCGCGATTTGAATTTCAAAATGTAAAGGTATCGGACGGAACAAAATACGATATGACTTCCAATGGATGAGGGTTTCTTAGGGCTTTACAACCTTTTTAACTCACGGTTTATGACAGGCAATAAATATGAAGGTCCTTGAACTGATCGAATTTATCTTAGGAGGTATCTTTGGTGAATTTTGAAAAGCTTAGGATACTATGTTAGGATTTGAAGAATACAGCTTAGGATAAAATATTAGGATTTGAAGAGTATAGATACTTCAATAGGTAAAAATATTATTTTAAAGAAATTAGAATAAGTAACGGAAAATTCTAAAATTAAAATAAGTATTCTATCACTGGTAACAGGAGTACTTTACTAGTAATTCCTTTACTTACTAGTACATACTTGTTCTTACGGGTTTGAATGTTTAGGGCTAGTAGAAAGAGTGAGTACATCGCTCGAAGGTATTCCCAGGCATTAAGTGTTCGACAACGAAGTTTATAGCAGCGTACGTGATCGTTAAGACGATTGTGGTTTAACTTAACTCTCGGTTAACCACAGCGATACTGTTTGATAATAAACGATACGAAAGTCAGGCTAGCTATAAGTTAGATCCGACACTCCGGGATACATTTTAACAATCGGTTGTTGAAATACGAATACGAAAGAATACTTGTAAGTTTGTTTGATCGCTATGTCAGTTTATGTATCTATGACGCCTTTACCGATTCGTTAAATATCTATACGATAGGTACAAAATAATTTATAAGGGCAACGACAAATACAGCATTTTAGTCAACCTATGTTTGCAAATAAAACGTAACTGTTTAACATGCATGACATTTCGTAATCTGATTAAATGAAACCAATAGGTATTCCACCTGTAATTTTGCAAATAAAGCATGATACTACTGTATGTTTGTCTAAATTTGATATTATTATGTACGATTATATTATGACGCTTCGTCGTGAGGATCGTGGGGGTCACACCTAACAAAGAAATTCTAAGGTTGTGTAGTCGAACAACCCGCACTTGATCAGGGTGGTTGACTAAGGCCCTAGTCTATAGTAGGCGCCTACCCCATCAGTGGGAACGTATATGGGCTGATGATGATGATATATATTTATTTTTTATAACGCTTGATAGTTTGACTTATTTTTTGCTTTAGCGGTAGTAGTCTATCAAGTACTTTACCAAGCAGTAATTACAACTCATTTCAGAGAACACCTACGTGGGTGCAACAGCCATCGTAGCCGGGTGGGGGGCTACAGCCGAGACTGGCAATTGGTCCTGCACCCTTCTGGAGGCAGAGCTGCCAGTCCTGAGTAACGAGCAGTGCCGGAACACCAACTACAACGCGACCAAGATCAAGGAGGTTATGATGTGCGCCGGGTTCCCGGCTACGGCGCATAAGGACGCGTGTACTGTGAGTGGAAGGAGTTGAAGATACCAACTAAGATTTTTGATGATTTAAATGTGCATAAATATGAATATAATAAAATAAGGCATCCGACCGATTTCGGCGATGGCGGCCGATCTCATTGAGATCAGCCAAATGTGTAAGACTTTTTATATTTATCCAAACCAAATGTGTAATCTTTGTTCGCACTATTTAGTTGGTTTACGTAAAGATTGCACAACGGGGGCGGAGTCTCAGGCTATTTCTTATTATATAATATGTATAAAATAAGAAATAAATAAAACAAATTTATTTATTTATAACATGTATAGTAACGTGTGTAGGTATAGTAAAGTATAGTTATCCTTTGTATTACAGGGAGACAGTGGCGGCCCTTTGATAACGGAAAATGAGAATCACGCCTACGATTTAATAGGTAAGATAATCATAATTGTACTTTCACGATAACAACAAAACATTGAATGTTTTTTATGGAATCAATATTTGCCAGCATAAAGTGCCATGTTTGAGTGATATGAAGTTCCAAGATAAAAAAATACACCTTAATAATTATCTTCCTCAGGTATTGTATCCTGGGGTTACGGCTGTGCAAGAAAAGGATATCCCGGTGTATACAGCAGGGTTACGAAATATCTGGACTGGATTCGGGCTAACACGGAAGATGGATGTTATTGCAAATATTAGATTAATGATCACTTTTAATCACGCCAGATTGATTCAAGCCATATGTAAATTAAGTCATAAAATAAAATGATCTTTTAATCCTATTTGACTTTTTATTAATGTCTGCACATGTAGTTTTACAAAATTGTGTAATTGCGAAATTGTGAATGTTATAACCAATCTATCAAGCTTTTCTGTTTCAACTGAATTATGATACTGAAACTTATTATGAGTTCTTTGTTAAGTTAACGATGAAATTTAACAGTTCAGTCATGTTTTCAGTCATTACAACTTCAAGTAACTGTTCAATAATAAACGAAACGTGCTGATTGTATTCCACAGGTGTTAGGTACAGCTTAGCAAATTGTTCATTGTCTCAAGAGGTGAACGTTCCTTTTAAACTTTGAAAGAGGCCTTGTACATACGTCACCATGCATAGCACCATTATAAAAGTATGTCAGAAACTTACATATAGTGATCAATGTCTTTTAATTGCGCGTAGCATAAAATAATCTAAAGTATTATTAAATAATAATTTATTTATTTATTATGGTACACAACAGATAACTGTGATTATACGTATTGGTAGGTTGTAACAATTGAGCATAGTCTAGACAATATTCCTAAGTAGTAGTACACAGCATGCATAAGCAATTTGAGTCTATAGGCAAGATTATTAAGTACCTAAATACATTTCTAGTAGTTAGCACTAAATTGAAATTGTACCTTCTATAGAAGTCATTATGAGATAATACCTTTTTTCTCGGCAATCGCATGCAAATACGTTACGAACAAACAAAATAGAAACCTGCAACCCACTTAAAGCGGGCTTGTGAGTGCAACGCACCCATCCCAGCCTTGCACTCATAGGCTGCATCGAGATGCACTAAGTAGTTGCAAGGAGTTCAAGCTCAGACTCACTAGACTAGACTTTTGAAAAGATTTTAGAACTTTAGTCGGAAACTAGAGCTTTTACAGATTTGGAAATAGGTTCGTGTGATGTGGAAGTACGGATTGATCTGTGTGGCAGCTCTCTGCATCTGTGTAAGTTTGATGAATATCACCCTTATGAGATTCGTATTGGTTTATGTACTTATTTGATAGTGTAATAATGAATGTTTCGTTGAAAAGGTGGAAGCGGAAAATGTGACCGGAAACAATGATGGCGTTCAATGTCGTGAGTATGCGTTTGGTTTTATTTTGTTCATTTGTTTAATTGCCAATTTAGATAATTAATTCAATATTGGTACAAAATGCAATATATTTTTGTATTAAGGTAGAAAGCATCCTCATTAAATGTGAGACATGAAAATCAATTGTGATAATAATCATTTCTTACAATATTTACCAGTAAGTTGTAAGAAATGAAAATATACTACTTAAGAAATGAAATGAACACTACGTGTTCATTTCATTTCTTAAGTAAATGTATATTACAATATTTCTGTAGACATTCATAAAAATATGCCTTGGAGGAATTAAGACATGAACAAAGACTCATTTATTTTATGTCACAAAAATCGGTCACTCTGTTGTTATATTGGCATTGTACGCAAATAAACATTAGTGAGAATAAAATTTACCAAAAACCAGCCAAAAAAATCAATCAGTTTACGTTTAACAGACAGAAATATCAGTAAGAGTAAGTTCGTTCTTATAGAAATTAAAAGCGTGAGTGTAGGACCTGTGACGTCATCGGCCGTCTTTTAGATACAATATCTCGGGAACTAAGTGACATATCGAAATAATTTTTCTACACACTTTTTTATTTTACATGGGCTATAAAATAGTCCACTAGTTTGAATTATTAGTTTAGATTGTTTATTATTTTCGCGAATACTAACACTTTGAAATAAAACAAATTTTACGGATTAAACTCGCGTGTATTGTTATTCTAAAAATATTATTTAGAGTCGGGCAAGACTTCGAGATCTTGCCCGTGACCACGAGCGCTTTAAAGAGCTCCACATGTCGGGTCTCTATGTTTAGAATAACAATACACGCAAGTTTCATCCGTAAAATTAGTTTTATTTCAAATCTAAACTAGTGTTTTTTTACTATACAAGTTCGCGAATAGCGAAACCAGTTCGAATACGTCGAGTTTTTACAGTTTTTGGAGGTTTACAACAAAAATTAGGACAGCAGGTATACCTTCAATAAGTTTTTCAATATGAGGTGATATAAAATAAGTTCTAATTAGGATGTGGGGAACGCAACGAGGCGTCCCGGATCGTCGGCGGCGTAGAGACAGCGGTGCACGAGTTCCCGTGGACGGCGCGCCTGTCCTACTTCAACAAGTTCTACTGCGGCGGCATGCTCATCAACGACCGATACGTGCTCACCGCGGCCCATTGCGTGAAGAGGTTAGCTTCTATCGTTATATTGATAACTAGTGACCCTTCCAAGCTTGGCTTAAGGTATATTATAAAAAAAAAACCTTCCTTTTAAATCCCTCTATCTATTAAAATAACCGCTGTGTAGTTTTGAAGATTTAGCATACATAAGGACAAGCAGACGCGCTCACTTCGCTTCGGGTGAATTTTACACAAAAACCTTCGTTTTGAGAATCTCTACCTATTAAAAAACCGCATCAAAATCCGTTGTGCAGTTTTAAAGATTTAAACATACATATGGTTATAGAACAGAGAAAGCGACTTTATTTTGTTCTAAGTATAATAAGGTAGTTGTAACACTCAGTTAATTTTTTTAAGCATATCCTACAACCTACAACCAGGACACTAACCAAAGTAGTGTGTAGAGTAAGGTAGGAAAGTTTAAATCCAGGAAATAGCCTAAAATGTTATTTACTGTATATTTGATAAAATTAATTTTATTTTATATAAGTAGGTATTTAGGAAGAAGGCGCGTAATCAAAGTATTATTAATAATTTATTACGCCTCTCGTGCTCAATAGAGCACACTAACTACGATGATGGCTTGGAGTAGCCTTGTCGGCGGAATGCGGATGGCTGTACCCCTTATTATGGTATCATGATTATATTATCAAACAAATCACACCTGAAGTATGCAACTTAGCACCCCCGTAGATGGGCTTCAAATCTATACTAATATTATAAAGCTGAAGAGTTTGTTTGTTTGTTTGAACGCGCTAATCTCAGGAACTACTGGTTCGATTTGAAAAAATCTTTTTGCGTTATATAGACCATTTATCGAGGAAGGCTTTAGGCTATATAACATCACGCTGCGACCAATAGGAGCAAAGATACAATGGAAAATGTGTAAAAAACGGGGAAACGCGAAGGAAGTCGCTGGGACAGCTATAAAAAATAAAATTTATACCTCATGATTACAGCTTCCACTGGTTCATGATAAAAGTGACCCTGGGAGAGCACGACCGATGCAACATGACCACGCGTCCGGTGACCAGACACGTGGTGGAGATGGTGGTCCACGACTTCACCTACAGCACCTTCAGGAACGACATCGCTCTGCTGAAGATGAACGAACCGGTGGCCATCACTGAGAACGTCAAGCCGATATGCTTGCCAAGGAACGATGGTGAGGGATTACATTAGGTTATGATGATATGACGAGTATCAAACTGTGATCAGGGTGTGTCCGATTAAAGCAGTAGGTGTTAAAAACGGTTTATTTAATTATCACATTTATTGTTACTCTTAATAGTCGTGATCTAAGAGTAAGATTACCAAAACAAACCTTTTTAACAACCTTTGTTTACCTTTTACTCCTCTTAAGAACTTCTCTTCAAGACCTATTTGATTAGCAAAAGTGATAAACTTCGTGTATCTAGTACACTTAGTTGTACGCTATGGTTGTGGAATCATACAGACTGATATACCCCTCCATTATTTATGTAAAATTTAAAAAGATTTGTTTTAATAACAACCCTTTGTCATATACGATAAAGAAATGTTATTACTGGAGGTTATAATACGCCTCCAGTACGGTATAAAGTACAATCTATGTACAAGTAAGCTTTTTATACGAATATTTTTTAACATACAATAATAGATTCATGATACATTTTCTTACCTTACCTACTTACCATGACATATTGTCAAGCGGTTTCTTTTATTATTTTTTCAGATAAAACCTACGTAGGCGTAAAAGCGATCGCTATCGGCTGGGGTTCGGTAACGGAACAAAAGAACCATTCCTGTCGGCTCATGGATGTCGAGGTTCCCGTCATGACGAACGACGCGTGCAGGAAGACGAACTACCCTCCAAGCATGATCGCTGACAGCATGCTGTGCGCTGGGTACCCCGAGGGGGGGAAGGATACCTGCCAAGTAAGATCATAAAAAACAGTGGCGTACCTAACTATTATAGGCCGCTGACTATGTCCCTTCCGTCGTTCGTCAGTCGAAACGCAGGCCCAAAAACGTACTTCTGGATCCCGACGACCCCATCACGCTCGCTCAACTACTCGCGACACAGAGTAACCAGGCCCGCCGCTAGCTCGTCGAACGCCCGCGTGCAATACCTATTAAGCCGCCCCATATACAACTATACTTATTTCAAGTGTCAAATCGAATTCGAGCCGTTGTCCTATAAGAGCATGAGAAAAAAAGACGTGTGGCACTCGGGGACTGCCGCGGTATAGCTATGCCTATTGCATAGCATCGTCCGATTTCGGAGCAGCTCGTCTCGATTCGTGCGAGTTTCGTAGAGTCGTACAATACGTCTAACCGCACGTACACAAACACCGTGCCGAAGTCTACCGAACTGAAATGACGTTAGACGATTGTGAGGTATTTTTCGTTACGGAATTTCTTAGTTCGAAGCGCTCAAAGCCCGCGATAAAAGCTATGCAATAGCTTAAAATATTAAGACTAAGGCGACTCACTTGAGTCCAAATTATTTACAAGCACATTAGAAACCGTATATTAATAATCTCGCTTAACTTTGGAACACAAAAGGTATAACAGTATCAGGAAATAGATCAACAAATCTTCGTTTGCAAATGATGTCGTAACTTTTCGCCAACACATCCTCGGAATTGAAAACGATGCTTGAAGAACTTAGCACGATGAGGATGAATAGGGCGAATACCAGAGTTATGACTAATAGCACGAAGTATAGGGTAATAGTAGAAGGGCAGCAAATTCAGTACGTCGATGAGAATATTTTTTGGGCCAGATAGTCTCTTTTACAAACCGGTAAGATAAAAAAATCGAGCGGAGGATCGATAATGCCTGGAAGACCTTTTGGTTCCTGAAGGCCTTCATGAAGGGTAACTTTTCACTCTCCTTAAAACGGAAACTCATCAACGTCTGCAACTGCTCATCCTAACCTATGGTGCTCAGACCTGGTCTTTGAACGAACATCAAAAGTTCAAGCTCAAGGTTTGTCAACGAGATATGGAGCATGTAGCATTCTGGGGATCAAAATAATCGACAGAATCAGGACTACTGTTATTAGCTTCAAAACGTGCATTATTGATGTTGGTGAGAAGTCGGCAAAACTGAAAAGGAAATGGGCAGGTCACGTTGGTAGAATGAACGCCGGGAGATGGGCAAAACTAGTAATCGAATGGCAACCGAACGGACGTCGGCGCACAGGGTGGCGCAATGATCTCGACGCTTAAAACCTTTTTTGGCGTGCTGAAATGCTTTACGCACCGTCACCGGAAGAGGGGTTCTCGGCGTATCGGATTCCTCGGCGACTGGCGGTCTCCACACCTGCCACCCGCTGGTATCCGCTGGGATGCGACAATTGACGCATAAATGCGGGCCTGGCGCGTCCTAGCCTGCGCCTTCGGTGCGGGGAGCAGAGGGATTAGCCTCCCGCTCCCGTTCTGCAGCTTCCCTTTGGGACATGACGGTCTCACAGAAGATAGAGACCAGCGCCCTGACTTCTCAGCTCTCCGCCATCCCCGCAGAAGTTGGGGTAGAGAGCGACCGCGGATGTGCCCCACACTCCCGGCACATTGGCACGTCTTCCCACTGGATTCGGTGCGGTCGGCACCTGCACCAAACGAAACGACAAAAAGCCGTGCGCCCGATCGAGCCAAATTTCCAAAATTGGCCCGAGCGCATCCAGCAGGCGACGACTCGCTGACTCGACCCTCAGACCATTCGCCCACGCAGCTACTAATACTTCGCGCGAATCGCGCACAAATTCGCTGCGGTCCTGCAACGCTGGACGGGAGCCCATCTCGCGCTGCTCTACCTGCCACTCGTAGAGCGCCGCCATTTGCTGAGCCTCCAGTTTCCACGGCGGCGTGCCAGCAAGAGCGCACGCCGCCGCAAAACTTACGGTCCTATACGCCCGCACAAACCTGCAGGCGATGGCCCGCTGAGGCCTACGAAGAAAGACGGCGTTCCCCCTGTGAAGAAGCGACTCCGACCGATCAGAGCTCCGTAGAGGGCCATACTTTGTAAAATGCCGGCTTACAGTTGTTGGCATTTTGTCCCTTGTCCCTCCCAGATTGGGAAGGAGCCATCCTAAGGAGTCGGCCGCTTTGAGGAGGCGCGGCGACAGCCCGCCTAAGTGCGGGAGAAACTGCCACCGCGCGTCCAGAGTCTGCCTAGATATTTCATCTAGCGCTGGATCGCCACTCGGACTCCTAAACCAATATAAGAGTTCGGGGAGGGATGCTCAAAACCAAAACTGGCCATCTCTAACCAAAGATCTAACGCTAACTCCCGTTTCCGTGAAAATTTTTCAATATACTGTTGCAATTAACCTTTAAGTTTACTAAGGTACCTGGATGCGAAATTTTTCTGTCTAGCGGGTAAGCGGCTTAGAATTTTCATACAAAGGATCTTCCCGCTTCAGTTCCCGTTCCAGGGGAAATTTCGGGAATTCCTTTAGCGGATGCCTACGTCATGACATCTACCTGTATGCCAAATTTCAGCCCGATCCCTCCAGTGGTTTGGGCTGTACGTTGAAAGATCACTATGTCCGTCAGTCAGTCAGTCACTTTTGAGTTTTATATATTTATTTAGATATCTGATTTTGCCGCCCCCTTGACAATGCCGCCCTTGTGCGGTGCACGCCCTGCACGCCGCTTCCTGGCGGGCCTGAGAGTAACACATCAAACCGTCTATTATTCCGACCCCGCCGGCGGGGAAACTAGAACGCCCGAACTTATGAGGGAACCCCGCCCCAAGAGGCCCCGTGTTCAGAAATGGAAACATCCCAATTTTTTTTTAGAGCCCTCTCAATAGAAATTTTTACGGGCCCCAGATTGCACTGCAATGAATATTGTCAAAGATGCAAAAAGGGAAACAAAAATCCGTAGAGCAGCATAAAATTTATATTTTAAATTTTCATTAGAGCTCTTCTCCGTAACTGAATAGGTACATTGGTGGCTTGAAATAAGCTTGTCATCATCACCGGCCTTTCTGGTGAGCGAATGGCTCTCTCCTAATTATTAGAAAAGTTCTGATCTATCGAATTTGCACTTAGTATCATCGTATTTTGTTTAATACTAAAAATGTTTATTTGAATAAACTGTTGTGAATGTACAGGGTGATAGCGGTGGACCACTCTGTGCAGAGAGAGGAGACAAGCAGTATGAAATTTTAGGTAAGCATTTATTTCAGCTTCCTTTATCGTAACGGTTTAATCGGTATCTATCCAAATTTTCTCAAATTGATTCATGTACTAGTAAAAAGGTCAATTTTGATAGCTTTACATAACTCAACGATTTACTCAATAGAGTTAAAAATACATGTATACTTTAAAGTTTGGCAGAAGATTTAGTGCTCGAAGTATTAAAATTTAATTTGATTGAAAACTGATTCCATATCAGTAATAAGACCATTTGACTTTGACTTTACGAATGCATACTATTGTTTGGAAATTGTATAAATAAAATGAAATCGTTCTACTTATTTACAGGAATAGTTTCTTGGGGGGTGGGGTGTGGCCGCGCAGGATACCCCGGGGTGTACACCAGGGTCACCAAGTATCTGGACTGGATCCGACTCAACTCCGACCAGGGATGCTACTGTGCCGAATGAGAACAATAAAATGACAATATATTTTTTTTATAAATCTAAAGAGTTTGCATTCATAGTTAGCAATAAATGTGGTTTTTAGGATCCTCATAAGTCAATGTACGTCCGTCCGTTCGTCTATCTGTCACCAGTATTTCAAGAACGGTGGTAGCTAGACAGTTGACATTATCACAGAATGTTTGTATTACCGCTATATGTATAAATACTCAAGGGGATCTCCCAGACAACAAACGTGATTTTTTACATAAGTACTCTTAAATGGTACGGCACCCTTCATGCGCGAGTTCGACACGGATTTACTTGGCCGGAATTATTAAATGCGACTACTTGTCTATATATATTTGTAGTTGTGAATATGATAAAAATATAATTGTAAAGAATACACAAGTAATAAATGTATATATTAGCAACTCCGCATCATGTAGTACTTTGTTACTCAATTGTTACTGAGTGTATCCAAAGGTTATAGACCGTACCTCTCGAAAAATAGGTGACATTAATTGATAAAATCGTAGTTTTCCTACATGAATGGCGTCACGGAAAAGAATTTATTACCAAAATATTTTATCACGATTGGGTAATCAAGCCCGCATGTTTACAAAAAGGTAACTTATATAATGTGGTCGTCACGGAATGCGAATTTGTCCAAATTAAGTTGTGCTGTCTCTTTGAACATGCTGGTTTTTGTGTTATTTTTTTATTTCGTACACGCAACGGTGAGTGTTGTTTTTTAATCTTATATTTACATCTTTACGAGGTGATGCGGATTGTTTGTATAATTTTTACTCTGACTTTTTACTAGTACTGGTAGATTTTCGTATCTATAATTTGTTGGTTATGGTCATGAAATGTAATAGGTATGATTTTTAACCGACTTCAAAAAAAGGAGGAGGTTCTCAATTCGTCTGTATGTATAATATTTTTTTTTTTTTTTTTTTTTATGTATGTTCACCGATATTTTCGTCAATTATAGACGGATTTCAAAAATTTTTTTTTGGTTGGATACAGTTCACTTCCGAGGTGGTCCCATTTTCACCAGTCCCGGATCTGATGATGGGATCCAGGAGAAATCGAGGGCAACCCTCAAATTTTATAGGGACATGTACCGCGTTTTGCATTTTATCTGAAGTTATATTGGCATTTGCTTCTGGAAATCATAATCTTATGAGGCTGAGCTGATGATGGAAGGTCAACTCCTTAATACTTAGGAGTAAAAGGAGTAAAAGGATAATTCTTTCAATACTGTATACATATTAAGACTACTAGTTATAATATCAGTAGCATTATAGGTGAGCTGAACTAATAGGGTGACCAGTCTAGGATCTGATGATGAGATCCAGGAGAAATCGAGGGCAACCCTCAAATTTTATAGGGACATGTACCGCGTTTTTCATATTATCTGAAGTTATATTGGCATTTGCTTCTGGAAATCATAATCTTATGATGCTGAGCTGATGATGGAAGGTCAACTTCTTAATACTTAGGAGTAAAAGGATAATTCTTTCAATACTGTATACATATTAAGACTACTAGTTATAATATCAGTAGCATTAAAGGTGAGCTGAACTAATAGGGTGACCAGTCTAGGATCTGATGATGGGATCCAGGAGAAATCGAGGGCAACCCTCAAATTTTTTAGGCACATGTACCGCGTTTTATATATTTTCTGAAGTGATATTGGCATTGCTTCTTGCAATCATAATGTTATGATGCTGAGCTGATAATGGAAGGTCAACTCCTTAATTGTTTGGAGCAAAAGGATAATTCTTTCAATACTGTATACATATTAAAACAACTAGTTATAATATCAGTAGTATTACAGGTGAGCTGAACTAATAGGGTAACAAAAAGATTTAACACTAAAAGTATGAAAAAAATTGTAAACAAAAAAAAGCCCCCTTCAAAAGCGCGACTCACTAAAAATTACAAAATAATATAATACGAACATTTATAATCATCTGGGTATGAATTTTATATGTTGTTGAAGGCGGTGCCGTTTATATTTCAAACAGACAAGCACAGAGTGCTTCTTTTTCCTCAAAATTTTGATTGGCACCGCCTTCAAAAACATATAAAATTCATACCCAGATGATTATAAATGTTCGTATTATATTATTTTGTAATTTTTAGTGAGTCGCGTTTTTGAAGGCGGTTTTTTTTGTTTACAATTTTTTAGTTAAATTATTTGAAGGTCTTTGAAATTATCTACTTTACTATATAAATGTGTACTGATGTAAATAATAACATAATTATTCATCATTTTAGATCGCCCAACAACAATATGGTGCAGGTTTATTGGACAACTTATTTGTATTCCCAAAATATTGTTTATGCCGTAAGTTAATTTATAATTTTTTTTAAATATTATTCAACATAAAAAGTAGTACTGTGATTGTAGCAAGTACATTTTAAAATGTTTATATAAGCCCTGTTGGATATCGATATTTTAGATTTTTTAGTGTTATTTATTTAAAGGTTTTTATACTACAAGTAGTAATGTATTTGCAAAATTTTAAACTTTTCATATTTTATTTTATAATACCAAAGCATCAAGCAGCACGGCAGTGCCCGCCAAGTCGAGCAAAAAAAGCGGCAATGCCGTACCATCCTTTTACGAAGCATTAATTAATATTTATTAGAAACATGACAGATAGGGTAAAGTTGTGTCGTGAGTTACAATAAAGGGAAAGCTGTATGTTTTAGGCTGTGGTATGCAAAGGAGAGGCAACAGCTGGCTCTCTGGTGGGGAACCGGTGTCTACCAGCCAGTTCCCCTGGCTCGTGACGGTGAAGGCTGGCGACGAGTACGTCTCTGGCTCCTTGATCACGGATAGACATGTCATCACAGCTGCTTCGCCTTTATACAGGTATTTTTTTTTATTAACCTGTATCATCCCACTGCTGGGCAAAGGTCTCCTCCAAACCTGTCCACCGCTCTCAATCCAAGGCAAGAACCTTCCAGCTTCTTGATAGCTGGACAAAATAACATTGGGATAGTGATTAAAATTTCAAACATTTTAGTACCTAAGTCCTAAAATATAACGATGTAGCTTTAAAATCAGGTTTCATATTATGCCAATACAAATCAAAATCATAAACGATATCTAAAATATTTACTGGAATTTAACACGACCATACAAATACCGTAGCTTATTTAAAGCTGCTTTATGGTGGGTTGGCCACCTTTCGACTGAGTTATATTAATCTGGTCAACACGTTTGGCAGTCAGTAGCTTTGTGTTCGTTACTGTATTTAGAATCGCGTCATGTCTCAGTTCCTATTTACATCTAATAGACACTAAAGTCTTAAATCTGTATACAAACGATTTATCTTTGATATCTGAGTCAGTTAACCCTTTAATGGCAACTGTATTGCCACTAAAGATAATTTAAACCTTATTCCTCAAAATAAGGTCCAAAAGCAATTGCATTTTCAAAATAGTGTACTGGTTAAAGGGTCCCCTACTATGATTGCAGTTTGCCAGCCAGCAATATCTCAGTAATCCTGGGATCTCGAGACTCCTGCGACCGGGAGTCCGGCCTGACTAGTAACATCGAATCAATTGCCCTGCACCCTGACTTCTCCCACGTCACTCTGGACAGCAACATAGCCCTCATCAGGCTGAGATACGTGGTCCCGTTTGATGACTCCATATCGCCAATCTGTATGCCTTTTCAAGGTACGTTGTTGTTTTGGAAAATGGCAACTTGTAAAATGTAGACTAGAATAGAATAACATTTTGTTCAGCACACACATCCATCACAAATATTCATCACATTAATGTTTGTTCCTGGTGATTGCCACCAGAACCACCATTGAAGCTACGAGTCTTGGAACCGTAGCCAGGGTCACTATAACCACTGTTCCACCAAGCCAGTCAAAATTTCATGTTTTGGTTCGTCGGTATAATATTATTTCAAATATCAATAAACCAATTATTCGCTTTCATTCAATACTTAGGGGTGAGATCCATCGGCTCCCCGCAAGTCTGGTGATGATGACAAGGCTACTCCAAGACATCGTAGACTGTTTAGAAAAAAAGATACACAATGTGGAAGAACAACCTGATAAAAACACCAAAATAATTATTACCTTGGTCCTCTCAAAATTTTCAGAGGTTTTCGGAAACCTATACTAATAATGAAACTTTAGTGGTTGTTTTGTCGCAACATAACGATTAACCTTTAGTAGTAACTATCGAATCATGCAAGTTATTTCATGAAAAATTTTAACAGAAAAAAACTGCCTTTAAAAACCCGTATATAGGTAAAATTAAGTCAGTCTCAAACAAACTAACAAATCATGGTTTTGATGATATGAACTCCATCCAGGGTCTCGGGAAACGGGTAAAGTGGCGTACACGGTGTCGTACGGCAACTCGACGTGTCTGGGCCACGTGGTCAGCCTGCCGGTGCTCTCCGGGCGCCAGTGCCTCGTCAGCTCCGTCAACGTATCCCTCATCACTGCCGACAAGGGCTGCCTCGGGCCCGTTGCTTCTCTAGGCGTTCTTTGCAAGGTGTTTTATGCTATCATCTTAAGATCTATACGTATAACTAGTGACCTCGCTTCGCTTCGCGTATATTATGCACTTGGCTGATCTCAGTTGAGATCGACCCCCATGGCTGAAATCGGTCGGACGCCTTATCTAGACACGCGGTAGCGTGTCAAGCCAAGGTTCAAGAAACAGAACTGGCGAGCCGCACCGTGTGTAATATTACACGAACCATTTGGAACCACTTTTGAACCCCTCATAAATCAAAAACTATTTCACATGAACGTATCAAATTTGGCTCATATATTGTGACTTGCGAGATAAATATGTGTTCCAAATTTCATAAGCTTATCTCAAACAGTTATTTAGATATTAATGTCCAAAAATCCTCATTTTTATCATTGACTGACTGACAGATCAAAATTCTAACCCAGTTCCAAATGACCTAGAGAGTTGAAATTTGGTATGCAGATAGGTAATTACATGAATACAAAGGAAAAAATAAAAAACTGGCAATTTTTTTTTTTTTATAATGAGCTAACAAGATGACCTCACTCCACCTGATGGTAAGCGGTAGTGAGATCCAAATATGAGGTCGACAGGCACAATATACCATATTGAGCCTGTCGCACTCACCCTGAAAGCCGTTTCACCCCTCCCTCCCGGAACATCGATATGAGAGGGCAATGGGGACGTGAAAGAGGAGACCACTGCTGCGGCAACAACGAGACAAGGCGTGGAGTCTCGCATTGGTATTGAGCTGTGCGGGTCGGAGTTGGCCAATCCGCCGAACGGAAGGCACTACCGTTTCTACGGCTCTCCCTGGCGGGCGGGCTGACCCGCTCCGCCCGCACAATACCGCCGCTAAGACTCCACTGGTCCGGCGCTTGCCGCAGCAATGGGCCCCCGTGGCTCCGGTTCGTACAGTGCTGATCCCGGAACGCGACCTGACCGAGATAGGTCAGAGTCACTTGGCGGGTTTTACGCAACTGTATGGTGGTAACAGCAACCGGTCGACTCCGAACCGGATTTTATTTCATTTCATTCACCTAATTAGTGCCTAATCACGCCTATATACCGGGGAAGGCAGAGCACTAAGTATATATTTAGGTATACTTACTTATTTACAATTAAGAGTAGGTACTTATAGTCGGTTTTCATATTCATTACTTAGGGTTATACCCCGTAAACGTAGGAAAATACAGTAACTTATTCAATTGTTTTATATTTATAAAGTCTAGTTTTAGTTTTGAATTTGTCCTTTTCAAAGGACCCACGGCGTTACGATGATATATACTTTTCTACAAAAAGTTTTGATATCCAATCAAAAACATAAATGTGAAATGAGAGCCAAGTTCGATATTATGATAATTGCCTTGGTTGTTGACTTCAACGACAAAAGAAGTGAGATCTAAATGGGTGCCAAGTTCAATGGTCAACCCTAAAATTTATTTGTAAGTAACACTATAAAATACATATCATATCTTCTTATAACATAAGATAATGTATGGTGGTAGGGTATGAAGGGCTGTGTTGGATAGTTTTCATTTTATAATTCGGACAATTTGAATTGTTGGTAGAAACTGGCGACCGAACATAATAATACGTTGGTAGGTTTATAGAAACTAGCCAAGACAGACCTTCATAGCCTACCACCATACATTATCTTATGTTATAAGAAGATATGATAGGTATGTTATAGTGTTACTTACAAATAAATTTTAGGGTTGACCATTGAACTTGGCACCCATTTAGATCTCACTTCTTTTGTCGTTGAAGTCAACAACCAAGGCAATTATCATAATATCGAACTTGGCTCTCATTTCACATTTATGTTTTTGATTGGATTGTATTATACATAAAAACTTTCTCAATCAATCAGCGCCATCTGCCGGGCTGATTTGTGAATCAAACCATCCAGGGCGCCACTCAAACGAATACAGAATACACATACACACGTACAGCAGAATTATATATATAAAGATGAAAATGTAAAATTTACGAATATACTAACCACCTATTTGTGACTACCCGAGTGACCAACAAAGTTGAACAATTCGCCTGGCAAAAAGAAAGGCGGAATAAATATCAAATATTGTTCAGATTTGTAATTACAAGTATTTATCTTACAGGGTGACGTCGGGGCTCCAGTAATGACGCAATGGCTGTCAGGCACGTCATTCCATCTAATCGGCGTCATCTCGGAGGCGGACTGCGAAAAGGTCACGACGGCCCTTTACACCAGGGTAGCTGATCATGCTTCATGGATTAACAGGCAGATTCGCTCGGCCTGTCAGTGCTACAGCAAGTTTAGATGACAGCATTTATGTAGGTTAAATTATTGGTAACTAGCTGTGCCCGCGACTTCATTCGCGTGGACTACAGGATTTTACATTCAAAAGTTTTTTACCTATAATTCTCGTTCCCGAAGGAATTTTGAAATATCCTGTTGCAACTAAGCTTTAAGTTTACTAACTTAAGCAGTTAAGATTTTTCATACAAATGCTTTTTCCCGCTAACTCCTGTTTTCGTGGAAATTTCGAGAAATCCTTTCTTAGTGCACCTCTAAAGTATCTAAGCTACGTCCATTCCAAATTTCAAGTACCAACGTTTAGCCGTTTAGGCTGTGCGTTGATATGTCAGTCAGTGAGTCAGTTTCTCCTTTTATATATTTAAATTATATATGTAGCACATATATCAACTTCTAAACGGAACATAGAAAACTGAATTGATCTTGATTGATTGATTGGATATTTACCATGTTGTTTTGTTTCGTAAACAGAGCGGAAAATTAACAACTTTGGTTTTGAGTATTCTTTG
The DNA here is from genome assembly GCA_039566165.1 of Maruca vitrata. Lineage (NCBI taxonomy): Eukaryota > Metazoa > Arthropoda > Insecta > Lepidoptera > Crambidae > Maruca > Maruca vitrata. The sequence goes on along the minus strand of CM076923.1, from coordinate 4,825,510 downwards.
AATGTAACTCCCTTTTTTATGAATATTTGACTTTATTCTAGTGATGAAATTTGCTAACAGCACTTGAACGACATCAATGTTACTAAATGTATAAAATCAATTCTATTATTATGGCAAAAAATAGCATTTGTTTAATAATATTTCCTTTTTGTTTATATGTATAACAACTATGTTTTTGGTTAAAATTATATTTGATGAATCAATAGCAAAAACCTTTTTAACTAACTCCTCAAATAATACATGGACTTTGAGAGAACTCATTTGCGTTTTTTTGCAGTTTCTGAAATGATTTTACATATTTTTTTTACGCCCTTAAACAGTAGTAGTTACCTATAGATTTCAACGAATAACACAGCCACGGATTTTATGGAAAAATATCAGATATTTTGACTTTTTGTGAAATTGATAACGAGTGTGAGTGGTTTTTTCGATATTTAAGTCAAAATGGGAATTTCTTAAAATTTATGTTGTCGCAAAGGTAATTCACGTTTCATACAATGTTGGGCCCAAAAGCAAGAAAAATGAATTTTGTAATTGTTGTACGAATACGATTCGAATACGAGGAGGGAGGCCGGACTCCCTTCATTCCCATCGAAGAAGCCTTGAGGTTAAGAAAAAAATGACTTAATACAAAAGCTGTTGATCTTTTTATATTATTTTTATTATATTACATAATAATATCACAAAAAACTTTGCCATGAAACATTTTTCAATAAGATTTGTAGGTACTTTTTCGGGAAATTGAGATTTGCCTATTTTCACCTTAAAACGCTTCCCAACATCAGTTCGCCCGTAATTTATCTTTCCCTTCCACATGGAAAGGTAGGAAAGGTATACCACTTTATACTGGTATACCTTTCCTTTTCCAGTATGTTTCAACCTGTTATGTATATCGCACAACATAAGTTACCTATTAGGAAGAAAGTACTTTATTATACATAACTTAATGTTTCAATATTTCGACATCTTAGATACTAGTGTATAGTCTCATATTACTACAATTTATCTAGAGGTGCAAATTGGATTAGAACCTAAATTGGCAAATCCAAGCAACTGCACTGATTGCATAACTGGGTTTTCTTTTTCAGTTCGAACCAATATTTCTGGTCGATCGTCTGTGGTCTAATAAATCCTTTTCGTGGTAGAGGGGAAGGCCGTGTAACTTAAGGGTAGCTGCGGGCGCTGGCTGCGTGGTGTTGTACGATGGGTTGAGGGGGTGAAGAGGGCCCAGGGCCGTCACCGCGCGCCGGCCCTCGTCTGTACCCAGCTTATAGTGGGAGCCATCGCCAGTTCGGTGGATCCGGTTTTTCATCTGTAGATGAAATAAAATTTAGTTACTCAACAGTTAAACTAACAGGTTAAACTCTGCGAAGACTAACAGGTGCGAAGACCAATCAAATTGATTCAGCCTAAAATTCTGTTATCCCTGTCACGATCATTAGTTAATTCCCAGCACTAGCCATCAAGGAGTCATCAATGATTAAACTGATATGATGTTCCGATAAAATCATATAGAATTCATGAACGTAATAACACTGAATACTCGTGTTATGTAATCACATTGCATATATGCTAAACATATGACTATTGTCATTTAATCTTTACGAAACTGAATTTTACCATATCATCGGAGACTTTCTTCAAGTCGCTGGCTAGTCCGACCTTTTCTAGGAACTCGATGATTCTAGCGGAGGCATTAAAGTGGTTGGATAGCTCGGCCGCCTTGTAGTCCCATGGGAAAGCGTGGTGGTAGTTGTGCCAACCCTCACCCTGCGACAGGAACGACACGAACCACGACTCTACGGGCTGGAGGTTCCTAAAAGGTTTAGGATGTTTTTGTTAATAATATATCAAGTCACCAACCAACTTGAGTGTTGACAATGTTTGCTAATTTTCTCGGAGTTTGAAATTCTACAAGAAGCTTGGAAGCCAATAATCACTGAAATCAAAACTGCAGTTTTTACAGATTTGGTCTTAAGAACAAACACTCTGCCTCCTGTATATAATTTTAAACTGTCATGGTTACACACATTAGAAAACTGTAACTGTCCGGGATATTTACCATGTTGTTTTGTTTTAATGAGCTGTTGCATCATTAAAACAGAACAACATGGTAAATATCCCGGACAGTTACAGTTTTCTAATGCCTCCTGTATGTTACGAACTAATCCTGGTAAGAGCAGTTATTCTGTGAAGCTATTAGAAAGAGAGGATTTTTAAAATACAAAAGTACTAACTTGTCATAGGGTCTCGTACCCCATAGATGAGCAGCACTGTTCACAAGCCAAGTTCCGTTAAGGCCGAAGATGTACCGGGCTACGTAGGCCACTAAAATGCTTTCTAATACTGGCTCATTGAAGAAGTATACAGGAACAGCCACGGGTATGAAGAAAGCGAAAGTGAAGTATAGCGGCCAATAGTACCTAAAAATAAAAATATAATGTAGGATCTTCAAAAAGGCACTGCGATTTGCATAAATCTTATTTTGCAAGCAAATTATAACAAAACCACTTGTTTGTAAGTATCAGGAGCATTAGGATTCTCACTTTTTCTGAAACATGACCATCCTATCAGCTTGCAGGTCACTCATGTCGATCTTCCTTCCGAGCTCGATGACGAGAGGGTGCTTCTTGGTCATGAGCCAGCCGATGTGGCTGAAGAAGAAGCCGCGCTTGGCGTTGTGCGGGTCGGCGTCCGTGTCGGAGTAGCGGTGGTGCAGCCGGTGGTCGCGGCACCAGATAAACATCGAATTCTAAAATTAAACATAAATTTGATGTCACAGCGAAGCTGAAGCGTTGGCATTCGCTAAATGCAGTGGTCCCAGTAATTATCTTCTAAAATTTGAATAAATCATTCATTACAAGAGTCAATTGTAACCAAACGTTAAGAAGCAAACTATAGTACACAAATCTATCTATCGCCTATCTAACTATCGCCCTAGTTTAGGGCATGCCCGTGCCCCAGCAATGGGGACGTATAGGGGCTGATGATGATGATGATATAGTACACAAATAAGTAATGCATTCCTGGAGAATTTTAACCAAAAGTATACAAGATGGGAAGAATGTTTCATTCTTTTAAATCTCTATTACCTGTCCTGCAACCGTTTGGAGAAGAATCAGCACTGCTCTGACGAGAGGAGAGGCTTTGAAGGACCTGTGCGTGAAGAGCCGGTGAGCTCCGATTGTGACGCCCTCCGAAGACCAAGCCAAGACGAACACAGCTGGTACAATGAGTACAAACTAATTAATAACTAAAAACGAGCATTTTATTCCTATTTATTAAAAGTTATATAGTTAGTTACATTACCTAATTTCAACTGACTTGAAGGTGCATTTGATATTGTATTCGAACGTCACTCCAGACAAATATACGTATGCGATGTCTGATATCCGTAACACAAGAGTTTGAGCGTAATCAAAACAATGATTGTGTTGATGGGAGTTACTCGTATTTATCAAGGCCAACGCAGTGCAATTACGTACCAAAAACAAGATTTTTTTATGTGATTGTGAGTTTGTACTTTTGTGCATGCTTATGTTAGAAAGGGCTTATCCGATCTAGATGTAGTTTATAGAAATATATTGTGGGAAACTAGGGAGAGTTGACAATATGTCAATCGGTTCATTAATATAAAAGTTATGCTAATTTTATATATCTCGTCGAACTTGCTAGGCGTAAACGCGGGTATATTTAAAATGCTGCCTAATAGTAACAGAGCCCACGACCAAAATTTTTGTCTCATAGCAATACGGCCAAAACCGCATCAAATCGATAGATAAGATTATTCTGAACTCGAAAATACCAATATCAGACATTTTCCGCGTAGCGTTTGATCTGACCGAATTTTCAAAATTGTCAAAGAATTTTACCGAACTGCATCATAGCAATATGTCTGATTTGCAGACTGTAGTTAAATGATGATTCTGAGATACCGGAAACATATTTTTCAGACGTTAGTGGTGTAGCGCAAACCCGTAAAATCACTTAAAAAGATTAAAAATGAGACAAAAAAATGTCTCATAGCAATACGTCTGAAAATCTTTTTTATTATTAAATTTTGGTTATTTGATGCGAACAAAACAATTTTCAGACGGAAATGTGGACGCATAAAATTTTGAGACCGTTTTGAAAATGTTAACAAATTTTACCGATCGGTATCATAGCAATATGTCTGAAAATTGGTGGACATGACAGAATAAGGTGTTCACATGTGCAAAAGATTTATATCAGACAAATGAAGTGTAGCATCTTTTCTATCAGACAACTTTTCGATACTCAGATATCATTTAAGAATCGTATTGAGGTATCTTGAATGAAACCAATGAATAATAGTAAGAAAGGGGCAGGGGCGTAACAAGCGATGAGGCTGTTGAAATTAAATACTGATTGATTTGATAGTTTTGGTTTTATTTAAAGCACACTTGTTATTTTCGTTTTAGCATATACTCCATATGCTACACTTAAAGTGTCTGAAAACAGGTTTTTGGTAATCAAGGCAGCAAAACGAAAAGTTAAAAAAAAATTATCCGTATTGCTATGATACAGGTCGGCTAAATTTGTTGACATTTTCAAAAATGCGCTCAGGCTATGTGCTACGCACAAAATGTCTGAAAACAAACTTTTTCGTAATACAATTATAAAATCTATGTACATTATCACTATCAGACGTATTGCTATAATACCGACTGCCTTTTTTTTTTGACATAGCAGAAATGGCCTCCCACGCAGTTGCTACACTTTCGACCGTTACTATATACCTAGTCGGGTTCAGAATCATACAATCTAAAGATTTTATAGGGTTTTTGCCGTATTGCTATGAGACATGGTTTTGGTCGTGGGCTCTGTTACTATAAAGTATTCAATACGCGGAAGAAGGCGCTGGCACAGCTAGTAAAACAATAAATCAAGCCTCTTTGTTATTATTAAAATAGATAGGCTTATAAAACAAAAAATTGGTACTTACTCCATGCGAATGTTTTTAACTGGATACCTCCCGTAAATAAGATGTAGTAACCCCATAGGGAAACCAAATGCAATAAGAAAAATCCAATAGCGTTCTCCCAAACCACAACATGTTTATAACTGTAGTCGGTTCCAATATATCTTGTACTCGTCTTTTTATCTGATTCTTCGATTGATTCGAAAGGTTTTGTCGTCTGAGCTTCATATGGCGACATTTTAGTATTTAATGCTGTACTGTTGTACCACTGGGGCGACCAATGTGTACTGATAGCTCGATCAAACAGAAAAGATTATATATGCGACTTTGTTTGATAGAAGACAAAGACGTTGAGCAACAAGATGTTGAAATACTATAAACTTCACCTTTTGACATTGTAATTAAATGCGACAATGAGAATCGACACTACGTATTACACCCAGACACGGATCAAGCACCGATGTTCATCACACAAATATTCGACTCTAGTGGGAATCGATCCCTTTACTCTTGGAATGGCGAGTCAGCACGCGGTCGCGGGCACAGCTAGTGTATCCGTGTGATGAATAAGTGATCCGATGAAAAAAAAAACCAAACAAAAAACATAAACCTTTTAATCTTAAAATAAATATCTATTATCTATACTTATAATAAATCTAGAGAGGCCAATTTTGTACATTTATTAATATATAATATTTATAATTACTACATAATTTAATCAGTAATTTTAAAAACGACTTAATTCAACATTTTTTTTCAAAATGACTGACTCGGTGGAACAGTGGTTAGTGAAACTGGTTTGCGGTTCCAAGAATCGTGGGTTTGATTCATAATTGGGAAAAAATATGTTTGTGTGATGAACATCGGTGTTTGTTCCGTGTCTGGGTGTGATATAAGTCATCAGTAGTTAATTGATAGAAAGAAAGTGGTTGATGGTGGTGGTTGGTGAACGGTATACGGGTAAGCGACCCCGGCTCCTCGAGCTACTATCGACTCAATCCAAATCATCCGAGGCGATAGTATCCTTCCTCCCCTTTTCCTTCCCCCGTCATACATCCTTGCTACTCGTGGAAACGCAATGACCTTATTAAAACAATGCACAAGGCAGAATGGCGGCGACGTGATCCACAACCCGTCACGTCACGTTTCCCACAGAGGTGAAAATCGGATCGCTGGAAGTGATCTCTGCCTACCCCTCTGGGAAAAAAGCGTGATGTTAATGTATGTATGTATGTATGTAAGTTTATTAATTTGACCTAGTCGTACATTATGAGTACGACTGTGTCCAATTTGACCCAAAGGGCAAATCGCCGTTTGCGATTGGTCCTTACGAAGGTTAAAGGAATTTACATTCAAATTAATTAATTGCAGTTAATCAAATCACGAATTGGTTACGTAGTGTCAATTCTCATTGTCGCATTTGTTTACAATGTCAAAAGGTCAAGTTTTAGTAGTTGCTCAACATCTTTGTCTTCTATCAAACAATAGTCTCATATAACTTTTTAAGATTTTCTGTTTGATTTAGCTATCAGTACACATTAGTCGTCCTAGTGGTACAACAGCAGCATTAAATACTAAAATGTCGCCATATGAAGTTCAGACGACAAAACCTTCCGAATCCGCTGAAGAATCAGATTTGAAAACGTATAAAAGATATATTGGAACCGACAGTTTGAAACATGTTGTTGTTTGGGAGAACGCCATTGAATTTTTCTTACTGCATTTGGTGGCCCTATGGGGTTTCTACATCGTATTTACGGGAGGTATTCAGTCCAAAACATTCGCATAGAGTAAGTATCATTTTTTTATTATATTAGCCCATCTATTACAGTGATAATAATAATATTGTTAGGCAAAGAGGAACATGTTGTTTTACTAGCTGTGCAAGCGACTTCGTCCGCATGTTAGTCTTTAGGCAGCATTTTTAATATACCCCGCGTTTAGAAATGCCTAGCACGTTCGACGCGATTTTTAAATTAGCATAACTTTTATACTTATGAACCGATTGCCATGAATCGAATACAATTGTCAGGTAGAGTTTACAACAATATATTTCTGAAAACTACATCTTGATCTTGATGATTGATCAAATTGGTCTTCGGAGGGCGTCACTATCGGAGCTCACCGGCTCTACACACACAGGTCCTTCAAAGCCTCTCCGCTCGTCAGAGCAGTGCTGATTCTTCTCCAAACCATTGCAGGACAGGTAATAGAGATTAAAATTAAGTTCTTCCCATTGCATATAAGGCATTACATATTTGTTTATAGATTGCTTCTAAGTGCTGAGCCCCAATTTGACTCTTGTAATGAATGAATTGTTCATATTTAAGAAGATAATTACCGGGACCCCTGCATTTATTAAGACGCTTTGGCACTGTGACATAATATTTAACTTTTCATTTTAGCATTCGATGTTTATCTGGTGCCGCGACCACCGGCTGCACCACCGCTACTCCGACACTTACGCCGACCCGCACAACGCCATGCCGATGTGGCTGAAGAATAAGCCGCATTGTTCTACAGCCACATCGGCTGGCTCATGACCAAAGAGCACCCTCTCGTCATCGAGCTTGAAAGAAAAATTGACATGAGTGACCTGAATTGGATGGTTGACATACGTTGTACGTGAGGTAAGTAATGTTTTCACGTGTTACCTTGATTGCCTGATCCTAAAAATTGGCCGGCTTACCAAACTAGCAGGTAGGCATGCGTTCTAAGTACATACTAGCACTACTTAATCGTCCACACTTCCTTCGTCAGAAAAGACGTGACGTCTGGTGGACCATTTTCCATTACAGAGTAAGATCCCAATCTTACTCTGTAATGGAAAATGCTCAGAAGCGTTATTTCAACTAGTCCCTTCATTCCCATTCCACTCCCGAAGAACAGGTGCTGGTCAGCTTTACCATCCTCTCGCTGTGTAGGCACTGGTGGCCCGTACAAAGAGGTTCAGTTCCTCTTTCCACCCCGTGTTATTGTGGCATGGAACGCCCTTCTTACTCATATTTTCCAGCCCTCATATTTAATCCCAGGCTCTTCTTACAGGCGTCAAACGGCTAAGCAAGCTAAGGATTCGGGAAGAAGTCGAAAGGTTTAATGGTTTCTATAGTGCCTGTCGACCAGATATTTAGACCTCGCGCTTACCATCTGGTGGAGTGAGGTCATCCTTAGCGTCATTTAATGAAAAAATAAAAAAAAATACGTGCGAACAAGAACCTTCAGTTCTTCTGCCAATATTACATGTGGTAATTAGTAGTTACTGAATAATAAAAAAACCTTTATAATAATAGTTGTCAAGATCTTATGCCATAGCAACACTTTGCAAGAACATCCGACACTTTGAATTTTGGGCCAAAAATGAATGATCTTCTTTATGTTTTATTTATTGACATTTTTGGTTTTTTATGTGTATCTTACATAAACGACCAAAACTGTAAATTTTTGCGTTTCTTTCAGTTGGATTTTGAGGTTAAGGACATAATGTGTAATACAAAGGCTGTAGACTTTTTAAAATTATTTTATTATATTATGCATCACCTCATTTTTCAATAAGAATTTTTTGACTTTCCCGGAAATTGAGATTTGCCAATTTTCACCCTGGAACGCTTCCTAACATCAGATCGCCCATAATTTATTTTACCTTTCCTTTTAGTGGGTACCTTTGCTTTTCTAATAGTTGTATAGTTGTAAACCTGTTATAATTTTATTAATAGTTTCTAAATTTATCGACTCTCGCAAATAGCACAATTAAGCAGAAAGTACTCTACTTATATCTATAACTATCTGTGCCCGCGACTTCGTTCGCGTAAACTACAGGATTTTACATTTTTTTTCCCAATAACTCCCGTTCCCGTGGCAATTTCGCAATATTACGTTGCAAGTAAGCTTTACCTTAATAGGTACCAGCATGCCAAATTTCAATTATCTATCTTACGCGGTTTAGATTTTTTAATACAAAAGGATTTTCCCGATTTTCCCGTTCTCGTGATAATTTCGGGAATTCCTTTCTTAGTGCACATCTACCTAAACTACGTCCCTTCCAAATTTCAAGTGCCTTGGTTTAGCCGTTTAGGCTGTGCGCCGATATGTCAATTAGTCAGTCAGTTTCTCCTTTTTTATATTTACATTTTAATATTTTCGATGTCTTAGATACTGGTGTATAGCCTCATATTATACCGGAGCCGCTCTTAGATGACTGATTTGACACTTTTTATTTTATATTTTGCATTTATCCTTGTTAAGAGAAACATATTTAGCGAATCGAACTACTTTTAAAAATAAGACGTTATTTCAAAATGTCAAATGCACCTAATTATTTGTCTTTTATTACTTAAAATAATTGAATTATAAAAAGAAAACGTAAAATTTCCACTCTGGATTACGCTTTTACAAGGTTACGCCGTTTGACACGTTTTTATAGTGACGTAATGGGTAATACTCAACAGTTATTTTTTTGAAATAGGATGAAGTATTCAATAAGTATTGTGTTTTAAAAATAAATATATTTATAAATAAGAAACTTCAATTCAATCTTCTGGATGTGAATAAAAGTTTTTAATAAAATTTGTTATATTAGATCTTGCTTGGTTATAAAGTGGAAATAACTGTTATTTATATACTTCGGCAATATTACCGTTGTCCCTCACTAGTGCAGTCAATCTGACATGTGTCAAATCAGCCAACTTAGAGCCTCTCTGGTATACTAAAATTTTTCTAGAGGTGCAAATTGGATTAGAACATAAATTGGCAAATCCAAGCAACTGCACTGATTGCATAGTTAAATGTTTTTTTTTTCAGTTTGAAGATCCAATATTTCTGGTCGATTGGCTGTGGTCTAATATATCTTTTTCGTGGTATAGGGGAAGTCCGTGCAACTTTAGGGTAGCTGCGGGCGCTGGCAGCGTGGAGTTGTACGATGGATTGAGGGGGTGAAGAGGACCCAGGGCCGTCACCGCGCGCCGGCCCTCGTCTGTACCCAGCTTATAGTGGGAGCCATCGCCAGTTCGGTTGATCCGGTTTTTCATCTGTAGATGAAATAAAATTTAGTTACTCAACAGTAAAACTAACAGGTTAAACGGATGCGATGACCAATCAAATTGATTTAGCCTAAAATTTCGTTATCTCAAAAATCATCAAAGTCCGATAAAATCATTAAGAATTCATGAAAATAATTGTTATGTAGTCACATTGCATATATGCTAAATATACGACTTTTGTCATTTAATTTTTACGAAACTGAATTTTACCATATCATCGGAGGCTTTCTTCAAGTCGGTGGCTAGTCCGATCTTTTCTAGGAACTCGATGATTCTAGCGGAGGCATTAAAGTGGTTGGACAGCTCGGCCGCCTTGTAGTCCCATGGGAAGGCGTGGTGGTAGTTGTGCCAACCCTCACCCTGCGACAGGAACGACACGAACCACGATTCTACGGGCTGGAGGTTCCTGAAAGGTGAAGGATGTTTTTCTTAATGTCGTGGGCTAATCGTTGGATTGGCCCGATCATGATATGCCTGGGCACATCGTGATATGCCGGCATATCGTCATATAACATATCAAGTCATCAACCAACGTGAATGTTTAGGATGTTTGCGAATTTTCTTGGACTCTAAGATTCTACAATTAGTAGCTTCTAAGTCCAAAAATCACAGAAATTATAACTGCGGTTTTATACAGTTGGTCTTAATAACTAAAAATCTTACTCCTATATGTTATGGACTAATCTTGGTAAGAGAAGTTATTCTGTGAAGCTCTTAGGAAAAGACATAGAAGAAAGAGAGGATTTTAAAAATACAAAAGTACTAACTTGTCGTAGGGCCTCGTACCCCACAGATGAGCAGCACTGTTCACAAGCCAGGTTCCGTTAAGCCCGAAGATGTACCGCGCTACGTAGGCCACTAAAATGCTCTCTAATAATGGCTCTTTGAAGAAGTATACAGGAACAGCCACGGGTATGAAGAAAGCGAAAGTGAAGTATATAGGCCAGAAGTACCTAAAAATTAAAAAAATAATGTTAGAACTCCAAAAAGCCACAGCGATTTGTATAAATCTTACTTGTGTTAAAACCATTTGATTCATGTAGGGGCTAATTATATTCTTAAATATGCATAAATGATTCATTACAAGAGTTAAATTGTGTTTATTTTAATCAAACGTGTACAAGATGGGAAGATAGCTGAATTCTCACTTTTTCTGAAACATGACCATCCAATCAGCTTTCAGGTCACTCATGTCGATCTTTCTTCCGAGCTCGATGACAAGAGGGTGCTTTTTGGTCATGAGCCAGCCGATGTGGCTGAAGAAGAAGCCGCGCTTGGCGTTGTGCGGGTCGGCGTCCGTGTCGGAGTAGCGGTGGTGCAGCCGGTGGTCGCGGCACCAGATAAACATCGAATTCTAAAATGAAAAGTAATTACTGTCACAGTGCCGGGGCGTCGGTATTTGCTACATGCATACATCCCGGTAATTATCTTCTTAAATATGAATAAATCATTCATTACAAGAGTCAAATTGTGGCTTATCGTTTAAAAGCAAACTATGGTATACTGTAATGCCTTCCTGGAGAATTTTAATCAAACTTAAACGAGATGGGAAGATTTTTTTTTGTTTTAAATTACCTGTCCTGCAATAGTTTGGAGAAGAATCAGCACTGCTCTGACAATCGGAGAAGCTTTGAAGGACTTGTGCGTGTAGAGTCGGTGAGCTCCAATTGTGACGCCCTCCGAAGCCCAATACAAGACGAACACAGCTGGAACAATGAATACTTTTTGTGATTGGAGGGAAAACATGTGCTGGAAAGGCATTCCATGCCAGAGCTGAGAGCAATATTCCACACATGGGCGAACTTGTGCCTTATACAGAAGGCAGAGCTGCACCGGTGTAAAAAATCGCCGCACTCTGTTCCGGATCCCCAGTTTGCGGAAGGTTGTTCTGATGAAGCTCTCTCGTTGAACATCTATGCCAAGGCTGCTAAAGCTATCCCTGTATTGGTAAGGGAGTGCTCTATAGAGTAGGATGGTAAAAGAAAGGAGACACTTTACAAAAAAAAACACACTCGTTGAACTCGACAAGATTGCATGTTCCTCATTCGGAAATTAGTCCAGTCAAAATAGACATTTAACCTAGGAAAAATTCGCATAGAGCTGAAAATTGGCATGAATGTTGGGAACACTATAACAAATAATCTGTCAAAAGTCCCCATCGATCCCACGTCTGCAAAAAAAAATAATCAAGATCAAATGTCACTAATATCAGTTTTATGCACTTTTGAGCGAAACGGTAAGTTTAATCATAAAAGTATGTATGACAAAATTACTTATCACGTAATTATCTATAAAAAATGTCTAAACACTTTGTTCCTAAGATTCACCATTTCAGAGATATAGCGATGCACAAAGTTGAAAAAGTTGTATTTTCAAACGCTTCCAGGCCCCCATGCGATTGTGCTAGACAGTTAAAATTTTAACGAATGATGTATCTCAGTTGCCTCTATAACATCTAATACTAGAAACAACATGAAACCAACAATTCCAGGTCATATATCGATCAAAAACGATATCGACAGATGATTGCATATTATGTAAAATATGAATTTTCTAATGATTAAAATCACGATATCTCGCGAATGGTGAGTCGGAAAAGAAAAAGTGACTGGACCATTTTTGTAGAAAATTGTATGATCTACAACTTTTGTTTGACCTATTTTTACGATAATACCTTCTGTTTTCGAGAAAAATGGAAAAATCCTTAATTTTATACTTTTGACCTTGAATAAATTTTTTTGCAGAAGTAGGATTGATGGGGATTTTTGATATTTCGTTTATTATGATGTATTTAACGTCTCTGGCAATTTTCAGCACTATGCGAATTTTGTCTAAGTTAGCACTTATTTTTGTCTATTTTGACTGGACTAAATGCGGTCCAAGACCCCATCAAGCTCGGCGACAAGAAGGTTCCCCTTTTCCTCGGTTTTGGTCTGCTTTACCCCAGGTCTGTGCTCGTGTGTGGACAGTGCTGTCTTCCGCATAGCAATGGATATTGCCTAGTGACAACATGTCAATGATATGCAGCAGAAACAAAGTCAGCGACAGAACGGAAGCTTGAGGTACACCGGAATTTATAGAGTGGAAACAAGATGTGCGTCCACCACACAAATCCTGCGCCCTTCCAAAAACCCCGCAATTCATTCGCATAAGCGAGGTGGCAGACCGTATGCCGGGAGCTTGGAGAGAACCGAAAGATGCCACACACGGTTCAACGCTTTAGCGATATCGAGGCTGACTGATATTGGCCATGCTTCATCTACACTAGTCTACACTAATCTACACTAATATTATAAAGAGGAAAGATTTGTATTTTTGTATTTTTGTATGTTTGTAATGAATAAACTCAAAAACTACTGGACCGATTGCAATAATTTTTTCACCATTAGAAAGCTGCATTATTCAGAAGTAACATAGGCTATATTATATTTTTTCAAAAATTAGGCATCCTTACTAAAACTCCAATAATGTAACCCAAGGTGTAAAAAAATGACCTGAAAAATTACTTACGTCGCGTGCGCTGCGAAAACTATTGATGATAATAAAATCATTTACAATGACTTTGCAAAACTCTCCATTATCTACCAAAAGTGTCGCGACAGCATATGTCTAAATATTATAGTTATGTCACAGTAAGCGGTTTTTTATTCTAAAAATTTAATTTATATGTCGCCGCTTGAAAATGCTCTTTATTTGTACCTTGGTATTAATTTCCTTATCAAAATAAATTTCTTTATATTCAAGACGGCTTCAGTACCTTTAAATAACTTTTTGAGTTATTCAATTCGGACATTTCTTTCGGAAGATATCACGAATTTAAAAATGCAAGTATTAGAAAAAAGTCGCGTGGTTGCAACTTTGATTTTAACTTGAAGGAATTTTGAATTCGCTTTAAATTCGTATCGTAGGTAAATAAGTACCTGATAATAAATATTATATTTTTATGTAATATTTTATATAGAGATAGAGGTATACCGAAGCGAAGCGTGGGCGGGTCGCTAGTTCATTAAATAAAAAATAAGGTACTTACTCCATGCGAAAGTTTTAAACTGGATACCTCCCGTAAGTATGATGTAGTAACCCCATAGGGCAACCAAATGCAGTAAGAAAAATCCAATGGCGTTCTCCCAGACCACAACATGTTTATAATTGTAGTCGGTTCCAATATATCTTGTATGCGTTTGTTTATCTGATTCTTCAGTGGGTTCGGAAGGTTTTGTCGTCTGAGCTTTATGTGGCGACATTTTAGTATTAATACCGCTTTACCGTTGTACCACTAGGGCGACCAATGTGTACTGATAGCTCGATCAAACAGAAAATCTTAAAAAGTGATCTATTGTTTGATAGAAGACAAAGATATTGAGCAAATAATAAAACTTGACCTTTTGACATTGTAATCAAATGCGACAATGAGAATCGACACTACGTAATCAATTCCTGATTTGATTAGCTGAAATTAATTTATTTGAATGTAATTTCCATTAACCTTCGTAAGAACCCGTCGCAAACGGTAGCGGACTTCAGGTTAAATTAGACCCAGTCATAATCTATGACGTATATATCAAATTAATAAACTTATTTTCTTTCATGACCTACTGATGAATTATTATAATTCGTAATGATTAATTAAGTGTTTTTTCTTAATGACATACGATATTGGCTTGGAGTTGCCTCGTCATCATTATCGAACTTGAGCGGTGGCTCTCACCCCTAATATTAATTTAGTGTCATTTATCTATATCTTCATCTATACATCTAATAAAACTGTAGAGAGATCAATTCTGTATATTGAATATTTATTCAAAATTTAATAAATCCAAATTGGCGGATTTGTTTTTTTCACCTTGGGAGGGCTTTTTGTAGATCTTTTGAAGACCATCATCTTTGTAATACATACTTTTAGTAATGAAGGGTACTGATAGTAAATAGAAACTAGCTGCCTCTGTAGCGTCTCCGTTGCGTACCTGGAATCATATTGATTACAATTTTATAGCTTTTTATTTCTGTAAAGAAATGTTTGCGGACCGATAGTGTTTGATCACTAGCGGTGGTGACACCACCCATGGCTGACGGTGAAATGTGATGGAAAAATTTGCATTGATGACTCAACACCTGGATAGCTCAGAGGTTAGAGCAACCGACGCGATATCTGAATACCAATGGTTCAAGTCCCCGTTCAGGCGGGTCATTAATGCGAATTTTTTAAATTTTTAAATTTACTTTGAGCTCTAATAGCATCAAAAATAACAAAAAATATGGAACAATTCAGTCACTCATAGAAAAAATATTCATAAGTACCGCCGTCACTCGTTCATATTTGACCCAAAAACCTATAAAGTTAACAAGTAACTTGCTGAGTTCTGAATTTTTTATAAATCCATAAATATATTGCGAGCATTGAACTATAATATTTGAAGCATTCCGTTATTATCATAAAAGATCATAACCAAAAAATTATCAATTTTCTCATAAACGGTCATAACTGACCCGAAGGTCTTATGAAGGTTAAGCATGTAAGTTACTCATCAGAATTGCTGAGCAATTTTAAAAATTAAAATATTTTAACATATCTATCAAGTATCATTATATTATAAAAGCAAGAAACGAAAAAAATACATTTTTGTTTTTGCGGTTCAATTACACAACATTACGTTATGTTGATATATCTGAATTTTTGTATGTTACTGACAGGAACTTTATTCGCAGTTTATAAGAAAAAAAATAGTACTAAAAGCTACTGTACTCTCAGGCTGAAAGCAGGCAGATTTATTTTTAGGGTACCGTCCCTGAGTAAAAACTGAAACTTTGCTGTCCGTTTGTCACCAGGCTATATCCCAAGAACGGTGATAGCTAGATAGTTCAAACTATAACACCCGCTAGAACTAAAATAGAAGAACATATTAACATTTATAATTATCCGGATAGGAGTTTGATATATTTTTGAAGGCGGTGCCGTTTGTATTTCACGCAGATAAGCACAGTGGTCAGTGTGCTCCGTTGTTCTAAAAAAATTGTTTGGCACCGCATTCAATAACATATAAAATTTATACCCAGAGAATTATAAATGTTCGTATTATATTATTTTGTAATTTTTTGTGTGTCGGCTTTTAGGGATTGACGTTCTATAATCAGTTCAGCCTCATAAAATTATTATAACCAGGTATGAATATAAACTTTGGAAAATACACACTAAACTTTATATGTGAGTGGCTTCTTTTTCGAGTTCTATACCCATATAGGTTATGCATGCCTTAATTTGATAGTTGGATCTTCAGATAAAACAAAACAAACATATTACTTGTGATATAATAAAAAAAAATACATAAAATATGTAGAAAAGGTGAATTTAAAATCACTAATTGATAACAAATCGGTATGCAAACATGTATACGTAGTACAATTTGTGGAAATAATGTAATCAATGTAATGTTAATTTATTAAAATTTATCAAAGGCCTGGCTTTCAAATTAGTGTATTTTATGAATTGCTGATGGATGGAATGATTGAATGAATTGAACTTTGGTAAAACAAATGCGTAAACTACTTATTATGGATTTAGGTGAATTTCAACAGATTCCATTTTTGCCTTATTACGGTGGCAAATATTTTAACGCCTTTACTTACTGTTTATTCTAGAATAAAGTAGAAATAAAAATATGATGATTACATTTAGATATATTTCAATTTAGTTAGTTTGTCTGTCGGATCAGGAGTCTCTGACTTACTTATTAGTAGACAACTAAAAACAGCTTTGCTTAATAAGATAAGATATAGTTTAAAGTTTTCCTTTAGATTCATTTTTATCTTGTTCCCGGCGTATGTTCTCGGGAAAACTATTTCCACCGTAATTTAAACCAGTCCACCGCTATTGCCTTCATCGTATTGCAGACCACTGTTGGGCATAGACCTCCCATCACTTTTCCCCTCTCTTGTCTATTTGCGGTTACCATCATCCAACTCCCAACAGCCGAGCCGCACAGGCGTTACTCTACCTGGCCTTTTGGCGTTCATCATTTTTTTTACCGAGACCCAGTATCCACTCCAGAACTCGTTTACCACAGCAGTTGTTGGTTCTATAGCTGATAAGGCAAGCCTACTGCAACCTCATATCGCTAGCACGGAGGGTTATTTTGTAGACAACTACTACGGGAACATCTCATTTTGATTCGAACCCATATAATCGCCGCGTATTGATCTTTGAAAAGTGTCGATAGCCGAGTGGTTAAGGTCTCATTGCACACAGTTTGGGAGTCCCCAAAACTAATACCTGGCCCCGTAGACAAAGTAACAATATCGAAACCCATATAATCGCCCCGTATTGCCTATTGCCGTGTATTGCATATTTGATCTTTGAAAAGTGTCGATAGCCGAGTGGTTAAGGTCTCATTGCGGTTCAAACCTAATAACTCGTAGATACTAAGTACTGTTGTACGTGTTTTGAAATTTAAAATTATATGTACGAATATTCGACGCCTTATCGGTGAAGAAAAAACATCGTGATCATCGTTTCCCACTATAGAGACGGTAGAGAACACTTAAACCGACTTAGGCATGAGAGCCATCCGCTCCCCCGCAAGTCCGGTGATGATGACGAGGCTATTCCAAGCCACCATTGTATGTCAGTTAGGAAAAAATATTTTAGACCTGCAATATTTCTACGTAACTGCAGAGGTTCAATTGTTTTAGACACCTCTTGACCATCATGGGCATCTTCATCATCATCTACTTTGCGGAGCCATCCTAGAGTCATCTCTACACAATATAGCAATATTTCACACACGGTAATCTATTTAATTATTTCTCATTTATTGTAATTAATCATAATTGGTAGTATGTATCATTATTACTAAAGCTGATTTAGGTAAGGGACGTTTTTTTCACCGATACTGTTGTGTGTTTCGATTAATATTTATGAGATACATAGATATATTAGGATACAAAAAGTTCTGTAGTAGCTACATGCTACTACAGAACTTATTGGGTATTCTAAATGGGTTTACTTCTCTAGAAAAAAGTAATTACCTTTGTATGACTAGGTGTACTAGGGGCAGATATTAAATTTGTAAGATACAAAGGTCAATGGTATTATAAAGGCTAGGACTTATCGTGGCTTCGTATCTATTTGTAATTTTAGATAAATTAATATTCACATGAATATTCAAGAAGACTTTAGAAAAAAATATTGACCTATGACATTGTTTGAGCCCGGATGTTAGTAGCAATTAGTGTTGAATTTTTTTCTATATAATATTGCTAAGCTTTATAACATACCTACTAATATTATAAATTTGAGGAGTTTGTTTGTTTGATTGAACGCGTTACACTCAGAAACTACTGGTCCCATTTGGAAAAAATCCAGTGTTGTATAGGTACCCCGTTTATTAGAAACTGGGATCATATTTGCTTTTGAGCTTCTGCTATTCGCAGCAGCCTTCATGTCCGAGACATCGCTGACAAATTGCAAGAGTGCCGCCTACGTTGGTACGGTCATGTTTTACGGAAACCGACAAACTACGTAGGGAACACAAGTGTCTAGCTATGTCGCTACCGCCAGGTCCCGGCAGAAGGGAAGGCCCAAGAAGGCTTGGCTTGACGTCGTAGTGGATGACATGCGTGCCAACAAACTCTCCGTGTAGGATGCCGAAGACCGTGCGAAGTGGAGAGATAGAAGCAGAAAAGAAAGGATCCCGGGCTCCACAAGGATGCAACCGGGAAAACGCGGAAATGATGATGAGCTTCTGCTAAATGGTCGTGGGTACGCAATAGAGCGGGTGCCTTTGACTGAATTCCATAATCTTATAAATTTTCGTCTGAAAGACAGTAAAAAATTACATCTGCTATGCGTCAAAGACGAACACAGAACTACTATCTAGACACTAACGAAATTGCAAAGAATTAGGTACGATCTAAATGTTCCGAAGAGGAAGTGACTTCTTTAAATTTGTATAGTACCTTTACGATTAACACGAGGTGAGAAACTGGCAAGCATCCCCCTTTCTAGGATTAGTGTAACGTGTCTAAGTATAGTGTAAGGGTGTACGAATACGCTGATTTCGAGAATTCGGGGAGTTCCCAGAACGCGAACGCGAAAATAGGTAAGTACACAGTTTGGAAGTCCCCGAATTCATCATCGAAGCGATGAAAGTAATTAATAATCTTTAGCTTTGTGAAAGAAATATCATGATAAAAAAAAATCTAGCTCTTTTAAACTACAAAAAATAGTGTAAGATTTTGCTTGATCTTTTATTGTTACGGTTCTATGAATGAAAGTTAAATATAAAAACACAATTCCAAAATTGTACATTTTTTTTTATAGAGATCAATAGTTTACGAGATAAACCGTAAAAACCTTCCAAGATGGAGACTGTGGAACAAGAGTGGCGAACGACACTACACTTCAAGGGGTTCAGTGTAAAATCTATCTTAAAAATAACATATCATTGTCTAAAAACGCATAGGGGTTGCGTTTTTAGACAATGATATGTTATTTTTAAGATCAATCAATGGACTATATTTATTGACTTATACTACGTCTTGATTTTGACAGCAAGTTAATAGCCAGAAGGCGTATTACGACCTCTTAATTCCAGTCAGTTCAATAATGGGCATCGCCTAACATCGTGTTTCTGGTGCACTTAGTTGTGCGCTATGGTTGTGGTATCAAACATACTGATATAACCCCTCTATCTAATAAGTAAATTTTAAAAAGAAGTGTAGAATTGCTCATTATCATATGGTTATCGATGCTCATTTTTATACTGACTCAACATACATACATACACAAAATCACCGGAGTGGTAAGCAGAGATCACTTCCAGCGATCCACTTTTCACCTCTGTCGGAAACGTGACGTGACGGGTTGTTGATCACGTCGCCGCAATTCTGCCTTGTGCATTGTTTGGACAAGGTCATTGCGATCCCACGAGTAGCAAGGATATATCGCTACCTTAAATCTCAAATGGCGTAACCGCCAATTTGGTCAAAATGACTTTTTAATGCAGTTTTATTCAGTTTTTTTTTCTCTATCGATCTGTATATTTAAAATCCTCAAATTCGCAAAAAAAAGGTTATTACGACCCAATGTTTTTGAACACTTTTCATAAGGTAAACAGGTCGTAAAAGGCTTAGTCTAATTTACTTGGTGTTTACGCCCCTAGAAATTATTGTGACGTGAAAAAAATGTCAACAAAAAAGGGTGTAAGTGACATAATTTTCTGGCGTTACTCGTAAGACACGCTATTTTTCGAAATTGCAATACAAAAGAAAGGCGTTTACACCCAACATCGCTGAACACATGATTGTCATTATTATTGTTAGTATTGATGCGCGGGGGGATTAAGATTGCGGAGACATTGGCTATTTATTGCTTTTCCTTGTTTCGGCATTTTAAATCAATGTCCAAACACAAATCAGAATCAAAGACCAATAACGCGCCAAAGTCAACGTAACGGTCACAAAAAATAATAAATACACCGAGGAACGTAATCTATGCGCACAAGTACGCAAATGGCTGAATACATAGATAAATGTATAGTGAATACACATCAGCGGGGGTTTCAAATGACAAAATTAATCGATTTAGATACGTAAAAATCTTAGTGAAGTTTCCCATATTCCAAAATTTTTCATCCAATTCTAAAAATTACGCGTTGAGTCACTATGAAAAAGTGTCAAACGGCGTAACTTTTTAAAAGCGTAATACAGAGTGAATATTTTACGTTTTCTTTTATTATTAAATGAGTTTAAAGCACAAAAAACATTTTTTTATTGGAGATACGACCTTCACCTCTTAAAAATCGTGATTTTTATGGGGCGTAAACGCCTTTTTGTAATATTTTCACAAGTCGTAACCGACTTCTAGTTTCTTAAATATAAGATTTAGGTACAAAGAGTTCCTACTAAAGCCTTAAGAAATTTGATGTATAAAACATTTGCATTGTATTAAAATTGATAAAGTTATGAATTAAAAAAACATTTTTTTTTTGTTTTTCTGCCCTCCTGAAAAGTAGTGTTTTGGTGGTTACGCCATTTGAGATTTAAAGTATCGATATGACGGGGGAAGGAAAAGGGGAGGAAGGATACTATCGCCTCGGATGATTCGGACTGAGTCGATAGTAGCTCGAGGAGCCGGGGTCGCTTACCCGTATACCGTTCACCAACCACCGGACAGATAGTTGTGCCTGGTATCCCCTGACTTAAACGTCGGAAAAAACCGCCCCCAGGTTGTTACTGAAGAAGTTTTTGAAAAATATTATATATTTTTTTAATAATATACATTTTTACTAGGGATTTTATATTCATGAGTCAAGGCCAACTTCAGTTCTTAAATCTTCTATGTTATCGTTCATGGATCCTGAGTGTAGTATCGGGCTCGGGGAGCGTGGTAGTGTAGGAAGGGTTGAATGGATGTAGCGGGCCAAGCGCTGTCACCGCGCTTTGTGCCACTTCTGACCCCAGGGTCCAATGTGACCCATCACCGGTCCTCTTGACGCGATTTTGTACCTGCAATATGCATACATACATACATAAAATCACGCCTTTTTCCCCGAGGGGTAGGCAGAGATCACTTCCTGCCATGTGTTCATTTTGCATCTGCAACATTTGAGATAATTATAATTTATCCCGTGGACTTATATCATAAGTGGACCGTCCATTTTCCAATGTTTCGTTAAATTTATCTTCGTACAAAGCTTCACCTAAGTTTCATTTCGCAAATGAATCTATATCAACTGTTCTAATTCTCACATTGTTCATTTGGTATTCCGCTAGGTAAAACTTTTAATAGCAACTGTTTTATTTCAAAAATATTATATATTTCAAAAAAATACATGCTCAAATTTTCTGTTTGCCTTTTTAGATACCTACTCCAATCAAAGAGTATGCAATGCTTAGTAACTTCTAAGTAATTAAATCTAAAAAAGTCCTGGAACACGTATATGTTAGGAACAGTAACTACATACAACCGAAGAGCGATAGATCTCCATACTACGAGTATGTACGGATGTACTTAGTATGGAGATCTAGCAAAACGCACTAAAGATAACTTTGACGGTTCTAGAGAGTTTAGACTAAGTACGAACAATAAACATGTTTGAAAACTCTTGGAGTCTTGTAATTTCGCATTTGGCTTATCTTTGCTGGGACTCAGAAGTCAAATTTTATCAAAAACATTGACGATAATGCCTACTATGACACGCACTACAACTAATGTTTTTTGTTTGTTATTTTGAACATTATTATGTGCGTCCTTGCTTACCACATCGTCAGAGGCTTTTTTTAAATCGGAGGCAAGTCCGATCTTTTCCAGAAACTCGATGACCTTGGCTGAGCTGTTGAAGAGGACTGTGAGCTCGGCCGCCTTGTAGTCCCACGGGTAGGCGTGGTGGTAGTTGTGCCAGCCCTCACCTTGTGTCACGGCTGATACGAACCGTGACTCCACAGGCATGATGTTCCTAAAAATAGCGTGGTCAGAAGAATATTTACAAGTGGCCACCGTACCACAGTGTACCACATAACACTTTATTATACACATACACACTGAAGAAACACGGAAATGGCATGCATGGGCTGCTGATGATGAGGATGATGATGATGATGATGATGATGAAGATGATGATGATACACACAAATCATCTAAGGCTTAAGTAACATCGATGCCAAACAAAGAAGGGTTTTCAAAATCAACCAAAAATAAAATAAAAGGCAATTTTCTGAAATCTACAGTATAGTAGTACTTACTTATCGTAGGGCCTCATGCCCCACCGATGAGCGGCGCTATTGACGAGCCAAGTCCCGTTGAGAGTATACACATACCGGGTCACGTAGACCACTAAGAAGGTTTCCAACAACGGCTCGCTGAAAAAGTATACTGGGACAGCCACAGGTATTGTAATGGCGAATATAACATAAAGGACATAATAGTACCTGGAAATAAAAATATGATATTAATAGGCTGCTGGTTCATGGTAATTGGCATGATTCAAGGCACTATATTTAACGAATTGTGGAATGATTCTCACTTCTTCTGAAACATGACCATCCAATCAGCTTTCAGGTCGCTCAAGTCGATCTTCTTGCCGAGCTCGATGACGAGAGGGTGCTTCTTGGTCATGAGCCAGCCGATGTGGCTGAAGAAGAAGCCGCGCTTGGCGTTGTGCGGGTCGGCGTCCGTGTCGGAGTAGCGGTGGTGCAGCCGGTGGTCGCGGCACCACGTGAACATTGAGTTCTGGAAGAATAACAGTTGTCAAGAGGCGCCTTATCGTATCATACGTAGTGGTTATTAGTAGATAGCTTTATAACTGAAAGTACGTGCAAAAATTTTTTGACTGACTGTTTTCGACTTGCTTGTTTTCAACTCCCACTCTTAGGGGTGGGAGTTGAAAACAAGCAGAAAACAAGCAAGTGGCTAAAATTATTATGACTAATTTGACTCGCATCTATTCGTATCACTTCCCACATGTTTGCGGGTATAGTAAATATGTAATGCTTAAAAAAATCGTCAAAACAATGCCGTGTTCCTCTCTGCTGCCTCTTCGTTAAACAGTTTTTGCTTTGATCTAATTAATAGGCGTTTGCCAAATTACACAATAATACTTTTTCTCTCCAGCATTTTTTCTGAACGGAAGTAAAAAAAAACTTTATAATACCTGTCCAGCAATAGATTGGAATATGATCAGCACTGCTCTGACCAGCGGAGAGGCTTTGAAGGACCTGTGCGAGTAGAGCCGGTGAGCTCCGACCGTAACTCCCTCCAGGGAAGCGAGTAGAACCAAGGAACCTAGTAAATGATAATAAATATTAAAATAATATCAAACCAGGCAAAATGCAGGTACGTATTTGTGTTTGTCTAACTGACAAGTTATTCGAGTAAATGCTTTGACTTTAAGATTAACTTCCAAAATGTGGAGAATAGTCCTGTAACCTTGTATGTAAATAGCTTAATTATTTTTATTTCTAAATAATATGATGATTTCATCTCTTACAAGTTTTGATGTATTAGAAATGTAAAAATAGTTATAATAGCTACTTACTCCAAAATATTGTCCTAAACTGGACACCTCCAGAAAGGACAATGTACAACCCCCACAATCCAAGAAGGTGCAGTATTAAAAATCCAATAGCGTTTTTCCACACTATCTCATGTTTGAATTTGTTGTCGGTTCCTATATATCTCGTGGCCTCCGGTTTTACATCAGATTTAACAAGTTCTTTCCCGTGTACCTCAAAAGGCGACATCTTTGCTGATACGATGTACTTCTTCTAAAATACTCAATTTAAATTGTAGGCAAAATTTGCAAAACATGCCATTATATGTTTAAAAATGAAGGGGAACCGTGGATCTTTTCAACACTTGTCTATACAAATAAAAATAAGTACTTTTAATTAGGAAAAATCGATTAAATGATCGTAATGATGACGACAGTGCTGTTATAATAATAATATCATTGACGTAGCCCCAATACTCATAACATCCAAAGCACAATCAACGAAAAACTTGCCAAATACACAGATTTAGCGATACAAATTAAAATACAGTGGAAAGTACAGACCGTCCATATCGTGCCAATAGTATTATCAGCCACAGGAGTCATACCAAAAACACTAAAGAAGAGCCTAGACACACTTCAGATACATCACAAACTTCTTACACTAATACAGAAAGTTGTAATATTAAACACATGTCGCATTACCCGTAAATTTCTGAACAACATCAAGAATATCGTCATCTTAATTTACAATACTGTACTACATATTTATCTTCTATACTAATAAAAATGTTGAACAAAATAATAATAATAAAGAGTTTATTTTAGATAAGTTACATCCATAAAATACATGCACTCAAGGATAATAATAAGATAAAATAAAATAAAAAGATAATTATAAAATAAAATAAATGTTTAGTGCATCGGCTGACCATCACGAGAGAGGATAGTTTCCCGTGACCCGCACAAAACATCTCCAAAGGGGCGATGTGAACCGATCCGCCAATGTCTTCAGGATGCTGTTGGGACTATCCCTCACTCTACTAATCAAGGAGGCAGTTTTTTTGCGAATGACTGCTTCAAAACCGTCAGTTTGGTACTCTACAAACATCCCTGAAGCACTGCAAAAACGCGGCAGACCCAACATCAAATTATAAATTTATCGAATAAAATTCACATTGACGTTAACAGCGTGTTCACATTAGCGTTTTTTTGCTCGCTCGCTCGCAGCGAGCTCGCGGCGATATCGCAGTGATCGCGCACGTGAACGCCGCGAACTCGCTAAATCGCCTCGTTGTAAAATCGCCAAAAAAATCGCTAGTGTGAACAGGCACTAAATATTTGCTCAGTGGATTATTTCGCAAAACTCAGACAGCTTCAAGAAGTCAGTTAGGTAAAATCAATGTCATACAAAAATACGATATGTACTAAACATACGTTTACAAATTCATAACTGATTTTTGAACATTCATAAACGTATATTCATTCAATACGAAAATATTTAAAACTGAATAATTTAAGAATTTTACCTGAGTCTACTCTTACTTTTTTTGACTTTAAACTAATGAAATTCGCGAAGACTACTGCAATAAAAAAAAACATGTAGGTAGGTATAGGTAAGTTTGGGCAAAACGGCCTGATCGGCCGGCCCCTCATCCCGATCAGATAATCCGATGCACAGTGTGAAGGCTTTTGCGGGAAATTATGAAAAAATTGCGTATTTGATGTAAACTTTAATTTATTTATTTATTATGGCGTACACAACAGGTGACAATCTTAACTTAATTTGCATTTTTTTCCAACAGGCTAACAGGATACACATATGAGGTCGACAGGCACAAAAGACATTGAGTCTGTCGCACTCACCCTGAAATATTGTTTAAATGCCGTTTTACGCCACGCCTGAGGGAGGGACAAGTTGAAATAGCTCTTCAGAGCATTTCCCGTAATTAAGGGGCGGTAGAGAACACTTAGATCAGCAATGTCTCTACGTGATTGCAGAAGTTCAAGGGTTTCGATGACCTCTAGATGATCGACAATATGGATAGCACGTTGCTGTAATTTGTTGAGGGCATCTAGTAAGTATTTTGCGGAGCCATCCACGAGGTGAGAGCAATATTCCATGAGCGAACTTGTGTTAAAATCTAATTTTTTGACGTCCTTCCATTGTTTAATCCTCGTAATACTCTTTGAATGTTCATTGTTCATCAAAAGTAACCCCCAAATCCCTAATAATTGATATTTGTTGAAGAATCACACCGCTCAATTTGTTATGGAAGGTGATATGGCTCCCTACATTTGAGGCTGATTTAACCAATAAAAACTGATCTCAATTCATGTTTATTTTACCTCAAACCTTATGAGTCCCGAACGTGATTCCGAAAACTATTTTACTAAATAATAGATCCCTTAAAGTTATTTCACTTTTATAATTCTTACCGAATGAACCGTAGACCAATGCACGTTTGACCAACGCATCGTTTGAGTTTACTGCAATTCACCGAACGAATATTAGACCCTAATACCTTTGACATTATGAACAGTTTCCTGCTCTGCCTTCATCGCTCAAAGAAAATTGCAATTAATTTAATGTTTATAAAATATCGATATAAATAACAAAACGATTTACTTACAATCAGGTTTATAACAATGTGATCTCATAAATGAATAAATCTCATTTATAAAATAAAAAATATGTATGAATTAAGGAAATTGTAATTTATGTGGTTGTATACACCGTGAAATTTTAGTGGTTGTTTTCCCGTGGCAGAACGACTTGCCTTTAGTAATACTATCGAATCGTGCAAATTATTCGGCGAAAAAATAAAATATTTTTTTTTCGATATTTCAGAATAATAATTTTCCAACTCGAAAACGAGAGAAGCTATCGTTGTTTTTGAAGATGTGACGTATTCAGGTACTGCTTGCCGCATGAAATCGATGCTTAAAGCTAAAGAAGCTCTACACCCTAAGTCATAAAGCGGTTCGAACGTGTTTTCGAGTTACGGTTAAACCTTTCGTAAAACCGGCATTTTTTGATTTTACCAAAAAAGAACTGCACACATCTTTTGTACTACTAAGATAGAATCATTTTACGCGGGAAAACAACCACTAAAATTTCACGGTGTAGATTTGGTTTTTTTGACAAGTATTTTTTTTATGGGATAATATTTCCGTAAGCAAATAACAATTTCCTTAATTCATACATTTTTATATTGGCAATATCGTTAAAACACATGTATATACTACTGCTTAACAATTATAAATTATTAATTATTAATCGAAAGTATTATTTTTTAGTTTTATTAATGAGATTAATTCATACACTAGCGGCCGCCCGCGACATTGTCCGCGTATTAATGGGTTTTAGTATTAAAATAGCCCACATGCCCTGTAAATGCCGTGTTCAGCTATGATCGGGGCGCAAATTTAACTGTTTTCTAACCTAAAATAATTTTTGTATAAGCCTGGATTTGTGTTCTGTTGCTGTACCAAATAAATAAATAAATAAATATTTGTTATTTGTTAGTGAAAGTTCCGTCAACGTTCTCCCATACTACGTTGCGCTGGTGTTTCTCCGGAGTGCCAGCTACCTCCATACCAAGTTTTATAAAAATGGACAAACACGTAAAAAATCTCCCATACTTATTATCACCCCCCCAATGAATCCCATGGGGGTTGAATTTAAAAAAAAATGCGCTGGTGTCTCTGGAGTGCCAGCTAACTCCATACCACGTTTTATAAAAATCGACAAACACGTAAAAAATCTTCCATACTAATTTTTACCCCCACAATGAACCCCATGGGGGTTGAAAAGTCTATATGTTATTCCAGAGTGCCAGCTACCATCATACCAAATTTCATGAAAATCGGTTCAGACGTTTGAGCGTGAAAGAGTAACAAACATCCATCCATCCATCCATCCATACTCACAAACTTTCACGTTTATAATATTAGTAAGGAGTAAGGATGAGAACACATTGTTAAAACATGATTATAAGTAAATCGTTTTGTTATTTATGTATATCGATATTTTATAAACATTATATTAATTGCAATTTTCTTTGAGCGATGAAGGCAGAGCAGGAAACTGTTCATAATGTCAAAGGTATTAGGGTCTAATATTCGTTCGGTGAATTGCAGTAAACTCAAACGATGCGTTGGTCAAACGTGCATTGGTCTACGGTTCATTCGGTAAGAATTATAAAAGTGAAATAACTTTAAGGGATCTATTATTTAGTAAAATAGTTTTCGGAATCACGTTCGGGACTCAAACCTTATGGCGAGCCATTATTGCCATTTTACCCGAAACTACTCGATTAATTTTAAATCATTGCTTAAAGCTATTAGTAACTACAAAAAAATGTCAAAATTTAAAAAAAAAAACATTTTATCTTCATAAAAACATCTGAAACGCACAAATCAATATATAATTCTTTTTGAGCATAATTATGTATTACATAATATTCAACAACAACAACCTATTATGATTAAACAAAGCTTTTGTTCATTATGCAACGGAAAGAACGCTGAAAAAATCTTGCGTTTCTGTGTATTTTGGAAATGTGAAAACCCTAAAACAAGAAGCACCATACACAAGCCCCGAAACAATATTTATAAATACAAGAAAAACCCGGGCCTTGACATCACAGCAGAACGGAAGTGTACCGTCAATCGTTGTTAAACTCTTGCATGAATGTGTGTGAAGAGGGGGGCTGTTTTAACAAATCGATTTTGTCGATTCAATGTCAATTTCTTGACTTTAATCCATCAACATTTTGAGCTAAAGCTTTTATAAAATTGATGGGAGCGAATAAATAAACCAATTTTTAGGGTAGATCAATCAGTAACTAGCCACATAAGATTTTTCGCTACTTCAAGTTCATGTCTCATCAAAATAATACAACGGTAATACCGTTGTGTTTTTTATTTCTTTTTAATACGCGCGCCAGGCGCTGCGCGCGCGCCTCGCGCTGCAGACCGTCACCGCCGCCAAGCTCTGCCTCGATATCACCCACGCCGTCAGCTGCCTGCCCGCCTGCTGGCTGTGGGGCGAGGGCGTCGGCGCCACCACCTCCTCCGTCGTCGGGATCGCGATGTACTTCGCGAAACGACTGCTCAAGTTACCGGGTGAGAGCTGTCCGCACCCTGCCAGTCTGGCGATAACGAGGCGACTCATCATCGCAGTCAGGGAACCCTGCGATGACGAGGGTATCCATCATCGCAGTCAGTAAGGTGTTAGTATGTGCCGCAAAACTTAAAAATGTTCGAATATGAGTGGCATACTTGAACAGATTAATCACATTGAAATTAATACATCATCTGACATATATAAAATCTGGCATTTGTAGAATCTGGCATTTGTAGAATCTGTCATTTGTAGAATCTGTCGTTTGTAGAAGTTGGCATACATAGAATCTGGCGTTTTAAATTCGTCTGACATTGCTAGAATCTGTCATTTGTCGACTAAACCAACGAACGGTAACGAACGGAACGAACTTTTCCCCCGTTTTTGAAACATTTTCTGTTGCTGCTCCACAACTATAGGACCTAGCGTGATATTATATAGCCTATGTTACTTCTGAATAATGCAGCTTTCTAATGGTGAAAAAATTATTGCAATCGGTCCAGTAGTTTTTGAGTTTATTCATTACAAACATACAAAAATACAAATCTTTCCTCTTTATAATATTAGTGTAGATGTAGATAGTGTAGATGTAGCTTGGCTACATTCAATTATTCCTTGATATTGGACTTAAACAGTGATTACAACAGTCTTAGATTTATCAATTTGTACTTTTTTTTACCACAAACACGGTTTCCTTCAGTGTTTTTCATAGCTTTCTTCTTAGTGACTTCAGTTTGTTTTTGTTTTTTCTTTTCTTCGCGTAATCTTTTACTATTTTGTTTTGCAGTCTCTTCTTCTTGTTTTTTTAATTGCTTTGCTTAAATTTTTTGTACATACTGGTCGGAAGTTAATGCAAAAGGCAACTTTTCAGTTTGGCGTTTGCCTTTTCGCTTTGGAGGGACTTGGCAGTTCCGTTTAAGATATTCTGAAAGGGGTTCGTTTGAGATAATAATAACTTTCCTGTTAGCATCCAATTCTTTCATTATATTAGGGGCTCGCTGAAGTAGCGAGATCCCTTGCTTACTAAGTGTAGGTACTATTTATATACAGGGTGTAAAAGGGGGGGTGGATCATCGTAAGTCAATCGATGGGGGACTTCAATACCTATCGATATAACACCCATGTATGTTCAGCGATTTTCAATAGTTCCAAAGTTATTGAGACTTTTGTGAAATTTTTGTAAGAAGCCGGAATTCAGTAGTAGGTATATGCATATCCAATAATGGTGCCCATTATGAACACTTACTGTAAAAAAAATAATTAACAAAAATTATGTAAATTTTCTTGTTTGATTTTCACTCCTTTAATTTGCAATTCTGTAAATTTACTGCTACTAATGTTACTAACATAGCATAAATTTGCTGAAACATATCGATTTATTTTTTAAATTTAAGTTTTACATGAAAAATAAAAACACTGATTTATGGCACCTGTGCCATTCGCGTTCATTTTTCGTTTTGATGCTCTGGCAGTAGCGGTACGAAATTTTCAGGGTATACTATCCATGAACGTGAGTAGTTTTTAAAATAAGTTCTAGAAAAAAAACACAAGTACTTTTTTTTCACTAGAGGCTTTGAAAGTTGGTAGACACAATTCGATTCGTAAAACTTTTGTGAAGAATTATTTTTTTATTCCAATATGATAGGGTTATGAATCAAATCGGTATCGTAATTATAAAGACCCACTATTGAACTATTTTTAGAAAAAAAATCATGCAAGCAGGTCCAGTAGTTAAGCTACAGTGAAGACTTTTTATACTAAATTCCGGCTTCTTACAAAAAATTCACAAAAGTCTCAATAACTTTGGAACTATTGAAAATCGCCGTATTGAAGTCCCCCATCGATTGACTTACGATGATCCACCCCTCCTGTTACACCCTGTATATAGGTAAAATATTCTACTCAGGGGGCTTAGACAAAATAACAATATCAACACGATAACGAAGTTCCCATACATTTTATTCTTTTCGAACTTCGTTATCGTTTCGATATTTTTACTTAGTCTACGGGGCCAGAAGTGTCCTCCGGGGGCTTTTCTGGCTTAAGTATTATTGTTACTATGAACACCTTCCACAGTCCAGGGAAGTACTCGGAGCACCCCATTGAAGAGAACGACCAAGATGACCACTGCTTTCCTTTTGTGATGAGATTATAGCATCGTCTATTATTTGCGCGAACACTAAACATTTCAAATAAAACTAACTTTACGGATTAAACTCGCGTGTATTGTTATTCTGAACATATTATTTAAACCTCTAAAAATATGCACATATTAACTCGACAACCTGTTGACTGGTGATCATGGCGCTTGCAACAGTGCTGAAATATCGGGTAAATAACGAAACATTGTAAATTCAGTTTAAATATACATATATTTATGTTTCACTGTTGTTTTAGCAATTCAGTTCGGAATCCGAACAATGCATGTGATGTATAATATCAAAACAAAAACATAATTATTTTATCATTTTAAATACTTTTCTGGCCGAAACTTCCGGTCACGGTAACGTGGTTGCTGTCCACATCATCGTGTTCATAGAGGGCAATGCCTTGTATCTCGAGGGTATCCTTGGGCGCGGGCAACGAGGTGCTGGAGAAGGGATTGAGCGTGTAGAGGGGACCTAGGGCTTTGACCGCGCGCCGCCCTTCCTCGGTACCCAGCGCCCAGTGAGTACCGTCTCCGGTTCGCTTGATGCGGCTGTTGACCTGTAACATTTAACAGCGGTAAGTTATTTAAAACACGTCAATGCATGTTCCTTCTCCTTGGACCAATCATGTTGGTCCAAGGAGTATTGATTGTCTTCTGTTTTCCCATACCTATTGAGAACAGTAGAGAATTTACTCAGCCCGGTTTCAGACAGTTGGTGGTTGACGCCCGTGTCTCGGAAAGCACGTTAAGCTGATGGTCCTGCGGCCAATCTCTTAACGTTCACGTCGGATTGCCGTCTCACCAAACTATGAGAGTAAGGGAACAGAGAGTGCAGTTTGCGCGCACAATTGGCTAAGTGTGCAGGACATATTATAGTGCTTAATGGAGAGAAGAGATCTCGATTGAGATCGGTTGCCATGGCCGGAATCGGTCAAACGCCCTGTTTATACCCTATTGTTCCTACTATCATAGTCTTCAGGCTAGAAGACTGCTCTTTTAGTAAAATCAAGCATCATAACCCACCATTTCATCGGAAACTGTCTTCAAGTCGGTGACGTGTCCGATCTTCGCCAGGAACTCGATGATCTTCGAAGACGTGTTGAACGTCACACAGAACTCAGACGACCGGTAGTCCCAAGGGAAGGTGTGGTGGTAGTTGTGCCAGCCCTCGCCTAGAGTCACAAGCGATACGAACCAGGACTCAACCGGCATTAGGTTCCTGAAATAGTGAGATTTACGTTGTTGTAGATCCACGTTCAAATAAAGAAAAAAAAATTTATTTGTTATTTCCAAGTTTTCAATTTACATTAGAGCTATTTAAAGCTCTAATGTAAATTGAAAACTTGGAAATAATTGCATTCATGACCCTACCTGACGGGGACTTGTAATGATAACTGAAGTTTATTTGACAAGTAATTGCGCAGTGGACAGAGCATAGAGGGCGCTACTTTTACATTTCGTTAAACATTCCAATATTCCCACTTAACAAAATAAGATATCTGTTACATATTATTATAGTCAAATAAACTAAAAATTCCTAGAAAACTGTAATGTTTTTTTATCTATATGTTTGGACCTTTTATGGTGAACAGGATTGGCTGTCAACTTATGGGCTGACTGACTGTTTAACGTTAAATAATAAATCGGTTAAAAATAGTATACAAGTATATAGATTTAATTTATGTAAAAAATTTCACATCTCAAAATATATAAAAGGAGAAACTGACTGCCTGACTGACATATTAACGCACAGCCTAAATGGCTAAATGTAGGCTCTTGAAATTTGGAAGGGACGTAACTTAGGTATCGTAGAGGTGCACTAAGCACTAAGTGGAAAAATTCTTTTGTATGAAATATCTAAACCTCTTAAATTTAACCACTTGAAATTTGGCAAGCAGGTACCCTCTTGACCGTTAAGCTTACCTGCCTGCCTATTTAAAAAATCTTAACGGGAGTTTTGGGATTTGGTAAAAAAAATCCTGTAATCCACGCGAACGAAGTCACGGGCACAGCTAGTTTAACATAAGCCTCCATTGGCGTTCTTTATCTTGAAGTACTGTAGGTGCTGAGGTACTTACTTATCGTAAGGCCTGAGGCCCCACCTGTGAGCAACACTGTTGACGAGCCAAGTTTGGTGGAGAGTGCAGATGTACCGGGCCGCGTAGGCCACTAAGAACGCTTCCAGTAGACCTTCTTTGAAGAAATATACTGGAAATGCCACGGGTATCGCGATTGCGAATATGAAGTACAGCAGTAAGAAGTGCCTGGAATTATAATACAAACGTGGTTAGTGACCCTGGCTACGGTTCCAAAAGTCGTGGGTTCGATTCCCACTCGGGCTGGCCATTCATATGTGATGAACATATTAAATTTGTGTATGTACAGTGTCTTGATTTGGATATGTATTTAAGTATGTATTTATGAACATCTAGGTATCCTTACTAATATTATAAATGCGAAAGTAACTCTGTCTGTCTGTCTGTCTGTCTGTCTGTCTGTTACGCTTTCACGCATAAAGTACTGAACCGACTTAAGCGAAATTTGGTACAGATATAGTCCAGAGCCTAGAAAAGGTTACAGGCTACTTTTTAACCGACTGCGATATAAAGAAGTAATGTTTTACCCGTTAAACATCTCTAACCACTGGGCGGATCGAGATGAAATTTGGCATGCAGGTAGATGTTATAATGTAGGCATCCGTTAAGAAAGGATTTCCCGAAATTCCTACGGGAACGGGAATTAACGGGAAAATCCTTTGGTATGAAAAATATTAACCGCATAAGTTAGACGCTTGAAATTAGGCATGCAGATACCTTAATAAATTTAAAGCTTAGTTGCAACAGTATATTATAAAATTCCCACGGGAACGGGAGTAATAGGGAAAAAACTTTTGTATGAAAAAAATCTAAGTCGCGTAAGATAGATGATTGAGATTTGGCATGCAGGTACCCTTATGAACGTAAAGCTTTCTTGCAACGCGATATTACAAAATTCCCAGGGAAACGGGAGTTATTGGGGAACAACTTTTGTATGTAAAATCCTGTAGTCCACGCGAACGTAGTCGCGGGCACAGCTAGTAAGTATATATTTATATCCGTCTGTGGCGCCCATAGTACAACACGAGCTCTGCTTAGATGGCCGTGTGGCCGATATTATTTTTAAAGAAAAACCTTACTAATATTGGGCATATATTTGAGCAAAATATGAACGTTAACATTATCCAAAGTAACTTAATATTGTCATGCCACGTTTTGAGTTTCAGAGATATTAAAAGACATGGATATTTTGTTTTACGTGACTATTTAATACAGGATCTTACTTTCTCTGAAACATGACCATCCAATCTGCTTGCAGGTCGCTCAAGTCGATCTTCTTGCCGAGCTCGATGACGAGAGGATGCTTCTTGACCATGAGCCAGCCGATGTGGCTGAAGAAGAAGCCGCGCTTGGGGTTGTGCGGGTCGGCGTCCGTGTCGGAGTAGCGGTGGTGCATCCGATGGTCGCGGCACCACGTGAACATAGAGTACTAGAACGATTTAAGACTTTCGCATTACATTTCTAACTGGTTCTTATGGCCCTGTCCAGGAAGGCGATTTCACGCGCGTAGAATCTTCATGTCTCTGTTATTCTAATATAAGAGCGAGGACCACATGCTCTGTGTTGCGTTGTTGCTGCGTCATTTTCCAAATATTTTTATGGCATGCCCCATTAGACAAAACCGTTTGCTCGACGCGCGCGTCGTTTCAACGAATAGACGGACCGGAGACGATTCGGGGAGAGGGTGCTACGCTGTGACGATGTATCTATCCATTGTGAAAAATAAACGTCGACGCAATGCAGGTGTGGCATACATTGCGTTGTTCCGTTGCGCTACGTTGCGTGTGTTGTTGTGTTGAGAAGGACGGAAGGAGGAAGGAGGAGCGAGATCTCGCTCTAAGTTGTCCTTCTCAACTCGCGCGCGTCTTGTGGACGGGCGCGCCGACCGGCGCATGAGATGGCAGACGCGGAGCCGAACGAAGCCGAACTGATGATCCGGCTCGAACGACCATTGTAAAGGAGGGAAGTAACTGAGTGGACTGTATTTATATAGGAGAATAAGTATAATAAAAATTTAGAAAGGTACAGCGGTTGCGTGGATGGGACGCGAGTGTCACGGAAGCCGCCGATGGTTGGAATGTCGATTCGTTTTAGTTCGGCTTCGTTCGGCTCCGCGTCTGCCATCTCATGCGCCGGTCGGCGCGCCCGATGCTTGGACACAGTATGATGGCTAATAATATTGGTATCTCGCCAACGCGCGTAGAATTCGCCTTCCTGGACTGAGTCTATAGTTTTACACGCGATAAAACGAGCGCGACATTTCACCTAGTCCGGGGTGGATCTAGAAATTCGGTCCCTCTGATGAGATTGGGATGGTATACGTAAATACTTCGCATCCATAGGCCAGAGCTCATGCACTCCGGGATCCTAATATTTCCTCGAATAAAGCAGCCTATAACAAAGCTACCAAGGCCACCAAAAGGGCCTACAACAAAGCAGATGCCCAGCGAGTTGGACGTGTTGCCTGCCTGGCCTGGACCTTATTACGCATCCCTCGGGTAGCCGCTCCTTTTGGCGCCTGGCTAATCATGTGCAATCCAACTTCTGTCTGCCTTCATTGCCCCCGCTGAAATATCTAGACGGTTCGCTAGCTCATCAGCAGCAGAAGAAGGCAAATCTATTAGCCAATCTTTTTCGGCCAATTCCTGCATCGATGACGGTAGAGTACAGCAGCATAAATATTCCAGATTGCGGTACTCTTATGCTTGAAAACCGAATGAGGCAATGTGATGTTACGTGCTGAGTAGCAATCACTTGATGTAAGAAAAGCTAGTGGCTACAAAATATTGATGTTATTCTTTCTCCTGTTGATGAAATCATCCAAGTTTCTGCGAACAATTGTTACCTGTCCTGCAATAGTTTGACAAATGATCAGCCCTGCTCTGACCAGCGGAGAGGCTTTGAAGGACCTGTGCGAGTAGAGCCGGTGAGCTCCGATGCCTTCAAGCGAGGGTATCCAGAGGAAGACGGCTGTTGAAAGATACAAGATGAAAATAACAAGAACGTTAAACGTCTTTTAGGTTTGATCTTCTGTACAATACGTACGTAGGTACGTACTGTATGTCTACAATATAAATATAAGCGTTCAAAAGATTTCGCCATTGGCGGCCGATCTGAATGGAAATCAGCCAACTGCGCAAAACATATTCTCTCACACGCTCTGTTCCCTTACTCTCATATATTGGTGAGACGGCAATCCGACGTGAATTAGAATAGAGAACCTCCGATTCAACGTTCTTTCCGAGACACGGGTGTACATTCGCCATCTTCCTGACTCCGGGCTAGGTAACAAAAAAAAACTTACACAAATTTTGCCCGACCGGACCGGACTCGAACCGGGACCTCTTGGTCCTAACGCAATACTTGCCATCAAAAGATCAACGATGCAGTTAGATCTACACTATTATTGCAAAGAGGAAAGATTTGTATATAAAGGTATAATGAAGAATGCGTTTGATTATTATTAAAATGTTTTCGAAAAACTTACCCCATATGACAGTCCGAAGCTGAATACCCCCATTGAAGATTTTATGGAAACCCCATAGACCAAGGAAATGTAGGATTGAAAGTGCAGTGACGTTGCTCCATACTATTGTATGTTTATAGCTGAAGTCGGTTCCGATAACCTTAGTTTTCGTATCCGGTTTCTCACACGATCCTAATTTTTCCTCCCCGTAATGTTCAAAGGGCGACATTTTGATTGTTATACAACCGCACCATATAAAATCTAACGACAGTTTGGCTCTAAGGACAGGTAGTTATTTTTTAAAAGTATTTATACATTTTACTTTTGGAGGGGAATAATAAAATTATATTACCTATATCATATGTATCTAAGAATGAATGACATTATAAATATTAATTTTTTTCTAAAAAAAGGTAGGTAGGTAGATACTAGAATCAAATAAACAAAGACAGCAAGAGTGTGATTTACTCACTTAAGGTTCGTACTTTTAAACAAAAAAAATATCTTTTAGAAATATTAGGTACATCTCCACATATTCACTTTGACTTTGAATCGACATCAGAAACAGCAGTATTTAACACAAATATACTTATCTACTTAAATAGATCTATATATTTTCGTGTTTTTGACATACATTACTGGTTCGGTGGAACAATGGTCACTAACCCCAGCTACGGTTCCAAGATCCTTGGGTTTGATCCCCAACCGGGACAAACATTTATGCTTGTTTTTAAGTTAGTATTCATGAAATCTATCGCTGTATGTAAATTAGTATATCATCGCCATTGTACAAGGCCCGTTTAGTCCTATAATATATGTAAAATTACTATTTATTAGCAAAATTTGCATCAAAACATTGTAAACAAAAAAAAATCGCCTATAAAAACCCGACTCACTAAAAATCTTTTTGTATGAAAAATCTAAACCGCTTAAGTTAGACGCTTGAAATTTGGTATGCAGGTATTCTAATGAACGTAAAGCTTACTTGCAAAACGATATTGCAAAATTCATACGAGAACAGGAGTTATTGGAAAAAAGCTTTTGGATGTAAAATCCTATAATCTACGCGAATAAAGTCGCGGGTACAGCTAGCTATGTATATTTATACACATTACAATAGTTTTGGGTCTCTATTATACTGTGTACTTTCACATTGTCAACAACACACAACATAAAACTGTCATTTTTACATATATAACTATATATTTCTATATTTTATGTATATTTTCTTATTGTAAATAAGAAAAATTATATAAAGTAAACTGGATTGATCTTTTAATTTGTATAGAAAATGCGAGTGTTTCGTATGTTTTATTCTGTATTGTTTTGTAAATGGTTTAATTTAATGTGTGTTAAGTATCTAAGACCTATTGTAATTTTGATACGTGTTTAAAGTTATTTCTAATTAAGTGAAAGTGTTAAGATAATTTATTTCTATTGACTGATAATAATTAATGTTTTTCTGGTCAACGCCACCTATTAGGTAAAAGGGTATCCGCAGAATACCAGCGTCGTGGCACACTGTGTCGCGACAATAGCTGAGCGGGGACCTATTTGGTACTATTTTATATTTTAAGATTAGTTTAAGAAATTTGTTACCATAATATTTTAAGATAATTGTACCAAATAAACAGTTTTCTATTCTATTCTATTCTATTGCTCCAAATATTCACACTCAGAAATTTTCAGTTATATATTAGCAAAAAATATGATAATTTTTTGGACCATAACTCCGTAAATGTTCATGCTATCACAATTTATAAATAACCATTGTAAAGATAAAGATAAAGATAAAGATATTTATTTACAAAAACATGTGTATGTGTATGTAGGAAGCGGGGATACAATATTACAACATACTGAATAATACGTCAGTTATATCAAAACCGATCTAATACTTTATTACTTTTCTTAATGAGAACCATATCCATCACTTATCACTTTTATCAAAGTATAACCATAGCAATTGTAGCAAATGCCTAAGACATAAACTACAATTAGAGTTTGATTTATTAATTACAAATTGCTCAGCAGCAGTTTTATAATTAACGATAATAATTAATTCGACAATCGAATTAATTATCCAGAGGTGTCTAGGATAAGCTATTGCAACGGTACAACGAGTGTTCCGAGCCACGCCAGAGCCAAGACTGCCTGCACTGTTCAAAGTGAGCGCCTTTTATAGTCGAGTCGAGCGGCGAGGGGGAGTGACTAACGACGCAGCTGGTCGGTGACGTGACCCGTGCACGTGCAGCTTGTTACTCATTCTATAATGAAGGCGAGCGATGACTCCTGCCGACATGTACATAATACAGCAAAGCATAATATTATGGGTTGGTACAAAAATAAGTTTCAACATGTCTTGCCAACTTTGGCGTGTAAAATTTAAATAAAACATAGATAAATAACTTCACATCATTAAATTAAAATTTCAATATTATTACTTAATTATTCAAAAAATATAAATTAAATTAGTTACATGCGTCCATAGGATTCAGTCAAAATTTATCATTGAAAAAATCATCTACATTGTAATAACATTTCTCTGTAAGAATTTGCTTAAGATTCTTTTTAAGGGCATTTTTATTTAATAATTTTAAATATTCGGGTAGCTTATTAAATATTAGGGGAGCCATACATAGGAGACTTTTTCTCAGTAATGTGGTTTTGGCAGGATATACGCACAAACGGTAAAGGTAATTAAGAGAGCTACAACGTCCTGTATTGCAAAATGTAGTAAAAAACACTTTACACAAACGGGGAAGGGTTAAATGGCTTAAGAGAGGCTGTGATTGCGCTGCCACGCGCTCTTTAAACAATCATATCTCCGTCAATTTTTGTTCGACAGAAAAAACAAAACAACTAAATTGCTTGTTAAAAAAATACCAAATTTTTTATGAAAAAAATTTCTACGTATCTGTCGTAATTTTTGAGATATAATGAATGAAAGGTGGGATTATTTTCTTTATCGAGACTTTTTTGAACAATATGTGTCCCTAATCATCCAAACTAATAATCTATTGAACTCTTTATAATAAAGATAATTCTAGACGGAATACCATTAATTTTAATTTGGGCGGAAATAGCACATAAGTGCTAAGCGGAGCACCTAAGGTTTTTTCTCATAAGAGAAAAAACCTTAGGTGCTCCGCTTATTTGCAATACTGCTCACTTATCTAAACCTCACTTAAATAGTACTCATTTTAAAGCTTATTTTATGGACTATAAAACCCTTTATTATTTACGCATAAAATAAATGCATTTTGCGTCGCCGCTACATGGCATTGACCACATCGATAAAAAAATCTTTTATATCTAGCTTAATATTGCACTTAGAATACTTTATAAATATCCAAATCGTATTTTTTTTTACCTGCTCCAATTTTGTTTTTAATAACATTTTTGATAGAACTTATTTTTGGAGATATTTGCTAAAAACCGATGAAAAACGTGTAAAAATTGCGAATTTTCAATGGCAATTACTTGAAAAATAATTAGATATTTCGGAAAGGTGTTTAAATGATTTTTGCTTTAAATTAGGCCTTCTATCGAAATCTGAGGTTATTTAAAAAAAAAACTAGCCACCGCCGAGACGGGTCAGCAACCACCCCCAGGTTGGTTGCGGACCTAACTCCAAAATTTCATCCAAATCGGTTCACCGTAAAAAAATTCGGTCCTAAAATGCTCCAATAACTGCACTAAATGACTATAAAAAATATCTAGCCTAATTCAGCTCTGCTCCGCTTCGATGAAAACGCAATACTTAAAGAATCTTTGTACTACAGCGCCCCTACCGGTAGTCAATGAAACAATTCCACGATATGACTGGCTCGGTGGAACAGTGGTTAGTGACCCTGGTTCACTGACCACGGTTCTAAGAATCGTGGGTTCGATAAAAATCAAGCATCAGAAAATAAGGAACCTTAATTAATTTTTTTCATAGCTTTAAAGCGTCTGTTAGGTAAAACCGCCGACCGCATTTGTCTGGGAGTAATGAATCCTGATTTTTAACGATATTGTGTGAAATATATGTTAAAATCAGCTATCGGAATTTAAGTGAGGTGCGCAGTGTTTCTATGTACCTTGATTAATTGATACCTGAAAAATGGCCGTCTGGTCAAGGTAGCAACTAGTCATATGATGATAGTACACCCCACCACTACTCATTCGTATATATTTTGTCCATTAGAAAATAAGTGACGTCTGGCAGCTCTGGGATCATGGACCAATAGTGAAGCATGCAATGATGAAATGCATGAAAATTTATTGCGTTAATAATTGCTTAATAGTTGCTACATTTACATAAACTCATCCCTACTATAAGTAAATGATAATATTTGTTTGTATTTCTCATTATAAGTGAAATGCAGATGGGAGACATTTTGTCGACCGGTTGCTGTTACCACCATACAGTTGCGTAAAACCCGCCAAGTGACTCTGACCTCTCTCGGTCAGGTCGCGTTCCGGGATCAGCACTGTACGAAACGGAGCCAGGGAGGACCATTGTTGGGGCATGCACCGGACCAGTGGAGTCTTAGCGGCGGTATTGTGCGGGCGGAGCGGGTTAGCCCGCCGGCCAGGGAGACCCGTAGAAACGGTGGTGCGGTGGGGGCCCTTCCGTTCGGCGGACTAGCCAGCTTCGACCCGCACAGCTCAATACCAATGCCAGATTCCGCGCCTTGTCTCGTTGTTGCCGCATCTTGATGGCCTATTATAAAAAAATGCAAATTTCTTATGAGAATAAATTTCATTATAAATTAAAAAATTAAAAATTCAATTAAAAACTAGTAAACTTAGCAGAGTGACATTGCAGAGAATATTGCTTGCAAATTTTGATAGGCGCTTTTCCTTGGCATAATTCAAATGATTAAAATATCCATGATTTAACATATATTTGAAGTAATAAAGAATTTATGTAAATGTAGCAATTATTGACCCAATAAATGTCCGGAAACTCTGCATACTTCACTATAAACTACGAGTAAGTGTTGACCAGCCAACCTGACATCAGAATGGCTGGTCAAAAAATTATTTATTTATTTATTATTATAACGGAATGATTTAGACAACTACTTTTACATTCTATTGTTTGATTTCTTGATTGTTTATCGTAGGTTGCAATTATTTAACTTATGTAGCAAATAGATAGCAATTTTTTAATCACCTCTCATGGACCAACGCCACAGACAGCCATTTTGACGCAGACCTCTCGGTCTCTATGTTTTGCCCGTGACCATGAGCGCTAACTAATTTAGCGCTAAATAGTAAATTAGTGTTATTAGTAGTGTTCGCGCAATTAAAAGACAATACTATATTTCAATTGTAATTTATTTTAAATAATGACTACCATTCTAGTTGCTTACTACCAGCCTTATTACCCAAACCTTCCCTTTTAGAAAATGTTTACTGGTAGTGTTTGTGTATAAAAATGATC
This sequence comes from Maruca vitrata, assembly GCA_039566165.1. Taxonomy (NCBI): domain Eukaryota; kingdom Metazoa; phylum Arthropoda; class Insecta; order Lepidoptera; family Crambidae; genus Maruca; species Maruca vitrata. The sequence goes on along the minus strand of CM076923.1, from coordinate 4,783,274 downwards.
ATACATTTGTCATAATATGTTATGCTGAGGCTAGCTACATTCGCTTCTACATACCACTGTAGACCCAGCATAACAATCAGTTACGCATAATATGCCGCTGCAAAATCGGATGTGTAGACTGTAGATATTTACATTAAACAAACTCAAAGTATAGAACCTTACATAACCTTATAGCATTGTCCATTATTTGCGCGAACACTAAATATTTAAAATAATTTTATGGATCAAATTCGCGGGTATTGTTATTCTAATCATTTTATCTCTAAATGATATTCACACATTAACTCGACAGCACGTTGACCCGTGATCGTGATGAAGCTTGCAACAGTGCTGAAATATCAGGTAAATAACAAGACATGGTGAATTCCGTTTAAATATACATATATTTATGTTTCACTGTTGTTTTAGCAATTCAGTTCGGAATCCGAACAATGCATGTGATGTATAATATCAAAACAAAAACATTTGTGTTAATAAATGTTTTTGGTTTCTAAACATGATTATCATTTTAAATACTTTTCTGGCCGAAACTTCCGGTCACGGTAACGTGGTTGCTGTCTACATCATCGTGTTCATAGAGGGCGAGGCCTTGTATCTCGAGGGTATCCTTGGGCGCGGGCAACGAGGTGCTGGAGAAGGGATTGAGCGTGTAGAGGGGACCTAGGGCTTTGACCGCGCGCCGCCCTTCCTCGGTACCCAGCGCCCAGTGGGTACCGTCTCCGGTTCGCTTGATGCGGCTGTTGACCTGTAACATTTAACAGCGGTAAGTTATTAAAAATACGTCAATGCATGCTCCTTTTCCTTGGACCAATCGTGTGGGTACTATTGATTGACTTCTGTTTTCCCATACCTCTTTTGTAACTGAGGACTGTAGTGAAATTACTCAGCCCGGATTCAGACAGTTGGTGGTTGACGCCCGTGTCTCGGAAAGCACGTTAAGCTGATGGTCCTGCGGCCAATCTCTTAATGTTCACGTCGGATTGCCGTCTCACCAAACTATGAGAGTAAGGGAACAGAGAGTGCACTTGTGTTTGCGCGCACAATTGGCTAAGTGTGCAGAACATATTATAGTGCTTAATGGAAAGCAGCCGATCTCCATTGAGATCGGTTATTGCCATGGCCGGAATCGGTCAAATGCCCTGTTGGTCCTTACTTTCAAAGTCTTCACATTAGAAGACTGCTCTTTTAGTAAAATCAAGCATCATAACCCACCATTTCATCGGAAACTGTCTTCAAGTCGGTGACGTGTCCGATCTTCGCCAGGAATTCTATGATCTTCGAAGACGTGTTGAACGTCACACAGAACTCAGACGACCGGTAGTCCCAAGGAAAGGTGTGGTGGTAGTTGTGCCAGCCCTCGCCTAGAGTCACTAGCGATACGAACCAGGACTCAACTGGCATTAGGTTCCTGAAATAGTGAGAATTTATGTTGTTGAAGTTCTACATTCAAATAAAGAAAAAATAAATTTTAATTGTTTTTTAGTGCTATTTAAAACTCTAAAGTAAATTTTAAATTTGGAAAAAATCGCATTCATGACCTTCCCTAAACGGGGACTTGTACGACCGGTCTTCAGATATCGCCTGTTCTACCCAGGTTAGAGCGTCAGAAGCCATATCTAGGTACAAGTCCTCGTTCAGGCGGGGTCATGAATGCTACTTTTTAAAATTGTGAAGAAAAATATATTCTTCTTGAAGTGTCAATGGCCTAGTGGTTAAGGCCGTTGCTTTTCATGCGAGCCAGTTCAAACCCCGCCACGTACCAGCGTGTTTTCACATTTTGAATTCATATGGACAACGACGATGCTCTAACGGTGAAAGAAAAGAAAGAAGGATCAGGAACAACGAGAGAATCAATTCTAAGGTTGTGTGAAGTCCGCCAACCCGCACTTGGTAAGAGTGATTGACTAAGGCCTGATCGCCCTAGTTAAGAGTAGGCTCGTTCCCCTCGGTAGGCTGATGATGATAATGATAATTATTTTTATCTACACCAAAATGGAACGGTTAAAAATAGTACGTTGATTTTTGCAAACATTTTCTCATCTCAATATATAAAAGGAGAAACTGACTGACTGACATGTTAACGCACAGCTTAAACAGCTAAACGTAGGCACTTGAAATTTAGAAAAAAAATCTTTTGAATGAATATCTAAACCTCTTAAATTAAACACTTGAAATCAAGGTACCTTTGTAAACTTAAAGCTTAGTTGCAATAGGTAATTGTAAAATTCCCACGGAAACGGGAGTTAGCGCGAAAAAACTTTTGTGTGAAAACATCTAAACCACGTAAGATAGATGATTGAAATTTGGCATGCAGGTACCCTATAGAACGTAAAGCTTACCTGCAACGCGTTATTGAAAAAATCGTATCGGGAGTTATAGGGAAACAACTTTTGCATGTAAAAAGAATCCTGTAGTCCACGCGAACGAAGTCGCGGACACAGCTAGTTTAACATAAGCCTCCATTGGCGTTCTGTATCTTGAAGAACTTTAGGTGCTCAGGTACTTACTTATCGTAAGGCCTGAGGCCCCACTTGTGAGCAGCACTGTTGACGAGCCAAGTTTGATGGAGAGTGCAGATGTACCGGGCCGCGTAAGCCACTAAGAACGCTTCCAGTAGACCTTCGTTGAAGAAATATACTGGAAATGCCACGGGTATCGCGATTGCTAATATGAAGTACAGCAATAAGAAGTGCCTGGAATATAATACAGACGTGGTTAGCTACGGTTCCAAGAGTCGTGCGTTCGATTCCCACTCGAGCTGGCCATTCATATGTGATGAACATATTTGTGTATGTTCAGTGTCTTGATTTGGATATGTATTTAAGTAGGTATGTATTTATGAACATCTAGGTATATGTATCAGTCTCTGGCGTCCATAATACAACATGAGCTCAGCTTAGATGGCCGTGTGGCCGATATTATCTTTAAAGGAAAACCTTACTAATATTGGGCATATATTTAAGCAAAATAAAAACTTTAATTTTATCCAAAGTAACTTTATATTGTCATGCCACGTTTCTGGTAGTTACCAGAGATATTGAAACACATGAATATTTTGTTTAACGTGACTATTCAATACACAATCTTACTTTTTCTGAAACATGACCATCCAATCAGCTTTCAGGTCACTCATGTCGATCTTTCTTCCGAGCTCGATGACGAGAGGGTGCTTCTTGGTCATGAGCCAGCCGATGTGGCTGAAGAAGAAGCCGCGCTTGGCGTTGTGCGGGTCGGCGTCCGTGTCGGAGTAGCGGTGGTGCAGCCGGTGGTCGCGGCACCACGTGAACATAGAGTTCTAGAACGATTTAAGACAACTTCCATTACATTAATACCTGGTTCTTATGGCCCTGGCCCGGACTCCCCGGCGACAGGCGAAAAGATGGTAAATGCCAGCTGCTGCTCCTGGGCGAAGTGCAATGCCCAGGGGTTCTATCGACTAAAACATCGCGGTATACCTCACCGCCTTGCTTCTCTGGCTTAGCCCTCAACCCACAACGCCGCCGGCGGACAGCCCAGCGGGCTCCTCACAAGCCCCCACTTTACGGAGGGTGACGGGGCAACCCGGTACACGGAGTCACCCCGACCATCAACGGGGACCGATGCAATGCAGGCAGCGGTGTGCCCACAATTGCCACCTGCTGGTCCCTGCTGGGATGCGGCAATTTGAGCACGAATCGCTAAACCGTTTCATTCTACTCTTCAGAGCACCCCCTTACCAATACAGGATAGCCTTAGCATCCTTGGCATCGATGTTCGCCGTGACCATAAGCGTCATAAGAATAGCTTCCCGCAAACTAGGGATCATGAACAGAGTGCGGCGATTTTCACACCGGTGCAGCTATGCCTTTTGTATAAGACACAAGTTTGCCCATGTGTGGAATATGTTGCTCTCACCTCCTGGCTCCGCAAAATACTTGCTTGATGCCCTCGATAGGTTGCAGCGACGTGCTATGCTATCCGTATCGTCGGTGATCTCGAGGAGTGCAAAACCGAGGAGCCTCTACAATTACATAGAGACATAACCGGTCTTAGTGTTCTCTACCGTCTCTTTAATGGGGAATGCTCTGAAGAGCTGAGTCAGCTAGCCTCTCCCTCCCCTTTCCACTCCTGAACTACACGCGCTGGACAGCGCTGCCATTCACATACAATGCAGGCGCTGGTGGTTCGGATCAAGAGGTTTACTTCCTCTTTTCTGCCACGTGTTATAAACGCAATAAAAGGAAATATATAATTTAATAGATGCATACAAGACTCTCTCTAGCAAAAACAGCGTTGAGCTGTAAGTAAATCACATTGTATGTAATAATAAACCATCGAATACAATGCTACTATAAAATATTGATTGATGTTATTCTTTCTTCTGTTGATGAAATCATAATTTCTGAGAGTGAAATGTGATTAAGAAACAACAATAGTTACCTGTCCTGCAATAGTTTGACAAATGATCAGCCCCGCTCTGACCAGCGGAGAGGCTTTGAAGGACCTATGCGAGTAGAACCGGTGAGCTCCGATTGTGATGCCCTCAAGCGAGGGCATCCAGAGGAAGACGGCTGTTGAAAGATACAAGTTGAAAATAACAATAAGATATACACCGTGAAATTATAGTGGTTTATTTTCCCGTAGCAGAACGATTTGCCCTTTGTAGTAATATAGGCCTACCGGAAACTCATGGCAAATAGGGAAATTTAAATTTGATGTTTGCCACACCATAAAATTATGACTAAACGGTCTTGATACTTATAATATTATTAAATATTAAAATTAAAATAGGAACATGGAAATTTTAATTTAGTAACGTACATTTACTAGCTTTACCGATTTGGAGGAAGTAGATACATGCCTAATAAACTTCGATTGGTTCACAATATTCATTGGTGAAAAAAACTTTAGATTAATCTGTACAGTCTTTTATACATTAATAAGTACCAAATAAATAAACAAATCTTTTCTCTTTATATTATAAATAATGTTCAAAATAATAATAATACAAACGCAGATTTAATTTTAGAGAATTTTATAGAGGGAATGATTAAAATTCTTGTAATGTTATTTAAGTAGTTTATTTGGAACTAAAAAATGACTCTAAAAACTCAATTTCCATTTCACTTTCTTCGTCAGATGAAAAAGATGACAAAGATAAGGGAGGTAATTTTTTACAAATCTTTCCTCTAGATCTTAAATTATCCTGTCTTTTTCTATGAATTTGCTTTCAATCTTTTGGACATGTTAACAACACTTTCGCCGTTCCTCCACACCATTTCGCGAAAAAGCTTCCACAGTTCATAATTTGGTATCACTTGCAGGAAGCTGCAGGCCTATATATATTTTTTAAGCTACATGGAAGTATACTATTACGAAGAATTTGTTAAATCTCTTATCGCACTGTATAGAATTCTTTAACTTTGTTCCTAATCAAATCTGTATTTTTTTTCCCCTCTTATCTTTTTACCGGTCATAGATAATACGCCGTCATTTGATGTGTCTTCACATATAATTCGTCGTACAGTGCTACTGGAAACACCTAAAAATGCATAGAATCTATTAAATATAAAAACATCTAGTTTCCTTTAAAAACATCTCAGATAAAAGTTAATGGTTTAAAAATATATAAAATGTATCAATACTACTCGGTTCAACTTACCGGTCAAAGCTACGACGCGCCTTATAATCGAAGATTGTGTTTGATTGTCTCCTTGCCCCTCGCGAATTTTATTGCAGACATTAAAAACAATATATCTCGCTTGAGATTTAAGAGGTTTTTTCGACATTTTCTCATATAATAACGAAATATTTACGAAAACAAACAAAATTATAGCAACGAATGACAACCAAGTGACTTAATGATTGACGGGTGACATGAGTGTTACAATATGAAAATCACATTTTTTTATATTTTTTAAATGCCATCAGTTTCCAGTAGACCTATATCGAATCTTGATAGTTATTTCTTGAAAAAAAATACTTTTCTTTAAATTTTCAAAAAAATAATTTTCCAACTCGAAAACGTGTAAAGATAATCTTTGTTTTAAGAGAGGTGACGTAATCAAGTACTGGGTGCCGCACGAAATTGATGATTTAAGCTAAAGAAGCTCTACCCCCTAAGTAATAAAGCAGTTCGAGCGTGCTTTTGAGTTCCGTTCATCCCTTTCGTAAAACAGAAAGTATTTATTGATTTTAATAAAAAAAAACTGCACAAATCTGAGGGCACAGCAGTGCCCCCGTCAAGTCGAGCAAAAAAGCGGCACGGCCGTACCATCCTTTTCTCGAAGCAATTCAGGCCATTTTCGACCCCCTGATTCGTTGTGGATAAAACTAGAAGATTGAATTTTCAGTTACTATGCAGGCATTGTAGACATGGTACATTTCAAATTTAATTCAATTTGAACCAGTAGTTTACTTGCCATGGCCACGTCAATTAATAACCGACTTGGTATCAACTACATGGATCTCACAACTTTTTACCGTAGAACAACGAGTTGCGAGTCTTAGTTTTTTTTGACATGTTTTGTTTCTGATGGGATCTATTTTACTACTACGATAGAATCATTTTACTTCGGGAAAACAACCATTAAAATTTCACATTGTATAGGTAAGATTTAACATTTTCACGTTCTTTTTGATTTTGATTACAGTATTTACAATAGTCTAAAATATAAATATAAGCATCCAAAAGATTTTGCCATTGGCGGCCGATCTGAATGGAAATCAGCCAACTGCGCAAAACATATTCTCTTACACGCTCTGTTCCCTTACTCTCATAGATCGGTGAGACGACCAAGAAGAGATCGGGCGCAAAACCACCGGATCAACGTTCTTTCCGAGGCAAACATTACATTTGCCAACTTCCTGACTCCGGGCCTTGCCTGCCACCTTGAGTAACATATGCTTAATTTATTGCTAGAAAATATTGGAATCCTTACCCAACTTATGCCCAAAGCGAAGCGAGGGCAGATCGCTAGTAACGTTATGCCTAATAATACGTAAGTTATAATAACACAATTTTATAATTATAATAGGTATAATGAAGCGTGCGCTTGATTGTCTATCTATAGCACTAATTAAAATGTTTTCGATACACTTACCCCATATGACAGTCCTCAGCTGAATACCCCCAGTGAAGATTTTATAGAATCCCCATAGACCAAGCAAATGTAGGATTAAAAATGCAGAGACGTTCTTCCATACTATTTTATGTTTATAGCTGAAGTCGGTTCCGATAACCTTAGTTTTCGTATCCGATTTCTCACGCGATTCTAAATTTTCCTCCCTACATTGTTCAAAAGGCGGCATTTTGATTGTTACACTGCCGCACCTAATAAAATCTAACGACTGTTTGGCTCTACATACAGGTAGTTCGTATTTAAAAGTAGGTATTTATACATTTTACTTTTGGAGGGGAAATGAATGACATTATGAATATTAATTTTTATAAAAAAAAAGTAGGGAGATACTAAAATTAAATGAACATAGAGAACGAGTGCGATTTACTAATTTAAGGTTCGTATTGTTAAACAAATAAATAAATATTTTGAAATATTGGGGACATCTCCACAAAATCACTTAAGTTATCGACATCTGGTGACAGACTATATAATGGTTTGACAAAAATATACTTACTGAAATAATATTTTTTCGTTTTTCGTCATACGGTGGTTCGGTGGAACAATGTTCACTAACCCCTAGCTACGGTTCCAACGGTCGTAGGTTCTATCCCCACCCGGGACAATCATTTATGTTTGTATTTAATTATAACTATCCATGTATGTGTCGTGGCCACATCGTAGAATATCCCATTTCATTAAATGATCGGCCATTTAATGAAATAGTTGCATTTCATGAAATATTTCACTGTCCATTGGCCATATCATGATGTACCCAAGCCAGATCAATCATAATCGATCATATCGTGGAATTATCTCATTGACTAAATTTGTAGAGGTGCTGTATAAGCGCCTAAGCGCTTTGTTTGTGTCAAAACGAGAACGCGAATAATTCTTTATTAAACGTGGTAGAAAGTAAAATTATTTTAATTCAATTTAAACAACTTCATGAAACGTAAACGCTTCACGAAATGCTCCACCATTTCATGAAATGATAAATTCAGCAATTTGACCATGACATACGTCGTAGCGATTTGGTCACCCACGTTTGACCATATCGTGTGAATGGGGATTATAATAAAAATATATTAATGAAATAATTTTAAAGAAGTGAAACAAACTCACTTTATCTAAAACGGTTTTTTAGATACCAATTGTGTCCTGTCGGCCTCACGCATAAAGGGTTCGGTTAGAATTGATTTATGAAATTAAAATGCAGAAGCTTTATTTAATGAATTATTTTTTTGTTTAAGTTATTTGTATGAAAGACTACGCGGCAATTAGCAGTTCTCGTTCAAAAATAATTTTCGTTGGTAGTTTGTAAAGTAATGTAGGTACATCATATGTTTTTTTAGATGTTTTCATTTTCTTATTTTAGAAGTAATAGAATATCATTTTTGAAGACCTATCCATAATACACCATAAACATATGTTTTTGATGAGAAAAACATCTTTCGAGTTTTAGTTCATACTATCGGAAGCCCCCAACATTTGTTACTTTCTTTTATTTTTGCATCAAAATACGTATAAATGCGGTTTGCAGAATACATCTACCTACCAAGTTTCAACAGTATAGCTCTTAAAATTTCGTCCGGACAGACAGCCAGGACGAATTTATATGTGTTTATTTTTGCCATTTGGCTACGGAACCCTAAACAAGCACATGGACGAACATGACATCTTTGGCGCGAACTAAAGTTTTATAGGTATATATACCTAACAATTTTACAGTACGAATGTTTCTTCACATGAGTCTTAATCGCAAAGTTACTAACTAATAGGTACCTAAGTATATTTATAAAAAATATGTCACATAACATTAACTAATGTTAAACAAAAAGGTACCTAAGTAAAATAATAGAAAAAAATAAGTAAGAACTTTGGCACATCGCATACGGTTAATGTTAAATGACTGAATAATATCTAGCCTAATTCCGCCCTGCTCCGTTTCGATGAAAACGCAATACTTATAAGAATTTATTGATGTTTCATTCAAACATCATCAGCCCATATACGTCTCTACTACGGGGCACGGGCCTACCCTAAACTAGGGCGATAAGGCCTTAGTCAACCACCCTGGCCAAGTGCGGGTTTGTTGACTACACAACCTAAGAATTTCTTCGTAGGTGTGCAGGTTTCCTCACAATGTTTTCCTTCACCGTTAAAGCGTCGAATAATCGTTCATATGAATTTCAAATTTGAAACAGACAGTGGTACGTGGCGGGGTTTGAACTGGCGGCCTCTCGCATGGCAAGCAACGACCTTAACCACTCGGCTATAGACGCTTTAATCGACGTCATCGACGAGTCAATGAAACAATTCCACGATATGATCGATTAAAATTGATTATTTCATGAAACAGCAATGCGTCTAGCTGGCCCTATCGTCAAACGATTTCTTAAATCATTCTTCTGGCCTGGGCAAATCATGATATGGCCAATGGTCAGTGAAATATTTCTGAAACGCAACCATTTCACTAAATGACTGATTATATAATGAAGTGGACAATTCTACGATGCGGCCACGACATGTATATCAGTACTGAAATAAGTCTTTATGGGTCTTCACGCGATATTAGGAGTAGCAAAATTACATAGCTACTTACTGCCCGACGTTTCGACTGGGTTACACCAATCGTGGTCGCTCGCGACTCGCGACTTATTTCAGTGTAATGGAACGCGAAAGTTTAAAATCTTACATGTATATCAGTATCTGATCGCCATAGTACCCTAAGCCCTGCTTAGTTTGCAGTCCGGTAGCTGTGCGTGGTTGCCCACGTATAATGTTATAAAGAGGAAACATTTTGATTGTTTGCAGCGAATACCTTTTTTTTTTTTTTTTTTTTTAACCCGGTGAAATGCGTTGCGCACCTTCACCCTGAGAGGGGGTTCTCTCCGGGTGGTGTGTCGGACTCCCCAGCGACCGGCGAAGAGATGGTAAATGCCAGCCGCGACTCCTGGACGGACTGCAATGCCCAGGGGGTCTACCGACTAAAACACCGGGGTGTACCTCGTCGCCTATTGGCGGTGTCGTGGTACCTGGCATAGCCTCCACTCACAACACCGCCGGCGGTCAGCCTCCATGGGCTCCACTCAAGCCCCCCCAGCCGAGGGGGGCGACGGGGCAACCCGATACACAGGGTCACTTCCGTCCCTCAGAGACGGCCGTTGGTGCAATGCCGACGGTGGTGTCCCCACACCAACCGCCGGCTGGCCATCACTGGGCGGCGGCATCTGGCGCGCGTATTGGCGCCTTGTGCGTCTGAGTCTTCTTCTACGGAGCGGAGGAGCGGAGGGATCGTTCTCCCGCTCTCGTTCTGCCGCCTCCTTTTGTGTCATGACTGACTCACAGAAGGAGGCGGCCGCCGACCACACCTCACTATTCTCGACCATCTCCCTAACGAGTTGGGGGAGGGAAGTCACGAGGCCGGCCGCGGATATTAGGGCCGATCTCTCTTCGGACCACGACGGACACTGAAAAAGGGTATGGTCCGCCGTATCCTCTTGTGCGCCACATTCGTGACACACAGGCGATTCCTCCCGCTGGATGCGGTGCAGATACTGACCGAAGCAGCCATGCCCGGTCAGCACCTGCACCAAACGGAACGACAGAAAGCCGTGCGTTCGCTCGAGCCAGCTGATGAGCACTGGTCCGAGCGCATCCAGCAGGCGACGCCCTGCCACCTCTTCTGTAAGGCGGTCAGCCCATGCCGCCAACACGACTTCACGAACTCCGTCCGTAAAGTCACCGCGCTCAGTAAGCGCTGGACGTAGGCCCAACTCCCGCTGCTCCTTCAACCACTCATAAGTAGTGGCCAGGAGCTGGGCCTCCAGCTCCCAGGGCGGGGTGCCCGCCAGGGCACAAGCCGCTGAGAAGCCCACCGTGCGATAGGCACGCGCCACTCTGCACGCGATTGCCCTCTGTGGCCTTCGAAGAAGAGCGGAATTCCTCCTGCGGTGTAGGGAATCCGCCCAAATAGGTGCGCCGTATAGAGCCATGCTGCGCAGGATACCGGCGTATAGCCGCCGGCATTTGGCCCTAGGTCCCCCCAGATTTGGAAGGAGCCAGCCCAAAGAATCGGCTGCCTTCAAGAGGCGCGGTAACAGACCGCTAAAGTGCGGCAGAAACTGCCATCGCGCGTCAAGTACCAGACCTAGGTACTTAATCTGGTGCTGGACCGCCACGCGGACACCCCCAACTAAGATGTAAGAGTTGGGGGGAGGTCCCTTCCGAGGTTTGTGAAAGTAAATGGCCTCGGTTTTCTCCAGCGCCAGACGCAGGCCTAATAGGCCAATTCTTCGGACTACTAACGAGCTTGCAGCTGTTGCTCTTCTCGCCGCCTCTGCATAATTACTTCCCCGGGCAGTGACTAGCGTATCGTCGGCGTAACATATTACGCTCGTACCCGGGAGAACTGTGCCTCGCAGCAGCCAATTAAACCCGATGTTCCACAGGAGGGGGCCGAGGACGGACCCCTGTGGAACACCGGATTCTACCCGGTGGCTACAGAGCTCGCCAGATCGGTTTACGTAGACCACTTGTCTACCCGATAGGTAGTCGGCCACCAAGGTCCTTAAATAGAGAGGAACCCCGTGGAAGGCCATTCCCTCCAATATGGTGTAGTGGGGGATGGAATTAAACGCATTCGCGATGTCAAATGACACCGCAAACAGTCCACCCTCATCCTTCAACTGTTCTAGGACAAGCAATTTCAGGTGCGACAGGGCGTCGATTGTTGACCGCCCCCTTCGAAATCCAAACTGCGCCTCCGAGAGGTCCGGACCCGCTGACACCAGATGTTCGGTGATGCGCGCTGCGATAGTACGCTCGAATAGCTTACCGGCCTCGTCTAATAATACGATCGGCCGGTAGGCGGATGGGGACTCGGCAGGGCGGCCCTCTTTCTTGAGGAGGCACAGATGCCCCCTTTTCCAGATTCCCGGGAACCTTCCGACCATGAAGCATTGATCAAAAAGACCTCGGAACGACTGCTCCAGTTCATCACAAGCTAGGGCGACAATACGGGCCGGGATGCCGTCCGGACCCGGGGCGGTCTTCTTTGCCCGGAGTGGGAGGACGGCCGACTCAAACTCCTCTGGAGTGAGTGGCAATATGGTCTCCGACACCGGGTTGACTGTAGGACGTGCCTGCATCCTAGGCGGCTGGAACGTGGGATCCGCGGCCGGGAAAAGTCCTCGGACCACCTCCACGAGGAGTGACGGCTCGAGAGTCTCAGTGATAGGGGGACCTATCGGGCGCAGCTGATTCCGCGCAGCCCTATAAGGTCTACCCCATGGATCGTCATTGAGACTCTCCAACATCTCTTGCCTGGCGATGTCTTTTGCCTGGCCGATGGCCACTTTTAAGGCCTTTTGGGCCTCTCTGTAGACTTCGTGAAGCCTAACCTCCTCGACTGGATCCCTACGTCGGCGGCGTCGGTAGCGCTGGTATTCCCGGCGAGCCGCATAAGAGGCGGTGCGCAGGTCACCCAGTTCGCTCGACCACCAGTAGACAGCGCGGCGTGGAGTCGGTCGACGTGCCCGAGGCATGGACGAGTCACACACCTCGGTAAGCGCCTCGCGGAGCCGCGAGGCCAATACGTCGACATCCATGCCGTCCACCGGAGGAGCAAACCATCCCTGCACGAAAGCGGCTTCCTTGGCGACTCCTCGATCCAGTCGTGTTAATGCCCAGCGGGGGAAGTGCTGGCCCGAAACGGTCGATACATTGGGACTGGAAGGGAGAATCTCCCACCGGATGTACCGGTGGTCTGAGAGTGTCTCCCCCAACTCTACCCTCCAGTTTGACACACGAGCGGCAAGTGCAGGGGTCGCGAAGGTGACGTCTACAATTGAACCTCCCTGCTGCCGAACGCATGTGAGAGTTGTGCCGCGATTTAAGATCAACAGACCCGACGACGCAACCCATTCTGCCAGAAAACGACCACGCCGGTTACACCTTTCGGCGCGGTTGCCCCAAAATACTGACTTGGCATTAAAATCTCCCGCTAAGAGGATTTGTCGACCTCTGGATCTTCCAAGCACTCCCGTCAACACGTCCATGAAGTCGACAAAGGCCTGATATGGCTGTGAGGGGGAGAAGTAAACTCCCACCACGACAATGTTGCCCCAAGCTGCAGCTACATATCCGCTTCCTCTCTCAAGAAGTATAAGAGGAGGCGAATCTGTCGAGCGACGTACTCCGACACCTACCAGGCCGTCCCGGTCACCCAACCAGTTGGGAGGTACAAGGTAAGGTTCCGACACGATCACCAGGTGTGCCAACCATTCCGCCATGGCCTGCGACAATAAATCTTGGGCCGCGCGGCAATGGTTGATGTTGGCCAGAATAAATGAAAGTTTATTGGGCGTCCTGGACATTCTGAACCACTTCCATCTCCTCCGGTGCTGCGAGCGGCCTAGCCAAACTGGCCTCCGCTTCAGTAGGGGACGCTATCTGGGGTGGGGCCCTCAGCTTCCCTTTCCTTCTTGGTGGGTTGCACTTGGCCCCCCTCATTACGTGATCCGCTGGCTTGCCGCTCTCAGCGCAAACTGCGCAGCGCGGTTTAGCGGTACAGACAGCGGCCTTGTGCCCCTCTTTACCGCACCGGTAACAGAGCCCGGATCGTTCCTTAGGCGACGGGCACATTGCCATTGTGTGACCTAGGCCATAACAACGATAGCAGCGGAGCTGCTGTTCCTCCGTTGCCCTTATCGACGTTGCAGCGAATACCTAAGCTCTGAAACTAGATGACAGATCCGAAAAAAAGGTCACCGTTTGGGAAGTACACTAGGAAAAAAGTTGGAAATAAAGGATCCTTACTAAAATCTAAAACACTAACTCTACGCGGAAATCATTCCATGGTTAACTGTCAAACATTTGAAGTTTTTATCGGATATTTTATTGAATTAATGACAAAATTCACGAAATTATAACAAGGGTTCTAAATCGACAGCATGCACGCACGATATCCGTACTGTCTACATTAGATTAAAATTTAGCAAAATAGTGACATCTGATTGACATATTTCTTTGTTGCCAAATATTTATAGAGGAAGATCCCAGAGCCGCCAGACATCACTTATTTTCTAATGGACAAAATATATACGATTGAGTAGTGGTGGGGTGTACTATCATCATATGACTAGTTGCTACCTTGACCAGACGGCCATTTTTCAGATATCAACCAATCAAGGTACATAGAAACACTGCTCACCTCACTTAAATTCTGATGGCTGATTTTAACATATATTTCACACAATATCATTAAAAAACAGGTTTTATTACTCCCAGACACATGCGGTCGGCGGTTTTACCTTACAGACGCTTTAAAGCTATGAAAAAATTTTTACTTTTACTTAATTTTACTTATTTTGTGATGCTTGATTTTTATATATGTTATTCAAACAACTATTTTAAAACGTTTTGCAAACGGACAGACCGATCCAAGGGGCCAAACATTCACCAGACCCAACAATTTTAGATTTTTTTTAAAATTGAATTTAGTTAAGTTTTTCTAATAAAATAGTATGTAAGGTACAATTCTATAATTATTGCGGTCAGATGAGCACTTTTTAGTTGTTTGAATAACATATCTAAAAATCAAGCATCAGAAAATAAGTAAAAGTAAAATTTTTTTCATAGCTTTAAAGCGTCTGTAAGGTAAAACCGCCGACCGCGTGTGTCTGGGAGTAATGAATCCTAATTTTTAATGATATTGTGTGAAATATATGTTAAAATCAGCCATCAGAATTTAAGTGAGGTGAGCAGTGTTTCTATGTACCTTGATTGGTTGATATCTGAAAAATGGCCGTCTGGTCAAGGTAGCAACTAGTCATATGATCATAGTACACCCCAACACTACTCAATCGTATATATTTTGTCCATTAGAAAATAAGTGATGTCTGGCAGCTCTGGGATCTTGGACCATTATGAGTGCGTTCAGATTTCCATAGTTACCAAATGAAGAATATTGTATTGATTGTCAAATTCTATATTGAAAATCTAGTGTTAGGTATCAGAAAAAAATATATACCTAGGTAAATTAAAGGTACAGTAATAATGTTGCGTTATTCTTGTTTCCTGGTCCATTATTATATATTAATATAAATATGCTAAAGGTTATTACGTGATGTAACTGAAATTTAAGGTATTTAGATTTTTCTATGTTATGTGTGCTGTGAAGCATTGGATATTCTTTTACTAGAAACAATTAGGGATCTTTACTAAAACTGAAGTAACGTAACTCAGGCACCCAAGTAGCATTTTATTCTCATTAAGAGGCCACATTTAGTACATTGGTGACCTTTTGGCATTAATAGTGATCACATGTGGTTCTTTAGCTGTAACAAAAGGAACATGTCCACCTAACGCTGTATAAGAGATCTATAGCGGAGTAAATGTGGCCTATTAAGCAGCTAATATACCTTTTTGAGTCTGTCGCACTTACCCTGAAGGATTGTTTAAATGACGTTTCACGCCCCGCCTGAAGAGCCCGGGCATATGTAGGAGCAGGATTATAGGAGGGTGGTAAAACATGAACTGTAAGAGCATTTCATGCCTTAATGACACGGGGCAGAAAAGAGGAACTGAACCCTTTTCGTCCGAGCCACCAGCGCCTGTATTGTACCTCTATGTCAATGACAACGCTGTCCAGTGCAATTCCCGAAACAATATTTATAAATACAAGAAAAACCCACTTGACTTCACATCAGAACGGAAGTGTACCGTCAATCATGGTTAGACTCTTGCATAAATAATTACGAAGCGATTAGGTAAGTCAGGCGCAGTATGTGAAGAGGGGCACTATATTAACAGATTAAATTTTGTCAATTTAATGTCAATTTCTTTACATAAATCGGACAACATTTTAAGCTAAAGCATTTTATAAAATTGATGGGAGCTAACGACAGTAAAATAAATTTACATAATTTATTTTACGCTCTCAAGTATGTTTTTATTGACAAATAAAGAATCTGTAAACACGTTATAGGTAAAACACAAACAATAAGACGTTATTTACATTGATAATTTTGTTTTGTAAGATCTATACTGAGGTACAAATTTCAGTGAACAGATGATTTTTTTTTTTCGCACACGCTTCGCTTCGATCAAATCCGGTCTTAAAATATTTAAGCATATGTACATAAGAGACAGACGCAGGAAGTGACTTTGCTTTATATTATGTAGTGATTTGCCAATATTTCTGTTTATTATAACATGTTCGTAGAGAGGTAGGCCTCGGGTCTTGTACGTGACATTGGGCGCGGGCAGCGTGGTAGTATAGGATGGGTTGAGTGGGTGCCGCGGGCCGCACGCCGTCACCGCGCGCTGTTCCACATCTGACCCATACTCCTATTGCGTGCCCAGTGCATATAGTAAAAACTCGTTTTTTGATATTACAAACAGACACTTTAATTTTTTTTAGTTGTATAGATTTGCCTATACACCGTGAAATTTTAGTGGTTGTTTTCCCGTGGCAGAACGATTTGCCTTTAGTAATACTATCGAATCATGCAAATAATTCCTCGAAAAAAAAAATTTTTTTTTTTCAAATTTTCAAAATAATAATTTTCCAACTCGAAAACGAGAGTAGCTATCTTTCTTTTATAAGATGTGACGTAATCAGGTACTGCTTGCCGCATGAAATCGATGCTTAAAGCTGAAGAAGCTCGACACCCTAAGTCATAAAGCGGTTCGAACGTGCTTTCGAGTTTCGGTTAAACCTTTCGTAAAACCGGCCTTTATTGATTTTAACAAAAACGAACTGCACAAATCTATTGTACTACTAAGATAGAATCATTTTACTGCGGGAAAACAATCACTAAAATTTCACGGTGTATTTCTATTTATTATAACATGCTTGCAATCTTGCAATATGAATCGTCATGTTCGTAGAGGGGTAGCCCGTGGGTCTTGTACGTGACTCACTGCGCGCTGTTCCACATCTGACCCATACTCCCAGTATTTGCCCAGTGTATTTAGTAAAAACTCGTTATTTTGATGTTACATACAGACACTTAAATTTTATTTACCGATATATCTGTTTATTATAATATGCTTGCAATCTTGCAATGTTAATCGTCATGTTCGTAGAGAGGTAGCCCGTGGGTCTTGTACGTGACATTGGGCGCGGGCAGCGTGGTGGTATAAGATGGGTTGAGCGGGTGCCGCGGGCCGCACGCCATCACCGCGCGCTGTTCCACATCTGACCCAAACTCCTATTGCGTGTCCAGTGCATATAGCAAAAACTCGTTTTTTGATATTACAAACAGACACTTAAATTTTTTTAAGTTGTATAGATTTGCCTATATTTCTATTTATTATAACATGCTTGCAATCTTGCAATATGAATCGTCATGTTCGTAGAGAGGTAGCCCGTGGGTCTTGTACGTGACATTGGGCGCGGGCAGCGTAGTGGTATAAGATGGATTGAGCGGGTGCCGCGGGCCGCACGCTGTCACCGCGCGCTGTTCTACATCTGACCCATACTCCCAGTATTTGCCCAGTGTATTTAGTAAAAACTCGTTATTTCGATGTTACATACAGACACATAAATTTTATTTACATATATATCTGTTTATTATAAAATGCTTGCAATCTTGCAATGTTAATCGTCATGTTCGTAGAGAGGTAGCCCGTGGGTCTTATGCGTGACATTGGGCGCGGGCAGCGTGGTGGTATAAGATGGGTTGAGCGGGTGCCGCGGGCCGCGCGCCGTCACCGCGTGCTGTTCCACATCTGACCCATACTCCCAGTGCGTACCGTCCCCCGTCCGGTTGATACGGCTTTTTATCTGTTAACATTGAACCAATTTTGAGCAATAATTTTCAAAAGGCACGGCATCATTTTATACAATTATTATAAAAAACATCGCAGCACAAACCGGAGTAGGTATACGTAGAAACTTATGCTGGCCAGGAGTCATTTGATCGATGCGCCAACCTAGTAAGTAGATGAGTATCATTTTTTTTTATAAAAGGCTAACAAGATGACCTCACTCCACCTGATGGTAAGTGGTAGTGAGATTCACATATGATGTCGACAGGCACAATAGACCACATTGAACCTGTCGCACTCACCCTGGCCTACTTAAATGCCGTTTTAGGCCCCGCCTGAAGAGCCCGGGATCATAGGAGGGAGGGATCACATGAGCTGGAAGGGCATTCCATGCCTTAATGACACGTGGCAGAAAAGAGAAACTCAATCATGCACGGAAACCTTTTGCAAAGAAGCTATCTGCTGTTATTTCTTTGCTTTGTACTATTTTTATGTACTTAAAATAAGTTTACCATTTCCTTGGAGACTGACTTAAGGTCAGTGACGAGTCCGATCTTCGCTAACAGCTCGATGACCCTGGCTGAGGTGTTGAAGAGCTCTGAGTATTCAGCTGCCTTGTAGTCACACGGGAAGGCGTGGTGGTAGTTGTGCCAGCCTTCCCCTTGACTCGCAAGCGAAACGAACCAGGATTCCACAGGCATTAAGTTTCTGCAGATGTAAATATTTTCTGCTGAATATTCGATGGCCGAGTGATTAAGGAGCTTGCCAAGCGAGAGATCGCCAGTTCAAACCCGGCCAGGGATTGCTGTGGTTTTAAATTTTAAATTCATATGTACGATTGTTCGACGTTTTAACGGTGAAGGAAAAAATCGTGAGGAAACATGCACGCACATCTATGATGAAATTCCTTTTTTGTGTACCAATCCATCAACCATCAATAGTCAACCATTCCGAACTTGGCCATGGTGGTAGGCCTTATCGTTCTGGCTTAGGGTAGACCCGTGCCCCAGTAGTGGGGACGTATTGATAATTCAATCACGGCTTGAAAAAGTGTTATGTCTACGATACTGCAAGTGCCTCAAGCGATTTTAAAACGTATAAAATATTTTAATGAATAAGAATAGATAGCGATACTTACTTATCGTAGGGCCTCGTACCATACATGTGGGCTGCGCTGTTAATAAGGAAAGTCTGGTTGAATCCTATTACGTGTCGGGCCACATACGCCACCAAGAACGCTTCAAGCAATCCCTCGCTGAAGAAATATACCGGTACTGCTACCGGTATCGCGATGGATAATATAAAGAACAACAAGTAGAAGTGCCTGAAAAAATAATAAGGCACAATTGTTACAATAGGTGAATAAGTAATTGTAGGTGAAGGGACTTCTTATTTTTAAAATCAATTTCATCTTACTTCTTAAAGATTAAAACTGCTAAGGAAATTCAACATCCTTTGCAAATTCAATTAGATAGGATTTTGTAATTTAAGGCTTAACTAACTTCTTCATACATACATACATACATAAAATCACGCCTTTTTCCCAGAGGGGTAGGCAGAGATCACTTCCAGCGATCCACTTTTCACCTCTGTAGGAAACGTGACGTGACGGGTTGTGGACCACGTTGCCGCCATTCTGCGTTGTGCATTGTTTTAACAATTAACTTCTTCTGTAGTGTAAAGTTCCTTTTTTGTCATTGTCTTTATGTATTTTTTGTATTTACTCTGTAAATTTTTTACCGTCACTCAAAGGTTCTGCCCGAATCGAATCTAGGTCCCTACAACACATGCTGAGCCAAAACCTATTGATCACTTTACCTGTATGTGTATTGGTTTAATTGTGTATGTATGTGTGATCCATCAATATTTTCTTTCTTTCTTTTCCGTCATTTATCTTATTAAAAATGTTGAATTCTCAAAAATTCAAATTTTAAATTTGTAAAGTCATCTTATTTGACTGTCTAAAATTTGTATTAAGTTATACTACATAGTTACACATTACTTATACTGAAACATGATCATCCAATCGGCATGAAGGTCACTCATGTCAATGCTCTTGCCGAGCTGTTTGACGTAAGGGTGTTTCTTGACCAGTATCCAGCCGATGTGGCTGAAGAAGAAGCCTCGGCTAGCGTTGTGCGGGTCAGCGTCCGTGTCGGAGTAGCGGTGGTGCAGCCGATGGTCGCGGCACCAGATGTACACAGAGTTCTGAAAGTATTAAAACCTTTGAGTTTATGTATGATGTTTGAGGTTATGTATGCGCCAACAGCATCCTGAGTATGATCGCCAGTAGATATGACTGCGCGTATATAAATCGGTGCTGTGCTACCTCTGGTGGTGTGGTGCAGGGCAGATTCCCTCTACCATGAGTTCTCTCAATGGTATTTTATTTTATTCTGTGTATTACTAACATAGATCTATAAGACACATTATAACTAACCCTATGGATCTCTGTTATCTGACAATAAATAAATTATTATTATTATTATGTGCCTTTGGCGATTACCACACGGCACCACCCACCGCCGTGGTTGGCGGTTAAGCAGATTTCAAGTTGCATTAGCTTCTATTAAATCCGTTGATTCCAAACACACGAACATCGGACGGTACTCCTCGCCTTTACGGCCTCTGCCCGCCCGGCGCGCTGTGCCGTGTGTTAATCGCCTTTGATATATATTAATTATATAATCTACCCTTCCCGATTCTAGGAAGACAAGACTAGTAGTCAGACCATTATTGATGATGTATGTATGTAATTAATTATCCTTACTTCCTTACTAATATTATAAATGCGAAAGTAACTGTCGGTTACGCAATCACGCTTAGAGTACCAAAACGATTTAAATGATATTTGGTACAGATGTAATCCAGAGCCTGAGAAAGGACATAATTATGCTACTTTTTAACCGACTTTGCTATAAAGAATAAATGTTTTACCCGTCAAACCGTCTCTAAGCGGACGGAGTCGCGGGCGGAGAGCTAGTGATTAATAAGGCAAGAGGGCAACAGGGATCTGTTAAAAGATGATATGATAAAAGTCGTTCTGTTATATTACACCCAGTAGACTAATTGTACCTGGCAACTGTAGGAGAATGTAGTTTTCTTTAAAATTGATTTTGCAACGTCTTTAAGCAACTACTCTGAATGTATTGTAAAAATAAATACGGTGGACCAAATATTGATTTATGCGTAAATAATACCTGTCCTGAAATAGTTTGGCAAATGATGAGAACAGCTCTGAGCAGCGGAGAGGCTTTGAAGGACTTGTGCGAGTAGAGCCGGTGGGCTCCGATGAAGACTCCCTCAATTGAAACGAATAAAACCAAGGCAGCTACAAGTTAAATAATAAAAAGATAAACTTAACGAACACATCTAAGACTGTTAAATAGTATTACAATGAATTATTTGATTACACATATTTGAATACCATGCATAGTAACAGATATATCGTGATAGTTCGGCTAAGGATATTCTGCTCCGCAACCAATTTTAATTAAAAAAAATTGTAAACAAAAAAAAAACCGCCTTCAAAAACCCGACTCACTAAAAATTACAAAATAATATAATACGAACATTAATCTGGGTATGAATTTGATATGTTGTTGAAGGCGGTGCCAATTAAATTTTTGAGGAAAACTGCATGAAATATAAACGGCACCGCCTTCAACAACATATCAAATTCATACCCAGATTAATGTTCGTATTATATTATTTTGTAATTTTTAGTGAGTCGGGTTTTTGAAGGCGGTTTTTTTTTTGTTTACAATTTTTTTTCATCCTTTTCAGTGTTACATTTTTTAGCACCCTATTAGTTCAGCTCACCTGTAATACTACTGATATTATAACTAGTAGTCTTAATATGTATACAGTATTGAAAGAATTATCCTTTTACTCCAAACAATTAAGGAGTTGACCTTCCATCATCAGCTCAACATTATAACATTATGATTACAAGAAGCAATGCCAATATAACTTCAGAAAATATGTGAAACGTGGTACATGTGCCTATAAAATTTAAGGGTTGCCCTCGATTTCTCCTGGATCCCATAATCAGATCCTAGATTGGACCCTAGTAGTTCAGCTCACCTATAATTCTAGTAGTATTTTAACTAGTAGTATTAATATGTACACAGATTTGAAAGAATTATCCCTTTACTCTCAACTATTAAGGAGTTGACCTTCCATCATCAGCTCAGCATCATAAAATTATGATTGCCAGAAGCAAATGCCAATATAACTTCAGAAAATATGTAAAACGCGGTACATGTGCCTATAAAATTTGAGGGTTGCCCTCGATTTCTCCTGGATCCCATCATCAGATCCTAGACTGGTCACCCTATTAGTTCAGCTCACCTATAATGCTACTGATATTATAACTAGTAGTCTTAATATGTATACAGTATTGAAAGAATTATCCTTTTACTCCTAAGTATTAAGGAGTTGACCTTCCATCATCAGCTCAGCATCATAAGATTATGATTTCCAGAAGCAAACGCCAATACAACTTCAGATAATATGCAAAACGCGGTACATGTCCCTATAAAATTTGAGGGTTGCCCTCGATTTCTCCTGGATCCCATCATCAGATCCGGGACTGGTGAAAATGGGACCACCTCGAAAGTGAACTGTATCCAACCAAAAAAAAATTTTTGAAATCCGTCTATAATTGACGAAAATATCGGTGAACATACATAAAAAAAAAAAAAAAAAAAAAAAAAAAAAAAAAAAAAATATTATACATACAGACGAATTGAGAACCTCCTCCTTTTTTTGAAGTCGGTTAAAAATACGGCGAAACCTGAAATATATTTTTTTAAAGGACCAACAATGCATTTTGTAGGTTCTAGTATATCTCAAAAACTTGACGTGATAAAGAAAAGTTGTTCAAGAGGACTTGACTACTTTTAGAGCATAGAAAACTTTTAAAAAGCCTATACTTTGGTTCCAGGAAAAAGTAGATAAGTGTTATCAGATTGCGTTATTTAAATAAAAACGTGTAACTTACTCCATACAAGTGTTTTGAGCCGGATACCACCACTGATGATGATGTAGAATCCCCACAGACCGAGCAAATGTAAGAAAATAAAACGAATAACATTTTTCCACACGATCGTATGTTTGTATGTGAAATCTGTTCCGATATGGCTTGATTTTGAATTCGATTTCTCTTCACATTCATTAGTACTGTCCCTTTGTTCTTTTGAAGACAACATTTTCTATAAGGAAGAGGTAAACAGTCAAGAGTATGTTAGTTTGACGGGATCGACAATCAAATAGTGTTTATAAATCAAAAATAAAAGAGTAAAGTGGGGTACTTTATACGTAGAGGATGGTAAAAACTTCTTAATTATGACTAATCGCAGATACACGTTGTCTTGTTTCACTTAAATAAAATAGTATGGTTTAGTTCTTAGTTTGCTAAGTTTTTAATGATTTCATTGTTCAGAAGCAGTGCTATATCGGCTGTCAACAGGAAACTTAAATGTCGAGATCTGCTCATCCACGTATCTATCCTCCTATCTATCTATTCAGAATTTTTTATACATTTAATTTTGGAACATTAGTTTTTCCTTACGATCTACGACGATGGCTTCAAGTAGACTTGTCATTATTTTTTTATTTATTATCACCGAACTTACTTGCGGGGGAACTCCCACTGTACGCAAAGTATCTAAGAATTTGATATTCACCTCTTTTTATCGCGTAGATGTAATACCTACCAATTTCTCTAAAATCTTTCCGATTTTCTTGGCGATTTTACCGCATTTGGGTTTTTACAGATAAGCCCTATTGGCCATTTTAAATTAAATATGTATTTGAAATAAAACTTATTTTACGGATTGAACTCGCGTGTATTGTTATTCTAAACATATTATTTAGAGACCCGACGTTTCGATCTCTTTACAGCGCTCGTAGTCACGGGTAAGACTTCTTGGTTTCTAGGACTCTCGGTCTGTAGGTTTTGCCTGAGACCACGAGCGCTAACAAATTTAGCGCTAAATAGTAAATTAGTTTAATTTAAAACGTGTACTTAGTGTTCGCGCAAATAAAAGACAATACTATATTTCGATTGTAATTTATTTTAAATGTTGATTACCATTCTAGTTGCTTACTACCAGCCTTATTACCCAAACCTTCCCTTTTAGCAAATGTTTACTGGTAGTGTTTGTGTAAAAATGATCATACATTTGTCATAATATGTTTTGCTGAGGCTAGCTAATCACCGGTGCAGAAACGGATGTGTAGACTGTAGATATTTACATTAAACAAACTCAAAGTATAGAACCTTACATAACCTTATAACATTGTCCATTATTTGCGCGAACACTAAATATTTGAAAAAAATTTACGGATCAAACTCGCGGTTATTGTTATTGAAACATAACATAATTATATCGTTTTAATCTCTAAATGATATTTACACATTAACTCGACAACCCGTTGACCCGTGATCATGGGGCTTGCAACAGTGCTGAAATATCAGGTAAATAACAAAAGATGGTAATAAATTCAGTTTAAATAAATATTTTTTTGCACTGTTGTTTTAGCAATTTAGTTCGGAATCCGAACAAAGCATGTGATGTGCGATATCAAAACACAAATGTTTTTGTTTTCTAAACATAATTATTATTTTACATATGTAGGAAGCGGGGATAGCTACATAATGAATATCGAAAGGTCGTCAGGTATATCCAAACCGAGCCAAAATACTATATTAATTTCTATAATGAGAACCATAGCCATTAATTTTATATACATCATCGTGTTCATAGAGGGCGAGGACTCGCATCTCGAGGATATCCTTGGGCGCGGGCCACGAGGTGCTGGAGAACGGATTGAGCGTGTACAGGGGACCTAGGCTTTAGCCGAGACACGCTTCTTCTCAGTACCCAGAGCGCAGTGAGTACCGTCTCCGGTTCGCTTGATACGACTGTTGACCTGTAACATTTAACAGCGGTAATTTTATAATACGTTTGTCAATGCTCCTGCAAAAAACGCATCGATGACCAAGTGGTTACGGTCGTTGCTTGCCATGCGAGAGGTCGTCAGTTCAGACCCTGCCACGTACCACTAACTGTGTTTTTCAAATTTGAAATTCATATGTTCGATTATTAGACGCTTTAACAGCAAAGGAAAACATCGTGAGTCAACCAACCCGCTCTTGGCCAGCTGTTGACTTAGGCCTTATCGCCCTAGTTTAGGGAAGACCCGTGCCCCACAGCAGTGGGGACGTATTTGGGCTGATGATGATGCTCCTTCTCCTTGTACCAATCGTAATGGTATTATTGATTGTAATCTGTTTTCTCATGACTTTTGTAATTGCCTCGTTGGTCTATTGTTGGCAAGCGCTACGTAAGGACCGAGAAGTCCCCGGTTTATGTACAGAGTGGGGCAAAAATTTGTGTGAGTTTTTCTGTAGAGAAATTACTCAGCCCGGATTCAGGAAGTTGGTGGTTGCCCGTGTCTCGGAAAGCACGTTAAGCCGATAGTCGTGAGCCCGATCTCTCAACGGTCATGTCGGATTGCCGACTCATCGAACTATGAGAGTAGGGGAACAGAGAGATCACTTGTGTTTGCGCGCACACTTGGCTCATCTCCATTGAGATCGGCTGCCATGGCCGGTGAGACGCCTTATTTTATACCCTATTTTCATAGTCTTCACATTAAAAGACTGCCCTTTAAGTAAAGACAAGCATCATAACCTACCATTTGATCGGGAACTTTCTTTAAGTCGGTCACGTGTCCGATCTTCGCCAGGAACTCGATGATTTTCGAAGTCGTGTTGAACGTCATACCAAACTCGGACGTCCGGTAGTCCCAAGGGAAGGTGTGGTGGTAGTTGTGCCAGCCCTCGCCTAGAGTCACAAACGATACGAACCAGGATTCAACCGGCATTAGGTTCCTGAAATAGTGAGGAATTCTTTTGTTGAAGTTCCACAGTTTTCGATAATTATTTTTCGGTTTTTTTAAACGAACACACGTCGAGTTGGGTGATGAGATCCTGATAATTTCTGACAAAAACATGCCTATCCAAAAAGCCGTTAATTGTAATCTAGGGTTAGTGTACGTACTTTATATTATTGACTTAATAGGTAGGTGACGATACTGACTGACATCATGTGTTGCTCTCCATCGAGTGTAATAGGAGACTGGTTTGAACTAGGTATTAACTAGCACAACAGTAATTGTATTTATTAAAATCCACAACACGTTGGTCTGAAAAGAAGACTTGTGAAATGTACGGCAATCAATGGACATCGACTAATTTTGTGTTTCCGAAGATAACCAACCAAAATGTGTATGTTGGAGGAGTTGTATAAACTCTGTGTGATTCCACAACCAAAGCCCAATCAAATGTGCATTTAACTAATTTGCTGCGTCACTTTTACGGCTTACAACTAATTTGCAGTCCTTAAAAACTAAAACCCAACTACGACAAAAAACGACGCTGAAAAAGTATAAAACAAGACTTTTAGAACACTGAACTGAACAAAGTTGCTTATGTAGTTCCAAGTAAATGGACACAGTAGACTCTACCAAAATGCTTATGTTGAAAATTGACAATAATGTCATACAATACTATTTTGAAGTATGCAATATTCACTATGTAGAGATAGGTTTTCATGTTTGGAAAACCGCAGTCACACGTTGTCAAAGTGCTACGGTAGGTAGGTACTTGTGTATGGAACGTGTGACTACGCCTTTCCAAACATGAAAACTTCATTTGTCGAATTCTGACAAGCAATTTAGAAGTTATGTGGAAACAGATGAACATACATACATACATACAAACATACATACATACATACATAGCCTGTCAAAATCATAACCCTCCTTTTGCTTTGCCGTAGTCGGGTAAAAAAATACATGATGTGTCAACTTATGGTTTTTTTAAAACTAGATTACTCTTCAAAAATTGTTTATGTAACTTTCTACGATTGTTTCCGATGTTTTGCAAAGCCTATTCTTTATCTTGAAGTACTGAACGTACTATGAGATACTTACTTATCGTAAGGCCTTAGGCCCCACATGTGAGCAGCACTGTTGACGAGCCAAGTTTGGTGGAGAGTGCAGATGTACCGGGCCGCGTAGGCCACTAAGAACGCTTCTAGCAGATATTCGTTGAAGAAATATACTGGAAATGCCACGGGTATCGCGATAGCGAATATGAAGTAGAGCAGAAAGAAATGCCTGAAATTATAATACATACGTGGTTAGTGACCCTGGCTACTCGGTTCCAAGAGTCGTGGGTTCGATTCCCACTCGGCAACTCAAGGCAAAATAAGAACTTTAAGTATTTTCCAAAGTTATGTTGTCTATTTTTATTTGCGCGAGCACTACACATTTGAAATAAAACGGTTAAGACTTCTTAACCGTGACCACGAGCGCTGTAAAGAGCTCGAAACGTCGGATCTCTAAATAATGTTTAGAATACCAATACACGCGAGTTTAATCCGTAAAATTAGTTTTATTTCAAAGTTATATTGTCATGCCACATCTTGATAGCTACCAGAGATATTGAAACACATGAATATTTTGTTTAACGTGACTATTAAATACACAATCTTACTTTCTCTGAAACATGACCATCCAATCAGCTTTCAGGTCGCTCAAGTCGATCTTCTTGCCGAGCTCGATGACGAGAGGGTGCTTCTTGGTCATGAGCCAGCCGATGTGGCTGAAGAAGAAGCCGCGCTTGGCGTTGTGCGGGTCGGCGTCCGTGTCGGAGTAGCGGTGGTGCAGCCGGTGGTCGCGGCACCACGTGAACATAGAGTTCTAAAACGATTTGAGACTTTCACATTCCATTACATTCATAAAAGGTTATTATGTTTAGTATGGTCAGTCATGTCAGAGGCCTACGGGCGGCTTTAAAAACTCTGACACCAGGTTGTTCATCAACCATACGATAAGAAGAAGAAGAATATCTCGGAAGTTTTTAGGGCACCGTACCTTAAGGTTAAAAATAGGACCCTATTACTAAGACTTCGCTGATCGTCCGTCTTGTCTCCAGATCTGTCACCAGGCTGTATCTCAAAAACCGCTATAGCCACTTTATCTACAATTACCTACCAAAAACAAAATAAAAATAATATTAAAGGGGGGCACGTATTTGACCGGACTTTTTTTAGATTCTTCTAGCGTTTTTGTAGTTTCCGAGATAGAGGTCAATGTGAAGTAAACATTTTTTGTTTACTATTTTCTGATTTCGAATAATAATTAATAAATTAATGATAAAAAAAATGATTATTTTCCACCAAAACACTACCTGCTCACATTATGTTCTTACATTAAATTTTTTGAAAGGTAATATGTAAGTTAAAATTATGTGAAAATTTTAAGCGACATCTGTTACCGTTATTAATATTGAGCAAAATTATAGTTTGTTTTATGGTAACCCCGCTTAATATTTTATTTTGAAAATTTTTGGTATTTGTAGTCCAGTCAAATTAGGTAAAAATCTCGGAATTCGAGATACCCAGCTGTAAGTCTGTAAATACTTGTATATTGACGTCTTAAAAGTTGTCTCAAAACCTACACATTGTAGGGTGTACGCAACTATTAAATTTTCAAGGTCAAATGTCACAAATATCAGTTTTATGAACTTTTGAGCGAAACGGGAAGTTTTATCATAAAAGTGTGTAGGAGAAAATTACTTACCTTCTAATTATCTATAAAAATTGTCTGTACGTTTTATTCCTAAGATTCACTATTTCAGAGATACAGCGATGCAAATAGTTGAAAAAGTTGTATTTTCAAAAGCTTCCAGGCCCACGTGCGATTGTGCTAGACAGTTAAAATTTTCACGAATGATGTATTTTAGTAGCCTCTATAACATCTTATACTAGAAAAAGCTTAAAACCAATGTTTAAGTGGGTTCTCTTACAAAAACTATGTTTTTTTTTTCTCACACTTGGCCGGTTTTTAACGTGGTTACCCCAGTAAACCTATTCCAGACGACACCTTTTATACATGAAGAACACGTTGTTTATAAGGAAGCCTAGTTAAATGATTGTTTTATGTTAACCAATTATTTAAGGCTTCCTTTTAAACAACGTGTTCTTCATGTATAAAAGGTGTCGTCTGGAATAGGTTTACTGGGGTAGCACGTTAAAAACCGGCCAAGTGTTAGAAAAAATAAAACACAATTTTTGTATCAGAACCCACTTAAACATTGGTTTTAAGCTTTTTCTAGTATAAGATGTTATAGAGGCTACTAAAATACATCATTCGTGAAAATTTTAACTGTCTAGCACAATCGCACGTGGGCCTGGAAGCTTTTGAAAATACAACTTTTTCAACTATTTGCATCGCTATATCTCTGAAATGGTGAATCTTAGGAATAAAACGTACAGACAATTTTTATAGATAATTAGAAGGTAAGTAATTTTCTCCTACACACTTTTATGATTAAACTTCCCGTTTCGCTCAAAAGTTCATAAAACTGATATTTGTGACATTTGACCTTGAAAATTTAATATTTGCGTACACCCTACCATATGTAGGTTTTGATACCACTTTTAGGGTGTCAATATCTAGGTATTTACAGACTTACAGCTGGGTAACTCGAATTCCGAGATTCTTACCTTAAATGACTGGACTATTGTTGTAATAGCGGCAACGGAATCTCATAAACTGTGATAGCCAGACAGACGTGGAGACAGACAGACAAACGAACAGATAGACGGACAGACGGACGGAGGAGGCTTAGTAATAGGGTCCTGTTTTTACCTTTTAGGTACGGAACCTGAAAAGGAAATAATTTAATAGGCCCATAAAAATATCACTTCGGTAAAAAGCAGCGTTGTACTATAGGTAAATCACATACGCACAAATCATGAGTAATTATAATAAACCTTCGAATACAATGCGACCATAAAATATTGTTGTTATTCTTTCTACTGTTGATGAAATCATCTAAGTTTCTGAGAGTCAAATGAGACTTTAAAATTGAATTGATTCAAAAATAAAACAGATCCATATCTACAAAACATACAATACCGTAGGATATAACAACAATAGTTACCTGTCCTGCAATAGTTTGACAAATGATCAGCCCTGCTCTGACCAGCGGAGAGGCTTTGAAGGACTTGTGCGAGTAGAGCCGGTGAGCTCCGATGGTGATGCCCTCAATTGAGGGCATCCAGAGGAAGATGGCTGTTGAAAAGGCCCAAGTTGAATATAACAATAAGATATACACCGTGAAATTTTAGTGGTGGTTTGTGGTTGTATTTATTTATTTATTATTTATTTTATAACATGTGACGTAATCAGGTACTACTTGCCGCATAAAATCGGTGCTTAAAGCTAAAGAAGCTCTACGCCCTATGTAATAAAACGGTCCAAACGTGCTTTCGAGTTTCGGTTATACCTTTCGTAAAACCGGCATTTATTGTTTTCAATAAAAAGAACTGCAAAAATTTATTGTGCTACGGTTACTACTACTTGTACTATACTAAGATAGAATATTTTTACTGCGGGAAAACAACTACTAAAATTTCACGGTATGTAGGTAGGTACGTATTAAAATTTTCATGCTCTTTTAGGTTTAGTCTACAGTACAGTTAGTATAATACATGTATAAATATAACCCTCGAGGGCGGATCGCAAGGAACGTTATGCCTAATAATTGTACATTATAATAACACAACGTTATAATTATAATAGGTATAATGAAGAATACGCTTGATTTTCTATGGCAATTATTAAAATGTTTTTGATACACTTACTCCATATGACAGTCCTCAGCTGAATACCCCCAATGAAGATTTTATAGAATCCCCATAGACCAAGCAAATGTAGGATTAAAAATGCAGTGACGTTCTTCCATACTATTTTATGTTTATAGCTGAAGTCGGTTCCGATAATCTTAATTTTCGTATCTGGTTTCTCACATGAATCTAAATTTTCCGCCCCGTATTGTTCAAAAGGCGACATTTTGGTTGTTATACCACCGCACCATACAAAATCTAACGACAGTTTGGCTCTACCGACACGTAGTGCGTATTTAAAGTATTTAGAAATTTTACATTTAGAATGGATTAATAAAATTTGTGGAGACAATTGGGATGGGTATGAATAGAATTATGAATATTAATTTTAATAAAAAACGGTAGGTAGATACTACTAAAATTAAATGAACATAGAGAGCGAGTGCGATTTACTCACTGGAGGTTCGCACTATGAAACTATTAAATTAATATTTTGAAATATTGGGAACCTCTCCACACAATCACTTAAAAAAGTTATGGACATCGGAAACAACAGTATAACACAAATAATAAGGCGTCCGACCGATTTTAGCCATGGCGGCCGATCTCAATTGAGATCAGCCAAGTGCGCAGGACATATTATAGTGCACAAGTGTGCGTGCAAACACAAGTGCACTCTCTATTCCCTTACTCTCATAATTCGGTGAGACGGCAATCCGACATGACCGATGAGAGATCGGGCGCAGGACCACCGGCTTAACGTGCTTTCAGAGGCACGGGCGTTCAACCGCCAACTTGCTAACTCCGGGCTGAGTAATTTCATTACAGAAAAACTCACACAAATTTTGCTCGACCCCGGGTTCGAACCGGGGACCTCTCGGTCCTAACGCAGCGCTTGCTACCAATGGACCAACGAGGCAGTCATACAAATATAACTTAAATAAATATATTTTCGTGTTTAAGACATACATGACTGGTTCGATGGAACAATGGTCAGTATCCCTAGCTACGGTTCCAAGAGTGGTTTTCTGGTGGTGGTGGGTATGATCCCCACCCGGGACTAACTTTTTTGTTTGTATTTATAAAAAAACTATCGAACAAGACTTACTTAGTTGCAGTCCGGTGGTCGTGCGTGGTGGCCTAAGTTGTTTATCTATGTTGTAGAATTGACGATTTCATGAAATTATCGGCCATTTAATGAATAGAAATGGTTGCATGAAATATTTCACTGTCCATTGGTCATATCATAATGTGCCCAGGGCAGATCAGTGATAAGAAATCGTTTGACGATAGGGCCAGCTGAAATTGTTTCATTGACTACTGGTAGAGGCGCTGTAAGCGCATAAGCGTTTTGTTTGTGTCAAGACGGCGGCCTTGTCAAATCTAGTAGATGGCTTCGGTTACGTTACAAACCTAACCTAATCTACAAACCTAGTTGATGGTTTATGTTAGGTAACAAACTTCAACTAAAAATAAACAAGTACGTAACAAAAAAAATCTTGGTTTTCATTAAATATTTTAAGGTTACCCCATCACGATATGGTCAAACGTATGGGACCAAATCGCTAAACGTTTGTCGTTTAATGATTTGGTCACCATTAATTGGTCACTTCATGAAACGTGAGCACTTCACGAAATGCTCAACCATTTCATGAAATGATCAATTCAGCGATTTGGGCACGACAATTATACCACTACATCACTATATAGTATAAAGCTTATCTTTAAATATCTTTTAAACCAATTTAGAGTTTTTTTAATAGATAGAGGGATTCAAGAGGGATGCAAAATAGTGTCCATTTACATCAATACATATCCGATAGAACCAATGAGAAAGCACTTTGCCCACTCGCCCTTAAGGGTCTCTTTGACGGCGTTTTGAAACACAGCCACTGCTTCCCCGACGTTCATAAAACGTTTTCCTCGAAGTTTTTCTTTTATTTTCGGAAATAAAGAAAAACAACGAGGTCGGGGCTATAGGGCGGATGACCCAGTAATTCCACGTCTGACGTCGTCAAGTAGTAGATTGTTTGCTTGGCGGTGAGTGACGAGGCGTTGTCGTGGTGAAGGAGGATCCTATTAGTGGCAAACAATTATTGTTAGTGTACAACTCTGCAGTAACTGCTCTTCGATCATCTAAAGCAATTGTTGCGTAATGACCTGTCTTACCAAAGAACGAGGCCATCATCTTTTTCCCACGCTTCGACCTCTCTTCACTTTAGTTGGCAACTCATCGGAAGGAAACACTTAAACATTAGACTGTCTCTTTGTTTCGGAACAATAACAATAAATCTAGCTTTCGTCACCTGTGAGTATATCGAACATAGCATTTGAGTCACCTCCGTTAAATCTTTTAACCATTTCACGACATCAACACGACGGAGTTTTTGGGCCTCTGTCAAATTATGATGTATATACGGTTAATGTGGATAGAGCGGTTATTATGTATAATTATCGGTAACTATGCATAATTACCAGTGCTCGTGAAAAAGGTGGTAAAAACTATCGAATTAATCACATTTACCGGTTATTACATAAAATTACCATACCCTTTGTGTAAATGTGGTAAATAATAAAATCAAACTGACTAGTGACCCTGCCTGGCGGTTCCAAGAGTCTTGGTTTCGATTCCCACTCGAGACAAATATTTGTGTGATGAACATTGGTGTTTGTACCGTGTCTAGATGTGTGATTAAGACGTATGTCTTTATAAATGTATATGTTAATCAATCTCTGCCGCTAATAGTACAAGCTGTGCTTAGTGTGTGGAAATGTCCCAAATATTTATTTAAACATCTGAATCAAATGTATATGTAATGTAGAATAAAAACAATTCTAGTCCTAATTACAATAAAATTTGTTTATAAACATCGGACAAACATAAATATTCCTCAAATATCAAGAGATCAAACCTTCTGTTCGGTTTAGCAAAACATAAAATATAGAAGTTAGTTGCTTGAAATTTGGCATGCAGATACCTTACTAAACCTAAAGCTTGATTGCAACAGGATATTGCAAAATACCCACGGGAACGGGAGTTAGCGGGAAAAACTTTTGTATGAAAATATCTAAACCCCCATCGGGCACAGAGCTTCCTGCTATGTGTTCATGGAGGATTTTGTGCACTTGACCCATACCGTTGCCTAATCTGCATGTCCTAATCTGCTGATAAGTCACTCTTTTGTCAGTCTCTGTCATATGCCCCACAACACTGATGTTATCGTCAGTCGTCGTCGTAGAAGGCCGTCCTTCACGCGGACTCATTAAACCAGTTGTAAACAGGGGCACGAGATGGGGCTTCATCGTGAAAGGCCAATCGAAGTCTATCATAACTTTCTCGTTGACTTAAATGACATCGAAAGTCATGGTAAATCATTACCCGAAAATTTTCTCATGAATTCTACGTGACACAGATAATTTAAAATTTGCCGTCAAGTCGTAAACAAATGAAAAATGAATAAAATAATTATACAATAATATTGTCAAAGAGTTCCATTTTCAAAATTGAAACTTATATAACAAGTTAATAAACAGTTCTTAAAACTTTCAGTGTCGCCCTCGTATACCTTATAACATTAGCTATTAATAGTAAACGTTCCGTCAAAATTGGACATATAGACAGACAAAAAATGTTTTTAGTTGTCTTTTTGTTGTTGGTTGGATAACGATTCATGCCGATTGATCCTGTTATTCCAATATTACAAACAGAAACTTCAATTTTTTTTAATTGTAAGATACCCGAAGCGAAACGAGGGCGGGTCACTAGTAATATGTATAAAGAGGAAACATTTGCTTATTTGTAGCGAATAGGTTCCGAAAGTACATGACAGACCCACATCCACAATATCCGTATTGCATAACTACATTGACTACATTAGATTAATTTCGCAAAATAGTGACATCTGATTGACATATTTCTTTGTTGTCAAGTATTTAAAAGTGCGTTCTTATTTCCATAGTTAACAAATGAAGAAGATTGGCTGTCAAATATTAAATTGAAAATCATGTGGTTGGTATCTGAAAAAAATATATAATAGGTACTTACATACATAAAATCACGCCGTTTTCCCAGAGGGGTAGGCAAAGATCACTTCCTGCCATGTGCTACAATTTAAAAAAATAATATTTTGATGAATTAAAAAAAATAAGTTCATTTTAGAAAGAAGACTTGGCCTCTGGTAATAAGATCCTATAAAAATTATTAAAAAAAAATAACAATAAAATTTTGCGGTATTCTTGTTTCCTGGTCCATTCACATTAATATGTATATTTTGTAGGTAAATGATTACGTGATGTAACTAAAATTTAAGATTTACAGATGTTGTAAAGCATTGGGTATTCTTTCGCGTTTCTTTCGTAAAACAATTAGGGATCCTCACTAAAACTGAAGTACTCAATCCAGTACGGGTCGCTATTCGTACCTTTTAAACGTAATTGATTTATTAGTTTGGACTAGTTCGAATAATATGCCAAATTAAAAAATACAACTAACATTATAGAAAGGAGCCTTAATCATCATCATCATACCCATCGTAATCTCACCGCTACGTAATCAACAGCATAAATATTCCTTCTCGTAACTACGAGAATAGGTAAAAATAACTTTTTTACGTACGGTCGGGAATTTTGGCGGTAGTACACTTTTCAAACAGATTTCTTTAAACGCCATTAGCCCCGCCCACTGGCCAATAGAAGAGCACTTGAAGAAAATGTGTCAAAATCCGAAGAAAAACGTTCCAATCGTAGGAGAGCTAGCAAGAATTTTTTGGTAGGTATTTGAGGCAAGCTGAAAACTTATCCTGTACCTCTCCTATTATATCCCAGCACGAAACCGCAGACCTGGATGGTGAGTAGCGGGGCTAAAGCAAACCCCCAAAAATATTTTTCATCTTTTTATTTATAACTAAAAAATAAGACTCACTAAGACCAATTATTTCGATGGAACTTCTACCTGTCAGGTGAACTGACAAATTATATTTTTTTGGATTAAAAAATATATTTTAAAATAAAAAAATTGGGGTTTGGTTCAGCCCCGGTACTCATCCAGGTCTGCGGGTTTGTGTTGGGATATAATAGGAGAGGTACAGGACAAGATTTCAGCATGCCTCAAATATCTACCAAAAAATTATTGCCAGCTCCTTGACCACAATTTGGGTGGGCTTGTTCTGATAGACGCGTAAGCGCCAAGCGATTTTCACTTTATAGGTGGTCGACCGCCAGCGTTACCGATAGTACATAGTGATCTATCAACGAACAGCCCAAACCACTGGACGGATCGGGCTGAAATTTAGCATGCAGGCAGATGTTATAACGAAGGCATCCGCTAATAAAGGATTACCCGAAGCGAAGCGAGGGCGGGTCACTAGTAGTTTAATTTATTTGTTTATTCAAAATCCACAGCTCTTAAATAAAAATTACAGATAATCTTTAAAAATTTATATTCAGGAAGCACGTCTCGCACTTGCTCGCTTTTTTATAACTTTTTGTACTCGTATCCTTGTCATTTGGCATTGGTATTTGCATAGACGTCAATGGACGAAAAAATTGTAAAACAAATTAAAACTTCCGATATGCACTCTTCAACTCACAATCTCTAGCCAAATCTATAAGTATGAAAAATGAACTCACAACCCGGGAAGTGTTATTTTATCAGCATTGCTCGTACGATTATAACGCTTTTAGGAAGGTAGATATTAAAAATATTACCTCATAATATATCACAGCTAGCTTCAGCGATATTGACTATCATTCTCGTATCACGCAGTCACCTCTACGTGTATTGTAAAGAGAAATTGACAGATGGAAATATCAACCTAAGGCCCAAAGGGTAAGAAACTTAGGGTATTTAACTGTGGTGGTTATGCTTGCCATTTTTATGATAAGCAGTAAGATTTAAGTAAATCAAAATTATTAATGAAATCGAAACTGAATTTTTTGGCGAAATGAGACAGCAAAAGACATTTAAAGTTGGGTGGGCAAGTCCATTTCAAAATTTCGTCGTCATCTTATAAATAACAGAATCCATAAAATATATCCATAAACGCAACTTTTGATGAACTTTTGCCAAACAAACTTCCTTGGCGCTGCATAGAAAGAACTAGCGTTATGACGTCATTACTAGTGGACGTTTGTATGGAGCGTTAAGACGTTGTGATTATGTTACGGTAAAAGTGGATAGAGTGGTTATTATGTATAATTACCGGTAACTATGCATAATTACTAGTGTTCGTGGTAAAGGTGGTGAAAACTATCGAATTAATCACATTTACCGGTAATTATATAAAATTACCATACCCTTTGTGTAAATGTGGCAAATAATAAAATAAAACTGACTTGAATGGCTCGGTGAAACAATGGTTTTGTTAGTTAGTGACCCAGGCTGGCTACTCCGAGAGTCGTGGGTTCGATTCCCACTCGGGACAAATATTTGTGTGGTGAATATTGGTGTTTGTTCCGTGTCTAGGTGTGATTATGTATTTAAGTATGTTTTTATAAATAACTTTTCTGAAAACATTTAAACAGCGTAAGATAGACTAAAGATGTGCTAAAGATAAGCCGCGTAAGATAAAATAAAGCTTACTTGCGACGCGATATTGACAGGGGATCGGGAGTTACTGGGAAAAAACTTTTGTAGGTATGTAAAATCCTGTAGTCCACGCGAACGAAGCCACGGGCACAGCTAGTTCTAAAATAAACCAGTCAAGTATCTAGAAACCAAACTTCATGTCGTTTGGTTTTTAAAAAGATATTATCTTATAAACATAAAGTAAAATAAAATTAGCAAATTGGCATGGAATTTTCAGTGGAACTCTTAAAATTCTTTCTCGTCAATATATTTTTGAGATTTGAGATTAGTGACATTTGGAATTGCAGAGTACTTGTGATATTTGTCAGCGATGTCAACATTTACCACAGTCGAGCGGGAGTTTTATATAATTACCGGTAAATTTGAATAATTCACTACATTTACCATGTGCGTCGGGAATTATCTATATTTAACGGTGATTATAGATAATTACCGATTGCTCACATTGACCGTAACAATTATATTCTCTTTGGGAGCGTTTTTGAGGTCGCCCAAATAATGTGCAATTAAAATTGTAATATCTCGTCGAGTTATAGAGATATAAAAGTGATACTTTCAGTGCCTTTGTGTTCGAGTGGCCCATCCGACTATATCGAAATAAAAAATAGTAAAATACCCTATTAAGTATAACGGAACTTTACTGTTGTTTTTCAGCTAAACAACTTATTTCGGAATCAGAACAATGAACAATACTTCAAGAAAAAGAACGGTGATCGTTCAACATCGGAAACAATCGTAGAACAATATAGTAGGAGAGTTGCCAACAATTTTTGGGTAGGTATTTTAGGCAAGCTGAAAACTTGTCCTATACCTTTAATAGGAGATATATATCCCAATACGAAACTGCAGATCTGGCTGGTGAGTAGCGTTCATGTATTTAAATATGTATTTATAAATATCTATGTATTTATATAAGTGTCTGATGCCCGTTGTAGGTACCAGCTCTGCTTAGTTTGGGGTCTGATGACCATGTGTGGAAATGTCCCAGACATTTATTTGTTTAATTTTCGAATTGTAATGCAATTCCTAAAAATACCTAATAATAAAATTCTACTTTAACACACGAAAGAACAGTCAATGACATTATTGACAGTATGTGATATTAAAAAATAACAATTTAATATTTAATAACAGTTTCTAGCTACTTATCTTTCTTGTTTCTTTAATATCTTGAAATACTTTTCTATTTTTATTTCTTGTTTTAATGCTATTTTAAGCTCTGATGTAATTTAAAATTTGAAAAAAAATAGCATTCATGACCCCGCCCGTGTCTTCCGATATCGCGTCAGACGCGAGAGTTGTCTACTCATCGTGTTCATAGAGGCCGTGTATCTTGGGCGCGGGCAGCGAGGTGTTGAAGTACGGATTGAGGGCGTGGAAAGGACCCAGGGACTGATTTAGATATTTATTTAGTCATTTTCGTAAACTGCTTACGTATGTGCATTATCTGCTTCGTCTCTCTGCCATTATTCACTTAAGATAAGAATTAAAATTATTTGTAATAATTAATTAATATGAAATTTTAGTGGTTGTTTTCACTCTCAAAACGATTTTCCTTTAGTAATACTATTGAAACATGCAAATTATTCCCTGAAAAAAAAAATTTTGTTTTTTCAAATTTACAAAATAATCATTCGAAAACAAGAGAAGCTTTCGTTCTTTTATAAGATGTGGGGTAATCAGGTACTGCTTGCCGCATGAAATCGATGCTTAAAGCTAAAGAAGCTCTACGCCCTAAGTAATAAAGCGGTTCGAACGTGCTTTTGAGTTTCAGTTATACCTTTCGCAAAACCGGCATTTATTGATTTCAATAAAAAAGAACTGTACAAATCTATTGTGCTACTAATATATAATCATTTTACTGCGGGAAAACCACCACAAAAATTTCACGGTGTATATTTGTGGATTTTGTCAAAAATAATTTAAATATTTTAATGGTGAAAAATACTGTACATACTTATATGTAAAGTGTTTCGTAACGATTAAAAGTGATACCACCTATCTACTTCAAAAGAGAGTTTTAGAAAGGAATTTGCAGGTTATTGGAAAGAAAATTTTAATAAAATAACAGTAGGTAATGTACTAATTTCAAAACTATTTCCTGTTGCAGGTGAGGGCTCCTTTGGAATGTTCGTGGATCCAATCGATGTAGTTGCTGACTTTCGTATACACTCCTGAAATAAAAGGCAAATTTCAGTACTTGTAGGTAAATGACTAGTGACCCGCTCTTGCTTCGCTTCGGGTATACCATACCTACATAAAAACCATACATACTTTTTTTAAAAAAAGTGCATCGAAATCCGTTATGTATTTTTAAAGATTTAAGCATACAAAGAGACAAACAGACGCGGAAAGCGACTTTGCTATATACAATAATTAGTAATTGTACCACTGTTGTTAGCGAGTATCTGCAAAATAGACTAGGTAGTAATCTGAACTTTTTGGTAACTAACACTTACGGTTAGGGTTCTGTACCCAAAGGAAAAAAACGGGACCTTATTAATAAGTCTTGGCTGTCCGTCCGTTCTTCTGTCACTAGACTGTATCTCAAGAACTCAAGATGATAGCTAGACACAGTTAAAATTCATCACGGATGATAATCTATTGTCGCAACTAATAAAAATAAAACAAATATTCTAAAAAAAAATCACGTTCCTTGTATGGGAGCCCACTCCCATACAAGGAACGTGATTTTTCTTACAAAATTGGTACGGAACCATTCGTCCGTTCATCTTTGCTTGCACTTGCAGCACTTGTCAGCATTTTTATAACTTTTTATAAACGTCACCTTGGGATGTAGTATTCTAAACTAATTTGCATTGACGTCATACAATGACAACATTTAAAAACAAATAAAAAATACTTCCGATACTCTTCAACATCCTCCAAAAAAGTCACGTAAATAAAAGATACCTAATGATTAAGACGGAAGACCGACCACGAGACCGAAGGATTCAGTACCAATATTTTAAAAGCAATTTGAACAACGAAACACACTACTTGTATAATTATGATTTATGAATTATTTTACTATTAATGTTTATATAATATTTCGAAATTTTAATGAATTTGGATTTAGAAGGCGGTTTAAGTATGTTTTGAAAAAAAAAGTCATACTTAGTTTTCTGTGTTACATATTTCGTCGCAGTCTTCGTCGTCGTCCGTGCCATGACAGGTCTATACGCCATCAACAAGTCTTTACTTTTTGCTTTGAACCACTTGTTAAATACATATGGCTAAATAACATAAAAATTGTAAATAGTCTCCCATGACTATTTTTTTTAGTTGAATAAGTTTCTACTATCCACCACCGATCTTGAGATACAGCCTGGTCACAGACGGACAAACGGACGGACAGCGAAGTCTTAGTATGTAGGTAATAGGATCCCGTTTTGCCTTCTCGGCACGGAACCCTAAAAATGAACTTTGTGAGTTCATTTTTCATTTTTAGGGTGTGTTATAGTATTATTTTCAAATATACGTTCGAGTCAAGCTCTTGTGGGTAGCTATAATTTATTTTACTTCTAGGTAAGTAAAAGTTTAGCCTATGTTATCTGTAGATTAGCGATATTGACTATAGATTCACGGATCACCCAGTTGCCTATATTTATTTTGACTAATACACGTAGGTACATTGAGAAATTGACTGACGGACATCAATGCAAGGCCTTATTTTATTTTATTACGTAGTAAAAAATTCATCCCCCAGCGTAATGGAGGTGTAAATTTGGTATGAAACATTTTTGTTTCTGAAGTTTTAAGTTAAATTCAGTAAGATGTTCTTCATTGAAAGTCAACAAACACGTGTAAAATATATTTTCGAAAATCATCCCTTTAGAGGGCATAAAATTTTTCAGTCAACGACTTCACGCAGACGGAGTCGCGTGCGGGAAGCAAGTACAAAATATTTATTTATTAGTCACATTGCATAGGTTCCGGTATAATTTTATACCACTGATTCGGTATGCCTATTGATAAAATTGTAACGTTATATAGATTTTGCAACGAACTTTGTATGGATTTTAATATAAATAACTAGCGACCCGCTCTCGCTTCGCTTCGGGGATATCTCTATCTCTATGTAATATATTTTAACCCCGTAAGAGAAATCTATTTTTTTTTATTTAAAAAAAGCCTATGACACTCAGGAATAGTGTAGCTTTCCAACAGTGAAAGATTTTTTCAAATGGGTACATTTGTTTCGGAGCCAATTCGAAACAAACAAAAAATCAAACCTTTCCTCTTTATTATATTATTATATATTATTATATTACATATTAAATTGACTCCCCCGTACCCCAGTGACGCTTACATGGAGCCTACATCGCATGCTGGCTAGCTGAGCGCGGTGGCGGCAACCACGCGACTTTTTTCTAATACTTGCATTTTTAAACTCGTGATATCTTCCGAATTAAATGTCCGAATTGAATATTTCAAAAAGGTATAAAAAGGTATTGAAGCCG
Source organism: Maruca vitrata (assembly GCA_039566165.1). Classification (NCBI taxonomy): domain Eukaryota; kingdom Metazoa; phylum Arthropoda; class Insecta; order Lepidoptera; family Crambidae; genus Maruca; species Maruca vitrata. The sequence continues at coordinate 4,741,636 of CM076923.1, read as the reverse complement.
TCTTGAATATAAAGTAACTTATTTTTTTAAGGATTAATACCAAGGTACAAATAAAGAGCCCTTTCAAGCGGCGGCATATAAATTAAATTTTTAGAATAAAAAACCGCTTGCTGTGACATAACTATAATATTTAGACATATGCTGTCACGACACTTTTTGTAGATAATGATGAGTTCTGCAAAGTCTTAGTAAATGGTTTTGTTCTATCTTCAATAGTTTTCGCAGCGCAGGCGACGTAAGGAATTTTTCAGGTCTATTTTTTACACCTTGGGTTACATTATTGGAGTTTTAGTAAGGATTCCTAATTTTTTTAAAAATATAATATAGCCTATGTTACTTCTGAATAATGCAGCTTTCTAATGGTGAAAAAATTATTGCAATCGGTCCAGTAGTTTTTGAGTTTATTCATTACAAACATACAAAAATATAAAAATACAAAAATACAAATCTTTCCTCTTTATAATATTAGTATAGATTACATAGTACATCAAGATCCATACTGGATATGTATAATAATTTGATGCTTACCGGGATATCTAGGATCGGCACAACCGATGCCCCAAGACACTACACCTGGAAATGACATGAAAAATGAAAGAGCATAAAACACAAAGATATTGCTGTTAACGGATACAACACGTAATGTATCTTCATTTCAAATTTTCTCTACTTATAAATTAGAACTTGAACAACAAATATATAAGTAGATAATAAATATTGGTGTTGAAGTGAATATTTACCGGCAAGGACGTATCGACCACTTGTTTCAAATACCACTAGAGGACCGCCACTGTCACCCTGTAAATAGAAAAATCGGACCAATTGGATACCTATTTAAATAGTCAGGCATTTACTTTAGTTTAGTAAAGTAAAATATAACTCTATTTTTTCCCGAACCGACTACGGTGATGCTTGGATTATAGCCTTGTCATCACCACCGTGCGGGGGAGTGGATGGCTGATGGAACATATTTTTTCTAACACTTGTAATCAACACACTTTCCAAAGCATAAGATTCGGTGCAAAAGTGTCTAAATAAAAAAATAACACTAAGGGAACAATCATTACTTAAATGCTAAGTTAACTTTATGTATCATGCATGAGGAAGTTTACATTAGCATTTACAGACAATCAAGAAAGCTAATCGCGTAGAGATGCGTTAGACAGATATCAATAAAAGGGTTGGATGCATTTGTTTATGTTCTTATCGATAAATGCATATTTTAGGAATAAATCTACTTGAGAATTTGTATGAATGTATCGTAATTATTAAAAAACTTTTTTATAAACTCTTCAACAAATAGATCTTAGTAGTAAAGTTCGTTAAAATGTGAAAAAGATAACCTTGAAGAGAAAACCCTAATACCTCTTGTGAAATAGGGTACCAGATATTGGAGTTTTCTCTTAAGAGACAAAATTTATAACCTGCGTATGAGTTATTCCTACTAGCTAACGCTAGTGATGAATTGAAAAAAATAAAAGCTTGTACAAAATCTGCTTCATGTCAAATGAGTCATCATAATGTGCTAACTGATAATCGCTAAGAATTAATCTGTATCGAATATAGTCACCGAAATTTTCGGTTACGAATTTCAAAATAAAAAGTTTATCGATATTGTGGTCCTAGCAACAAAGATGCAGCAATGATCAAATTCTTGGCATGTTTATTTACTTGGCAGCCGTCCTTTCCTTTGGAGAAAGCGCACATCATAGTGGGCTTGAGATGCTCGCTGAGTTTCGACTTCATACATTCTTCATCTGAGAGTATCCTTAGGGACGCTTTTAGGAGGAACTTGGAGGAAGACTTCTCAACGCCCATCCTTCCCCACCCTACTATCGTGCCGACTCTCGAAGAGAAGCTTTGATCTGAAAGTTTATGCATATTTAACAGATTTTACGAAAAGTAGGAGATCCTCGAATTGACTGTTTTTTTTTTCTCACAAAATATTCAAACAGTTTATTCAAAGTTAAACGAATCTTACGATTTCAGAAGTAAAATCATTCTTCAAGACAGCATAATAAAACTATTGTAGTGGAATAGTCTTATCCGCTAAATTAATTGAATACATTTGTTACCAAATACCATATTAATTAACTTAGGTGAAGAAAACGTGACAAAAGTAGAACGATAATAATATGCAATGGGATAATAATATGCACTCGGGACAATGGGGATAGATCGAGCGTCCTGGTGTAAGAGCAGGCCTTTTGTAACTGCTAAATACACTTTAAGCCAATCATGAATAACACAACTTTGAAATAGTATGATATTAATGATTGTACCTGGCTTAGAGTAGCCTTGTTATCATCACCAGGATTGCGGACGAATGCATATTCGTAAGATTCGTAGGAGTAAGAGCATTCTTACTCCTATTAGCCAAAGGAAATGCACATACTTGGTAAAGGCAGACAGATAGGTATGATCGTGTCTCCGAACTTGACAGGTTCATTGAGTGTGGCGATGGCAATATCGTTCTCGTCCCTTGTCGGCGTAGACGTGAAACCCTCATGGATCACAACCCCGGAGATATTTCTTTGAGCCACATCTCTCATGTTGTACATATTGTCCAGACCGATGAGAACCTCCATCGTTTTGTAGTTATCCCTAGAAATAACAAGACAAAAAAAAATTAGGTGTGGAATATAACTTCGAGGATCAGAAATCATTAAAGTCGTACTGTTTTGCCAATCAAGTGGCTATCTATCTTAATAGTTATTTATCTTCCTGGATGACACGACGATGGCTTGGAGCCATGTCATTATGACTTAACTTGCTGAGGAGCAGATGAAATTAAATTAAAAATTTTACAAACCTAAAATTCTTAATAGTAGGTCGAAATATCAACTGGATGAAAAGTTAAAATTCGGTTGAAGGAGCTTCGATCTATGAGAAGCGCTTGCCAATTCTACAGACCAGAGGTCTAAAGAAGAGTGTACTAAGGTAGTATCTACTTGACGTTCGTTTTCTGCTCGTCGTTCCACCCGCTAGTTAAACAAACGAAACATACCACTTGAAGCAGTGTCCAGCGCTGAGCACGTGAATGTTCGTGATGAGGGCGCCGCCGCAATGCATCCGGGTGTTCTTGACGATGGCTACCGTCCAAGGGTAGGAGTGTGGCGCGGCGCGGCGCCCGCCCACGATTCGCATCGACACCACAGAGTCGGACGGCTTGCCGCATTCTTACGCGAGGGTCAGTCATATAAACACATTTATTATTCCAACTTTCACAATTATTTGGGAATGATCACTAAATCCTGGCTCTGTGGAACAGTGGATAGTGACCCAGGTTCACTACCTACGGTTCCAAGAGTCGTGGGTTCGATTCCCACTCGGTAGAAATATTTGTGTGTCGAACATCGGTGTTTGTGACGTGCCTGGGTGTGTTATAAAATATGTTTAAGTATATTTGTGTTGATACTGATATCCGTAACACAAGTGCCTAACCTACTTACCACGGGATCAGAGCAATGTATGTGATGTTGTGAAATATTTATTTATTTATTATCATTATCCTAAGTACCTAATATATTTTGTACATATTATAAAAAAATACCCTGAACAGTACAAATTGATATTAAAAAAAATATGAGATACAAAGGTGTTAAGGTAATTAAATTTATCCCTCTTACGAATCTTGCGCGAATCTCTCTGTCTAATCGGAAACTTAAGAACTCTAAAAATTTCACATGGTTTTATCTAAACTTCAAACTTCACATAATTTATTTCCTTACTACATCATGCGTGATGTAGTTCTTCGCTAAAATTATGGAATGCAATTAAAGCTTAGTAACCTTTTACAGATATTGCATATATCACTACTAACTATACGTATACCTATTAAATTTAAACAACAATTTTACATAACTTTTGTGCAATTAAAATGTTAGACATCACTTTTTACTGAAAAACAATCTAGTAATTTGTTAAAAATCTTTAATGCCATTATAGTAGGGGCTCTGTTTAATGAAGTATTAAAATTCTTTCCTTCTATCTATAATGAGACAATAAAAAAATTATTCATATTCCTTACATAATTATTCAGAAACTGTATAGGTATAAATGCAAGGAGGTACCTAAATAATAATTTAATAAAAACATTATAAAATAAGTGTTGAAGGACATAAAACACTTTGTTATGTTTGGTGAAGTAAAATTAATTAAGATGCATTTGTAATCTGAAGCAAATGTACGAGTACCTCCATACTTCTCATTAATCTCCAGCATACAAATGCTTAATCCACCCAAGTCGAATTTGATTAGTAACACTCATATTTTACGCTAATAGGCATTGCATGTTTCTGGCTTTTAATTAGAGTGTGCAAACAAAAAAATTAACATAATGGATATTTTAATAGGTACACGCTTACATAGTGTTAATAATATGGCCTCTCGTTACTTTCATAATATTATATGGCTACATTGCGTAGGTCAAAGAATTCAATTTATATTTGGATACTCTTTTTTAAAGACTCAAAATACAATTTGGTACCTAGTTAAGTACCTTATTATCTACCTTCCTAATAATTGCGCGCGTACAAATTATGATTACCTACTTGTAATGTACTAGTCGCGTGTTTTTAAATTTAAAACGATTTTAGAGTTTATCAGATCACAGAAGTCTTTTCAACCCTAAGAAATTTTCTAGGGCCAATTAACCAACATTTTATTTGTAATTAAGTACGAGTATACCTAATACTCAGATTTCACCTTCATATTCGCAGTGAGCATAGCCAGGCTTATAAATTATTGTTACATAGCCTGAAAAATAATAGCATATACTTATATAAGTACCTGAATCATTTCTAATGTTATGTGCTCCATTTAATACTTATATTTTTTGTACGATAAGGTGTATAATGTAAATATTTTCTTTAAGTCATAACTTAACAACTGCTATAGTTTTATATTATACCGCTTCGCTTGGGGTATTTTATACATAAAACCTTCCTCTTGATCGTTCTAACTAGTAAAAAACCCCATCAAAACAGACACGCGGAAAGCGACTTAGCTTTATACTATGTAGTGATTTCAATTTTTGTTTGTGGTCAATGTAAGGCTGTATCTAATTGCCATGAACATTTTTTTTCATTACCATAAGTATATAATATCATAAAATTATGTGCGGGTTGAAAGCAACTAGCTATTAAAATAAAAAAACCTTTACGTTTCACCTTTTCACACGTAGGTATTGACACAAACTTTTGTTTACAGACGTAACTATAAAAAACTACTAAAAATGGTTTTCCTATGCGTGTAGGTAAACAATGAGCAAAAAAACATAAATCTTTTACATACCACATTGGGTCCCCAGCGCCGTCGGCGGCAACTAAAATGACATGTACAATATCCATACAGTTGTTCGCATGTGTTTTGAGTCAAGTGGTCATGGTACAAACCTGGACTATCGCTAGCAGCAGCACAGTGGTCAGCATACTGTCGCTCGTGAACACTTGGCGGACGCGCACGCACTGTGCCCGTACTGCCTTACTTACTCACTGGCCGCGTACAAACGCAGAAATTATCCACGCGATAATGTCCTTGTAAATTTAGCATGCCGAACGTTATGGATTTCATCCTCGGAATTGGAACTACGCTTGTAAATCCTGATGACGTGTGAAAATACTGACTCTAATTATCAGCCATCACAACATTCAGAATAAACTAGGTAGGTATTATAAATTACTTTTAGTTACAGTGACTATCATGAAACGCAAAATATTTTACAATTTTCTACAGATTGGCATGTCGTCCGTAACAATAAATACGGTATTTCAATTGAATATATAAATTCAACATTGTTTCGAATCACGTGTGTGGTTCTTATCGTGAAAGTGATTACCTATTCATTCACATGCACTTAACGTTTACGTAAGAAAACATTTCTAGAATTCAGGGTCGCCAAATTTTAATATTTCAAATAAAATAATAATAAAAGTTTTAAAAAAAATCTTTCAACACACCCAAACAAGTTTTTCAAAACTTACAAATAAATTAGGCAGGTAATTTTTTTACACTTCATTTCAACTCTTGGCCGCGAACTCTCGCGCGTTTCATTTTTAAAATTAGTTTTGTTTTAAATACCTACACTTGATTTCACTTTTGTTAAAATAATATTAATAAAATGAAATGTACCTGCTTAAATTTTTAATTCCTTCTTCCGGTATATCAGCATTATTATAATTTTACGGACAACCCTGATAGAGAGCTCATGTCAAGTATCGAGTTAATCAAAAATAATAATATTATTGATCAAACCGTATTCTTAAGTAAATATCAATTTTCATAACCTAGGTACCTAGCTAGTTACTTACCTATTTATTTTGAAGCAGTGACGTAATTGATGTTGGTAGGTATTAAAATCAGATTTATTAAATACTTACATCATAAATCAATCATTTATATCGCGATATTTATTAAGATTGTGCAAGTAAATCAAAGACATTATGTATCAAAATAATTTCTGCTATTTATATGTATAGGTTAAAATATTTTTTTTTACAAATATGCACTTTATTTTCTTGGGATGTGTTATCATATTAAAATAATAAATTACTTTAAATGTCCGTTAATTACACACAATATGTTCCTTCTTGACTTTGTTGTTTTATCCACGTAATGTATTTGGCTACAATCGTGTAAACGCCTGAAAAACAAACGAAAACGCTCTTACATTATTTTCTACCTTAACATTTTTTATCTTTTAACGGCTTCCGATGACAGCTTTGTCATCGCAATTTGAAGTTAAACTTGCTGTCATAATTAAAGACTTTAAATGTTCGTAAAGAGATATTTGTCATAGTTCCCTATGTTTAGCTGTAAGCATTCCTTATAAAATAAATTGTAGGTATCTATGAAGCTAGCCAGTTGTAATTTATGTAGCTTTTTTTCATTTTATAACTAATCTAGTTAACATTGACTCTTTGTTGAACCTACCTAACATCAGACATTAGAATGGTGACGCGATAGGCACTATGTCATATAATACTTTATTAGGTATTTAATACAGTATGTATCAGATACCTATACAGTATGTATTAGATACCTAATAGAGTTAATAATAAATCATGAGCTATCTTTACATGAACTTATGAAACGTTTGAATTGAAACTTCACACAAAAACAGTGTTCTTATAGGTAACTTAGGTATAAATAAGATCCCAAAACATACCGGGGTAGTCTGGCATAGCGCAATCGATCCCCCATGAGACGATACCTAATAAAAGACATTACAATAGTAAATATGGTCATTACTAGACTAGGTAAAACTTATTCAATGAATGTACTTTATTCAACTCACCCACTTGGTACCACTTCTTGTTATGTGTTTTTTTATTTGTAGAAAATAATGGCCCTCCACTATCACCCTTAAATCAAACGTCACATTAGCCATAATAACAGAACCTTTCGAAGTTTAGTAGATTACAGTTTGATTTCGTGGTCTGATTTCAATACAAATATTATGTCGTCAATAAGCTACATATTGCTGACTTACACACAAGAAACGAAAGGAATAAACGACTCGCCCTTAGTCTAGATACTTTTAAGATCCACATCTTACTTCATATCTTAACCAGATTACTAGTTTGAAATATTCATTGCTTTTGGACCTTATCTAAAGGAAATAAGCGTTTAAATTATGGTGGCAATATGGTTGCCATTACCATGTAAAGGGTTAACTAGATATTTACCTGGCATGCGTCTTTGCCGCGGCTGTACGCACACATCATAGTGTCGGGTACTAAGTTGTCGCGGTATATCGAGGACTTGCGACATTTCTCTGTCTCTACTATCTGCACTTTGGTCTCTAGCAAGTACCGGGATGACGTCAGCGCGCCCTGCCTCGTCTTGCCCCACCCGGCGACTGTGAGTGGCAGGTTTTTGAAGTCCATGTCTTTGAGGAAAAATATTTTTTAAATCTTCTACAAAAGCTGTGGTATCTCAGTGGATAAGGATACAAAAGCAGTGGTTTCTGTGGGGCTAAATATCTTCATAAGACAAGGTTCTAATTAATATACGTTGGCCTTTTAAATTGTCCACGTTATTAGTGCACCCTACGTGTGTAGCCCTGTGCATCTGATTCTTTTGATTGATACTTATACCTCTCCGTGCTTTAAATAATGTATTTCTTGTAAAGTCTCAAAATACAAATAAATAGTTGGCATTCATCTTGTCTTAAGACAACTTAGGTACGGTACCTATTTATTCCGAATAAATTGCGTATGCGCAATTTATTGTAAGTATGTTTATTATCCATGGATAATAAAAATTCTAAATATATAAACTTTAAACAGGTATACTTAGTTGACTTTTTATTTTACTTTTGTATTATAGATCGAGGGATCTCTTCACGCTTTGTCTGATGGGTCTATATAGATCATGTCGGTACTAAAAATCATACTACGCACAACTACCACGACACTCACCTTCAGACGGCAGGCATATAGGCAAAACCTTATCAGAGAACTTGAGCTTCTTGTTCAGGGTGAGAACTGCGATGTCATTGATGTCCCGCACCGCGTTAGACGTGAACTGAGGATGTTTAACACCGTTGGTGACTCGCAGAGTGCTGAACGTGTTGTCTAGACGATCGTGCATACCCACATACACTGCTAAGTCGCGGTAGTGCACTCTGAGAAGAAAAACCCTCGCCCTTTAGTCTACGAACTTTTGAACGTATTCGTATCTGTGCAAGCGCTACGAGCTACCAAGTACCTACCTATCCTAGCTAATGCCTACTTACTTTAGATGTAATACTTTATGAGTACAATACATATAATTCAATGAAAAGGTTAGTTGATTTTCTCAATTCCCAACTACCAAGTAGTCACATCGAAATGCCGTGGCAATAACAAATAATAAGTATTCTAAAGTTGAATTGAAGTACACAGGTAACTCAATTCAACTTTAGAATACATTGAGACCAGTAGATCATTATCAAGCAGATAAAAGTTCATGAAGACAAATCCTTTGTTGGTTACCTAACAAGAGTCAAAAGGGGCCCAAAGAGCGTAGGTAATTCTAACGTCAAAGCACGCGCAACCACCTATGACTAAAATGATGATGTAACGAAATAATAACACCAATATCGTACCCAAAAGTGATGCAATGTCCAGCCGTTAGGATGTGCATGTCCGTGATAATAGCTCCGCCGCAGTGCAGCTTCGGGCCCAGCATCAGAGACACCAGCCAAGGATATTCATGAGGCAGGACGGTGGTGCCCCCAACGATGCGTCGGTTGTCGACTATCACCTTCTTGGTCGATAACCCACACTCTGTTTAAGAGTCAAGAGCATTCAACTGTATAAACGTATTACCTCTCCTAGGTATCACCTACGAATTCCTTGTAGCGTAGGTAAGCCTACTCACAGACAAAGTACGCTTGAATGCTACTAGAACTTAGAACTTGGTACTATGTACTAAAAAATGCTTAAATTGTTACACAACTGTATAAATATCAAAGAAAAATATTTTACGGTTTCAACGTTGAGTGACCAGTGTGGCTACCATTAGTTTAAAACTTACGCACTCGATATCGCCTACGTGAATATGTCTATGAAAAACTTGTACAGCGTCGCTGGTGGTTACGCGAAGAACTAAAATCGATGGCCCCACCGAATAAACGTGTAATAGCCATTGCACAAAAAAATTTTTTTTTGGTATTTCGTTACATTAGCCTCTCCTCTACCTCCCTAATTTTTTTTAGAATTTTTTGATCATAAACAAGCCTGTAATTGCATTAAAAACCTTTTTTCTACGGAAATAATATATTTTTTTGTCCCAAGAATATTATTTTAAGTGACTGTTACATGCTTCATACTCTCTCTGTTTCACAAGAATAAACGTGTATAAACAGCAAAACGTTTGATATTGTAGTTCTTTGTTGTTAAGTATAGGCAATATGCGTTTGCACGTTTATTCGTGTATATTTTTTTGGTGCTTTTTTGAGTAATGTGTCTTGCACGAGAAGTAACTTAGCAAATAATTTTGCATTGTTTCTTACCAAAATAGATAAGTTTTATAATTTATTGCTATAAATCAAGCACCAGTATTTCATTATTCTTAATAAAATAAAAAGTAGAGTAAAAGTGCCTTAACCAAATATAAACGACAATCAATTTTTGCAATCGGGTCTGGCAGGGTAATAATAGATAAGTTTTATAATTTATTGCTATAAATCAAGCACCAGCCGTGTGGTGACGGCGTAAGAATACAAAGTGTTGAAGTGGAAGCTGTATGAGGACATTAGTAGGGGCCATACATAACTCCAAAACACATTTCACTGTTGTAATGGGAGACTTCAATGCAAAGCTGGGCCGTAGAAGCGATGGTGAGCTGAAAGTGGGACGATTTGGATATAAACATCGGAATCTCAGGGGACAGATGATACCTGACTCTATGGAGAAAGAAGGACTTTTTATGAAGAATTTATTCTTCCGAAAGTCGCCGCACAGAAAATGGACCTGGTTGGGTCCGAACGGCTGAACTAAAAATGAGATAGACTACATCATGACCATTAGGAGACGTCATTTCAACGACGTCTCTGTGATCAACAGGATTAAAACCGGAAGTGATCACCGTATCGTTAGAGGCACATTGAATATCAACGTCAAACTGGAAAGAACGCGTCTGGTGAAGTCTACGCTCCGACCATCGAAGGCACATATCCAAAACCCGGAGAGCTTTCAGCTTAAACTGTCGAATCGCTTTCAATGGTTGGACTGCTGTTCATCAGTGGAAGATATAAATAGCAGGCTGTAAACTGAAACTGTTCATACGGTATGGTCCAAGTTTTTCAAAAGCCACCGTAAAAAAAAGACCTCAAAAATCTATCCAACCATACCCGACACCTCATGGCTAGTCGACGTTTTCTGATGCTGAAAACTTCGGATGAAGCTGAGTCATATAGGCAGCTAAATAGACTGATTAGGAAGTCTCAGCGACATGATTTACGCTCCTTTAATACCCAGCGTATTAAGCGGAACCAAGGCTCCAAAGTGTTCGCAAGAGACGCGTCTATTGGGCAAAGCCAACTGACAAAGCTGAAGACTGAAGATGGACGCGTGACGTCAAACAAGTCAGAGTTGCTACGGGAGATAGAGAGGTTCTATGGGCAGTTATATACCTCGGTCTGTGCTGAGCCAGCTATTGTGGCGACACACCCCAGAGCCAAGCTAACCCGACACTATACCGAAGACATCCCGGACATCAGCCTGTATGAGATAAGAATGGCTCTCAAACAACTTAAGAAAAACAAGACACCGGGTGAGGATGGAATCACTACAGAGCTCCTGAAAGCGGGTGGAACACCGGTACTAAAAGTCCCTCAGAAGCTCTTTTATTTCTCCCCGCTCGACGGCAAAACGCCAGAAGCATGGAACAGGGGTGTTGTGGTCTTGTTCTTCAAAAAAGGTGACAAAACCTTACTGTAGAACTACCGGCCCATAACACTGCTAAGCCATGTCTACAAGCTGTTCTCTATAGTCATCACGAATCGTCTCGAACGCAGGCTTGATGACTTCCAGCCTTCCGAACAAGCCGGTTCCCGAAAAGGCTATACAGATTATACAGAAGACGGAGGAGTATAATCGGCCACTATGCTTAGCGTTCGTGGACTATGAAAAAGCCTTCGATTCTGTCGAAATTTGGGCAGTTCTTAGATCCTCACAGCGATACCGTGTAGATTATCGGTACATTGAAGTGTTGAAGTGTTTGTATAACAGCGCCACCATGTCAGTCCGAGTACAGGAAAATCGCACGAAGGAAATCCCCTTACAAAGAGGAGTACGACAGGTAGTTGTCATATCTCCGAAACTGTTTACTGCAGGCTGCTCTGGAGGATTCCTTTAAGCTGCTGGAATGGCAAGAACTTGGTATCAATATTATTGGCAAGGCAAAATACATCACTCACCTTCTATTTGCTGATGACATCGTAGTCATGGCCGAGTCGCTGGAAGATCTAGGACAAATGCTCGATGACCTCGATAAAGTATCCTAACAAGTGGGTCTTAGAATGAACATGGATAAAAAAAAAATATGTTTAATGCCCATGTTGCACCCACCGTACAAACTGTTGGGAACTTTACTCTCGAAATTGTGGACGAATATATCTACCTCGGACAGGCAATCCGTTTAGGAAAATCAACTTTAGAGAGAGAGGTCTGTAGGCCGCTGCAAATCGGCTGGGCAGCGTTTGGGAAATTGCACAACGTGTTCTCGTCCAAAATACCTCAGTGTCTCAAGACAAAGGTGTACAACCAATGTGTGTTACCTGTGATGACTTACGGCGCTAAGACGTGGTGCTTCACAAAAGATCTTTTTATAAGGCTCAATGTCGCGCAGAGAGCTATGGAGAGGGCTATGCTCGGCATTTCTCTACGTGATCGAATCAGAAATGAGGAGATCCGTAGAAGAACCAAACTTGCTGACATAACCCACCAGATTAGCAAACTGAAGTGGCAATGGGCCGGCCACATAGCACGAAGATTGGACGGTCGTTTGGGCCGAAAGATCCTAGAGTGCAGGCCACGTACTAGAAAGCGCAGTGTGGGACGACCACCTACCAGATGGACCGACGACCTAGTGAAAATCGCTGGGTTTTGTTGGAAAGCTTCGGAAGAGGCCTATGCTCAGCAGTGGGCAGCTATGGGCTGAGATGACGACAAATTTATTAAAGATTATGTTGGAATTTATTTAGTTCTCAAAATGCTTATAAGATAAGCTGTTTGTTTTTTTTGTTGAATTTTGCTCAATTTCTACAGTAATGAGAAATATCTCTATGAACGTCAAAGGTTGATTATTATAAAAAATAGTTTCATTGTTATTATTATGATAATAAATAAAAATAATATATAAAAACAGAAGTTTTGTTTATTTTCCCTATAAAGATTATTCAATTACATAGCGTGTATTCATAATGTTAATATGCATAACACATTGTAAAGCTAACTTAATAACACGAATATAAATGTAATTTTTATTACCATCCATAGATCACCAAATATTTTTGTATTACAAGCGTGCAAACAATTGCAGCCGCCATCAAAAGACGCGTGATTTCCCTAGAATAATAGTGTATCATTGCGTTATGTTCATCAACATCGTTTAAATTCACACGAATAAACGTGTAATGATCTATAACAGTCAACTGACTACTCTAATTTCACTCGAGTAATTGTATAATATGGATTTTCTTGATTATTGACTAAATTAACGACTATTCCTTAAAATAAATTATATCAGCTAAAAGATTATTTTTTTATCTTTAATTTAATTATACATTGTTTTAACCTACCTATAATAATACCCGAGATAGTAAGGATTAAACGTTTTTATTCTCTCCTGTAAAATTGACGTTTTTCACATGCACGTTTATTCGGTGGGGCCATCGAAATCGGCCGTATGAAAAAAACAACTCTATAGGTTTTTAACGTACGTAAGTTTTCGATAGCCAACTCATGGTAGGCCCTCAGGAATATTGTATGATAGATATTAACAGACTCATATGAAATGGTGGTGAAGAATTTAAAATTTTATTATAATAATTATTAAATAGATTAGTAGCTGTTGATGGTCGTTTACATTTTACCTAGGTATCGATATTGGTACTCTAGGCTAGGTACCCTAGTATGTAGTTAATTTAAATAAATTCAATTCCTTTTGCATAAGGCATCTGGTTTGTAATTTTTTTCTTTTGAATTAAAATTGTAAATAAGCAGATAATTTTCCAGAACACATAGGGTAGGTACCTAACCAACTACGTACCCAAACTACTTGTAAACTGATACAAATAAAAATTGTTTTGTTTCCAGAAAACATGTGGATTATTATTGAGCATTACAGTAGGTCCCACACTAGGAAAAGTCCTGTATCGTGGGCACCCAGTATTAAGAACAATATACTGTAGGTTTATTTAATAATGTATCCTAATTTAAAATAAGTAGCTCTTAATACAATTCACTTACCACAGGTATTGTTAACTTTCTGTCCGTTTACCTTAAAATGACAAAGTATAGATATTTTACTAGAATTTAAAGTAGGTACTACTAGGTACTACTTTAACGTAGTGTTTGTCGCCTAGACGATGAAGCATCTATTTAAAACTTACCAATGAGCTTATTAAATAAATTATTGCAATCCATATCTGTCTCATTTTACTGATGTAAGCGGGATCACGTGGGAGGAAGTTAAAATCACGATCATCGTCAGCATTGATAACATGATTTCTAAGCCAATCAAGAGGTAGCTGAAGGAGAATCGGTTAATTTGTACGTGGTTCAAAGTCAATACGAAAAACTTAAATATTGATCAAGAGAAAGATAATAAAATTTGAAATAATCCCTGACCCAAACATTTAAGCAATTATTAATTAATACATTATGGCAAGAGGCGACTGGAAAAAAAATTTTCAAAAATTTTATATTTAGGTACGGTTAAAAACAGGCCAAGATAACCATTTGCAGTTTAAAATTAGCTGTTATGATGCATCCGACATAAAGGTGGACAGATAATCTGACATGCTTTAGTTAGTACTTACGTACTTACGTACTAACTAAAGCATGTCAGTAGTGTTAAAAGTTAATATTGCCCTGTTTTTTTGCAAATCCGTTGTCTAAAAAAAGCAACTTGCCCACATCAAATTAAGTGTTGCCTCGCCACTGAATGGAACTGTCCACAGGGGAAGGCCAAGAAAGACCTTCCATGACCAAATAGGTCAAATTTTGATGAAGGGTCAAATCAAAAGTACCCGTAATCGACGAGCATGCATGAAGAGATTGATGGATTTGAAAGTAGCGAAAGTGGTGTGCCAGGATCGCAGCCCATCGTAGGAAAACATCTTTGCCTACCCCTCCGGGAAAAAGGCGTGATTTTTATGTATGTGTAGGTATGTACCTATAATTCATTAGATAGACAGCTAGCATCGAGCTCAGCTCGATGAACGAACCCATAAAATGTAGACCAGGGTTAAGTTTTATACCCTCAAGCCGTCATCAGACCAGCTGCTGCATAAGATCCTCGTGAATTAAAAACATAAAGAGAAAGGGTTCAAATGCAGTCCAGGTCCATAGGAATCAGATCCCACGTTAGCTTACAAGCAATCTGAGCGTGTAACATTCCTATCACATCTAACAAACGACCTGATGATCTTGAAGATCTGAACCAATTTCCACTAAACACAGCTAAGAAGACTCACGACTGATATACCTTTCAAACAAAAAAACCGCATTAAAATTGGATCCTCCATACACATTTATACAGTCCGGTCAAATTTATTATACTCGTAACACCCCGTCATGTTTGCGTCGGGGGTCAAAAAGTAATATGCATACATACATAAAATCGCGCCTTTTTCCCAGAGGGGTAGGCAGAGATCACTTCCAGCGATCCACTTTTCACCTCTGTGGGAAACGTGACGTGACGGGTTGTGGACCACGTCGCCGCCATTCTGCCTTGTGCATTGTTTTAACGAGGTCATTGCGTTCCCACGAGTACCAAGGATATATGACAGGGGAAGGAAAAGGGGAGGAAGGATACTATCGCCTCGGATGATTTGGACTGAGTCGATAGTAGCTCGAGGAGCCGGGGGCGCTTACCCATATACCGTTCACCAACCACCGGACAGATAGTTGCGACAGGTATCCCCTGACTGTATTATGAATATGAAAAAGTAATATGAATTACTAAAATATATTTATTTAACTTAATTAAAGTTTGTCCCGATTTTGCAAGACAATAGATTTTTATGTTCAATGGTGCCATGAAAGGTTAAGATATTAGTGATACTTAGGTGGGTAGAGACAGTGTTGACTGCATAACTATTATTGTCAATCCGTATTAGATAGATAGGTACTATAACGCTACTTTAAAAACAAAAAGCAGAAATTATCTAAGGTTACTGATTTGATTTTTATTGAGTTCAGATTTGATTTTAATATAATGATTTATTCATTAAGATGCCATTATTCCCCTTTCTCCTTTTTAATTAAAATTACAAACCAACATCAAAATTACTCGTGCATATTTTATGGTACCGAACATTTAATTGGAGAAATATGCAAGCATACATTCTTCAAAATTAAAATAACTTACCTGGCTTTCATTTGATTGCGAGAAAATCAAGCAAAGAATTGGCTTGTTATTTTGAAACGTTTCTTTGTTTGATGATATTGTTAGCTAGGGCAATAACGCAGCTAATAAGTTAACGAATAAGCATGCCGTAGAAATTTAATACCTAAATAATTTTAATTGTGTACTAACCTTGAAAGTTTATAATTTTGGTATTACAAAATACATTAATAATATGCCGAAGGTCAAATCGCTTCCGTCGCTGTAAAGTTTAAACTACGGCGTTGGCGGGAAAAGTATTTTTTTTAATTTTATAAATTTTTTGTTTTAAAAAAAAATTGCTGGCTACAACAACTGCCGAAAATATATTAATGATTATTTGAGTAATAAAATAACTTCCAGTTGTTTTATGAATTAAAATTACGTAATAATGTTTATGACATTGCTTAATCAATAAAGAAACTGCATCTTTTTCTTTTGACGTTTCGTACCTTTGTCTATTTCTGAACGAACAAAGTTGACGCACGATATTCTATAACGCGACTATATAAGTTAGCTATCACATAAACGTCAAAATATCTTCTGTCTCTTTTTATCACGTGAAAATGATATCAACCTTACTCAAGTTTTGTCGTTCTAAATCTGATTATGGTTAATATACAATTTGGTCACATTAAATACACTATTTTCTTTTCTTCTCCTTCGTCGGTCGTTCACTCTTTTTTATTTGGCCTACTTGTTTATTGTTTCTAAATTAACATTTTGTCCTGATCCTTGCCAAATGTAGCGTGCTATGTTTTCAAAAATCTCCATGACGTGATTTTAATTTACGAAAATGCCTAGCATGAGAAAATATCGACGTGACACAAGCGAAGTCAGCTGTTGCTTGAAATATGTTATTTTTGGTGTAAATGTTTTGTTCTGGGTAAGTACATTAAAAAAATAATACTATGAACTACAAGCGATCAATTAAAATAGTCTAACACATCACAATTCCATCTCGTACATCTTATATTTCTAGAAAAAATAACTGGATTCAAGGTTGCCAACAAATTATCACAGTTATTTTTGTATATCATCTAAAACAATGTCTAATCTCGGTTTAAACAAATAAACTATTTTGCTATTCAAGTCAATTTTATCTCTAGTTTAAACATAAACCTTCTAGGTACTGATAAAAATGCTAGAATCTACTTACACAGGTACATTATAGGTAATTAAGATTATAAAGTGAATGTATTCTACAGTGTATGCTATTCTTGTGATTTTGATGACATACTACATTAATATACATGCAGGGTTGATTGTGAAATAAGATGTAGGATGCAACAGTGTGGGTGGCACTGGGGAAATCATGGTGAAACCACATAAAATGTAGGCTGACTTACAATAATTCATAAACTTATTAAAAATACCCATTGGCCAATGCTTGTCAAACATGTAAAGTATTAATAATTTTATTGAAACCAAATAACTCATTAGTTACTGTGGTCTGGTTTACTTCAATTAATGGTTTGAACTGTCTAAGACAGAAGCATAGCTATCTGTGTATCAATGGTGGGTACCGTGATATGGAGCTCTATGTCATGTTCTTGTGAAGTTATTTTAGGCGTATTATTTAGAGACCCAACATTTCAGGCTCTTTACAGTGCTCATGGTTATGGGCATGACTCCAGTCCAAAAGACGAGTCTTGTAAGTAATGAAAAGTCTTCATTTGGCGCTTCATTTGACGACTTTTAATTATGGGCCTATTAGGGCACATTACACCACTGGTGTGATCAAATCAAGATATACTAAGACACACTTATTTAGACTGGCTCGGTGGAACAGTGGTTAGTGACCCTGGCTGGAGGTTCCAAGAGTTGTGGGTTCAATTAAGTCTAGTTTTATTTT
Source organism: Maruca vitrata (assembly GCA_039566165.1). Taxonomy (NCBI): domain Eukaryota; kingdom Metazoa; phylum Arthropoda; class Insecta; order Lepidoptera; family Crambidae; genus Maruca; species Maruca vitrata. The sequence goes on along the minus strand of CM076923.1, from coordinate 4,723,680 downwards.
GTCATAAGTTTTGAGTTTTATATTTTGTCATAAGTTTTGAGTTTTACCCTGTCATAAGTTTTAATTTTTTGTTAACAATATAAAGTACCCAGCAATATAATTATGGCTCGGGCTGTGTCCATTCAGAAAATTGTTGCTCATTGTTAAATGTTGTCTGGACCTGCAATACAAGCTTTAAGCTTAGTGCAGACTCTGCTAGATATAGTTTAGTTGTAAGCAATTACTGAAAATAAACAAATTTTAATTTTAATTTAATTCCCACTCGGGACAAATATTTTTGTGATAAACATTGGTGTTTGTTCTGTATCTATTATGTATTTAAGTATGTTTGTATAAATATCTATGTACCTATGTATATCAGTCTCTGACACCCATAGTACAAGCTCTGCTTAGTTTTGGGGTCATAACCATGTGTGAAAATGTCCCAGATATTTATTTATTTATGTTTGTATTTAAATGCCATGTTAAAAAATTATTTAGTGTTTGTAAATTAAAGTTTGAGATGCATTTCGTTTGGGTCAAAGTTGCAAGTGTTATCCGAACTACCCTAAAGATAAGCATATACCTTAGTACAGTATATTAACTGATGCCTAAGAAATATTTCAACAGTATAATAATTTTGACCGAAATGGCATTCACATTTTTGCGAGTTTGTACTTTGATTGTTCAATTTTATTTGCAGTTCCTTGGTTTGATTGTACTGGCTGTGGGGGTGTGGGCCTGGACAGAGAAAGACACATTCAACAATTTATCCAGGTTGACCAACATCGCTTTAGACCCTGCCTTCATACTAATATGTGTTGGTAAGTAATGTTTTTAAAATTCCAACGTTCATGTCACATTTGAGGTAGACTCTAGAAGGGTACAATAGAACCTGTTGAGCCTGTCACCTTCTTTCTGAAGGTGTTCATGGGTGCTGTTGATTTTGGTTGTTACCTATAGAACTTCCAGATCCCTAAGCATCTATTTTCTTCTGTGAATAATGAGTACTGTTTGTATTTTACTTCTCCATATATTATAATTGTCTCTATTTATATGGAGTTTCTATATTTTGATGATGACTATTAAATCTTAATTGTGTTTCCAAGAAAGAAATAATTTTCAAGGTCTTCTAGTATTTAATACTTTTATTAATTTTTAATAAGAAATCATACATTAGCTTTCTTTTTAGCTTACAGGGAGAAATCTGATAATTTCATTGTTAAACCTGTATTGAAATAAATGATTTTGTATTTGTATACAATTCCTGAGATAGTGTTGATTTTGTCGTAAAAAAAGTGATAATATGACATTGAAAGAAACTTCCAATTGTAGGTCAATAAATGAATCATGTATCATTGTATCCTAATGTTCATGAATGAATCCTTATCATATTACCTTGTAAGTATAATTGTGTTGTAAGAATTTGCATTCAATCAGCATTGTTCTTGTTATGTAAAGGTTGTAATTAGCAACTCGTGAACATAATATTGATTGTTTGAATTCTCGAAATGGGGATGAACATTGAATTAATTATGAAGAACAAATTAATCATTTTATGTATGAAAGTCACAGCATGATTAGATTACCCCATTTCCTTACCACAAATTTCTCATTAATTTTAATCATTAATCAGAATTTTCCCTACTTTGTTTGAGTCATGATAATAATATTATGTTAGGTGTATATCTAGTCTACATCATATTGTGTAGGTTGAATTCTAAAGAATGTAGGCATCGGTACAGCATATAGTTATTATCTATTTATGATCACTTAGTGCTTTCTGCATTTACAATCTGCCTTGCTGGAAGATACTGTTATTGTCTCACAGTTGCAAAATAACATAATCTTGTTCAAAATACATAGATGCACATAATATGTGTTCATTACTTTGAATTCTTCAATATCATAGTCAGTAGCGCTACCATGAGTTTAAAAGTTACGGACTCGATATCGCCTACGTAAATATGTCTATGAAAAACTTGTATAGCGCCCCTGGTGGTTACGCGAAGAACTAAAATCGGTCGTATGAAAAAAACAACTCGATAGGTTTTTAACGTAGGTACGTAAGTTTTCGATAGCCAAGTCATGGTACCGCTACAGTTCATAGAAGTAAACATAACAAAATTAACTTATTCACTTTCAGTAGTTAGCTTTTGATATATTTAATTCAATTGATAATGACATTGATCTACAATTGCATTCATTGTCTTGTTCCAGGCACTATAACGTTCATAATTGGCTTCACTGGCTGCGTCGGAGCGTTGCGTGAGAACACATGCCTCTTAGCCTGTGTGAGTATCGCAATTGTATACAAAGAAAACTGTTTTATATTATCTTCCCTTGTTCCGTTGTTCTTATGGCCTTTATTTTTTCGCAAATAAGAAGACTTGAGTTGACCTTAATCACATTTGTTGTATGTTTGATAATAATAGAACATACCAAAAATGCAGAACTACTTTGCGCTTTGCGAATTTAGTTTTTTTTTGTCCAATTCTACCGGGCTATTAGTCATAGAGATAGTGGTGTTAATGAAACAGAAAGTGTACCTGTTCGCCCACAGTCTTGTGCACTATAATATCATAGGCACAGTTAGTTGGCCGACAAAATCGAAGTTGATTAAACGACATATAAATGTATGTGATGGTTGTTTTCTTATTTTTCAGTATGCGGTATTTCTGGCATTGCTACTTCTGGCTGAGATGACGACCGGGATTCTTTTCTTTGTTTTTAAGGATTGGGTAAGTTGTTTTTGAGTATGTGCTTTCGCTCTAGTTTAGGGTAGGCTCGGCTCGGTACGAGTCTCGGTGGGGCTGATTATAATGTTGCTGATAAGGGGTCCGACCGATTTCAGCCATAGCGGCCGATCACAATTGAGATCAGTCAAGTGCGCAGGCATATTATACTGCACAAATGTGCGCGCAAACACAAGTGCACTCTCTATTCCCTTACTCTCGTTCGGTGAGATGGCAATCTGACATGACCGATGAGAGATCGGGCGCAGGAACACCGGCTTAATGTGATTTCCGAGGCACGGGCGTGCTCCGGCCTGAGTAATTTCATTACAGGAAAACTCACACAAATTTTGCCCGACCCCGGATTCGAACCGGGGACCTCTCGGTTCTTACGCAGTGCTTACTACCAATAGACCAAAGAGGCAGTTAAATGTTCATCATCATCAGCCCATATACGTCCCCACTGCTGGGGCACGGGCCTACCCTAAACTAGGGCGATAAGGCCTTAGTCGACCACGCTGGCCAAGTGCGGGTTGGTCGACTCCACAACCTCAGAATTTCTTCGTAGGTTTCCTCACGATGTTTTCCTTCACCGTTAAAGCGTCGAATGATGGTACAGTCGCCATCAGATATATCGTAGCAGACAAGGTGACCAAATACATCTGAACAGTTTAAAATGTCAATAACTTCGATACACTACAAGTGACCATAAATATCTGAACATTCAGTACTTCATTAAGATCTGAGCAGATGCTTGTCATTAACTTCTAAACATACAACTTTCCAATAATATCTGAACACTCATCACGTCAAGTGTATCTATGCAGATAAACTCATTGTTTTTTTAAATCATTCTGTCAAATCACTGACTTGGAAGTACCAATGCGAGATTGCCAATCGTTTGAGAAATCAATTTAATAAAGTTTAGCATCTGTAATAATTTATAATGATTTTTGTCTCAGAAGAATGATTTTTGTAAATCTTTGGGTTTTCGCATTGGAATAACTATTAGGGTCACCGCAGACTATATAATGTATTTGTAAAAAAATATTAGGTCCGTTTAAAAATAAAATATCCATATCTTTAGCAAATACTTAGCTAATTCAAAGACAAGAAATTATTAATTATTTTGCTAAACACTTTTTTTCTGAAGTAAAAAGAAAAAAAGTGTTTAGTAAACTAAACAGTTAGCCTTATATTTAAAAATTATTATTATTATAACTTAATAATATCTGACAACATCATATACAATGATCTTACTCTGCCAGAATATCAGCGCTGTAGCGTCCTTGTAGCCGCTGCAGCACATGCTGAGGCAGAACCTATTGATCAGATCACTGTATGTGTTTTTGTAAAACAATGTAAATGTATGTGACTAATCAATGTTTTTCTTTGTTTCTAACTCCGTGGTAAGTAGCTAAAGCACTTGTGTTACGGATATCAGAATCAACAGTGGTATCACAAATATATACTTTAATATTTACACCCAGACACAGAACAAACACAAATGTTCATCACATATATGTTTGTCCTGGGTGGGGATTGAACCCACGTCTGTTGGCGCATAGGATAGGGTCACTACCAAATGCGCCATCGAGCCAGTCGACCAATCGACTTCGTTCGAAATAATTGACATGGGTGTTGTTAATTAGGTTTTTGGGGGCCAAGAGGGCGGAAGTCACTATTTGAAAAGAAAACAGATTTTAGTTATTATAGTATTTAAAAATTTTACTATATATTTTTTTAAAACATCATAAATCAAATAGGTTTAGTATTTTGTGTAACCTCCTTCTGCATTTAATATGTTCTGTAATCGTCTCCACATAGAACCAACAATCTTCTCACAGAGGTTGCGTCCTCTGAAGGATTCTCAGACACTATTTGCATGTCTTCTTAATGCTTCTTCTGATCGACATTGATTCCCATTCCACTCTTGCACCATTTTAACCCACAAGTTCTCGATAGGATTGAGGTCTGGACTTTTTGGCGGTATTTTGATTAAAGTACCTAAGCTCTCTTTGTTCATTAATGTTTGTTTGAACAGTACGAGCGTTATGCACTGTATTATCTTGATTATCTTGAACGAACGTAATGTGTTCATCTGGATATATAAAATACTTTAGCAGTTGAAAGGAAAGTATCTTCAAGAAGTTCCTTATATTTTGTTGAATTCATTCGTCGATTTATTGCAGGATTTGCATTGACACACTTCAGATTACTGTGATGACAGTAGTAGTAAATAACGGTTTAACGGCTTTGATTAATAAAAATCATACGGCCAAATCTTAAATTTAATGAGTTCTACTAATTTTAACTAGCACACACACATGCACACACGTACACACCCATCCAGATTCACACTCGACTGTGATGACAATAGACCTTTCAAAACTGTCAGAGTAATTTTATTACATAAATTATCAAAGAGTTCCTATTTAAATATGTAGTATTTATAGTAAAGGCACTTCCAAGTTCCAACAGCAATGTTTCCTCAAGTGCTCAGATTGACACTTGACGTGATAAGTGTTCAGATATTATTGGCAAGTTGTATGTTTAGAAGTTAATGACAAGCATCTGCTCAGATCTTAATGAAGTACTGAATGTTCAGATATTTATGGTCACTTGTAGTGTATCGAAATTATTGACATTTTAAACTGTTCAGATGTATTTGGTCACCTTGTCTGCTACGATATATCTGATGGCGACTGTACTTATGAAATGTTGCTGATATTTATTTGGTAAAAGGTACACCATATTAGAAGGTTACTGAGACGACTACAAGTCTGAGTCATTCGGTAAACTTCGTATAAAATCCCTAGGTATTGCCTTACACGAAGAATAGGAAACGCATTTCTATCACTTTTATTTTCTTTTTAAACCAAGTTTTTGTTGTATTAAATCACATAAACTGTCTTTCCTCAGATCAAGCAACAAGCTACAAGCGGCTTCCAAACGTTTATCACACACTACAGAGAAGATCCTGACCAACAAAATTTGATTGATTGGATACAAGAAGATTGGGTGAGTTAATAATGGTCCCGACACATATTTCAACTCGGCAATCGATCATCACCGTTTCAACTCTGAGTCATATGGTAATCTTCGTATAAAATCCCTAGGTATTGCAACGCATACAAATTAGAAGCGTAATTTCCTAGCCTCGGAATATCAAAAACACGTTTCGAAAGGCGATACGGAGACGGTTTCTTACAGAGTTCATGTGTGATGTGGCCTTGTATTCCCCACTGCGTCACTTTATTACCTAGACCAGTAATGATGCGTTTTAGCACTGATAAACAAGCAAAAACAATACAGTACGATGACTTAGAATTCTTATAAATATTTTTATAACATGTTTATAAAAATTTGTTGTTTTTCTCTGTATCTCAACTCAATGTAATTATATTTAAAATTTGAAAAATATCGGGTTTCGATATCGGAAGATCGGTGGTTCGTCCCCGTTCAGGCAGAGTAATAAAATCGATTTTTTTCAAATTTCATATTTGATATTTCCAAATTCATGTTAAATTACCTGGAAGTATAGAAGTAACTTTTTTATCTTATATGTGCCAGCGATTATCTGCGTTTCCCCTCGTTTTTTTACACATTTTTCATTGTTTCTGTGCTCCTATCAGTCGCAGCGTGATGTTATTAAAACATTCCTTGATAAATGGTCTATCCAACACAAAAATAATTTTTCAATTGGCACCAGTAGTTCCTGAGATTAGCGCGTTAAAATAACAAACAAAGAACAAATTCTTCAGCTTTATAGTATTAGCATAGATGAACTTTAGGAAATGTAAAAAAACGAAACTAGTGAATATTCGCCATTCCTTCCAGCTGCAATGCTGCGGCGTGGAAGGCCCCCGCGACTGGGACCGCAACGCGTACTTCAACTGCTCGAGTGGCGCGGTCGGCTCGCGCGAGGCGTGCGGAGTGCCCTTCAGCTGCTGCCGCAGCAAGCCGCAGGACATCATCAGGAACAAGCAGTGCGGATACGATGTTAGAAAGCCCACTTATGTAAGTATTATGTAGTGATCGTCATATGTGGTACTTTCTACCACAGGCGATGTTTTCCCTAAAAGTACTTCAACTGCTCGAGCGGCGCGGTCGGCTCGCGCGAGGCGTGCGGTGTGCCCTTCAGCTGCTACCGCAGCAAGCCGCAGGACATCATCAGGAACAAGCAGTGTGGATACGATGTTAGAAAGCCCACCTATGTGAGTATTATATAGGGATCGGCAAAAGTGGTACTTTCTACCACAGGCGATGTTTTGCGTAAAACTAGTTTAACTGCTCGAGGGGCGCAGTCATGCTAAGTATCCTTACTTATTTCTTACGAAGTGTACTAACACGTATTTTACGAATCCGCTGGGTGACGAGTGTCCTCAAACTACCGCTACAAATCAATATTAAAAACATTAAGTCCGTCGTAGTGTCTGTACCTCAAGGATTTACGTGCTTAGTACACCGAGACATTTACGAGCGCGGCTGCCTGGCGGCGGGCGAGGACTGGCTGCAGCGGCACTGCGGGTCCATAGTGACTGTAGTGTGCCGTAGTCAGGTCTCTGCACGGTCTCGTAACGTGTCGGGTGTTGTGTCGTAGCAAGTGAGCGAGCGCGTGATCCACGAGCGCGGCTGCCTGGCGGCGGGCGAGGACTGGCTGCAGCGGCACTGCGGGTCCATAGTGACTGTAGTGTGCCGTAGTCAGGTCTCTGCACGGTCTCGTAACGTGTCGGGTGTTGTGTCGTAGCAAGTGAGCGAGCGCGTGATCCACGAGCGCGGCTGCCTGGCGGCGGGCGAGGACTGGCTGCAGCGGCACTGCGGGTCCATAGTGACTGTAGTGTGCCGTAGTCAGGTCTCTGCACGGTCTCGTAACGTGTCGGGTGTTGTGTCGTAGCAAGTGAGCGAGCGCGTGATCCACGAGCGTGTTAGATTTAATTATTTCTATTTTGATAATAAGATATAAATATCTTTTTATATGATTAAATCGAGCATAGGATAATATAAATATGTGATTGACCTGTTTATTAGCGGGGATCAAGAAATAAAATCAATCATGACTCTAAGTAAGGTATAATATATGGTTATAATTATCAAAGCTGTATGATGATTCATACAGCTTTTTCCAACAGGATATATTGCAAAGCCAAAGGCAAGTACATAAAATAAAAAGGTATGTATTTCTATTTAATAGACCATTACAACATACCAATTAATCCAATATTGTCTTTAAATATTTAAAAGTATTTAAGGTACATTAAACAATGATAATTGTTACAATTTATTATTGTAATAATACATTATTATAATTATTACAATAATACGATATAGAATTACACTTTCATAGCAACAATACTTAGCAGTTACCTAACACAATGAATCAGGACAATTACTTAACTAATAGTTATGATTTATTATCATAATAATACATTATTATTATTATAACAATAATACTATATACGGTTACACTTTCATAGTAACAATACTTAGCAGCTATCAAACACAATTAATCAGGATAATACTTAACTTAGTGAAGAGCGATCCGCCTCTGTCGATGCTACGATCGAAGTGACCATCGCCTGAGCCGTGCTGGCTTTATAAGGCAAACGTTTGACAGTTAGGTGACACTTGTGACACCCAACTGTGACACGGATGACATTTGTTTTTTAATTCAAGAAGCCACATGTTTTTAAAACATTATGATTGTAAAAATTAAATCATAATCAAAAGTTTTATATAAATTATAAAATATTATACAAGCCTATAATTCTAACACGGCCATTCTGATATGTACTTCGTTCCCTGAAGTACCTATCAATCATTTATTATATTATTGAATTATATTATATTAATATAGCTATTCACATTGTTATACAGACAATATTCGACATCACAGTCTCACTAAGTGGACATTCATTATAACACCTTAGTATGTCTCACTTCTCACAGTTAAGTAGACATTTACTAACACCTTAATATGTCTCACTTCTCACAGTTAAGTAGACATTTACTAACCTTAATCTGTCTCACTTCTCACAGTTAAGTAGACATTTCTAGCCTTAATCTGTCTCACTTCTCACAGTTAAGTAGACATTTCTAACCTTAATCTGTCTCACTTCTCACAGTTAAGTAGACATTTCTAACCTTAATCTGTCTCACTTCTCACAGTTAAGTAGACATTTCTAACCTTAATCTGTCTCACTTCTCACAGTTAAGTAGACATTTCTAACCTTAATCTGTCTCACTTCTCACAGTTAAGTAGACATTTCTAACCTTAATCTGTCTCACTTCTCACAGTTAAGTAGACATTTCTAACCTTAATCTGTCTCACTTCTCACAGTTAAGTAGACATTTCTAACCTTAATCTGTCTCACTTCTCACAGTTAAGTAGACATTTCTAACCTTAATCTGTCTCACTTCTCACAGTTAAGTAGACATTTCTAACCTTAATCTGTCTCACTTCTCACAGTTAAGTAGACATTTCTAACCTTAATCTGTCTCACTTCTCACAGTTAAGTAGACATTTCTAACCTTAATCTGTCTCACTTCTCACAGTTAAGTAGACATTTCTAACCTTAATATATCAGAACAAAGATAATAATCAACAGTTGATAATTTTATTCTTAACACTAAATTAATGTAGCATGACACTATCTTATACCAATGTAGACCAATTAATTTTTTTTTTTTTGATGTCTCATTTTAGTCAGAGTCCTGCTTCTGCCATTAAGTAGACTTTCTGAATATTCAATAATCAACTTAAATTTACCTTTTTTTTATTTTTCACCTCTCACATTAGGTACACAATAAATAAAAAAATATATATTGATTCTACCACTTTCCTCATTAGGTATACATAATTTGGAACAAAAACAAACCTTGCCTAATCCAGATGTTTGTTCATTAAGGTCAAAGATTGACTTAAGTCAAAGACTAAGTTTTATCAATCTTTACCAATAACGTATATTATCATTACTCAATGAACTTTTCCACCGAGTTATTTATTTTTCAAATTACATATTATTATGATTGTATATATTTAATTTCAGCATTGACAATTCTGCAAATAATCTCACATTAAAATGAACAAATCTTAATTTTTAATTTGAAAGTTAAATATTTACCTCTCACATGTGATATTGCACTTTGAGATATATTTAAATATATTTCTACTTATATTTTCAATAACAGACTGACAAGAGTAATAACCAAAAATACTGCAATAATCTTTTTATATTTTGTTTTTCTCTTATATCAAAATCCACAGCTTTTAAAATGACTTAGTACTTAGTTTCAAAACTGAATCAACAGTTCGACTGGCACTAGAACATTTTTTCTTCTTTGTAGTTAATTTTTAAACACCCTTTTTTTTTACAATTACTTATCAGACACCAATTTATATTTCGGTTTTCACGTCATATTCCCTAAAATATTCATAGTCATAAAATATTATTTTCCAGAAATGTTTGATTTTATTAAATTTAGGTTTGAATCCTCTATTAGTTTTATTTTACGAATAATCCGAGTACATTTTATTATAAAACAAACATTTCTTTCAGTTTAAAGTGGAGCACCCCGATAGTAAGCGAGTAGGCATATACCCCTTTTTCATGAAATGTGTGTGTCCTACATAATAGTTGCGAAAACGGGTTCTGATTTTGTCCTTTTTGTATTGACAATATCTTGTAGCTATTTATTGGTAATCGTTAATTTCAGTTCTTGTTTTTAGTTTTCTAAGTTGTAAGTCTATTAATAAAATTAATCCAGTATTAATAGAGAATCTATGTCATTAGTTAGTAAATGAGTATTATTATATGACAAAATAAATTAATTATCATAAGTGAAATCAATCCTGTAGAATGGTACCTAGCGACTTTGGCAGATCGATTATGTATATTAAAAACAAAAATAAAACCCAAAACTCTTTGTGAGAAATCCAACCTGTGAGAGGCAATATATTATAACTTAAGCGTTTGATTTGACCGGCATCAAGATTGGTAACTTTTACAGTGTCATATTGCTATCAAGTAATATTTGAACCATTTTAAAGCGAATCGTCTTATTCTTAGTTCATATGGTTCGTAGATTTTTATTTTTTTTATTATTTTTCTATGTGTTGTCTTTAAAATCAATTGTAATATATATAATAGTTTTGTTAAGTATTACTTTTTATTGAAATCTCTAGGAATTGTATTTATCCTTTATTAAGCCTAGCTCAAAATAGCCTAAATAAATATTATATACCTATAAGCAATGCTTTATTTTATATAACCCGTTTTGAAAGTTATGTTCCTATTTTACTAGGCATATATCTTAATTTTGTTATTAAGCTAAGTAACTTAACGTCGTTCCGTTAACTTCCAATACTTCTAAAGCCAAACTATCGATAGGAATTAAATTATACATTAACCACACTTTATAGACAAAAACAGTTTGCAGACTAATCAGTTTAAAGTCTTATTATCTCACGTCTTTAGTCTAATCTTTCACAGTTTACAACCCAATCACAGTTTACGGTCTTATCAAATTTATTACAATTCTAATTACAGTTTGCAGTTTATCGTGGTTTGCTGTCCAATGACAGTACCTCTCAAAGAATATCTATATCACCTACCAATATGCCAAGTAATCAGTATTTTTTTTTTTACTTGGAATAAAAGTTAATCTTTTAACTTATGCTTTTCCAAAGTTTGCAAAGTTTATATTTACCAAATTATAGAAATATATGTATATATAAATATTACATACACAACTAAGTAATTCGTTTATTTCTTAAAGACTTCCTAGATAAATATCCAAACGGTCGCTACACTAGGCAGTGTCTTGTCTCCTTTTTATAGATAGATATTAAGTGTCAGAGATTATTAAGTATTTAATATGAAATAATTATAATAATATTATATAAGTTTCAGAGTCTAAACATACCTATTTTTATATTTTGTTCTAGTATACTTTCTGAACTGTAAACATTAATTTATACTAATTGGTCTTTTGTGAATAAACGGGTCTAAGCCAAGAACATTTCCGTCTTGTATCTGTTAGCAATTGCTGCAAAAATTTGGATGTAGCATTCTCGCACAAATTAATTTATAACGAAATCGTCATTCCTCACCTTTTGTTAAAAAAAATAATTTTAGAATTAAAATCCGTTTTCCCTTTGCGATCCACGTTTCAAAATGAAATATACTTAAAACGACTTTGTTATTACCTCAGAATTCACCGAACTTGACTTGTCTACAACTCACTTACATCTTTAAAAGAAAACTGATATAATAGTTATGGTCTTACGTCTCATTTTGGATCGCAACTGTATTAATTTTCTATACTATTTCCTGTCTAAAGGCAATTAGCTGTTGACAAGCACAGACGCATTAAGATTATTTTCAGTTCTCGGTATAACTTTGTAATGGCCAAAACAAATGTAACAATGGTAGTGGATATACGTAATTGGTCAGATTCTGAAATAATTCATTATTCAGAATTACAAAATTGATCTATTTATTTAAATATTGGTTAAATAATATTCTTGGTGTATCTATGGCCAAAATAGTTTTCAATGCACATTCAATTTTAACTCTTGTATTTATTACGGTTTGAAATAGTATTATTATTACTTCCATAAAAAAAATTCTACATACCCAATTTTAGATTAATATTACAATAAAATATACCTTTAAGAACTGGTAATTCATGTCATGGAGATACTCTGGCTAAACCTGTATCAACCTAGATTAACTGCATGACGAATTTATAATTGTATCCATCTTAAGTAAAGAATTTCTGTAGACTGTGATCGGTAGTAAAACATAAATACCACAAGAACAATTTACTAGTCAGTAGCCTAAAAATTGTTGGAAATACGTTCGGCCAATCTGACCATTTGAAACACATAGTGCAAAGCTAATAAGTAATAGTTATAACTATCGAACTGTCCTTTACTTCTTGGCGTACCAGGAATCTGCTTTTGTACCAGTCGTCCAAACTGAAGCAAAGCTCGGCAGCAGCGTCACATCTTCATTGATCCGCCTGTCCTTTACTTCTTGGCGTATCAGGAATCTCCTTTTGTACCAGTCGTCCGTACTGAAGCAAAGCTCGGCAGCAGCGTCATATCTTCACCGAGCCGCCTATTGGTGGCGACAGCAGCATCACGTATAGTTAGCGCCAGTTGAGCCAGAACAGAAAAATAAAGTATTAGTTTTGTGGACTAGCCAATCCCACTTCTGATGTTAGATTTAATTATTTCTATTTTGATAATAAGATATAAATATCTTTTTATATGATTAAATCGAGCATAGGATAATATAAATATGTGATTGACCTGTTTATTAGCGGGGATCAAGAAATAAAATCAATCATGACTCTAAGTAAGGTATAATATATGGTTATAATTATCAAAGCTGTATGATGATTCATACAGCTTTTTCCAACAGGATATATTGCAAAGCCAAAGGCAAGTACATAAAATAAAAAGGTATGTATTTCTATTTAATAGACCATTACAACATACCAATTAATCCAATATTGTCTTTAAATATTTAAAAGTATTTAAGGTACATTAAACAATGATAATTGTTACAATTTATTATTGTAATAATACATTATTATAATTATTACAATAATACGATATAGAATTACACTTTCATAGCAACAATACTTAGCAGTTACCTAACACAATGAATCAGGACAATTACTTAACTAATAGTTATGATTTATTATCATAATAATACATTATTATTATTATAACAATAATACTATATACGGTTACACTTTCATAGTAACAATACTTAGCAGCTATCAAACACAATTAATCAGGATAATACTTAACTTAGTGAAGAGCGATCCGCCTCTGTCGATGCTACGATTGAAGTGACCATCGCCTGAGCCGTGCTGGCTTTATAAGGCAAACGTTTGACAGTTAGGTGACACTTGTGACACCCAACTGTGACACGGATGACATTTGTTTTTTAATTCAAGAAGCCACATGTTTTTAAAACATTATGATTGTAAAAATTAAATCATAATCAAAAGTTTTATATAAATTATAAAATATTATACAAGCCTATAATTCTAACAAGCGCGGCTGCCTGGCGGCGGGCGAGGACTGGCTGCAGCGGCACTGCGGGTCCATAGTGACTGTAGTGTGCCGTAGTCAGGTCTCTGCACGGTCTCGTAACGTGTCGGGTGTTGTGTCGTAGCAAGTGAGCGAGCGCGTGATCCACGAGCGCGGCTGCCTGGCGGCGGGCGAGGACTGGCTGCAGCGGCACTGCGGGTCCATAGTGACTGTAGTGTGCCGTAGTCAGGTCTCTGCACGGTCTCGTAACGTGTCGGGTGTTGTGTCGTAGCAAGTGAGCGAGCGCGTGATCCACGAGCGCGGCTGCCTGGCGGCGGGCGAGGACTGGCTGCAGCGGCACTGCGGGTCCATAGTGACTGTAGTGTGCTGTGGTCAGGTCTCTACAGTCTCGTAACGTGTCGGGTGTTGTGTCGTAGCAAGTGAGCGAGCGCGTGATCCACGAGCGCGGCTGCCTGGCGGCGGGCGAGGACTGGCTGCAGCGGCACTGCGGGTCCATAGTGACTGTAGTGTGCTGTGGTCAGGTCTCTACAGTCTCGTAACGTGTCGGGTGTTGTGTCGTAGCAAGTGAGCGAGCGCGTGATCCACGAGCGCGGCTGCCTGGCGGCGGGCGAGGACTGGCTGCAGCGGCACTGCGGGTCCATAGTGACTGTAGTGTGCTGTGGTCAGGTCTCTACAGTCTCGTAACGTGTCGGGTGTTGTGTCGTAGCAAGTGAGCGAGCGCGTGATCCACGAGCGCGGCTGCCTGGCGGCGGGCGAGGACTGGCTGCAGCGGCACTGCGGGTCCATAGTGACTGTAGTGTGCTGTGGTCAGGTCTCTACAGTCTCGTAACGTGTCGGGTGTTGTGTCGTAGCAAGTGAGCGAGCGCGTGATCCACGAGCGCGGCTGCCTGGCGGCGGGCGAGGACTGGCTGCAGCGGCACTGCGGGTCCATAGTGACTGTAGTGTGCTGTGGTCAGGTCTCTACAGTCTCGTAACGTGTCGGGTGTTGTGTCGTAGCAAGTGAGCGAGCGCGTGATCCACGAGCGCGGCTGCCTGGCGGCGGGCGAGGACTGGCTGCAGCGGCACTGCGGGTCCATAGTGACTGTAGTGTGCCGTAGTCAGGTCTCTGCACGGTCTCGTAACGTGTCGGGTGTTGTGTCGTAGCAAGTGAGCGAGCGCGTGATCCACGAGCGCGGCTGCCTGGCGGCGGGCGAGGACTGGCTGCAGCGGCACTGCGGGTCCATAGTGACTGTAGTGTGCCGTAGTCAGGTCTCTGCACGGTCTCGTAACGTGTCGGGTGTTGTGTCGTAGCAAGTGAGCGAGCGCGTGATCCACGAGCGCGGCTGCCTGGCGGCGGGCGAGGACTGGCTGCAGCGGCACTGCGGGTCCATAGTGACTGTAGTGTGCCGTAGTCAGGTCTCTGCACGGTCTCGTAACGTGTCGGGTGTTGTGTCGTAGCAAGTGAGCGAGCGCGTGATCCACGAGCGCGGCTGCCTGGCGGCGGGCGAGGACTGGCTGCAGCGGCACTGCGGGTCCATAGTGACTGTAGTGTGCCGTAGTCAGGTCTCTGCACGGTCTCGTAACGTGTCGGGTGTTGTGTCGTAGCAAGTGAGCGAGCGCGTGATCCACGAGCGCGGCTGCCTGGCGGCGGGCGAGGACTGGCTGCAGCGGCACTGCGGGTCCATAGTGACTGTAGTGTGCCGTAGTCAGGTCTCTGCACGGTCTCGTAACGTGTCGGGTGTTGTGTCGTAGCAAGTGAGCGAGCGCGTGATCCACGAGCGCGGCTGCCTGGCGGCGGGCGAGGACTGGCTGCAGCGGCACTGCGCGCGCGTCGCCGCGGCGCTGCTGGGGCCCTTGGCGTTGAAGGTCCACTCGTACTATGAGTAGTTGTGTGTAGTGTACATGTTTGCAGCTGATCATAGTACTAGGCGGAAGCGAATAGGGTATATGCATTGCTTTTTTTTACGATATATCCCACACATTGTTTGTTCTGAGCATATGTCCTGCATACGAAAAGCGCACGTAATCCGATCGATAGTGTTGCTTGGAAATTTTATGGTCACTTCCAGGAATCGTTATTTCGCAAGATTTACGATGATTGTTAATACAAAAAAGATTGCATATACCTTATTTCGTGAATTCATTAGTGTTCATCTCATCCACAATGTTAGTGTACACACGTAATTTTCTATGTTTTTTTTAAATAGGTTGTTTAGATAAACGATGTTGTTATCCATGACCATAACATTTAATGGGACATGCATATTTTTTAATTTTATATTTTGTTGTATCATTGCACCATCGCTGTAGTTAGCCATTTGGTCACGTTTTATTTTCTTTTTGTTTTAGACTTTTGACATTGCTAAGATAATATATGACAAAGGCTGCTTAGAGGCTGCCGAGGAGTGGTTTGACCACAACCTGTTGATAGTAGCGACATCTGCCGTTTGCACCGCTTTCGCACAAGTAAGTTTATTTTGTAGTTGCACGTGTATTAGTCTGTAGTACCTGTAAAGCGACGGTGATGTCGTTAATACTATCTAACGGTATTGTAACTCCGTATTTTTGGAATAAACACATACAGCCATTTGAAAACAACACTTCCTTTCGTCTCTGCGGCAATCGTAATTGTGCGCATGCTGAGCGCAAGTCGATATCTAAGACGGTAAATTTAACGTGCGATTCGTTTGTTTGTGTGGAGTTAGAATACTGTTAATAGTTTTACCGTAATATAGCTCTACGCACACGGTGTTGTGTAGTCGTATCGTTGCGTTATTGGATGATAGCAAATTGAGCTCATACGTACTTCTTGTTTGAAAATGTATGGGCTCTTTTTGCTAAAGCATTATGTGCCGTGTGAATGGTCGAATACTGAACAGATAATTCGATATTTGTGCGCTCATTGACCGATAATGTGTGGGTTATCCCCAAATTCAAAACTTCCACACAAATTTAAAATTTGAATGTCGCTTAAATTGTTAAAAATTTAATTGTCTTTGCAGTATTCGGCCGTAAAGCTGTGTTTTCGCAATTTATGTCTATTGTGTAATGGGGAACTGAATCTAATAAATTACACTTCTTAAGGGGAATAAAGAATATCATTTTAAGGAAATGTTTAAAAGTTAACATAGCAATCCAATTAAAAAAATCAAGTTTGTTAATTTTAATTATTGGCTGCTGGGACTAAATTGTAAATACGTGTTACTATCGGTCGTGTATACGTGTTACTAAAAAAGGTCTCTCATTTAATTTAATACTTGTAGCAGCTTTTCACGACCAAACAGTCTAAAACTGGCGACCCCTATACATTAATATTAGTGTGTTTAATCGATAGATAATCGTTGACATACATAGTGTTGCCATCTACAAGTATCTCAATACTGGACACGTGTAGATAATTTGAAGATGGCAGCACTATGTATGTACGTATGCATGATCAATGCAAACAAAACTAACACCTCTATTCCCAAACAGATATTAGGAATATGCTTCGCTCAGAACCTGCGCGCGGACATATTCGCGCAAAAAGCGAAGTGGCACTGACAATCAGCCACTCCTGCGGCCGTGTGACGTCACACCCGGCACGCCCGCGACCCCTACCGAGCGCTCTACGAAACTCACGCACGCACATAACTAACACAACTACGCTGATGGATTTTAAGAATAGAACACCGTCTGTCTGGATTTTCGGAATAGCACCCCTACTCTGTGGACTATGAGAATAGAACCCTTTGGATTTTGAGAATAGGGTCCTATTCTCTGTGAATTCTTTGTATGCTTCGCTGTTCCTCAATGAAGGTTAATATTTGTATCACTTGTTTTGTATTTGTGCAAAGTCCTGGATCATAAAAGGCGCGGTTACAAATCGGACAGTATCTACACGTTTTGTGGTATGTCTGATCTGGGACTGAGAGTGACCTTCACATATTAGTTATTCAGCCACGATGACTACTTTTGATGTTTACGATAGTTTATAAACAATTTGATTATGTTTCATGCAAATGTAACAACTGTGGCATTTTTTATGGCCAATATACTTTAATAAATGTGAATTTATATGCGAAACAAATGGGATATGCACCTTAGCCGCTAGAGACACTAATCCCATACAAATTCATTCGCGTATTCACAATATTAATTTTCGCGTATGAGAAATCCACAATATGGTAAGACGTAGATGATGTCGAACTGCGTGATTGGTGAATATTGACGTGTCTGTCAATGTCACGTCAAGAATAACCAATCATGCTGCAGTTGGACCTCACGCCTACGTATTGCCTGGTGAATTTCTCATAATACGTAAAAAACCCTAATTTGCTCTTGATAAATGAGTTAATGATCAATTATTAACTCATCTATCATTCATCACACTGTCATCACACTAATTGTTATGAGAAGTAATGTTACATCTGCATATGGCTTAATATGTCCTTTACTCCGTCCTTATTGTTTGTTTGCTCTGCAATTTAATGAACGTTATTTAAAGTAAATCTATATTCAGAGAAAAAATAAATTGATACAGAAACAAGTAGGTCAAATTCTTGTAAATGAAATTATATTTACATTGGATGTATTTTACAAGTGTTGTTGAAATTGTGTATCATAATTTGTGTTTGTGTTAATGTAACTATTGTAGTGGAAGTTGTTATAACAATAATGAATTCTGATGACCTATTCATGGTGCTGTTTGTCACAAGTTGACGTTTCATTATTGGATTATCAACCTTATTGTTACAACTTAGAACCTCAATTGTAATCTCACTTCGCCTTGCTATCCCCACGGCTGTCACACTCTTCTTACTATCTCCATCTTGGATATTCTATTTTGTCCTTGTCTATGGCACATTCTTAACACCTTTCGATTTTCCGCTCTTTTGGTTTATGGTCGTATTCAATTGAATATCTTTGAATTTGTACACTGTAAAGCAGGTCCCTATTTGAGGATACTGATATTTATTGGCCCCTTTTTAAATATTATAGCAAGTTTGTGGGTGTTCGCCTTCACGCCTGCAATTAATACAGTTATATTTCAATACAATACGACTATACCAATAGAGTTACTCTTCCATGTTAATGAATTACCCATAGTGCCTGTAGAATAATAATATAAGAAGTTGATAAATGTTATTAGAAATATCCAATGTGTAATCCCTTAGACTTATCAGCTTTGTTAACACACTACCAAAACGACTGACGAACGATAACGAAAAAGTAATGGTTTTGAATAATAATTTCATAATTTTAAATTATTTAACTTGTTATTTATTACGAAATTACTAATAACGATCAATTTTATTTTGTATCTTGCCAAATAAATGAAGGATTAAGTTGTTTGTTAACTGAGCTGACAAAGTCAGAATGAGATGTGTTCAAATATTGGCCAATTACCTTTTAGCCTTAACGGGAGCTGTGAGATGAATTTAGTATTGGACTAAATGTTATGGAATTTGTTAGAGACGAATTTTGCAAGCTCTGACATGTGTGTTCCCAAAATAAGATTAGAATAAATATTAACTGAAAACTCCTTGCCAAGGAATGGATGATTCAATTTATGCATATTGGCAATAAATACTATGCTAAATTGACTTTAGGAAAGTATCACCAGTAAAAAAAATAAAACGATTCCATTATTTAGAATTTTAACTTAGTAACTCTTTGAATATGATTTTGACAAAGTTCAAGATCCAATCATGCTGCAGTTGGGCCTTACGCCTACGTATTGCCATTTAGTGAGATTCTCATTACAGAGTTAACCCTAATTACAATATTCTAATCGAACGCGGATGTCACAAACCATAAACAATCCAAACGTTTTTGATACAAAGAGGTTATTTATTGTGAAAAGTACATACTGAATTACTTGTAGTTATAAATCCAACAGTTGTATGTAGGAATTTGAAGATAACCTCATTTGTGAAGTTAGATTCCGATAAGTGTTAGAAGCTTGCGTGGTTTACTTGCTTGCTTTGAGCGCCAGGGGCCTTGCGTAGCGCCGCAGGAGAATAATGGCTGACAATATGTTTACTAGATAACTAGATCTTACAATTTAGCGTTAAGAGTACTAACTACTTCAATAACATGTCTCCTGACTAGACATTCCAGTATTATTGTTAACCTTTATTATAATAGTACCTATTTTATTGTATATGTCGTGTGACATGATTTTAATATAAGGCAGCTTTTTGGAAAATAACTTTAATCCGTTTACACTCCTTTTGATATTTTATCCCACTTTTAGAATGTTGACGGTAACCAAGAAATGTTTTTAATACCGCATTATAACCAGTACATGTCCGAATTTTACTAACATATTTTTGAAATACGAAACATTGCTTTATAGAGCAGTAATAATATTTCTGGAGATTTTTTACTGGATAATAATTATTATAAGAATGAAACATCACACCGAGTGATTACTTTGCATCTACATGATCACAATTTTACTAAAAAAACATCACTTTCATATAGTATTAGATAACACATAAGTAATATTTTATTTGTAAGCTTTAGGCTTTACTGAGAGAGCTTAAAGTCGATGAACTAAAATATTTTAACATTTATCTATTTACCTATTTTATAAAAAATAATGGTTGTCTGAAATGTTGGCACAATCCATTACGATCATTAGACATGTTATTGAAAGAAAATAGTGATTAAGAATACTCATTGGTTCAATATTATTAATGCTTTGTCAGATGAATTTACTAATGTTCAAACTATTTAGAAGAATAATTTAGTAATTTCATTTGTAATTGGTGATGAAAGGAAGCACAGAAATTGGTTTATTGATCGTTTATTTGAACTATATTTAGGTATTATTTTAGCTTTACAATTTAACTTCGGATACTGGCCTAAGTTTTATATCACATATAATAGTTGTAATTTTAATGGAGTCTCTAATGATTGATAAATTTAAGTATTTTTTTGCATTTTATAGTAATCTCTTTATTATTTAGGAATCTCTTTAGGAGTACCTTTTATGGTGGATAAAATGAGTTTTAACATTCCTAAGATTGCCTCACAGTTGTTGTGCCTGAAATAACATAAGACTCAGAATGTATTATGAGTTGACGCTTGTAATTGGTAGCTATTAAACAATGTCCATTTGTGTACGAATACTAAATAGATTCATAATTTTATGCTGTTAAAAATGTCACTGCCTTATTATTATATATACAATTTTTATATTTTTATTAAAGTTTTATACATTGATAATTTCGCGGAGGATCGTAAGCATTATTGTTGTTCAATATCTACTTATTTTGATAAATGAAAACAGATGTGAAATTCCTGATAAAAGTATTACGAAATTGTGAAATATATACTTATTA
Organism: Maruca vitrata; assembly: GCA_039566165.1. Lineage (NCBI taxonomy): Eukaryota > Metazoa > Arthropoda > Insecta > Lepidoptera > Crambidae > Maruca > Maruca vitrata. The sequence goes on along the minus strand of CM076923.1, from coordinate 4,702,585 downwards.
GATATTATTATTATTTATAGATTGTTGTAAAGCATAATGTATCGTACCTATTTATATATATTAGCATGAAAGTTTATGACTTCAATAATTTTCAAATGATCAGATATTGATATTTTATACGCAAATGTAGTAAATAAATTTATGAAAGAGAATATACAGTTTTTTTATTACCTAATGGTGAAAATTATGAATACAGTGTATTACTTTTGTATGTTTACTTAGCTTTTTCCATCTGTATAGATATACTAAATAAAATTGTGTTGTCTTTTGGTAACATTAGAATACCTAATGACAGTGAATAACAAAAAGACTATCAGACATATTTTGCCTGTCTATCTGTTTATTCTCGCAAATTTTCGAAACGGCTGGGCCAATTTTAACGCGACTTTCACTGATGAATAACAAATTTTACAACTTACATTATAGACCAATATAGGATTTTAACAAATAATAATTGCTGCTAAAAACATTTCCACGTGGTCGAAGTCGTGGGCGGTCGCTAGTTTAGAATACATTCAACGAGTGAAGGAATTATAAAACACGTCTTTTTCACAATTTTTTGTTCATGTGGGCACGTATTTAAGTACCTACCTCTAATGTACGTCGTGTCGTCGTACATGTTAAATGCATGTGGCTTTGTACAAATTTGCTCTCACATCCAACCATTTAGAAATCCAACCCCCGTTCCGAGATTTCAGCGAAAACTTGCCAAGTAAAACAAAAGTTGTGGTTAAAGTTACTAGTTCCAATATGTGCGGTTCCGTACGTGACCAGTGGGTGGTAACTCTCAATACACGCCTTGTCACCCGGTCTGCCCTAAAAGGTAGTAATGTACCATTTACGTTCAACTTATCACGGTTTACGCGGTACGTGCCACACGCTCGAACGACTCGATGCGAGACGAACACCCGTTAATACTGATATACCAGCTTTATTGTTTAGTAAACGAGGATTTATGCGAGTGACGTCTAGACTTTCCATTAACATGATGGTGGACGCACCAAGTAAATCGTGGTTATAGGCAAGTAAGCCGGTATCAGCCAGTTATGGCTACCTAAGCCCAGTAAAGTATCTAGGTACAACATACCTACCTAATGATGACTTGAGCATAATCTTTATTCATAACTATCACACATTAGAAAAATAATGTAATTCCGGAAAATTTACCATAAGTACATGACGTATGTACCTACCCTACCTATTACGTTTTTGGCGAGTTTTGGGTAAATAACCCGGACATATTATTTTCTCTAATATCTACACTTGTTACGAAATGAAAAAAATAACGCCACTGCATTGATTTAATAGTTGTTATACCTACGTATCTATTAATTATATTGTATACCTAATTACATTTAATTGATAGATTGGTTCCGTTTATTTCGCAACTAATTAGTTTGAGTTGATTAGTAGCATATCGGGATATAAGGACACGTTCACGTTTTCACGTTTTTATGTCATCTTTATTCATATAGAACACTGACCAGAGATTTTCCGCCTCCTAAATTTGCTCTTTTCCCAACTTATCTGGTCTTCCCTGTTAAACTACGAACTTTGGTGTTAGATTGTAGAATTTTCATACCTATTCGAAATTCATTTATGTACCTAAGTTTACTAGACTCTGTTGCCTTGAAGGAATACATCGTGAGGAAACCTGCACGCCTGGGAAGAAATTATGTAATATTTAAGTGTATGTGTGAAGTAAACCAGCCCACACTTGGCCGGCTTGGTTGACTAAGCTCTAAGAAGCGACGTAATATGGGATAAATGAATCAAACTCCAAATTAGTTTCCGTACTAAAATGCTAATTCATAGCCTGGAGCGGCCCTAAGCCCAATCGGTGGCGCGTTGACAAATGAACGCTGTCAAGCGCGTCACGGCGACGCGGCGTCAGACTGACGCGTGACGCGCTGATGGGAATCCGATGTGGCGTGTAATCCAATATATACGGGACGCGAACTATCCATTGGCCACTTAATTACGGAAACAGGAAAGGTTCGCGTTCGCATCAGGGGACTTCCATTGTGTCACGGTGATTTTCCAATACCTATCTTTGTACACGGTCCAATTAGATGGGGAATTAAACCGTTTTCGCAGTTTGTTAAATGAGCACTAGAAATTTGGGCTGAAACTGAAACAAGATTGTTGTTCATCTTCACTTCACTTAACACAAGATTAATTAAAAAAAATATAAATATGAATCACACAACATCACGCCATAATTAAATAGTTCTTATGACGTAGTAAGTCGTTTCAGCGCTTGTGTTAGCTAAGCATGTCAGAAACAACAGCGGTAGTCACAAATATACTTAAACTAACTAGTGTCACTAGTTAGTTTAAGTATATTCCAGCCCACGCTTCGCTTCGGTTATTATACATAAAAAACCTTCCTCCTAAATCCCTCTATCTATTAAAAAAACCGCATCAAAATCCGTTGTGTACGGTGTTCGGTGTGTTTAAAGATTTAAGCATACATAGAACGACAGAAGTATCGTAAATTTGGAGAGGCTTATGTCCAGCAGTGGACAGAGAAGAGGAGATGATGATGATTAGGCATACATAGGGACAGACAGACGCAGGAAGTTTTTGCTTTGCGTGATATACCTACTATGAAAACACTCAGATACGAAACAAACACTAAAGTTCATTAGATAAATACATTTTGTCCCGTGTGAAATCGAACCCAAGGATTAGTAAGACTAAGTTCTTAAACAATGTAAACAGACTACAATATAGCAAACTAGCGGCCGCCTACGATATCGTCCGCGTAAAAATGATTTTGGCAGCATTGATTTATTAATATAGCCTATAATAATAGACTACAGGCCCGTGTTGAAAAAAATTTGGGTCATTTGAACCACCAGATGGCCTATGTAGAACGATATAAGAGCATAAAATAATAAGATCAAGAATGGTGCGCCAAAAAGTCGGAATTTATTTTTGATTTTCCGACAATTTTGATTTGAGTTTTCCGTGCATCTGATCATTTAATTTTGAACGGCATTAGTTTCATACTATTTCAATACTGCTTCTAATACATTATTCCGCAACGCCGTACAAAAATCATGCGAAAAGGGGGAAAACTGAGGGTTGCAACCCCCTCTTTTCTCACCTGCACTCAGTTGGACAGCTTACAATCTACATAGGTCATCTGGTGGTTCAAATGACCGAATTTTTTTTCAACACGGGCCTGTAGTCTATAAACTTTGTAAAATTAGCTATTCATTATTCAAAGTCCCGTTAAAATTGGTCCAGCCTTCTCAGAGATTAACGGGAATAAACAGACAGACAAAAAAAATATAAATAGTCTTTTTGTTGTTGGTACCCAATAATAGATATCTATAGCGATACCAATTTAGTAAAAAGTCGTTGTTTTAATATTACGAACATACACGTCAATTTTATTTAGTTGTATAGATGGGTGCATTGACGGCCGCTCAGTTTAGGGCCAACAAAGGGCTCCAAGGGCAGGTCGGCATAAATCATCGCGCGGACAGGACGATTAGCAACCCATTAACTTGGATGAACTGTGATTAAGGAGCGGGTTTCGCCGCTGAATTTGTCACTCCTCCCCTGATGAGATTTGGTGATGGGACATCGTGATGGTTGACCTGCTGTGGTTCGTAGATATTGCGGATAGGTAAAGGAGTGGTCTTGCGATACTATTATAATAATAAAGAAAATATACCAATAGTCCGATTTAAAAGAAGAGGTGTTAGAGGAAGTGTATCTATTGTGGTGCTTACTCTCCAGTACGGGTAGGTATCACCCCAAAGACCTTTACCATAGCATAAAGCTTTTAGGTCTACCGGAAGCTCATACATCACAAAGGAAATACCTACTGAACTCTTGCTTGCAGAATAGGGTAGTTGCCTATTTTTTTATTTTGATGTAGATGGATGGACCACACAACATTTAAAAAAATGCTTAAAGAATTATTGTCATAACTTTAAAACTCGCCGAGATATTACTGTTTCAATAGCACATCATTTAGGCAAGCTCAAAACGCTCCATACAAAAAGTGACTGAATCGTGACGTCACGCTTCAGTTATTTGTATGCAACGCGCCAGAAATTTGTTCGGCAAGTATACTAAATATTGCGTTTATGAAAATGGTCTCAAAGCAAAAGTTGTTATTAATTATGTAATTTGAAATATGGTATTGTTTATTTTAATCACTTTTAATATTTTATAATGGACTCGCCCACCCAACTTCAAATGTCTATTATTGCCTCATTTTGTCAGAAATTTTAATTACAATTTGACTTATGTTATAAATCTGCCTATATCTTACTATTAATTGTGAAATCACATGTAAAATTTGACTTAGGAAACTACCCAATTGTAGTCAAGGCGTTTTCTGCAAGATGAACCATACAACATTTTCAACCACTTGATTAACTATCATTGCTGGCGAAATACACGTAATTTTAGGTAGATACTATTTACCTGCTAAATAGGTACTGAGAAAATATCATCCCAGTGAGTGTAATAATGCTAGCTGGTCCAATGGGTTAACTGATTATATTATTATTTACTAGTGACCCGCCCTCGCTTCGCTTCGGGTATATTATACATAAACTGTACTCTTAAATCCTTCTATCTATAAAAAAAACCCGCATCAAAATCCGTAATGTACATAGTTTTAAAGATTTAAGCATACATATTACCTACATACATATAGGGAAAGACAGACGCGGGACTACTTTATACTATGAAGTGAAGACAAAACTACATTTATTAAGATCCTGCTACGTATCTACTATTATTGTTCTGTTATAAACAGGACTGAAGACTACCAGCATACTCTTTTATAATTTTGTAAGTGTACCTATATTGGCAAAATTTCATGGACAATTTTATGCAGATTGATAGTCTTAAATAAGTATCTACTAAGTATACTGAGACTAATGAATTTGGCCGGCGGATCAAGTTTAATTAGGTATCTACCTACTGCGAAGAATAAACGGATGTTAATGAAAAACAAGGTCTAGATTTTTTATTGTCTCCGTATTTAATTAATGAGATAGATACTTATTTATACCAACTTATTACATTCTTACGCAATATCCCTGATGGTCCAGACTCAACATAAATACTGACTGCCAGGGTAGAGTACTTTTTACAATTATTAAGCAAGTATTTAGATACTTATGATGGGATATCATTCTCCTTTTATACGTTTATCAAATAACTGCTGAAATAGACAAATGATAAATGAAAAAAGTTAAAGGTAACTAACTAATTAAGTATATATTTTCTGGTGTTATAATCAGTCGGGTAAAAACGCTACCTAATTTCATAGTCAATTGACTGCTCATGCGGTTCAAAACCCGAGCAAAACTTTCTCTAACACGATACAGTTTCAGCCTCATTTTTCAACTGAACTTCTGTTAACAAAAACTGCTGTTCCAAACTCCCATCTATTCAAAAAGGTAAAATGCGAAATACGATTACAATAATTACCACAGAGCGCTGAAAATGTGCAACGCCGATTTTGCATGTCCAATGTAAGGAGAGCTCTGGCCTTGCGTTCAGCGTTGGGCGGGACGTTGTTTGAATAATTTCGCAAGAGGCGCGAGAGATCTGGCTAAACTGGGCGGGGGAGCAAGACCTGTGCAGTCGAAGCCTTCTTTGTCCGCGCAGGAGAGCCTCGCTCATTTGCTGAAAGCCTCCGGCTCAAGTGTCGTCAGAAATCCGGCCATTTCTGTTCCGACAGTGCATTTAAAAATGAGGCGTTTTGAATTTGCAGCCATTCGTTCCGGGCGAAACTGCGACCCGGAAACCGTGGCCCGCGAATTTTGTTAAACGCTTTCACTGAATCCCAGGTGTCGCACGAAAATGTTTTTTATTTCACCATTTTGAGCGCTGCCCGGGATTATTAAAAACAAATGGTGTGCATGCTGTTTGCTTCGTTCATACGTTTGACCGTAATATTTCAGCTTGAATATGTTTTATTTCAGACTAGCTGTGCCCGCAACTTCGTCTACGTGGAATAGTAATTTTGGCAGCATAATGCCAATTTTTAGGCAATTTTGAAAGACAGATAAATACAGCTCTTTAAATTAAGAAAATAGGTCGACTCCTATAACCGAACTGCACCGAAATTAAGTAAAATAATTGATTTGGGTTACTGAAATTTGGACACAACACTTTTTCTACCGACCTATCATCATCGTCATCAGCCCATTCCTGGTCATAGACCTCCCCAAATGCTCGTCACTTGCGTCTTTTTTCGGCTACTCGCATCCAGCTCCTTCCAACCTTCCTGCGCACATCGTCATTTCACGAACATAATATGACACTTTTTAGAGATTACTTTGCATACACTGTAAATGTAATTCAATACGCTCGAATAACTTAATTTTTTTCTATCGGGCAGCCCCTTGAATCAATCGATCTCACCCCACTTATTTGAATTTATAAAAGTACTTACCGGAAAGGTTCACGCTTCAAGCTTTTAAAAAAAGCAAAACAAACGACTTATCGACAATACTCCATCATATTTATCTGCTCTTATCTCGAACAAATTATCAGAAAGAACAAATCGTAACATCATTATCAGAAGCCGATCTCCGATATCTAAATACCGAGGCTTTTCAAGGGAACTCATTAGCCGGTAATACAAGATGGTGGCGAGTAAATTAGAAAAAAAAACATTTCAAATAAAGAAGTTTATTTTAAAGAAGGTTACACGCGTAAGGAACCTACATAGGCGTATATACTTGCTTTATTTGTGGATGAAAAAAAACACAAATGACGCTTGTGTTTCTGTATTTCAAACACACGATTATTTTATTTTCGACGAGTGTTGTCTATGTGTAGACATGTACCTACAGTAAGAATGTTTAACTGAACTAAAAAAATAGATAGCGCATAGTATACATACACAACTCATACATTCTTGAGACGAATTCTGACTCGGACGGAAGACTTAGACAGAAAGTTATAATATTTTCTGAAAGATATCATCAATATTACTTTCCGTATTCTGTACCAATTACAGTATAATAATATGTTTTGATAGCATACTGGACAGTTAATTTTAAAAGCGAGAACATTTTGTAAAGCTTGTAAAACGTGGTAGAGCTAACCTCAACGCTTGTTTATTCGATTCCAATTTGTGCGTTCAATTCCATTGCGATATTTTCGGCTGATGTTCAAATATTGCCATATGTCGGCGTAGCATGCTTCTATATAGCGGGCTTACGGGGAATGTAATAACATAGATAGCGACGTTTCGAGCATAATGCCTACAATTTGAAATCGCAAATGCCTCCGCGGGCAATTCCAGGGATATTCGGCGCGGCTCCGCGAAATATAACGTATTTTTTATTATCTCGAGACGACTTTAGTAATCGCTGAGACGACTTCTAGGCTTCTCAACTCCGACCGTCGTTTTGTCGCAAGTACGCCGTATATATCCACTTGGCGTCTCTATGTTCAATAGGCTTAAGAATTATACTTATCCGTTTTTTGACCGTGAAAACCGTTTTTTTTTTTCGAAACGTTTTTCTACTACCTAAACGATAATTTTTCATTTTGTTTCAACGTTAAAAGGTATTGATAATTTCACGTGAAACATAAAGATATAAAGTTTAGATAGGTACTTTTCAAGAGCATTCACCAAAAAAATTATACGTCCAGAAAATTTCATAACATTTTAATATGAATAATGTTAGTAACACATCAAGCTCTAACAAGATACCTTTAACAGTTACGGAGTTTAAAGTGTAACGAGAAAACTTTGAACATTCATTTTCGCTTGCGGTCTTATTTCGAATATAAAATTTTCTGGCAATCTCACATATTTTTCAGTTTGTTTAGCCAACGCATAATGAGGAGGAGTATAAAAGGTACATTTAAATTTCAATTAAATATTTATAAGATTATTCAGATTTAGTAGGTAATATTGACTCTACATAAGTTTTTAATAAATTTATCACGGGTCAACAGCTTCGTAATATTTATTCAAGTTATTTGGCATTTTTTTGTTGCTTGGGTGTCCTAACCTTGATTGTTATTTAAAAAAAAACATTATAAAATATTTTCATTGCTTTGCAAACGATATAATGCACGTTTTACAACGCTGTAAAGTAAGAGCACAAATTTCCAAGCCAACTATGGAAAAGTTTGCCGGACGAAATGTCCTGGGAGCCACCAATGCACCATGTATTTATGGGCAAAGTTGCGAAATCGTGTTTAACGCATCCTGTATATGCCGCAACTTACTTTTTATTGCTTTATTATACAGGTCGCTGTGGATTTTGGCTCACGGCGAATTTATAGGCAGCCAGTAACATCGCATACAAACTGGCGGTTTCGGTGTTTTTGTGTACGAAAGAAATAACTGTAATATTGTTAGATATGGTACTGTCAGGTGGTCTAAAGGACTGACCTTTTAAATGCATTATTCTGTTCTCTCATTCTTGTTTGCCTAATGGTAAGCTTAGTTAAGCGTAGACCACTTGCCTACAAGAACTTATAGATAGATAGTTCAAGACTCATGAAGAATGATTATGGCAAATATAAGTTACCGATCAATGAAATCAGAACTTACAGGGAGAGTGTATGGTCTTATATTGCTTAAAAGTTTAGGGGTGAGAGCCATCCGCTCGCCCGCAAGTCCGGTGATGATGACGAGGCTACGCCAAGCCATCATCGTATGTCAGTTAGGAACAAATAACTTATGAGTTTAGTTACCTATTACTTGGCCTTTTGTTTCAAACCGAGCAGAACTTCGTAAAAGAATGGCTGCTTTGCTTACCTACTCTACAGTTGTATTATCTACAGTCGAATGAGGTCGTTCGTGATAACAAACTATTTCCGTGGAACCTCTAAGGACCTTAAAGCAGCCCCATCTTATGAAACCAAAAACGATAGTCCTTTTTAAACTTTGAAATTCCATTTTCGAATGATCCATAAACCTTAGAGGCGTTTATTAAAACGTAATAAGCCGAAATGAAGGAGTCGTCAGCGGCTCGCCTTGGCTAGCTGTAATATGGCAGCTGGCGAGTGTCCAAATTGCCCCACTTGCTTCAGCGACGACACTTTATGACCACAAACTTTATGAAAATGAAAGAATGACCCGTTTTATTACTTAACTATGAATGATTCTTTCGTTATGAGTTGGTTAATTACTTTAGTAAAGATCAAGTGGGTATCTGAGTAATTGATAACTTCTTCTATGGTATTCCATAGAAATCTCTATCATAGTTATACTAACACAATAATATCTCCTAAATACTTTAAGCAGATAAAATATTTTGTCTCAAAACCCTATTTTTAATCTAATGTAAGGTAAAACCGTGCCTTTCATTTAAAAACAAGTAAACAAATCTTTATCTTTTGAATGAAAAAAAAATCTACTGCGATGATATTCGAATTTCAAATTGAGATTATTTTCACCAGACCTACTTTTATATTACATCTGTCTACTGCGTTGTTGCGGAAAATTTCAGCCCCGGATTAGTGAACTATGACTCGGCCATAAGCCACCACCTGGCCCCATTTAAGAGTAATAGTATTAGCATTTCCCCTTGTAAGGGTGTTCTATTTATTATACTTTATTCCAAACGAATTTCGTCGTTATTATACTAAGGACCGTAAATGCAATGTTGAGAGGTTGGAGTTTATGTAAGTTAGCTGGGAATATAACGATGAAATGAAATGAAATGAAATGAAATAATTTATTCTGCAAATTTTTATGTGATAAAGGCGAAATAATAGTTGGTTTTAACTACATATTTTTGGCATGGGGTAGTAATGGCATTTTTTATGATAGTGTCTATATTTTGTTATTTCTCTATTTATAAAAGTTATTAAAAATCAAGTTTGCCTGACTAATTTCTAAAATAGACATTATTGTAAGCTTGTATTTTGATATCTCAGTATTTTAGAAAAAAAAATCCAAAACCTTACGCATTTATTCACCTTTACAGTACAATATTCGCTTAAAATAAATTACTTGAGAAATGGACAAGATAATTTTCGTTGCGGCTTATAAATATATCAATGCCTCGCAAACTATTTCGTTTGTAATGAACCCAACAATATTAGTTGCATGATTAATTACAATCTTGTAGTGTAGGATCGATTAATCAAAAGGATTCACTTCCAATTTAATAGACGTCGTAACAACGGAATTTATTGTTCAGGTCATAAATCCTCCACCTAGGTATTAGGTACACTGGTGATGGATTGTTTGTTGTGACTGCTAATGAAACCCGCGGCACCTACAAGTTCTTCGGAATTTGTAGTTGGTCTTTGAAAGGGGTGAAGGTTATATTACCTAATTCCATATCAATATATAATTTTAAACTGTCATGGTTACACACATTAGAAAACTAAAAGTGTCCGGGATATTTACCATGTTGTTTTGTTTTAATGAGCTCCCGATTTTTCGGCACTGTTGCAAGCGCCATGATCACGGGTGAACTGTAGGACTGCGAGAATGACGGTAGGTATAAGGGCAGACATATCGGACATATATATAAATAAATAAATGTTTCGGCTGCACAATGCGTGTCACAGACATAACCTCCACCAGACCATTGTACAGTGTACAATGAGGTCTAATACTAGGGGTGTGAGCCTTCCGCTCCCCCGCCAGCCCGGTGAAGTTGTAGAAGCCATCTTAGGCTAACAGCTTAGTCCTTTCGAAAAAAAAAAAAAAAGAGCAAAAAAAAAAAAAAATGAGGTCTAATTAACTAATTTTCCAATTGTAGTTCTGACAAGTACCACTGTTACCTCGCAATGTCGGATTGTTAATTAAATATTATCACATGGACTGACAAAAGGTGCTAATCAAATGAAATAAATGACGCATTTGTATAATTTGAAGAGCTTTAATTATTTTTAATACAGCTTTTATTCGCTTAAACTCAGGTATCAAAACCACTGTAGACGGTAAGCAATGAACGGGGCAATGAACATCTATCATATTCAAAGTTTAAATTATTAATGCAATGAGTCTAATACAATTTATTACTAACATGGCAAATAGTAGAAAATAATATTATGTTTTTCTATTTAAGCTTGGCGTACCCCCTTATTGCTCGTGTCTCATCACATCATCATCATCAGCCCATTTACGTCCCCACTGCTAGGGTACGGGCCTAGTCTAAACTAGGGAGATGAGGCCTTAGTCAACCACCCTGGCCAAGTGCGGGTTTGTTGGTTGACCAAACCACCTAAAAAATTTCTTCGTAGGTGTGCACACCTCGAAACCATCGTGAGGTAACCTGCAGGTTACCTCACGATGTTTTCCTTCACCTTTAAAACGTCGGATAACCGTATGCATATGCATATTACAACGTTGGAAAACGATATTTTTCGGTCATTGCAACCGTTCTACTATTTTTTTCTCGCAAATTTCGCCCCCACTTTACCCAATCCCTTTAGAAATCGAATATCGGATCGCCGAAACGGTATCCCGTGATCCCCTCTCACTGAAAATTATAATTGTCTTGTAACTGAAGATGTTAATTTTGGCTTCAATTCGAGACAGTTGTTGATTTAATCTTTGCCTTCACCTGACCCCATTAATCTTTCGTTTTCGACTAACGAGTTCCATTCCTGTTCCGAGGGATATTTTAATTGAAACAGTTCGAAAAACAATTCTGTTTTTGATTCGTTTTTGAATTGTATTCTATTTTTGAGGGCGTTCACAAATTGCTTGCCTATAGTGATCAAATGAGTCCGGCCAGTGACCTAAGTAAGGCAATTAGGATTGGCCTTTGTTTGCGATTCCAGATCGTTAAAAAAATATATAAATGAACATTAACAAATGAACATCAGAACACTAATGACGTTAATTTTAAATCGTGTTCGGCGCTCGTTGCAATATCGTCTCCACAAATTGCACACGTTTTCCGCAGCGCTATCAATTTTAATCAATCAAATGAGACTGGCCGAAACGACAATAGCATTAAAGTATACGTTACGTTAATCGCCGTTGCATTTGGTAAAAGTCCGCAATCAGACACCTCATTTGCATAAGCCCGGCTGTAAATAACGGCCCTGTGCGTTCACAATACAATTCCCAGTTGGCCACAGCTACAATTGTTGCGGTTTAAAACCAATTTTAAAGTTCCGAATTCGGCGGTCGTACGCGTAATCGAGATCTGTATACATCCATTATCACTTACGGGTGGATTGGCTTTTGATAGCTTACATGACGGTAGCTTTGAGTTTATCGGTAAATTATTATTTGCCTTAACTCCTTCATAATGAAATGGTTTGTTAAATAAAACCACTCAATAAAAACTAAACATGTAATTGTATGGTCAATTTTCCCATAATTTCTATATTAATAACATAATTATATTTATGATAAACTGAAAATGTCCAGGATATTTACCATGTTGTTTTAATGAGTTCCCGGTAGTTCACCCGTGATCATGGCGCTTGCAATAGTGCCGAAATATCGGGAGCTCATTGAGACAAAACTATTTATTTTCTGTTTTCTAATTTGTGTAACCATGACAGTTTAAAATTTATAAATTTTAAAAGTAATGTGTTTAATCCGGCATTGTACCGATTACCTAGGCATTCTTTACAATAAAACTAAATTTTTAAACCAACCATACTACTTATGGTACCTACCTGTGAAGGACGACCTAGCATAGCCTAGGCCAAATAAGTTTATCCTAAAACTACTAGCGAGAAACGCTCTCTTCGCAAAAAACACGCATGTGCTTAGACATACTAGACAATAGAACACAATTCATGTCTTATTAGCGCTGTCTGATTGTGGCAGTTGTAATAAGTATTAGCTCTTAAAAGATCACTACCTATCTAACTAAATCACAGAGAAGAAAAATCGATTACATACACTACTTGTGCTTCAAATGGCATTCTATGCAATGCCATGTTATTTCATACATTTCCTAGCTAAAGTGTAAAACAGTTCAAACATTGAAAATCATTTCATACATTGGCTGAACAACCCCGGCATTCTATAATTTTTCTGGGCATTGTATAGAATGCCAGCATTATAAACATTGCCTATAACATGTACATCACACTCTTCATCAAACTCCAAGACTAGATATAAAAAATATACTTCATACTGTTTCTTTATAGAATTAAATCCCTGTAGATAGTAGATAAAACCTTCGCTAGACTACGAGCGAACCTTCATTACACAAAACAGCAATGAAGCTTATCTTGTTAAAATGAAAGATTTGATTAGATTCCTCTTGAATACCATTACCCGTTTTAAGCGTGAATTGTAGTACTGCTGCATTATTTGTTATAACAACAAGAAGAACAGTTTTAATGCGAAAACTAAATTAAAGCAATTCGCTGCAAAGCGTAGAAGGTAGTTCTGAAGTGAAGGCTTAAGATATTTGCTTGCGAAGCACCGAGCTACTGGCTACATCGTTTGGCGCCGTTCTCAATTTAGTTTGTGTATTTTTACCCTCAACGTAAAATGGAGATCGCGAAGCATATTGTAGACTGAGATACAGAATCTTAGCAATAAAGAATAACGTTACTGCGATAATGTTTATAGTCAGAAAGGAGGATAAGTTTATATTCATGTTTGCTTTTGCAAAGTTGCTATAGAAAATTGTTCTTTTTGAGATAATGTGAGATCGTAGGGTTACGTAAGAATATGCAAGATATAAAATAACATTTTTATATAAAACTAGATGACCCGACAGACTTCGTCCTGTCAAAAAAATTTGAAACAGAAACAGAAGGTCTGTTTTTAGGGTTTTCCCGGCAATAATTCGATTTTTTCTCGCCGTAAGAACCATCCTTGGACTTCAACGAACATTTTAAAAAAGAATTGGCCAAATTGGTTTAGGCGTTGTTTAGTTATGCACTTACCAGCACATTTTGCGATTCATTTTTATATTATAGATTATTACATATTTCAACAAAAACAGAATAATCAAAGGCACAAGTTTTTGTGTTAATACTTCTCTAGATAACGATAAATTATTAAAATATTTGTTATCATCAGTTTGATATTCAGATTCATTTTTCTTAACAGGCTGGAAAAACAGAGAACTGTTTTTTTAAATACAAAGGATCGTATGCACATTTATATACCTTAAGTAATGACAAGGCAATAGGCCTGTATTTCCAAAACGCCATTACCGGTGCCCGGGCACAGATTGAAAGGGTTATATTATAGGGTTACAGCTTTTATTTAACGCTTAGAGTTAAACGTTAATCTGTGTTTTATTTCGCCGTTCCAACCTGCTTTATTTATGTTGTTTACGCTTTAGGTATGATATGAGAGTTTTTATTGTGGTTTTATGAAGTCGGGTCAAATGTTGGTTGGGGCGAGGTGAATTTATACACCATTTGCTGGGGATATATTTTTAGAGTCTGCAAATAGCAAACAGTGTCGTTTTTAAATGAAAATCGTCGTGGTGTTTCGTTCGAATGACGTGTTTTCCGGAAGGCGTTTCAGAAGGAAAGTGAATTACTATTATCCACGAACTTATATATTATTTTTTGTGTATGTATTAGTCGGTATGTATAACTTAAATACAAAATATGGAATTTGCATTAACTGTGCGAAACTAAATGACGAACCTATGTAGAGTTTGTAAGTTTGTTTGAACGTGCTATCTCAGGAACTTCTGGTTCAAACTGAAAAAAATATAAAAAGTACTGTGACCTGCCCAGGATTATGAAGAATAATTGTACGAATTCATCATATTAAAATACTACATTTTTAGTTAAGCTTTTCGCAATGTAATACCTATTATTACTTTTGCGTTGATAAAGGCTTCCAATAATATTTTTTATCACATATAATCCATGCGACATCATCATCATCATCAGCCCATATACGTCCCCACTGGTGGGGCACGGGCCTACCCTAAATTAGGGCGATCGAGCCTTATTCAAGCACGCTGGCAAAATGTTTGGTGAGTTGGTTGACTACACAACCTTAGAATTGATTTGTAGGTGTGCCTGGTGTGGTGTGACCTGGTGTCTTCACGATGGCTATCCGTCGAATTTTTATTAGGTACATGGCTTGGAGATCGACAGCTTTGGAGTGAATTGGGGTAGGCCTTTGCCCAGCAGTCGGACAGTATAGAATAAGTAAAAAAAAAATGTATAGAAAGAATATGATATGTATTATAGATGATGTACTGTTTAACTGTATAGGACGTCAAGCGTTAAAGTTCCATGAATTGCGTTACACAAACACCTACCATCCGTATGAAATCAGCTCTGCGATTTGCTGCAATGTACTGCAGATGGGTTTTATTAGCATGTAAATTTGCTCATCAATTAACTTGGTACGGCGGGTTACGGGAACATTTCATAAGCATTTGCATAATGGGATTGGCCTCGGTTGCACTGGGGCATACGATCAACTTTTTGTCAATGACTTTACAGCGGTTCTCAACCTTTGGGACTTATTTTTGTGTCATCATCATCATCAGAATGGGCTGATGATGAAAGTACGTCACAGTAGTGGAGACGTATATGGATACGTCTCCACTAGTGAGTCACGGGACTACTCTAAACTAGGGCGGTAAGGAAGGCCTTACCGTTATAGTTAAGAGTTTAGTAACTAAGGAGTCAAGCACGCTGGCCAAGTGCGGATTAGTTGACTACACAACCTTAGAATTTCTTTGTAGGTGTGCAGGTTTCCTCACGATGTTTTCCTTCACCGTTCAAGTGTTGAATAATCATCAGTACATATGAATTTCAAATTTGAAAAACACAGTGGTACGTGGTGGTGTTTGAACTGGCGACCTACGATTGTATAGGTAGTGTATAATGTTTTACTAGTTCGTCTACATAATATGTACGTACACAATTCTTATTTATTTTTTTTGCATTTCAAGTTCGTTGAAAATAATTGATGATGATTGAATAACGACTAAAAATCTGACATCAATGAAATACGAGGCATACTTACAAAAATTACATTGCAACATTTTTGGAGCATTATATGTCATACTAGCTGTGCCAGCGACTTCGTTCGCGTTTTCCCCCGTTTTTTACACATTTTCCATTGTATCTTTGATCCTATTGGTCGCAGCGTGATGTTATAATAGCCTAAAGCCTTCCTCAATAAATGGTCTATACAACACAAAAAGATTTATTAATTCGAACCAGTAGTTCCTGAGATTAGCGCGTTTAAACAAACAAACACTTCAGCTATATAATATTAGTATAGATATCCAAGAACTGTCTATATGATTGTAGTGTTCTCAATTTAGAGATGACAATATATACTCATAATCTTCTATAAATTAATGAAATGAATATACAATTTCCTGTTGGCAATCATTCAGATCTTCAATTCAGGAGGATTATAGAAGCTTATAATAATCCCTATCTATTAGATATTATGAATTTCAGATCGACTAATATTGAGCATATTCCATTCCATCATCGTCGGATCTTGATAATATATTAAATTGAACTCGGCTGGTTGAAATACGGAGAACAGTGAAGGCTACTATTACTTACCCGTAGTAATATATTTAAGGGATTACCAGGAACCAGTATTTGTAAAATGTTGAATACCACTGCTTTTCAGCATCGAATAATGGATATGAATTTTAGGGAACATTTTATTACATGACGCGGTGAAAATGGGAAGAGTGAGTATCGTGATAAGTAAAAACTGTAAAAGAATTGAGGAAAGACAGAAATATAACTCCATAAATTCTGTATAACCCATGTAGTCTATAATATGTATAAATAATTTATGACCATTCAGCTCGATATTATGATTTATTATATTTTCCTAACTGACATACGATGATGGCTTTGTGTAGCCTCGTCATCATCACCGAACTTGCGGGGGAGCGGATGGCTCTCACCTCTACTGACATATTGATGCGTCCATAGTTTACAATTGTAGGCCTAAAAAACAGAACTTTACTTTCTAGGAAGATCATTTAAATTTTGTAGTAGTAGGTAGCTATCAGTTTTCCTGTGTTTTAAGGTTATTTTCATGTCTATTCCTGTTTTTGAAGGTAAATATTATATTATGCTACTACGTCAATATTTAGAATAATACAAATAACTGTACACTACTCTAGTAGTCCGCAGTTCGTAGTCCGTAGCAGTAGGCTCTTTGCAACGTTGTTGATAAATTAAGAAAATAATTGCTTGC
This sequence comes from Maruca vitrata, assembly GCA_039566165.1. Taxonomy (NCBI): domain Eukaryota; kingdom Metazoa; phylum Arthropoda; class Insecta; order Lepidoptera; family Crambidae; genus Maruca; species Maruca vitrata. The sequence goes on along the minus strand of CM076923.1, from coordinate 4,685,478 downwards.
TTCTCGTCTGTACAATCATAAATTCGACATAACAATAATTTAATACTAATATAAATATGTTAAGATTGCCACAGCCCAAATCACTGGACGGATCTTTAAGAAATGATTACCTGAAGCGAAGTAAGGGCGGGTCAGTAGTAATAGATAAATATCAAAGTACAACTATATTGTCCATACTTCGCGTCTTTTAAAGAGTCATATTTTGGTACTGCACAATAATTTCATACTTCGCCCATTTCCCTCACATCTGTTCCCTTAACCGCTCACTTACAACGCATTAACAAAGCAGACGTAATTAAATATACCGTCTCAGTTGGGCTCGGCCGTATCCTTGGCGGCAAGTTTTGAAGTTGTAGTACGTCGATTAAAAGTTGCCAAAAGTAACCGCAGTGAAGGTAAAGTACAGTGAAGAAATTAATCGACTCAAAGTTTTCTTGCCATATGGTTGGATATAATCTTACTGAAAAACAATTTGTCTTTAGATTTGTTAATAGTTATTACGTTTACTTCAGGATGTTTGTTTTTAAACCTAAATTACGTTAAAATGACAATTTGAATTTTACTAGAAACACGAAAAAAAATTGTTTAAGGTACATAAAATATACCAAAAAGAAGAATCATAATGTACTTATGTATATATGGATACTACATAACAGGAAGAAAAAACACAACATATACTGCTGCGGTTGTGAAATTATCAAACACACAGTATGGGATTTTAGACTTTCGGGTTCCATTACACTAAAATTAGTCTTTACGGGTCTACACGTACCAATTACTAATACAATAGGTTTAGCCCAGGTGTAACCCAGTCGAAACGTCGGGCAGTAAGTAGCTATGTAATTTGCTACTCCTAATATCGCGTGTAGACACAGTATGGGCTCGTAAATAGGGTATGTTCTATAAAGAACAAATTTTGTTGGTACAAGCAAGATGTAAGTTGGTTTACTGTCATTTTGGTTCGTGGCATGTCGTTCGCACCCTAGGCACTTGCTTTAAGGCGCCTGAGGGTTATCGCTCCGAATTTGCTTCAAACATTAGCAGTTCTTATCTATTGCCCGTTTAAAGTGGCTTGGATTTTAGAGCGGAAAAATATCAGTGTAGAAGGCACGAGCACTTTACGATGTGTATACGTCTTAGTTTTATAACTAAAGTTTTCAGCACTTTAGACAGAAACAGCTTTTTGAACATATTTTAAGGGTGTTCAGTGTATATTTTTCTGATATTTCAATGAAATTCTCTGTCTGCTGAAATCTTGCTTCACATCTTCAAATCTTGGTCACAAGCAAACAATACAATTTTTTTTGTGTGTCCTTTTAATTTTTCTAAACAAAGCTCAAATGAACCCTATTTAATAATAACATTTCAGTTCAAAGTGGAGTTTACACCCATCAGTGATAGGAAAACATTGTTTTAGCCCAAGCCCCGATGTGTCTAGTGCAAAATCTTTTGTAATTCAAATTCTGATCCTGAATACCAAATAGTGTGTTTTTCTAAAGATAACCATGTCAAAAGGGGTTCAATGCATACAAATTGTGAGTTATAACCTGTTTCTCCTGTGTATGGGAAAATAATGGTCGTGTTCCTTTGGGCGAGGCTAACACAGGTAAAGGGAAGGATGTTATCTTTTCATTACAAGACAGTAGTCCTAAGTAAACTAGATTCCATGTGGGAACTACAGGGTACATAGGCATAATAACTATTCCGTTGGGTATCGCTTGCCCGTATTATGGTGGATGGGATATCATTGTTTGTTTATGCCTTTGTAAATTTGTAGGCTGGTGGAAACTAAGCATTAGTTATCTATAAATCTAAAGCATTAAGCCAATTGCTACACCCTTACAAGACAATTGCTACACACTTCATAAACTGTGCTGTAAAATGTACTTTAATGTGTGCAATAAATGAATAAATAAATAAATAAATTGTCAGTTTTTAAGTTCATGACTACATGACATTAGTTTGAGGCATCGTGTCTTGAACTTCGAAGTAAGTTTTGAAATAATAAGTTACCTAATTCGTATTTTATTCAGGGTGGCATAAACTTGTGCCTATTTATGAAGGTAAATCTTATCTGAATTACAGAATCGACTGAGTTGGGTGTACATTTTAACTTTATTTGTTGCTTCATTTCTCAGTAGCATTCAAATTGAAAACTCTCTCGTAACGTTTCGTAATACACTCTACTTTAACGTGTGACAACATTCGATAGCGCTGTCGACGCTCTCCTTACATTTGCATAAAACTCACATCAATTGTAGCCGAAACCTCTGGAAAAAGTGCTTCACCCTCCCTTCATAAATCATTTTATCTCTTCTAAAGAATGACTAATGAAGACGGAAAGAATCCCCCAAGAATGGAAATAAAAGATTAAAGAAACAATCTGTTTGAAGCGAATTCATGGGCCTCATCACTTACAAAGTAATTGTATTAGTTTGGTTATATCCTGGTGGTCAAGTAAATACGTTTAGCCGGAGCTTTATGAAAAATTCAACAGTCATCCTTTCAATTTAATTGCCAATGTCAATAGTAGAGCACTTTTGAAATTAACAAATGTCCGCTTTTCGTTTTCTGATCGCGTTTGTTTTTAGGATCGGTTTGATTAGATTTTATGAACGAGAACCTCCTCATTTTTGAAGTCAGTTAAAAACATAAATTTTAACAGATTAAAATCGCGTGTGATATCATATTTTGCAGAACCCGACGAGCCATTTAGGTACTTAGTTTTGTAATCTTCAATAATATTTTATTAAACAAGAGGCAGATATATTATAAGGTGCTTTAGGTGACACAAAGGTGCCCTAATTCGGACACTTTGTGATATAGCTACCTAGAATCTTTTAATTCATATTTCAGTGTCAAACGATTGCACAGATTTAAAACGCAAATTACTACGAAGGTCTAATGTCCACCGCGTAGATCAAAAATAGCTGAATGCCTTAATAAAGCATCTCATTATACAACTTTCCTAACCCACGGGTACAGTCGCCGTCGTATATTAAGGTTCTAGTGGACACCGCTGATACAGTGCTTCGCAGCCGGCGCCAGAGTGATGGCTCGCGCGTGACGCCGTGCGAGCCTATGGCCGTCTACGGGTTTTGAATACCCGCGCCGGCTGGCTGAGACCGGCCATTCATTTTACAAGCGATTTACTTGCGTGACTGTACGCGCTCATCCACAAGATGGCGCGACCGTGTTGCGTCCGCCATAGGGGTGAGAGCCATCCGCTCCCCCGCAAGTCCGGTGATGATGACGAGGATACTCCAAGCCATCATCGTATTACTATGTCAGTTAGGAAAAAGAAATCTCTCCAAAGGGCGGTTATACAAATCAAATCGAAACTTGCAAAATGTTCACAAAAACCTGATAAGGTAGGACCTATCAATTGACACCATTTGTCCCTTATTATAATATGTTTGTGGGCCTTTAGTTTTTTAAGGCCCACGATTGAATAAAATCGTTTCAGGCTCTTTTATGTTGTTGCTTAGTTAATACGAAGACGAACTATCGTACAAAAAGAAGTAGAATAATTTAGGTGTAAACTAAAGATAGTTATTGCATTAGTCCCTTGGGTTATTACTCAAATTACTGGCACAATACCAGAGGTTATAGTATAATTTGTCCTAATATTTATGTCCACCCATTTGGCGACACTATAAACCACGACACAGTAAAAATAACATGAACAGGAAGGAATTTATTTTGTAGTGGGTATATATTTTAACATACCTATTTAATGCTTAATTTTATTTACAGTACTTCTTGCTCGCAAACGTATTAAGTACTGTGTAATTACTAATGACTCTCAGTGCTCTTACACAAAATATATCGCCGTAGGTATAAATCAGGTATTATCGTTATAGCTACAACTTTCCGTAAATGACCCTGGCAATTTCAAGTACACTAATGTTTACATTCATATTACAAAAGCTTTGTATAAGTAAAAGTTCAATATTATTAACATATTCACTTGGATATTACTCTAATTGGTTGGTGTGGATTTGAATATTTATTAAGCTAATTGAGCTCAAAACATAACCTTCTTTTTGTCGCATTTGGGTTAAAAATTAAAAATATGAATTACATGAAAGAAAGTTCTATCCATAAACAGTAGTGGACAAGTTTGGAAGAGACCTTTGCCCAGTAGTGGGGTGATACCGCCGCTTAGGCGATGAGGTACGCCTCGGAGTTTAGTGGGTACACCCCTGTAGCGGTACCTTGAGTTGGCTATCGAAAACTTACGTACGTTAAAAACCTATCGACTTGTTTTTTTCATACGAACGATTTTAGTTCGTAGCGTGACCACCAGGGGCGCTGTACAAGTTTTTCATAGATATTTACGTAGGCGATATCGAGTCCGTAACTTTTAAACTCATGGTAGCACTACTGAGCATTGCTCCTTATCCCAGGATCAGCTGCCGGTTTTCCATCTCAGCACAGGCAGCAGGCGTGTGACGGTGACAAAGTGACGGTGCATCAAGCATTCTCCGAGTAAAAAAAAGGTTAAAAAGACGGTTATTTTTACACGTAAACCTACAAGTAGATGATAAGTAAGATCTGTTTCACTGTCCTATACTAAAATACAACATGGTTCATTACGTATGAGCGTAGTAGTACGTTCCTGGGGTTAACGACCCAGTATTGTGTTTCATAATTCACTCGGCCCGGGAATTACGCGACTGTTCAGGTGTTGTGTCAATAAAGCTTATTCGCACTTTGGAGGGCGAATCGTTATGGAAGTGATTAAAAAGTCCGGACGCTAGATAGCCATTGGGACCTTGCCAATTAAAAGTTGCCTTCTGAAACGCTCGATTACATCTCTTTTCGAGCGTAATGCGATGATTTTTTTGGTATATGACATAATTATTGGTTTTTCAAGTTTATGACACACGAAAAAGAACTAAATATGATGTTTTTTAAACATCAAATATATGCTAAATTGAAATGAGTAAACCAACAAAAAAAAAACAAAGTTTCAATCATGAACTAATATTTTGGGATTTTATGAAGGTTTAGCTAACCTCCTGATGATGTTACTAGCTGTACCAGCGACTTCGTCCGCATTTATCCTCGTTTTTTACATATTTTTCATTGTTTTTTTGCTCCTGGTTGGTTTCACCGCGATGTTATGTAGCTTAAAGCTTTTCTCGATTAAAAAAGTTATATCAACACATTTTTTTTTTAATTCGACCCACAGTTCCTGAGACGAGCGTGTTCTAAGAAATAAACAAAAACTCATCAGCTTTATAAAATTAATTAATATAGATTAGAACAACCTCTCGTAGCCTCGAAGTTGCCTTTTATTTCTAAATACCTAACACATATTTGCATTGTTAAGTAGTAGACCAGTGGGGCTACCATGAGTTGGCTATCGTAAACTTACGTACGTTAAAAACCTATCGAGTTGCTTTTTTCATATGGCCGATTGTAGTTCTTCGCGTAACCACCAGGCGGCGCTGTACATGTTTTTCATAGACATATTTACGTAGGCGATATCGAGCGCGTAAGTTTTAAACTCATGGTAGCCCCACAGTCTAATGGCAGATTTTTTCGCTCATACGGGGCGGTAGGGCGTCCCACCGGTTCTCTCCTAACACCATTAGCATAATTCATACAAAACCGACAATCGCGGAAGCGCAGTCACGACCCAACAATCTGGTTTCTTCAGAGCACGCCACGCGTTTACCTAAGTCCGTATCAAAAGTAACACCCAGCGCTAATAAATCATTTCTTACCTTAGAGCGGACGCAAACGGCGGGTCTTTCAACCGCACTTATGTCAGATTTTATTTAATAAAGGTAAGAAAAGGCCAACTTCATTGTTTCATGGAATCGAATAGTTTATTCTTTAAAAAAAATAATACCGCAAACAATAACAATATATTATTTAAACTGTCATGGTTACACACATTAGAAAACTGAAACTGTCCGAGATATTTACCATGTTGATTTTGTCATTAAAACAAAACAACATGGTTAATATCCTGGACAGTTTCAATTTTCTAAATGTTACACAACATCACATACATTGATCTGATCCCGTAGTAAGTAACATAAGCACTTGTGTTACATATAACAGAATCAACAGTGGATACACAAATACACTTTATTATATTTAATAACACACACAGACACGGAACAGACACCGATGTTCGTCACACAAATATTTCTCCAGTGTGGCAATCGAACCCACGACTCTTGAAACTGTAGGCAGTGAGTTTGGGTCACTAACCATTGTTCCACCGAGCTAGACAATAGCCAGTTGGTTTTCGAATGGATCTTTTTATATGTAGATTCATTCAATACTTGTGAAAGACAAACGGAAACAAATATATAATTTTAAACTGTCATGGTTACACACATTAAAAAACTGAAACTGTCCGGGATATTTACCATGTTGACTTAGACCTACCGTCATTCTCGCAGTCCTACAGTTCACCTACTACAGTGATCATGGCGCTTGCAACAGTGCCGAAATATCGGAAGCTCATTAAAATAAAACAACATGGTAAATATCCCGGACAGTTTCAGTTTCGTAAACAAATATCCTATTATTTCAGTGACCCAATATCCCTACCCGTTGATATGGCATCTCAAGTATTATTGAAAGTGTGTTGATTGAGATTTGATAGGAGTATGTGGTTAGTGAAATTAACGTACCTATAAAGTTACTGACGGCCTGGAACGTGCATCATTGTCAAGTAGAATTAAGTTTTATTATGGTAGGAACAAAGTGATAGTTTAAAATTTGAAAAAAAATCGCATTGGTGAAGTAACGCCTGGATAGCTCAGTGGTAATAGCAACAGACGTGATATCGGGAGGTCCGATGGTTCAAGTCCCCGTTCAGGCGGGGCGATTTCTTTATCTTTTTTTCAATTTTTAAATTTACCTTGAGGTTTAATAGCATTAAAAACAACGAATAAAAAAGAAATAGTTATCTATATTTGTTGTGGTGTTGTGGTGATGAGTTTTTAACGGTCAACCTGTGATATTCAATTTAGTAAGTATTGCAGGTTCAAAGAAAATAAATTTCTCCGAACTCAGTGATAAGGGAAATAAAATATTGACATTAAGCCTCTGTAGCAAAAACGCCGCCCAGTTTGCGTAGGCACTTAAAAGGGAATATTAAATCGAAAGATGCCTACGAAAATGAACGAAAGGGGCGATGTGAAAAATTGGGTCGTAAAAACGCAATCCCTATGCGCCGACGCTATGAAAAGCGAGCCGTTTTCAATTACCAAGTTTTGTGATGAGACTGAGACGAAAACGTGATTCATGGACATGAGTTTCGATTCGACGTCTACGTTGTTTACCTTACGTAAGGCCTGTTTTGAACAATGTTCATTTTTGTACGCTTCCATACTGAAATAAGAACAACGGTGAAACGACAACTGCCATCTATAGTCTTGCTCGTCAAGTCGCTGTAAACAGCTCGAAATGCCGGGCCCCTAAATAATATGTTTATACACTGCATCATAATAATAGACGCAAATTTAATCTATAAAATCACGTAGGGGTGAGAGCCATCCGCTCCCCCGGAGTTCGGTGATGATGACGAGGCTACTCCAAGCCATCATCGTATGTCAGTTAAGAAAATAAAAATATATAAAATTTGTAGTATTTGCGCAAGTAGTAGGTACCAGAACGAAAATGTCATATAAAAATTGTCTTCAAATCTTTGGAATAATTATTGCGCTTCGAATAGCAAACAAGTAGTAAGTAAGTACTTTAATGTACAAATTAAATTATGTATTTCGCTTTGAGAAAAACAGATCCGTAGCTTTGCAGAAACTTGTAGATTCTATCACCAATAATCCCTTACAGTGGAACAAAATTCCGTGAAAAAAACATGAAGTATCTTAGGAGATTATTAAAGTATCTCGCGACGTTCAATTTCACCAAGATGCGGCGCGAGAAAATATTTTAAATTGAAATAGATAGCGGGTATTAAATTTAAAGCCTACTTTAGTGCTAATGCCGCGAACTCATTTGTTGGATCATGTGAAAAATTATAGTTTCGTAGCATTCTCATTAATTAATCTGCTTAAATAGCTAGCTAGAATAATAAAGTAAGCATTTTCTATTTATTTGCACGTCACATTTAGTTTAATAAATTAACTTGGAAACATATCCATTAATTAATACAGAACATTTCATTTATTGCAATCAAATCGATACAAATCAAGCATTTCTGATTTGAAACGTATCTATAAATAAAATTGTTACTTATTTCTCTGATATTTCACATGAATGAATATCCTTTCATAAATCATGAAAAGGCTAAGCAAATCAAAGGTGCTTCGAAATCCCAATTTCATATTTCCATCGCTAAATACTCTAAGATATGTAGGTACCGTAGCCGAAACGTATATTTCTCTAGAGACCTTCTTTACAGGAAATATCTGAGCTTGAAAAAGTATTTCAAAACATTCAGGATCTTCAAGCAATTTATCGGTGGGACACGCTATATCCTTATTTATCGCAAAGTAGGATAGGGTGGGGTTTATTTATAAAGAGGTTACTGTCCTCGACGAAAAAGCCATCTATCTTGTTTGGTAGGAGGCTTTAAATCGTTTAAATCCGAAGGGTCAAGATGCCTGAAATGTGCCAAGCTTTTTCTTCGGCGGCTAATGATGTCAAGTCAAGGGAGGTCGGTCGGTTCTTGGCGGTCGTAGGGAAACGGCCATTAATTTATATTTGCGTCACAATACACTAGCGGTGTGAACGTCGTTTAGTCCAATCCATTGTGTTTTTCATTTGAACTCTGCTATTTTGTGGCGGTTCTGTGGTAGTCAGTTGGCTAATAACTTTGGCCCCTTTCGAGCCCTTTAGTAATGATATAATGTAAGAGTTGCAGGTTTGTACTTAGGTTATAATTTGAAGATCTTCTTCCTTTTTATACCTTTTCACATTTTTCAAATGATTATTACTTTTAGTCAATGTTTTTCATGACTACGCCATTTTAAATGGCTGGCTCGGTGGAACAGTGGTTAGTGACCCTGGCTGGCGGTTCCAAGAGTCGTGGGTTCGATTCCCACTCGGGACAAATATTTGTGTAATGAACATCGGTGTTTGTTCCGTGTCTGGGTGTGATTATGTATTTAAGTATGCATTTAAAAATATACATGTACGTATATCAGTCTCTGACGCCCATAGTACAAGCTCTGCTTAGTTTGGGGTCAGATGACCGTGTGTGGAAATGTCCCAGATATTTATTTATTTATTTAAATTGCAATCTGTCTTGCCTTGTATCTTTCCGTCGCCTGTGTTTCAGTAATTATGTCTGATTCGGAATCATTGTTCATTTTGTTCAATACACCGTTCGCTAGTTTACTTAACTGAGTTAATGGGCAGAGTTCCCGTTGGAATGTATTTTCTCGTCTGCCGACTCGAAAGGGCACCGTTAGCAAAATGTATTCATTTGCTTGGCAAATGAAAGTATCAATTATGCGAGATAGTCACTGTTTTATCTATTTTAAATAGAGAAAACAGTGACAAAAATGTAATATCTATCTATGGCATTTGTTTTACAATTGTTCCTAAAACAATACAAAATCGTGACAGAAAAACTAAGCTAATATTTGGTATTATTAACGGATTGTTTAATTTTTTGTCCCATTTTTTATCTAATTTCATCCCTTAATAATGAGTAGGTACACATCAAAAGAAACTTTCAGTATTTTGCTTTCTTTATGAAAGGATTACTCTATAAAGTAAGCTCGTATTAAAACTTTTTTGCTCACAAAAATGATTCCAATTCACTCAGCGCCACTTCCCTTGTTAAATTCGAAAGCAATTAACAGTTTAATGAATTCATTTCAAAATCAATTTGACAATGTAAACACTAAAAATTTAGCTCGTTACTGTATTTTCGTATGGTAATTCACCGGGATTACTGGAGAGCTTTGTTTGTCAGACGCGAGCGAATTCATCAAACAAACTGAGTGAATTTTTGCATAATACTTTCGCCAAACTCATTTCCTTCAAGATAAGACGCGCTTCAAACGGCGCCTTTTTGTCTCAGAAAAACAATGGTGAGTCAAGGTATTGTCGGCGAAGTTGAATGCAATGGCTTTCAATTTCTGAATCTCAGATGCCCTGAAAGGGTCTATGTGTTTTTAAAGCTATGTGTATTGTGGAGTTCAATGCAATTTATAAACAAATATATCACATCCATGCAGTGGAGAGTTAGGAGTAGGAAAGCGGACCCCGGGCTCCGCAAGGGTGCAACCGGGAAAACGCTGAGATGATGATGATCACATCCATTGATCTGATCCCGTGAAGCTTAAGCACTTGTGTTACTGATATCAGAATCAAAAGTGGATACACAAATATACTTAAATGTATTTAATAACCCACCCAGACACGGAACAAACACCGATGTTCGTCACACAAGTATTTGTCCAGGGTGGGAATCGAACCCACGACTCTTGGAACGTAGGTAGTGAGCATGGGTCACTGACTACTATTCCACCGAGCCATTTAAAAAGCCGGTTGGTTTTTAAATTGTTCTCCTCATTTGTAAATTCATTCAAAAGTTGTGAAAGACAAATTTTCTTGGATAAGAATTTGTGATAAGAAATTAATTTTAATAAGATCAACATTTTAAAGATGCTTTAACATCATAATTTTTATAACTGTGACAGTAAAAGTTATTCCCAATTAATGGTTGTCGTATGTTGTATCTATCAACAAATAGTTTGTCTATGAATATTTTATGACTATTCAACTTATTTTATACTTTTAGGACTAACAAGGTTCTCACAATAACCAACAATAATAAGTCAATTAATTTGGAAAAGGACTGTAAAAGAAAAATGCGGGTAAACAAACAACATGAGCATCAATTAGGTAATCCGGATATAATTGGTCCTTCGAGCCGGATGTTACTCGTTTAATAGGTACCGCTCTTATGGGAACAAAAATCGGCTCATTGAGTACCTTAATTTGTGCCAACAAGTTACAGCCCTTTTTGTTTATTTCCTTATTATTTTATTTTTCTAAAAAAAATTCAATATTTTACTTCATGTCAGCTAAAGTTTGGTAATTGAATGGACTCATTTTTATAGTAAATGATTGGAAACCATAATTATAAATTGAAGGTGTGATACAAAGAGGTGGCAAATCCTCTCTACCTTGATTCATTCATAGACTGACAAAAGTTATTCTCTTCCGTTTGTTGTTAAAAAATCCAAACAAATTGTCACGAGTAAAACTTAGCTACATAAGCGCATCAGTACATCAATGTTATTGCAAAACTATCTTTGACACAACTTGGTAAAGTCCAACTGAACACACAAGAGAGGCAAGCGAAGTGATTAGTGGCGGCAAAGTTCCCAGAACTTTATCCTATGAACTCAATATTAATACTCTCCAATTAAGTTGTTCAACTCCTTATCATAACGCCTCAAATAGCTTAGACGCTTTAGCTATGTGTAACGAGCTCTCGTGTCGTTTAGATCTGCAGGAAGCTCACGGAATGTTTGTGAAGGTGTATTTTATTGATATGTTTGCAAAACGTGATCGAAGCGTTATGTAAAGTGGCTTTTATAAATTATAGCGCCTGTCCTTATTATCGGAGGCCAAGACTCGTTTTAGGTCGCTGCGCCAGTCTAGTAAGTAAGTAAGTCCTTACTTTGTTTCGGCTATATTCGTATTGTCCATGTTTTATCTATAACTCAAGAATCAAGAATCATTTATTTTAAATCGACTTCGAATTGAGTAGATTTGAAGATACGAATCTTATACGGAGAAACAGACAACTGTGACGACTTTATTTTCTACCGATGCCACAATACATATTTAAATAAGAACTATTTTTGAGCAATCTGAAATTGTCCATTTTCTTTAGTGAAAATTTAGTGTAATCCAAACCAGAACGAGTAAGGGACTTGAAACCTGTTCAAACAGACACATTTGAATTTTTAGTTTGTCGTGATCGATAGTGTTATAATTCAATCTAGCCCACGAGAAAATTCCAAAATAGTTGTTAAATATTGTACTATATCTGGCCACTGGAGCAGTTGAAATGTTTTGGTTTATTTAAATAATCATAACAGCTGTAGCACTTTAAATTTGACAATTACACCACTCAATTCAACAAACGAATCTCTCCTAGGACATTACGAACATGGTAGTTTCTACGTACCCATGAAGGCGTGTAATTCAAAGCACCAATAACCGGCATCGCTCCCGAAACATTTCCGGAATTCCCGAGCATTGATTGGGGATTCCTCATTGTGTCCGCTGTGCTCCTGGTTCCCCCCATGTTCCGCTACACATGCAAGTACGTGACTGGTCCCTTGTTCCAGAAATAAATAAACGGACCCCTGCACCCTGTTTCACGACCGTAAAAAGTGTCGCAGACAACTCCTATCGGGCACACGCTAATATTTGTTTTATGATCGGTTTTTTTTACACGTGATGTATATTCTGCTGGAACGTTTTCTGTGTCGGCGTATGTTGAATGCGGGTTTTGTGATGGTGTGTTTTTAGAGCGGGATCGACTTTTGTCAGTGACGTTTGGAGTTATGTTAACCTAATAGTTCCGTTTAGTGTGGATAAAAGTTCTATGTGTGTAACTAACTCCTTCAATTCTTTTATTCTTTGGTTAGTCTACTGAGTTTTTGATAACGTCAGTATAGAATAGACAATTTTTGGCTTTACTTACATAACTAAGCTTTTACTTCACTTTGTTTTTTTACCGATACGCGAAAAACCATCTTTGTGTTACTCTATTGAAATAAGGCACCGTAAAGTTCAAAGAAATTAAAGTTTGCTTAAATATTATTTCAGTTCCTCCTTCTGAAAACTCATTCCGGAAAACGGTTGCTTTGAATTTAGTCCGGCGAGCGTAAAATCGGAAACATTTACACAAACCCCGATCGCTGGACAGAAATATATCCGCGGAGCAAAATATCCGATTTTACCGTGTTCGGAGATTGCACGCCGAACCAGGGCCGAATCTTTCAATAAAATAAACAATTTTGTATCTTCATAACAAAAGTAAACAGTGTTCGAAGGATGGTATAAAAATTGAGTGACGACCTTGCCTCGGGCGAGGCCTTGTAGTATTTTCCGCTTACCAAAGATCGACGGCCACGTCGTATGTATTACGTGACTTTTATTATAAAGACATAAGGTATAATTTAAAGCAGTTTTTGGTTTGGGATCCGCACAATGGTGATGCTAGTAAGCAGTCTATACATCAATTTAAGTACGGGTTGGTTTGTTTATCAACTTTGTGTCCGATCCGAACACTATCTTTATGGGCATGAAGCCAGGGAACGTTGTAATTTACGCTTCGTCCCGTGGGGCGTTTTATTGTCTATGATAGGCCTTTCCCTAGACCATTTCAGATGTAAGAGGCATCATAATGATGTGTTCCGATGTAACAATATTAGTACATAAGCAATTGGTAATATTTTGTTTATAATGTAATCTAAATAATGGACGCATTTGATTAAAATTTCCTTTTCTTGCATTGAATTTTAAAAAAAATATGCATTTACAAACGGTAGACCTCCACACCCTTTTGTTCATGCTGTCTTTCCTTCCACTAAAAACGTAGCAGGTACGTCGTTTCGCTTCTACGTAGTAAGTATTAATATTGTTACATGCATCTTCTCGGTAGAATTGGTATTCGGAACCGGTGGTAGAATGTAAAACAGAGTATTTTATAAGCTGCTCCTGAACTGGTTTATTATTATTTTTCGAACTTCTTATAAAAATCTAGTAAAATGGAATAACTTAGCAACAAGTGATCGTCTCAAGTAGTAGTATCTCAAGAATTTACGATCACATCTTTTCGTTTGTCGTTAAAGATTGTTCCTAACTCTTGTTTAAGCTACCCTATTCCATTCCTTAGTAACTCCCCCCCCCCCCCAAGCATGAAAGCAGAGTGTGAAAACAGGCTGATCGAAACGTGGTAAGGGTTTCGGTAAACAACTTGACATCCGATATCCGCTGAGAACAAACTGGAAACACTGAGTTGTTTACCCCGGCACCCTTTGTAAACAATCATCACTCGCTTTGCCTTTGGCCCTGTTTAAAGTTTTATGTACAAGTACCGATCGATGGCGCCAAATATTTCACTTCGCTAATGAAGCGGAATATTTATTAGGGTTCAGCAACCAAAGGTTTAATAAAATAGGAAAGTTGGTAAAATACTAAATACTGCTGACAATCATTACTAGGCTGCTTGTATATCATGAAACGCGATAACATTATGACAACTAATACTATATCAGAAAAAATTAAAGAGGTTTTAACAATATACGATTACGTTTGATTTGGCCATCGACTGGAAAAGAAGAAGAATAGACGTGATTTTTCCACTTCTGTTCAATATTAGTACTTTCGTTCAGACAAATATTGACAGAATATCGGGTTGTTACTAGTACCCTTTATTATTTGTCCCCTAAGAGTTCAGTGAGAGTGTACCTAAAAAAATATTTCTTGGAACGTCTATGACCGGTCTAGGTGTTCTCTACCGTCTTTATAATGGGGAATGTTCTGAAGAGTTATTTCAACTAGTCCCTCCCTCCCCTTTCCACTCCCGAATGACACGTGCTGGACAGCGCTGCCATCCACATACAATGCAGTCGCTGGTGGTTCGGACTATGAGGTTTAGCTCTTCATTTTTGCCCCGTACCATTAAGGCATGGAATGCCCTTCCAGCTCATGTTTTCCCTCCCTCCTATGATCCCGGGCTCTTCAGGCGGGGCGTGAAACGGCATTTAAGCAGGCCTTCAGGGTGAGTGCGTCAGGCTCAATGTAATCTATTGTGCCTGTCGGCCTCATATTTAGATCTCACTACCGCTTACATCAGGTGTAGTGAGGTCATCTTGTTTGCTTATTATAAAAAAAAATGAGAGGAGAAGTCTCAAGTAGAAGAATGTGGGACCGTCAAAAATTTGCACCAGAATGGTGTTGTTTAACAATTTTCTGACGAGAGTAGTGGTGGACTTCTATGGGGGCAAAGGTTAGAGGGGACAAATGGGAATAACTCAGAATATCAGTTCCATTCCCTCAAACTAACCGTTAGGCAATCATTTAATTGTCAACTAAATAATAACGTTACTAACTTATAATTTTGATAAGGATCATATACCATGCCCCAGTATTCATTAGGCAGCCACATAACCAGCTCTTAACTTGGCAAGTAGTTAGTAAATTAGTAATGATAAATACGGAGCTCATACGAGTAAGCGTAGCTAGGGAGCTAGTATAATAAATAAGTAATTACTGCAAGGTATTCTCTTGTTATGTATTTGCTTACAACACACTAGTTTTCAGTGATTATGTTGTTTCGTTCATCTTTTGTTAATTATGTAGGTACACTTCCATAGAGCTCATTTGAAAATCAATATACGAAGTATAGCGTCGAGTTAAGATAATAAGTCTTTTTATAACTATCATAAACAAACAAATAATAATGTTTCAGAAAAAATCCGGACCCCCCTGGATACGAGTTCTTATCGCACTTGGTCGTTACTTCTTTTCAACATTAATTTATTGACTAAAAGTTTATGTGGTTCTTGACTGCCTCGTTGGTCTATTGGTAGCAAGTACTGCGTTAGGATGAAAGGTCTCCGGTTCGATTCCGGGTTCGGGAAAAAATTGTGTGAGTAAGAAATTACTCAGCCCGGAGTCAGGAAGTTGGCGGATGCACGTGCCTCGGAAAGCACGTTAAGTCGATGGTGTCTCTCATCGGTCATGTCGGATTGCAGTTTCACCGAACTATGAGAGTAAGGGAACAGAGAGTGCACTTGTGTTTGCGCGCACTTGGCTTATTTGAATTGAAATTAGTCGCCACGGCTGAAATTGGTCTGATGCATTATAATATTATTATTATGTGGGTCTTTCTTCACACGATAAAACAGTAGCAAATACATAACTTACTTCCCTATGTTAACATTATATAAATTTTATGAACACACGACTTTTGACAATAAATTAAGAAATTGATGTAATAGTATGCATGTGGACGGTATTATTTTATCCTAGCTCTTAGCTTTTACAAAACAAAATCATAAAAAATCGTTCGCGAATGCAAACGGTGTCCCGTGTAATCTCTGCGATGCCACGAACATTAAACAGATGTCATTTGAGCGGGTCTGGATTAAGATCGTGAAGTTGACACGGTAAAGTAAATAGCAGCTGTGCTCCAGAAAGGTAATAATGAGTCTTCTTTGTAACCATGAAGGTCTATTATTGTTTTTGTAATAAGGTGATTATGGCTAGCTAATAAAAAAGTAGTTTACCTAGAACTGTTGAATAGATCCTGAGCTAATACATACAAAGTACATACATACATTAAATCACGCCTTTGTCCCAGAGGGGTAGGCAGAGATCACTTCCTGCCATGTGCTACGATCTTGGCACCACTTTCGCTTCTTTCACATCCATCAATCTCTTCAAGCATGCTCGTCAATTACGGGTACTTTTGATTTGACCCTTCTTCATTATTTTACCTTATACCTTATACACCGTGAAATTTTAGTGGTGGTTTTTCCGCAGCAAAATGATTCTACCTTAGTAGCACACTAGATTTGTGCAGTTCTTTTTTATTGAAATCAATCAATGCCGGTTTTACAAAAGGTATAACCGTAACTCGAAAGTACTTTCGAACCACTTTATTATTTAGGGCAAGCAGTACCTGATTACGTCACATCTTAAAAAACAACGATAGCTTCTCTCGTTTTCGAGTTGGAAAATTAATAATTTGTAAATTTGAAAAAAAAAAACTTTTTTTTACAAGGTGTAATTTGCAAAATTCAATAGTTCTGCCATGGGAAAACAACCACTCAAATTTCACGGTGTATTAATAGAAAATGGCTATGTCCGCTATAAGCACCTATCAATGAACTGAGAACCTACGAACACCTAGGTATATTGACTATACCCCCCCCCCCCCCTCCTTTTGCGCAGTAACTGAACCATGAAGCAGTGACATAAGCCATAAGGCTGATTTTAATGACCTTAAGCGCTGAAGTTCCAGCATAGGAACCGTTTTTAAGTAATGCTGACCGGTCGGCGCCAACGCCCGATACAAAAATCTATCGGTGGCGAAGATCAGTGTGTCATCAGCTTAAACCAGACTAAAACACCAGCTATTATAATCGGTGTAACTCTACGGTGTATTCGTTATTGCAATATCGAGGGCAACTAACATTTGCTTCGCTCTTAACCCAGATTTTCCTGAATTAACTTTTCTATTCTTAGGATGCTTATATTCTCGGTTGTTTTGAACTAGTTTCAAGTATAAGTATTCCGAAGTGATCCAATTTAATACTTTCTAAGTTTGCATGCTTAAAATAACGGGATCGTGGTTTTAGGTTTATAAACTACAAATATTTTGACTGTGTACTCATCTGTAGTGTAATTTGAATTTTGAAAGAATTGGGTATATACCTTTAAAATAAATAAATAAATAATCTAACGAAACATAAAACATACCTTTTTCTTTTAAGTCTTTTATCCCGAAAGGAAGCTGTGTTATTAACAAAGAAATTAACGACTTTTGCGCGTGGGTAATACGCGTGTGTGTAGGCGACAGGTACATACTCAATCAATAATATCATTTGCGTCCTACGACTTTCCAGTCAGTGACGGCAATAATACATAAAAGGAATAGCCCAAAGCAAACACCTCAATAATATCAAATAACAAAATAAGCAGAAATCGTGGGAGTTTTAATTACAAATAGGTATCGTATTCCATTGACAAACGCACACAAAAGCTGTTAAGTAGATCTTACAATTCCACTTATCGATGTGATATCAGCGACATAAAGCAATTTAATATAATGAGGAGGGAGTGTTACTGCAAAGTTTTAACACCAGTAGGGCTACCATGAGTTTAAAACTTACGCACTCGATATCGCCTACGTAAATATGTCTATGAAAATCTTGTACAGCGCCGAAGAACTAAAATCGGCCGTATGAAAAAATAAATCGATAGGTTTTTAACGTAAGTAAGTTTTCGATAGCCAACTCATGGTAGGCCCTTTGAGGGCATTAGCGTAAACAGTAAATAGTTTTGTGAGTACCTTAGTCCAGTTTTAATTTAATTAGTACAACAATACTAAAAGTGTTGTCTGTTTTGAAATGAATCTAGTTTTACGCGAAAATACATTATAAACTAACGTGTAATAAGATAGTTTATAATGTGAGTTACGGCGGGACTAACTGATATGTGTAATAACGTATATGAGTTCCTTACATTTCCAAAACTTTTTAAAAATATCAAAGTAACGACACAGCCTACGGCAGTACTTTTATCACTGTATTTTCTAGTGGCGCCATGTTCAAAAAGCTTTGCCTATCCCTTATAGGGCACGTCTAGATTTAGGTGGAAAAGTTGGAACAACGAGGTAAGCAACTGTGACCACAGGCCCGGGCTTAGTAATTTCAAATCGTAACGGTCAAAGTTGCGAAGGTTGTAAGGGCGGCCTACATCCACCATTTGAATCGCTCGGAATCTCACATTCAAGGGTTGAATGGCAGCTTTGTCTTCTCAAATTTAGGGCCCATTGTGAACATGTGCCTTTGTAGGGTTGACTGACAAATTGCGTTAATAAAAACGATAATCATGGACAGGGAATTAACGAGATCGCCTTTTGTTTAACGGGATTTTTAAAATGTGGTTCCTTTATCATTTGAAACGAAAATCTGCTTTCTTCAAATCTTTGACTGTCGTGTTAAATACCTACATTTATGCTTTGTTTAAAAATAATGTTTTATTTAAAGAAGTAATTCTCAAAACGGAAATAAAAAGCAATGAAAACTGGTTCATTACTATGAAGTAAAGCTTTAAGCAGATATTCTTATAACGAAATCTTTCTCAGAAACATCACGATTGAGGGACCATAATAGCTCATCAAATATAATAGATGAGTGTATTTGACGGTGCCTTTGTAGGGATTCGAATGAAAAGTTATAAATGAAGATAGTTGAGTCACTAGATTGCTCCTTCGAAGCAAGTTGATTGTGAAGATGGCTGTCACATACAAGCTTGAATAATGACGTCTCTTTCTTCTGAAAAGCTCCCATTCAACGTAATACCTGGAAAAGTTCAATGCGTTTGAGAAATGGCTATCAGGCTATCGAATCAAAGCCTTACGAGACCATCAGAATGATACAAACACGATAATAGAAAATAAACACTACTTTAGTATCAGCTAAACATTATCTAACACTTTAAAAAATATATATATTTTTTATTATTTGTGTACAAGTAATATGTACTTTTGAAATAAAACGTAATAATTTTACGGATTAAACTCGCGTGTATTGGTATTCTAAACATTATTTAGAGATCCGACGTTTCGAGCTCTTTACAGCGCTCGTGGTCACGGTTAATATAAGCTCTCTATATAAAGTATAGAATACCAATACACGCGAGTTTAATCCGTCAAATTAGTTTTATTTCAAATGTGTAGTGCTTGCGCAAATAAAAATAGACAATACTAATTATTGTATTATTATGTAAATTTGTTCAGACTGTTGATACTATAAAACAGCTTGCTGTGCAAAGTAATCCGTGTGTATTAAAATTGATACATCAATATTTATGTAAATTTAACGTAATAGTACTGACCCGATCTTGCTTCGGGTAAAGTTTGTATAAAAACCTCCCCCTTGAATGCATTTATCTATTCCGCATTAAAATCCGTTACATAGTTTTAAAGAGCTTATATTAACCGTGACCACGAGCGCTGTAAAGAGCTCGAAACGTCGGATCTCTAAATAATGTTTAGAATACCAATACACGCGAGTTTAATCCGTGAAATTAGTTTTATTTCAAATGTGTAGTGCTCGCGCAAATAAAAATAGACAATACTAATATTGTATTATTATGTAAATTTGTTCAGACTGTTGATACTATAAAACAGCTTGCTGTGCAAAGTAATCCGTGTGTATTAAAATTGATACATCAATATTTATGTAAATTTAACGTAATAGTACTGACCCGATCTTGCTTCGGGTAAAGTTTGTATAAAAACCTCCCCCTTGAATGCATTTATCTATTCCGCATTAAAATCCGTTACATAGTTTTAAAGAGCTTATATTAACCGTGACCACGAGCGCTGTAAAGAGCTCGAAACGTCGGATCTCTAAATAATGTTTAGAATACCAATACACGCGAGTTTAATCCGTGAAATTAGTTTTATTTCAAATGTGTAGTGCTCGCGCAAATAAAAATAGACAATACTAATATTGTATTATTATGTAAATTTGTTCAGACTGTTGATACTATAAAACAGCTTGCTGTGCAAAGTAATCGATTCCCTGTAAACTGGATATAATATATTGTGAACAGTTGTACTTTTTTTCAAGAGGCATTTACGGAAGACCAGCTTTGTGGAGTCTTCTCAGACATCACGACACATGCTGAGTGGACGCCTATTTAGTGCCACTTTATAAATGCATCTTCCATTTTTTTTTGTTACAATTTCTGTGTTGTGTTTATGATTTATTTTTATTTCTTGTATGTGTCACTAAATAAACTGTTTTTATTCTTTTATCCTTATTATATTAGAAAAGCGCTGATGGTAGAGTGGTTAAGGTCGCCAGTTCCAACCCCGCCACGTACCACTGTGTTCTTCAAATTTGAAATTCTTAAAAAATCATGAGAAAAAATGCACACCTACGAAGAAATTCTTAAGTCGTGTCAACCAACCTTCACTTGGCTAGCTGGTTGACTAAGGCCTTACTGCCCAGCAGTGAGGACGGATATGGGCTGAGGATGATGATCAATCATTACATAGTGTAAATCAAAGTCGGGTCCGCTGTCCGTCCATCCCTATGTATGATAAGATCTTTAAAACTATGTAACGGATTTTAATGCGGAATAGATAAATGCATTCAAGGGGGAGGTTTTTATACAAACTTTACCCGAAGCAAGATCGGGTCACTACTATTTCGTAAAATTTACATAAATATTGATGTATGAATTTTAATACACACGGATTATTTTTAATACAAAATTTAAAGACGCAAATTGGCGCGTTATTAATAATGTTTCGCTTAAGCAGAGGTAATTTTGTGCCCGAGACTAACCGTAGTCGCTCGAGCCGTCTTAATCCTGACTGAGCGCATGCATCAAGTTATTAATAAATTAAGGTGAGCTCTACTTGTACCTACTTTGGGCGTATATTTAACTTTGATAAAATCTAAGCCGTTCTATATTTAAATATTAGATTTAAAAGGTAAAGTAACGTATACGTATACGGCTGCTCATAAAAATCTGGAAATAGTACCACGTAGTTAAATATGTAAAATTTAGGCTTGCTAAAATGTCGTAGTTTACCAAATTTTTTAACAATGTCTGGCGGAAGTAATGGCCCACAGAAACGGTCTGGCAATAACGATTATCTATTATTGATAATATTTTCATGGATATATTTAAATATGAGCCTTTCTACTTTAACGTAGGTGGGTACCGTTTTGAGATACCTTTAGTTCGCGCTACCTCTGAAAGGGCCCCGCTTTCTAGGTAGTAAGTACGCGTACTCTCCTAACTACATACTAGACTAGAAGTCATGGAAATCTTAGCTTTGCTAAAATGACGTAGGTCTGGCGGCGCTGGGATCTTGGTCCAGTATTTTTTATTGATTTTAAGACTACGTAAATAAAAAAGTTTAAGTGCTAAAGCATGCACGAGCTGTTTTAATATTTTGAAAAATGAAAATAGCTCGCTACCCTAAATCTCAAATGGCGTAACCGCCAATTTGTTCAAAATGACTTTTTAATGCAGTTTAAAGTATTTTTTTTTCTCTATCGATCTGTTTATTTAAAATCCTGAAATTCGCAAAAAAAAGGTTATTACGACCCAATGTTTTTTTATAGATTTGAACACTTTTTATGAGGTAAACAGGTCGTAAAAGGCTTAGCCTACTTTACTTGGTGGTTACGCCCCTAGAAATTATTGTGACGTGGAAAAAATGTCAAAACAAAAGGGTGTAAGGGACATAATTTGCCGGCGTAACTCGTAAGACACGCTATTATTCAAAACTAGCTGTGCCCGCAACTTCGTCTGCGTAGAATAGTTACTTTTGCCTGCATTTTTTAATTTCAGGAAGCATATTTTTAAGATATTACAGGAAAAATAAATAAAGCTAAAAATTATAAAAAAAACTATTACAAAATAAAATATAATTAAACTTAGTTATTGATTAGATGAATATCCATTAAAGAACCTGAAATTGTTTACAGATTAATAGGTGATGAATAACATATCACATTGTTCATTACAAATCGGCAAACTAAAAGATAATTCACTCACACAAAATGTTTTTTATCTAAGCAATGATCTAGCCTGAGAGGAGAGTGGTAGCTAGGACTCACACAATAATTTTTCACATTTTAGTACTAAAACCACGATATAAACTTTAATTTATTTGACAGGGACAGGTTTCAATGGTTGCAAACAGCATACTGTACCTATGTAGTTAGTACACAAAATGGATGTTTGATATCAGGATAACTTCAAAAGGTAAAAAATACAAACTACCGATCCACTGTCTCAAAATATCTATAAAGGATGTGTGTCGCCATGTGACGAATTGATCAGTATTTGCTTTGCTACTTTGTTATGTGCCACTTTTGCGCATTGTTTTTGTATATTTCTCTTTCGTAATGAAACAATCGTAATGAATAAAGCGCAAGTTTAATAAAATATAACTTATGAATTACTTTTAATGTTTGAAGCAATATTGCGAATTAATAGAGCGCAGTGACATCTCTTGAACTAACCAAGAACTAAATACTCATGTCATACCAAATCTGACAGCATTTGACATGACTTGCCAGTTGAAAACGTGATAGTTGGGGAGCCCAACGGGGGTTTTTGCAGTCTTGATCAGACTTAGACTCTGCTTTATAAGATTTTTAAATGGGAGACTCCTTGCACCCTTTCATGTACCTCTGCCGTGTATGTACACTTCATACGGGAGGGAGGAGGTGCGTGATCTTAAATAGGATTGTTGCTAATGCTAATTACAAAGGCACTGTTAAAAGAATTGGGCAGGTTTATGAAGAACTAATAATCTCTGACGTTTTCCATGGGGCGATAACCGTAGAATCGCGCCTATAACAACAATTACTAAAACCTTTGACACAACAAATATCCAAGGGGCACTTGACCAGTTTTCTAATGATCTATGTGATTTTATTTGTAATGATCTTTATATATGTACGATAACTTTCTTGAATTTTATAATGTCCAACATTTTGACGTGAATGTTTATAAATTTTCCTTTATTTGCTTAGAATAGCGATATCCCTCTATATAAACATTCAGATAATATCGACCAGTCTATCAATTGGAACAAAACAAACCACCAATGTAAGTTAGCAAGCAAATATTGGACAACTGACCACCTCCATACCGAAAACCAGGTAATAGAGAAATGTAGCGAATTGAATAAACCTTTGAACCTGGCCTTTATGGATTATTCAAAGGTCTTCTACGTTATCAGCCACATCAACCCATTTAGCTTTTTCTTCTTCAGCAAAACGTCGAACCCACAAAAATAAAACTTCTCCAAATAATTTACCAACAAAGCACAGCCGATATCAAACTGCACACTGAATACCTGACATTCAAAATACAAAAAAGTGTTAAACAGGGTGACTCCCTGTCACCAAAGCTTTCAGTAGCACGCTCCAAAAAGTCTTCAGGTCACTATGATATCCTTAGGCAACAAAAGGAGTTGGTGTAGAGGATAGGCGACTGATAAACTTTCGCTTTGCAGATGTCATTTTCCTAGTCGAAATACGTATACATCGACAGAACTTGAGTTGATGCTCGAACAACTGAGCGCAGAAAGCGTTGACGTTAGACTGACGATGAATAGATCCAAAACCAAGATCATGACCAACAGCACCACTGATTTGGTGGATTGCAGTCAACAGGCAGGTAAAGCAATATGTAGAGGAGTATATACTTGGGCTCGGACCTTCGAAAACAGGCAGGACAAAGAAATAATCCGTAGAGCAGACAACGCCTGGAAAAGCTTTAGGTCCATAAATGGGTATATGAAGGGTGATCTTCTTATATCATTGAACCGGAAACTCATCGACGTTTTCATACTGCCTCTCCTAACACATGGGGCACAATCTTGGTCCCCCACCGAAAATCAGAAGTCCAAACTGAAGGTTTTTCAAAAAGCTATGAAGCGGAGTATCATAGGTATTAAGTTAATAGAAAAAATAAAATAAACCACCATCCACTCCCGTACTGGTATTGTTGTTGGTCAAAACTGATGTAGCGATGGGCGAGGAATGTGATGTGAAATGTGCGAGAAAAGGTAATATACGATCTGGTCCATGTATCAAAGAACTGGTAAGTCCTAGCATTGGACAGAGAGCAGTAGATGAGTTTGAAGTATACTTTGCCCAGCAGTGAGGTGATACAGGTTAAGAAAAAAGAATCACAGATTATTATACAGCAGGACTTCGATATCAACTTAAACCTCTTGCATAAAAATGTAACACGCTGAAGTATCTCAAGATTATGTGTTTTTCAACAGACACAAAGATTAATTATAACTTTGTGGTCCAAATCGTTACAATAACACTTTTGAGGGATTATTTAACATGCACTTTGAATGACTGACACGGTCAAATAACTTTTTCTTTCAACAGCTTGTTACCAGGTAGCCCTCCTGTATTAATCGCTGTCCCCCCACTTATAAAGAAAGTGTAATAAACTTTTTTCTTATTTAGCGTAATCTTTCTATTCAGATTCCATGTCGTTCGAGTAACTGCAAATCTAGCCATTTACCTCCCCTACTATGACGTTTTGCTCAATAAAGTAGTACGTATAGTCCTAGTCAGAAGGTTCATTTTGGTCGATATACTTTTACCATTTTTGTACGTGATCTAATAAAGTTAGATTTTTAACTATCCTACAGGAATTTCTGTGACTAAAAGTATTTAAGATCTGGACCGGGGATGTATAGTACCACCATGCAAAATTTCATTTAAATCGGTGTAATAGTTTCAGAGATCAGTCATTTATTTAGGTTTTTTGAATATCCCACGGGAACCAGTTAACTGTCAGTGATTTAAAGTATTCTATGCATTTTTCCGGAATTTAAAATACCTTCGTGTAAAATTTCATTTAAATTGGTTCAGCTGTTTAGGAGGTCAGTCGAAACAAACAAACAAACAGACAGAGACACAATTTTTTTTAAGTATGGGGATGTGTTCTACTACTCTCAAAACATATCCCTGACTTGTTATTTTTGCGTTTTTCAAAAAAGTACAAGAATTTTTACCTCTACGTTTTTATTATAGTATAGATAGATTGCAATACAAAGAAAGGCGTTTACACCCAAAATCGCTGAACACATGAATGTCATTACTATTGTTAGTATTGATGTCCGTTAGTTGGTGTAATGGTTCGCAGGTCGGGTGCGATCCCGGATGGACGGGTGTTCAAATCCCCGGTCAACAGAGGAGCAACTAAATTGTTTTTGCTTTTTCAAAATATTTTAAGACTGCCAGGACTTTTATTTAGATTTGAGTATGATTTCACGATCAAATGGTCCAAATTTAATTTATAAAACGTAAAAAACTACGGTTGTCTAGAATGACTGACTGACGTGAATTATGTTATGTGTGTGTTATTTTATACGTTCACAATTAAATTATAAATTATCAATCTTAAAATAATAAAAGCATTTAAAAACATGTTATTCGTACTCAATTTTTGTCAAAGGATTTGCCACTAACACGGTTCCCGACTGTTATATACGTATACTTGTATATTGTTAAACATTTATTGAACCTGCATCCAAGCTTCATCTGCATATTCGTCAGTGATTCAATCAATAAGCTGTTTCGGCGAATCTATATCGAGATTATTTAGGACACAAATAGAACAAATGCATGAGGCTTGTTTCACGAACATGCCTTTGTTTGTCTCACATTAATTTACTATTGCTCGAATGCTGAATAATAAAATGTATAAAATTTCATGCATGTATCTAATTGACCTCCTAAATAATAATATTTGTTTTTATAATAAGCTCACAAGATGACCTCACTCCACCTGATGGTAAGTGAGATCCAAATATGAGGTCGAAAGGCACAATAGACCACATTGAGCCTGTCGCCGCACCCTGAAAGCTTGCTTAAAAGATTGCGATATTTATTGTATTATTACCTCGCTTGCTACCAAGCTCTGCGTAAGGACCGAGTGGTCCCCGGTTCGAGTCCAGGGTCGGGCAACATTTGTGTGAATTTTTCTGTAAAAAAAATATTTAGCCCGGAGTAAGGCGGCCCGTGCCTAGGAAAGCACGTTAAGCCAGTGGTCCTGCGCCAGATGTCTCATCGGTCTTGTCGGATTGCCGTCTCGCCGAATTATGAGAGTAAGGGAACAGGGAGTGCATTTGTGTTTGCGCGCATACCTGTGCACTATAATATATCCTGCGTACTTGGTTGATCTTACTTACTTGGTCGCTGCTGCAGGAGCCGCGCGCGCGCACCGCGCTGCTGCAGCGGGTGCCGCTCGTGCGGGCGCTTCGACTGCTCAATGCCATGGCGGAGAAATTAGACCTGTTTTGTGAGTGGCCAAGTGAGGTCGTAAGATTGGCTATTGATATAGCATCAAAAACTACATAATTGTATTAGGTTAGCCTGTAAGGATTATGTATGTATGTTTTAAATAAATAAAAAAATTAAATAATTGAGATCGGCCGCCATGGCCGAAATTGGTCGGATGCGTTATTTATTATACTACGAAAAGAGTGCATCGAACGAGATATTAAAAAAATAGTCTTAGTATGAACTGAAAAATGCAGTTTGAAGCTAGTTCAGTCTTCATTGTATGAAAGCAATGTCTTTGTTCATTAGCTGAGCTATTTTCTAATATCGCTGAGACAAATGTTACTGCAGTTTCTAGTTATCGTAGTTGAATAAAACAAATTTGTAGCTACGAACGTGTACGAAGGAGTGAGATTGCTGTTTTAGAATTTAGTGGAAATAGGCTTGAACGCAAATTAGACTGAATATTATGGTTTTCATTATAAATTTGTGAATGTATTGTAATGACTGAATATTACGTTGGTTATATTAAAAGAAAGATTATTTTTGACAATAAAAACTTTTTACTATTCCGTTTACATCAATACATGTCACTCTTGATATGATCGTCTATCTGTGTAATCTTACCATCTTGATTGTATGAAAGTAGCTGAGTTATTCAATAAATAAAAATACAAGTTTCAATTTGTATCACAGATACTGTTTCTCGATGGTTTTGAATACAAAATTCGTGTACGGAAACACCTACACATGCATTTTGAGTTTTGGTAACAAAATTAATTAATAGGTCGGTCGATACGGCTAATAAATGCCCGAATTACACCCGAACAAAATTTCTAAGTCTTCTGACATAATTACTAATGTAACCCGAAGCAATTAACGCAATTCCTACAATCTTATCTAATCGACCCGAATTAGTGGTTCCTAGAAACAACATGCCGGGGGTTCGAACAAGCAAAGTTTGAAAGCATTAATTATTTAATAAACAAGAACAGACAAAGTTTACAACTTTTGAATTAGTTTTATTTGGGAGGTATCTTCGGGAACTTTTATTTTACTCACAATTGTGGCTTCGGAGACTTTTATGTGTAGGCGTGGAAAATATAAATACCAATCGATATCGTATTACGGACTTGTTGTAATTGCTCAATCAAGGTACAAACTCACAAAAGATATTTGAAACTCTACCTTTTTAGAAGAACAGAAAAATATCACTGCTCCATCGCGTCGCATCGGGATATTGACCCCACGACCTTTTGGAAATCGCGTCCGTTCATCACACTAAGCTAGCGCTTATGTATCATACACACATATAAAACATAGCCGCTGTATTAGTACATACATATAAAATTCCTCTATATATAAAATTAATTGTAATAAAACTCTACCTCCTCAGACTGGCTCGGTAAGATAAAAACGAAACGCAATGCAGAATGAAGACCAGGTGTCTTTGAGTACCTCAAAAAGTTGAAGAATTTATTAGTCATTTAACCACTATCTTCACCAAATATCCTAGGCATTGACCGGACACAAAAAACCGGTCAACTTGAAAGACATTTCACGCGCACAACGATTATATTTTTTGTATGATCTAGATTGATGAGAAGAGTGGTAAAATTACTTGTAGCAAAGACCCAAAATATTTTTTTGCTTTTAATTTTCATTACTATTTAGTCCATTATAACTGCTTATGTTATTCAACATTGACTTATCTATTATTTGCGCGAACACTACACATTCAGGTCATTTACAGCGCTCGAAACGTCAGGTCTCTAAATAATATGTTTAGAACAACAATACACGCGAGTTTAATTCGTAAAATTAGTTTTATTTCAACATTGACACATTTTGTTTAATTATTTTTCAAACAAAATATCTATTTTTTTTAAGAAACGATTACTACTACGATTACTACGAGAATGAAGTACCATATACTTCATTCTAATGAAATCCATTATCATATTACTGTTCGACGATGACGCTAATAATGACACAAGCATTGCGTTTTCTTTAATGAATAGAAGAAGTAATAGTATATTAATTATTTTACAGCATAAAAGCTTAAAGCTCCTCTGAGCCGTATGACCTCAAAGCTTCGGTCGGTACCTACGTCACTTACGTTATTAATATTCTAATCATAAAGGCCGCATATATTTTTAGATGTATTGTGAACAAAATCGATAATACCGCCGGATTCCAAAAGTTCAGCTGAGTTTATTAAAGGCGGATCGGATAAATACGATTATACCAATGTAGTATTCATAATTTTGAACCGTGCTCGTTTTAGTAACTTCCGTGAAAAAAATATGTAGATATTTTAATTCAAATCAAGATATTGCATCTTGCCATTGAAATAACTTCTATCATTTCGTTGGAAAGATCTTAATATGTATGTGAGTCGTCTATACATCTATACGTATTATAATAATATTTATTTGACTGCCTCGTTGGTCCAGTGCTGCGTTAGGACCGAAACGTCCACGGTTCGAAGCCGGGGTCGGGGAAAATTGTGTGAGTTTTTCTGTTAAGGAATTACTCAGCCCGGAGTCAGGAAGTACGCAGATCCGCCCGTGCCTCGGAAAGCACGATTAAGATTAAGCTGACTGCCGTCTCACTGGTCTTATAGGTCAGTACCTATGAGGGTTAGGGAACAGAGAGTGCACTTGTGTTTGCGCGTACACTTGTGCACTATAATATGTCCTGCTCAGATGGCTAATCTGCATTGAGATCGGCCGCCATGGCATAATCGGCCGGAAGCCTTACCTCGTAAATATTTGGAACATTACCACACTCGACCGTCTGACCTCAAACTAAGCAGAGTTTAACTGATAGATATTTATAAATACCTGTGATCAATACATAATCACACCCAGACACGTTTTAATTTTTTTTTCTAACAATCATGATATTATACAGCCATGTTTTATTTTGGACTGTACTGTACTGTATTGGAAAAAACATTTCAAGGTTACTTATCCCAGCGATTTATATGGCCGATCCTGTACAGTAAGTATTAGAACAACAAAACAACAAAGCCTACACGTTATTATAATAAATCCTAGCTAGTGTGCATTAAGTTTTCTTGCTGATCGTACGTGGGCCCAAATTCAAGGATCCCTACGCTACGTTTTTTGCATATTTCATATCTGATTTCATGAGAAAGTAACCTTGTGAATGTTCGCGTTTGTTTAGTACACCCGGGTTTCATGCATGTTAAACGATTCGACTGAATTATGACCGAATTAATGTTAATAGTTTTTCTAATGGTGGCTAAAGTGGCCACTCTATGGCGTATTGCCACGAAATCCCAACATTTGTTGTTTCCACTGAGGTGTGCTGTGCAAGTCTTTCAAGTAACGCTTGAAGTTAATTTTGATATGGCCTAGATTTTAATCGGGAAGAAACTAATTTATTTATTCATAGTTGATGGTTGTTAGACACGTAAGTTTATTCTAAAATGAACGCGTCAAGTTCAATATTATTCTAAGAAATATACGTATACAATCTAAACTTCGAATTACCCTAGCTCATTTTTCGTTGGCAAGAAAGATAGTCTTATATGCCTGGTAATAATATTGAAATAGTGAAATTCTGAGAAGGTATTTTCATCCAGTTTTATATTGTTGGTTTCGAGCTTCACAGAAAGATATTAGTTTCAAATGCTATGTACCTACAATAGAGGTTCTAGCAACGTTTACGTATACGCGACCACCTCGTGTTCCATGTAGGGAATGCATATAAATTGCTAGTTCAAAAGCTGCCGCATAAAGAAATTTGCCTATAAAAGGAACAATTTCTAAAAGGCTTTCCATTTACGCGAAACGCCGACTGCAGCGACAAACTAAGAACGTGCCGCGTACGTCTCACTTTAAAATATGTATTTCGAGACGTGAGTTCAAGTAGGTGCACCATTTTGTTGTGAAAAATACTTGTACATCTGTTTGTGAAATAAGAGTTATCGAAAATTCTGGAAGTTCAACATCTTCGGATCGTGCGCGTGGAGCCACGATCTCCTCATCTTGTTACATATTTTTGCATTTGATACACGATTTTAGGCGGTCTTGAGTAACGTCTAAGTACCTATCAGTAATTGGTGCTAGTTCATTTAATTATATTTACGATGTAGAATGATTGATGTAGAATACGGACTTCTAAACCGTGCAAGTAAGTACCTACTTAGCATTTTTAACCGACTTCAAAAAAAGGAGGAGGTTCTCTTTTTTTTTTTTTTTTTTTTTTATGTATGTTCACCGATATCTTCGTCAATTATAGACGGATTTCAAAAATTTTTTTTTAGTTGGATAGAGTTTACTTCCGAGGTGGTCCCATTTTCACCAGTCTTGGATCTGATGATGGGATCCAGGAGAAATCGAGGGCAACCCTCAAATTTTATAGGGACATGTACCGCGTTTTGCATATTTTCTGAAGTCATATTGGCATTTGCTTCTGGCTATCATAATCTTATGATGCTGAGCTGATGATGGAAGGTCAACTCCTTAATAGTTATGAGTAAAAGGATAATTCTTTCAATACTGTATACATATTAAGACTACTAGTTATAATATCAGTAGCATTATAGGTGAGCTGAACTAATAGGGTGACCAGTCTAGGATCTGATGATGGGATCCAGGAGAAATCGAGGGCAACCCTCAAATTTTATAGGCACATGTACCGCGTTTTATATATTTTCTGAAGTGATATTGGCATTGCTTCTTGCAATCATAATGTTATGATGCTGAGCTGATGATGGAAGGTCAACTTCTTAATTGTTTGGAGTAAAAGGATAATTCTTTCAATACTGTATACATATTAAGACTACTAGTTATAATATCAGTAGTATTACAGGTGAGCTGAACTAATAGGGTAACAAAAAA
The DNA here is from genome assembly GCA_039566165.1 of Maruca vitrata. NCBI lineage: Eukaryota > Metazoa > Arthropoda > Insecta > Lepidoptera > Crambidae > Maruca > Maruca vitrata. The sequence goes on along the minus strand of CM076923.1, from coordinate 4,654,046 downwards.
TTTAACACTAAAAAGTATGAAAAAAAATTGTAAACAAAAAAAAAACCGCCTTCAAAAACCCGACACACTAAAAATTACAAAATAATATAATACGAACATTTATAATAATCATCTGGGTATGAATTTTATATGTTGTTGAAGGCGGTGCCGTTTATATTTCATACAGACAAGCACAGAGTGCTTCATTTTCCTCAAAATTTTGATTGGCACCGCCTTCAACAACATATAAAATTCATACCCAGATGATTATTATAAATGTTCGTATTATATTATTTTGTAATTTTTAGTGTGTCGGGTTTTTGAAGGCGGTTTTTTTTTTGTTTACAATTTTTGATGATACTAGATTAGAAATAAAGCTATTTCAAATGTGGAGTGTCCGCGCAAATAATAGACAATACAATGATACAAAATTAATAATGATGAATGACAACACATCAGTAGTCAATAAAAACGTCTCCTTTTTGCAGAAATAAATTATCTTTGAACATGTCAACTGTGTATAATCACGATTCATGAGATACAGCGTAGTGTTGGAGACGACGTAGTCTAAGTAGTAATAGCATTCTCAGTAATAGCTTAGTTACTAAGGGTAGCATTTTAGCCTTTGAACGCGGACCCCTACAAAGCTCCGAGACTCATCTACCTCCAGGGTAAAATTCCCGCTGACTTCTCACAAGTTACTGGTGTGCAGTTTCTGATAAGAGACCATTTTCTTTTGTCGAAATCAAACTAATAGTTTCCCGGGGCTTATGGTGCGTGATAAATTTTGTTTCATCTCGACATATCTACCTTTTTCTATTAGTTCCGCAGTGGCTGTCCATCCTTCCGGAATCGATTTAGGATTTGTGAGTGTTACAGTAAATTTAACTCTATTATGCCCAATAATATAAAGGAATAAAAAGGAATGAGTATTAATAAGATATACAAATTTTGTAAAGATCTCACAAAGTAAAAATATCTATTGGAACATACATATTAAGGTATTCTATTTCTAGCCTGTAGTGTCCCACTTCTGGGAAAAAAACATGACAATAATATAAATCACATGTTGCTTTATATAATTTATTTATTGTAAGCAGTCAGGGGATACCAGTCACAACTATCTGTCCGGTGGTTGGTGAACGGTATACGGGTAAGCGACCCCGGCTCCTCGAGCTACTATCGACTCAGTCCAAATCAGCCGAGGCGATAGTATCCTTCCTCCCCTTTTCCTTCCCCCGTCATATATCCTTACTACTCGTGGGAACGCAATGACCTTGTTAAAACAATGCACAAGGCAGAATGGCGGCGACGTGGTCCACAACCCGTCACGTCACGTTTCCCACAGAGGTGAAAAGTGGATCGCTGGAAGTGATCTCTGCCTACCCCTCTGGGAAAAAGGCGTGATTGTATGTTATGTTATGTTATGTTATGTTATTTATTGTAAAAAAAATAATATGTTTTTGCAATGTTAACATAATAAGCAAATATTGTAAATATTACTCTACATGACATTTACGTTGTATATTGTACTCTTTTGTGTGAAATAAAGTAGATATGTCGATTTAGCTATGCATAGTTTCAGATAATTATTCTATTAATAAAGATAGATAGTTATTAATTTAACGAAATACCTTACAAATACGCGTATGGATTACACGACGGAGAAATAATTATAATATCGATTGATGAAAATTATGTTCGAAAATAGAAGTTCAATATCGTTATACCTTAGTTCTAGTTTTAAACCAAACATGTAAACTGTCTATTTGAAGACAATTAACACGTTCGGTAATAAAGAATTAGAAAATAAATAATCATAAATCAAGGTACCTTGTTTTGAAACAAATAAATTTCATTTATTTAATCATAATGTTTACAACACAAGTAACGCAATTAGTAGACTTCTATTAAATTTATTACAAGCTCGTTATTCCGCAATCATTTAATTACTGAAAAGTTCAAAGAGGTGACGTAAAGAAGCTAAAATTTGTAATTTCCCGGTTCAAATTGTCACCAAATTGGGGACAAACGTTTTTCATAATAACAAAATAGCACCATGAACTTATTGTGCTGAATGGTCCATTAAGTTTAGCTGTAGCATTAAATAGGGCCGTTAAATTGGCTGTAGGGACAATAAGTAAAGCTGACCCATGGTCCTTTGAAATTATAAAACGTCCGCTATAAAATGACCCCTCATTTGCTACGGTGTGAACGTGAAAACAACACTTTGTAGGTACCCAAAGGGATCAAGGTAAATGGCTACATAGATAGGGTTGTGGAAAATTGTAATTCTGAAATGTGGTCATTATACAGGCAGTAGTGGAAAGGGGTGGTAGACAGGGGACCCCGACATGAGGGAAGATTAGTCCCTCATGGGAAGTTTTAAATTAAACGCGAGTTTATAAGGGATGAATATGAGTAGTGGGTGGCCTTATAAACACTTTATTGTTTTCCCCGGTGTTTTAATTATGAAAGGCTCTGTACATTTCAAAGGCTCGAAAGTATGACGTCTAATGGAAGTTGGGATTTGTTGAGTTGTTCGAGATGTTATCGCGGTTGTCAACGGTTGTTTGTGTCGTGGGCGTGCTCAAGACGGCATTTGAATAATTGGTACTAAAACGATAACGCGGGCCGATTAAATTATATTTCAATCTCGAATGATAAACAAATAGATATGAAAATATTTGTTCTTCATCAAATACTAGCGGTGCCAGCGTCTATTCCCCTGTTTTTACACATTTTACATTGCTTCTTTGCTTCTATTGGTCGCAGCGTGATGTTATAAAGCCTAAAGCCTCAATAAATGGCCTATCCAAAACAATAAAAAAATCTATTCGAACCAGTACCTAGTTCCAGTGATAAGGGCGATCAAACAAACAAACTCTAAATCTTTATAATATCAGAAAATGTTTAAAATATTGTGTTTAAAGTAAATCAGAACGAAGCGCCTAAGTATATATTTTTCCGTATTCGAACAAAGGCACGATTAGTTTACAAGCAAAATTATTTGAATGTTCATATAGGATGTCAGTCTATTTAAGGAACACGTGGAAAGGAAATAGATAGACGCCCTAGAGATATGGTGTTGGAGAAGAGTGCTTGGTGTGTCTTGGACACAGTTCCGCACTAACGTCTTGATACTCCAAGATAACGATATTAAGCAGCGTCTATTTCCCATAGTACACGACACTTTTCAAGGAAAGACTACCGATCGATAGAACGGCTCGTTGTCCAGGGTAAAATGGAAGGCTCTCGACCGCCCTGGAGGTCAAAGTCAAAGTCAAAGTATTTATTTGTATTCATGAATGTGACAAACATGGTATTAAAATAACTTCCAGTATATGTTACCCGTTTGGGCATAGCTTATAAACGTGTAATGGCTGAACCATTTCAGTAGTAATATTATTAATTGGCATCAGATCTAATTCTAACTCTTAACTTAAGTTCTTAACTATATCATCACCATGCGATGGACCGACCAAATAAAGTCCGTGATTGGCGGTTCACCATGACTACCAGCAGGGAAAAATGGCGGGACATCGTAAGGCGCACGTTGGCGCCCGTCCCCAACACAACATGATGACCACGACCACACTGTCAAGAGTGATACGACTAAGAAGAAGAAGACGAACACGGTAAAAAAAATCAGTTACGGAACCTTTTTATTTTCACCGTATTCGTCGGAAATAGCGAAATTCTGGTACAATAATATGTGCATTGTGCAGGTATAGAATTACGGAATCGCATTCGAGTTAGAAAACTATGGTCTCTCTCTATAAATATACACGATAGATACTGACGGGGCATAGGATTTCTAAATCCAAATATCGAAATACGTTGTGAATGTGGACAGAACTCTTTCAATCGGGCGTGCACGTGTATAACATTGAAAATAATATCCCTTTTTGTGATCAAAATATTTATAATCAGTTCAAGTCAAGTCAGGTGGGAGACATTTTGTCGACCGGTTGCTGTTACCACCATACAGTTGCGTAAAACCCGCCAAGTGACTGTGACCTCTCTCGGTCAGGTCGCGTTCCGGGATCAGCACTGTACGAACCGGAGCCAGGGGGGAACATTGTTGCGGCAAGCGCTGGACCAGTGGAGTCTTAGCGGCAGTATTGTGCGGGCGGAGCGGGTCAGCCCGCCGGCCAGGGAGACCCGTAGAAACGGGGGCCCTTCCGTCCAGCGGACTGGCCAACTCCGACCAGCACAGCTCAATACCAATGTGAGACTCCACGCCTTGTCTCGTTGTTGCCGCAGCAGTGGTCTCCTCTTTAAGCGGGCTTTCAGGGTGAGTGCGACAGGCTCAATATGGTCTATTGTGCCTGTCGACCTCATATTTGGATCTCACTACCACTTACCATCAGGTGGAGTGAGGTCATCTTGTTAGCTCATTATAATTTTTTTTTATATCTTCAGTCATGAAAAATTGTCTCTGTTTTAAGGTAACCTCAAAAAAGAAACAAAAAAAAATCCAATACTTACATCATAACGTGCGATAAAATCACAAAAAAACTCTTAGCAACAGAGCCACGTCGGCGTATAAAGTTCACATTTTATTATAGTGATAAAAGCTGGAATTAAATCAAATAACTTCCCTTCCTTCCTTAATATACGATGAGAAGGGAAAGGGTTTTACTACGCCATCAGAAACTTCTTTGAAAATAATTTTACGGCTAATATTTTTATCAACATCTGTTTTAAAAGCGACAGAAGACATTTTTAGCTATAGATTTTATTATGATGCTTTGGGCAATGCTGTTTATGTGATATTATAGTATTTATCACTATTTAGTTATTCATAAACATCATTTATTTATTTTTTTATATCACGAAATTGTATCTATCCTTACAGGCTTACATAACCTTATGCGATAGAAGAGACCACGCCATTTATAAAAAAATACAGTATTATATATTACAGTATATAATACTGTATTATATACAGTATTATTGACTGGCTCGGTGGAACAGTGGCTAGTGACCCAAGTTTACTACCTACGGTTCCAAGAGTCGTGGGTTCGATTCCCACTCGGGACAAATATTTGTGTGACGAACATCGGTGTTTGTTCCGTGTCTGGGTGTATTATTAAATATATTTAAGTATATTTGTGTATCCACTGTTGATTCTGATACCCGTAACACAAGTGCTTAAGCTACTTACCACGGGATCAGATCAATGTATGTGATGTTGTGAAATATTTATTTATTTATTTATATAATTATAATATTTATCAACAATTTCTTTTAAAGTTTACAGTCGAGTAGCAAATCTGTACTGTTCTAATATAAATCAGTTTTGTTCTCTATTCTTGAGCACTCTGTCAAGATATATGAAGACTATCAAACATCCATACCAACTCGCACATAAGCTAAATTAAATCTAAATTTTTGCAAAATAATATGAAGCTGTCACTATATCTCTAATTTGTCGAAACTGTGGTTAGTATGTTGGTAAAGTAGTATATCTTGAACAGGTATCCAGTGTATAAAAATTCATCAGACAGCGTATTGTTAAACCAAACTCTGTGTTAACTCAAATACATTTACTCTTGTACAACGTTTCCCGAAATTTAATTATACTCAGACAAGTAGGTCTTACGGATGTAGGTATGTACTAAAATAGTACATTTCCTGGGGTTGTGTTTATTACGTGGAATTGTTTCGACGTAACACGACACCTGTGTAATATAAATGGAAGGTGGATTACGCAAGGTTTAATCACAATGAAATCATTGCCAGTGAAGACATACATTTGTCATTCGATCTATATCTCTAAGAGCTCAATGGTATAGCGTTTAAATTCCCATATAGGTTGGGCAAAATGATAATTTTAAGGTCTAGCAAGAGCAGGATGATTCTGTTAGAGGAGGATGGTTCTGTATTTTAATCGTAATAAGCCCGAACTTTAGTGTTCAAAGGGGGATGTAAGCGCTAAGTCTATTGTAAAGGGCATTGTCGCCCATTATTCATTGCATTCTTAACATTTACAAGCTAAATTAGAACATCAAAAATAAAATAACCCAACGAGCTACGATCACCTAGTTATTATTTATTATGGTTCATACAAAATTTTATCTTTGATTGCCTCAAATAGTCAAACATTGATTAATTAACTGTATATTTTTAGTAATTGTGAGAGTTACTTCACTGTTCTATTCCTTACAAAGCAAGTTATTTAAGGGAAAGCTTGCAATTTCCAAGCTAGATATTGTGTAGCAGTAAATACACAAAGAGACAATTGATTTCTCTTATTAACGTCTTCCGGTATTATAGCACAAGTCTTTGTTTCAATGCACTATAAAGACTCTATTCATGTGTAAGAGGAATGTTTGTACAAAATCGTAGTATGAACTGAACAATATATCACTACATACTTACATAGTATAAAGCAAAGTCGCTTCCCGCGTCTGTCCCCATGTAGTATGTTTAAATCTTTAAAACTACACAACGGATGTTGATGCGTTTTTTTCATATATAGAGGGATTTAAGAGAAAGGTTTTTATGTATAATACCTACCAGATGCGAAGCGAGGGCGGGTCACTAGTTACAAAATAAATATGGTTTCATCCGTAGAAAGTTATTACTTCGCATTCGCAAAACTGTAATAATATTGGTTGATGAATGCTGGATGGATGATGAAGCGAAAGTGGTGTGCCAGGACCGTAGCACATGGCAGGATGATATCTCTGCCTACCCCTCTGGGAAAAAGGCGTGATTTTATGTATGTATATGTATGTATGTAATATATTACCACTTTCATGTTTTGATGCTGGTATGGCTGCTATTATTTCGAAATTTCTGGAAAGCTGAGACTTCATTAATACCACTTATTTTTATTGCAAAAACGATCATCATGGTATTAAAATATAAATAGTATTGAGAAACAACTACACCTCGTTCTATTAAATAAATCCGAGCATAGATACCCAGTTTTATTTCGGAAAGTCACATATACCATAACAACTATGAACATCCATAGAAATATCAAATAAAGCCATACTAAGAAAAAAATTAAACACTTATTAATCACATACCAAAATGACATAATTAAGCAAACAGAAATAAAATGATGAATAGGATCTGTCTCAGCATGTGCTAATGTGTGTGTATTAGTTTTAATTTTAATTCTAAATTTATCAACATCATCATCATCACCAGCCCATTTACGTCCATACTGTTAGGGCACAAGCATACCTTAAACTAGAGCGATCAGTCCTTAGTCAACCACGTTGGCCAAGTGCGGGTCGGTCGACTACACAACCTTTGCATTCCTTCATAACTCCAGGTTTACTCACCATGTTTTCCTTCACCTTTAAAGCGTCAAATAATTATATGAATTTAAAATTTTGATAAATGTACACACACGCCACAGTAAGTATATTCCGGGGTTTGAACTGGCGACCTCTCGCATGGCAAGCAACGACCTAACGACTCGGCCATCGACGGTTTTAATAAGGGTTCCCGCAAAAGGAATTATTGGTATCTGTATTCCGTCTATCAAGTCGGCCAATAAAAGCCAGCCATCTTGTATTGTGTCCGACATTAACTAAGGGCGAGGCATCGTCTGCACCTTGACAGGGAGCCTTCGTCAAGGGCTTTCCTATCTATTTTGTGGATTTAGCTCTCATTTAATGGATGGAACCATATGAAAGGAACCAGGAAATTCTATACAATACAATCTTGTCCGCTTTGTGTATGTAGCCTAATAGTTATACAACGGATGCGGATTAATAATAACATTAGCTCAAAGATTTTTGAAAATAATACCTAAATTCGTTCATATTCAATGGATTAATTCCGATTGAAAAAACCAAACAATTATATGATGAAACTGACTTATTTTTATAAGGCTGAACTATATTTCTATTACGGATTAATAAAAAGCCCCTTCAAATATCTGGAAAAAAGGCAAGTAAAAGAGAAGCTGGCTTTATCATTTCTCATTAAAGCAATGCAAAACCAGGTGGTTTTTAATAACTAGGTAGTTATTACAACAAACATGTATTGATTACGTTTCTAGCCTACTAACTGCCTCGTTGGTCTATTGGTAGCAAGTGCTGCGTTAGGACCGAGAGGTCCCCGGTTCGAGTCCGGGGACGGGCAAAATTTGTGTGAGTTTTTCTGTAATGAAAATACTCAGCCCGGAGTTAGGAAGTTGGCGGTGAAACGCTCGTGCCACGGAAAGCACGCTAAGCCGGTGGTCCTGCGCCCGATCTCTCATCGTTCATGGCGGATTGCCATCTCACCGAATTATGAGAGTAAGGGAATAGAGAGTGCACTTGTGTTTGCGCGCACACTTGTGCACTATAATATGTCCCGCGCACTTGGCTTATCTCAATTGAGATCGGCCGCCATGGCTGAAATCGGTCGGACGCCTTATTTTACGTTTCTAGCAGTTGTAATGCCAATTTGCGTCTTACGTATCTTTCTGCGGAGTCAGAAAATGTTAATTCCAACATTAAATACTTTTAAATACAACCAAGAGACTTTCTTTGATCACCCATTTGTAAACAGTCAAAGATAAAAGAATCTCGAATGTTCAGAACGGAGAAAACAAAATGCCTAAGTCCACAAAGATTTTAATTTAGCGCTAAAAAACTTGGCTTTCGTTTGAAAACGTTCTCTTTATTTGGATTGAGTGGGATTCTCTTTAAGATCTGTTGAGGTTTTGTGTTAATAATTCTAATAAATCTGTCAGCTAAAATCATTGCGATGATTAGCTTCGTGGGCGGGCAATATATTATGTGTGTTTCATAAAGGTTTGTAAGAAATTTAGGTATCGCCAGAGTCATGCAAGAATTTTATTAACTAATCATTATTCTGTCAAGAAATTGAGTTGTAATCACGAATGACGAATACATCTAAAAAGTCCATACCCCTTGAGAGTCCAAAACATTTCAGACGAAAACAGCGATTCATCAAAAACGGTTAAGTTATGCTTTTATCGAAATCCATCACCCAAGAATAGTTCTCAAACATTAAAAGCGCTTTAACTTGCATTAACTCCGAAGTTCAAACAGAGATAGTGGCAAAGTTTCCTTTGAAAAATACAGATCATTCTTCGAGCTAGAGTTTGTTTGAGACACTACGTAGTGGCGGTAAGGAAATGTATATACGAGTACATAAAGCTCTGTAGAACCACGAAATTGGTGTTGTAAGTTTCCGTCGGTTGTTAGCTTTGGCCATAAAACACTATTAGTTTGTTCGTCAGTGAGTCCCTTGGGCGGTGTGTCCATTCGTATGAGAGACAGCGATTGCTTTCCCAAAAAGAAAATAGAGACGAAAGAATTGGGTGTGTACTTTGTTTCGTGTTGGCGAAATTAGTCGGGAAAGGTAGTAAAGGTATACCTAATTATTGTTATCGCGATTATAGCTGATAAGCAATTATGTAAAACTAACATCCTGATTCTGAATCAAAAAATACAGCTCTCTTTAAATAATTTGTTTAGAATTACAATAAATGCGAGTTTAATTCGTATTTTTTTTTCCTTTACCTTTATCTGTTTGATATTTTTGTCAAAAGAAACATTAACTGTAAATCAGCGTCATGACATGCCGTCGTGGCATAAGCTGAGTGGCAGTGGTACATTATTTTGTTTCCTGTGTACCTTTGTTGTACTGTATCTACATTTAATGTTCTGAATAAAATTGTCGTACTTTCTTTTTCTTTTCATTGTGCAGCTAACTAGCCTAGCCTACCACATGAGATTCTGTCTACGTACATTTGTTTTTCGCAAAAAAACGAAGTCTTCTAAAAATAAAGCTTCCTTCCAAGCTTTTATCAGGATCTGGACTTGAATATGCACAATAATCTAGTTTATGTATAATTCAAGTATTCATCGATATTGGAACCTTACACTAAAAGCAACATGACTTCGAGCTTTACGCATTTCTATATTAGTCCGGTCAATTTATACATTCGAAGTTACATAAATTCCCACCAAGCTGAAAATCGGTAAGATTGCTTAAAATATCATTAAAAACAAAATTTGAAAGTTCCCCATCTTTCCCCTGTAAGGAAAAAATGTTATTCAAGGTCAAAAGTCAAAAAATGAGTTTTTCGCGATTTTCAGCAAAACGGTAAGTTTTATCATAAAAATACCTTAAACAAAAATTGTAGATTATAAAATTATCTACAAAAACTAAATTTATACTTTTTTTTCTACGAGCCACCGTTTTTGAGATAAAACGATTCAAAAAGTTGTAGAAGTTGTAATCGTCATAATATGCACAACACGTTTCCTCGCCACCTATGAGGTAGTGTACTTGGCGCGTTTTATTTTTACGTGGTTTCCCAAGTAGGCCTATTCCACCGGTCAGTTTTAATCCTGTTTTATTTGAAACTATTGAAAAATAATGGATATTAGCAGAGATTGAAAAAATAAACTGAGGCTGGAAGAAGACAAGCTAATTGTACTTGTTTTTTACTTTTGGTGTTTCTTACGAAACATGCATATCTAAACTTATCTAAGCAGGTAGTTTTTTTAGGAGCTCCGTACATAGAAAGAAGAAAGCGAATGCCGTTGGTAATAATTTCTTGTCGAGTAGAATTACTATTTCTAAAAACTTCAGCACATTCAATTAAATTTTGTTTCTCAAATAGTTTGAAAACTGTTATTTTTCCCCTCCTGTAAAATGCAAATGTCGTATCACAGCCACTTATTGCGTGTAATATACGTGGCGTACTCGTGCATATTATGACGATTACAACTTTTTGAATCGTTATATCCCAAAAACGGTGGCTCGTAGAAAAAAAAGCATAGATTTAGTTTTTGTAGATAATTTTATAATCTACAATTTTTGTCTGAGGTATTTTTATGATAAAACTTACCGTTTTGCTAAAAAACGCGAAAAACTCATTTTTTGACTTTTGACCTTGAATAACATTTTTTCCTTACAGGGGAAAGATGGGGAACTTTCAAATTTTGTTTTTAATGATATTTGAAGCAATCTTACCGATTTTCAGCTTGGTGGGAATTTATGTAACTTTACTCTTATTTTTTGGTCTAATTTGACCGGACCATATAACTTTTATTCTGCAACTAGTTACCCACACTAGACTCGCTTCGGGTGAATTTAACATCAAAACCTTCCTCTTAAACTCCTTTATCTTTAAAAAACCGCATGGAAATCCGTAACGAAGCTTCAAAGATTGAAGCATGCATAGAAATATAGGGACAGAGAAAGCGACTTTGTTTTATGCCATGATAAGGCAGTTGACAGATAGTTTGCAATTTTGAATACCTCATCCGTAAGCCTCCTATCCGGCTCACATACCGATTGTGAACTCACGGACTTGCACATTCTCGGGCATTAGTAAATCACAGTAATTTATCGTGACATTCAGTTTATCTCGCAATTAAGACACCGCCGCAAGTTTCGCCCTATCTTACTGTATATCACTTTAAATTGCGACGGCAATCCTCTTAACCTTTAACTAGTGACGTGGTTTTTATTTTACGTGATGTGGGGGCCTGAGAGGCATTTACATTAAAGAGAGGCTTTGTTAGTAGAGAATAGATGATTATCAACTATGTTAAATATATTAATAAAAAAGAAATTAATTTTATTACATGAATGAGGTATTATAAATAATATGTTATATTTATAAATATCTTACAGCCCTGTTGTCACAACTTTTCGAACAGTAAACGGGTTAAAAATTAATTGAAAGTTAACATTTTTTTAAAAGAATTACTTGAGATCAAAATGTGTCGCGTATTATTGACATATGTATCAAAGTAAGCGATGTGTGCGAAAAAACGAGTACATAAATAGACTTTTTACTTTTCGAGGGCCTAAGCGGCCTCACGTCACCAGATAAGGGTTAAATATCTTACATTTATCCGTGCAGTTTACTTTGTACTGGACTTGCATTGGTTGCAAGCGGTTGTTTATTGCCTGGTGATTATTAACTGGATTTAGCGACCGTCGGAAAGTCGTCGGGTTCTGTGAAGTTGATTGTACAAGATTACTCACTTACTCAGCTTGTTTGCAGACTGCGCGTTGTATAAATAAATATTACACAACATCACAAACATTGGGTTTAGGGGTAAGAGCCATCCGTTCCCCCGCTAGTACAGTGATGATGACAAGGCTACTCCAAGCCATCACCGTAAGTCAGTTAGGAAAAAAAATCACATACATTAAGCTGATCCTGTGGTAAGTAGCTTAAACACTTGTGTTACGGATATCAACAGGGAATCAACAGGGGATACACAAAATATACTTAAATTAATTTGATAACACACCCAGACACGGAACCAAGATCGACGTTCGTCACACAAATATTTGTCCCGGATGGGAATCGAAACGACACTTGGAACCGTAGCTAGTGACCCTGAACCACTGTTCCACCGAGCCAGTCATGTATGGGAATTGCTATTATCTAACGAAACGGTTACACAACGCTTAGTATTTACCCAAGGGGCCTTAGAAACTACTCTTGTATAGATATGGTCAGTCTCTGTGATTTAATAATAATATTAAAATATATGAATGTCTATTTACTTTTGGAGAATTGTGTGTTCATTCTACGATGACAAGTATTTACGATCACCGTTTTGCATTAAAATGTATATGCAACAGCATATTTATATGTGTTGTATATTTATTCATCCTTCCACTATTTAATTCAAGCGTGAAAAGGGCATAATCCTCAAATCGATTATGATTTCATCGCTAAATGATCCCAATTCAAATTAATGGATCGACTGCGACCGACGTGGGGTTCCACACTGTGGCTTTCATAATGAAATGGGAAATCATAAATATATGTCTGGTACATATGTTTAAAAAGTACTGTAACAGTCGAGAAGTTTAAAAATCGTGTCAAACAGATACTGTAATAAATCTGGATGGTAATTAGAAATAGCGAAGAATATCGCAGGCAGCAGAAAATACCGCAACAGACACACCTACAGACAGTATCTAACCAGATTTCTTTACATAAGTCTTGAAAAGACATGCGTAATGCGATTCTGTCTACTAATACGAAGGTTCTAAAACGATCACTTACTTAGTTCGCTTGTAAACGCCGTGAGAGCTTAGTGAGAGTTTAAGCGTGTAAGTTATTTGTTTGTGATTGAATTAGATACATTCATAAATTAATACTAATTCTAATACTTATAAATTATTAATCTATTAAAATATTATAAAGCTGAAGAGTTTGTTTGTTTATTTGCTTCAACGCGCTAATCTCACGAACTATTGGATCGAATAAAAAAAATCTTTTTATATTGGATAGACGATTTATCGGGGAAGGCTTCAGCCTTATAACATCAAGGTCCAATAGGCGCAAAGAAACAATGGAAAATGTGTAAATAACGTGATAAACGCGAGCGAAGTCGTTGGAACAGTTAGTATAGTATATCTAGGTAAGATATGTTATCCGCTAGAGGCGCTGCAGATTCCAAATAAATTAAGGCGCATTTTGATTGGTCGTCAGCCCCTGCATGGGGGATGCGGAAGATTTGAAACGCATGCCACAGAGCCCGGACGGGAGAAACCGTTTTCATTGGGTACGAGAGATTTCGTATGGTCTCTACGGCACGCGTTACAGAAATCTCAGAAATGACTGCGATAAGGAGGTAAGGAGTCTCCAAATGCTTTGTATCGACCCAGATATCGACCGATGAGTTTAATTGGTCGTTACCCCGCGTGGCATCCCTGAATTCTGTTTAACAAACGAATGAGTAGGTACCGACTCATTTAGTTTTGGAAAAAAAATTGTCGTTACTCGTTTATCGACCTACGAAAATGCGCCTTAAAAGTTTAAGTTCTCGATGCGTTTGAATGAAATTCCGTCTCAGCTCCTACCTATCTACCTTTACTCCTACTACTACACTACTTATATCCCCGGACCGTTATGGCGACGGGCCTGCAGTCTCCACAACTTTAGCCAGACAGGTTATTCCCTTGAGTAAACCGCTGTTTATATTGACCCTACCCCGCATAATTCATCAGTAGACCCTGCAAGGTCAAGGCAACACACGGTGGGACTCGCAAGTTCCCTAATAAGAATTATTCATATGCAATATACATACCTGTTCGTTCATATTAATTTATTAAAATGTCAAAGTGTGTGTTTTTAGTTGGTTATCCCTCTATCTAGGCTATCATTTTTGAAATTATTCATATAGTATAAGATCCCGCTGCAAAATCACTACGTTCATACTGTGGTTAATGAAACTACATTTTTTCCATATTTACATGAATAGGAGAATATACTTACAAGAAGCTGCCAATCGAAAAGTGCCCGCAAGTAATTTTATTTAATATAATGTTAATTAATTTTTGGAAAAAAATTTCGTTCACTTATTTGCTTGATGAAATATCATCCATTTCAAAGCAGTGAACGTATAAAGTAGGGAAAACTATGGTTGCCGCTGCCCTTTTGGCCGCAACCTCATCGCAGCCAGGTATGAACAGGCATAACTTTGTAATACTTTTTCGTTCATGACGTATATTGATAATTTTAATATGAAATGAAAGCTTATTTTTTTCTAAGTATGATATTATGAGGTTGCCTTTGGAAAAGTGACCGCAAATAGGAGTTGCCAGCATTTAAAAATGCTAAAATAAAAAAAAATAAGTGAATGACAGTGAGCGCACAACGTTGCTTGCTAAACAAGGATGGCGAATGCCAGCTGTATGGTTATCTATTGTTTGCCCGAAAGATATATGCCATAATATTCATATGCCCGAATTTCATTTGCCATAATTTCATTTGCCCGAATGTTATGTTTGCCATAAAATACAAATGACATAATTTTAATTGCCCGAAAATCAGATTCCATAATGATTCGAATGCCATACGTATTGTTATCCATATTTTTAATTGCAATAATATTATGCAACAGAATTTTTAAGCGCCATACTCCTAACGCCAAATATTTGTCCTAAAAAGCGATTGGCTTTCTGGCACTTCGCCGGCCGCTGCCGCGGCACGCTCGCTTCGCTCGCTCGGCTCGTGCGTTGTCTTTCATGTTTCTAACCTAACCTAACCTATTTTTTTTATCATTCTTTTAACCTATTTTACAAGCTTTTTCGGTGGGAAATGATGTAATGGCACGGAAACAACGTTTCTAACACGTAACTAATAAAGTAAACAATGAGTATGACATATATGGCGTTTGAAAATTCTGTTGCATAAATTATTGCAATTAAAATATGGATAACAATACGTATGGCATTCGAATCATTATGGAATCTGATATTCGGGCAGTTAAAATTATGTCACTTGTATTTTATGGCAAACATAACATTCGGGCAAATAAAATTATGGCAAATGAAATTCGGGCATTTGAATATTATGGCAAATGAAATTCGGGCAACTGAAATTATGGCAAGTGGGGGTATACCCAGCTGTATTCGTGTTCAAAGCTATTACGCAGGCGTCAACGAGGGTATACCCCCACTTGCCATAATTTCATTTGCCCGAATTTTATTTGCCATAATATTCATATGCCCGAATTTCATTTGCCATAATTTCATTTGCCCGAATGTTATGTTTGCCATAAAATACAAATGACATAATTTTAATTGCCCGAACATCAGATTCCATAATGATTCGAATGCCATACGTATTGTTATCCATATTTTAAGTGCAATAATATTATGCTCATTGATTACTATATTATTTACGTGTTAGAAACTTTGTTTCCGTGCCATTACATCATTTCCCACCGAAAAATCTTGTAAAATAGGTTAAAAGAATGATAAAAAAAATAGGTTAGGTTAGGTTAGAAACATGAAAGACAAATTAAAAATATGGATAACAATACGTATGGCATTCGAATCATTATGGAATCTGAAGTTCGGGCAATTAAAATTATGTCATTTGTATTTTATGGCAAACATAACATTCGGGCAAATGAAATTATGGCAAATGAAATTCGGGCATATGAATATTATGGCATATATCTTTCGGGCAAACAATAGATAACCGTCAACGAGAGATATGAACTGCAGTAGGAACTAGTCGTTTAATGATCCATATTTATATCACAGTTACGTGTCCAACTTAACCTCCCATCGTGAAAATAAGTACCTGGTACTTAGACAGAATGAAAATACCAATGTCTTAGTGCATTTGCGAATACAGCAGGCCGAATATTCATACAGATGATCAGAAATAATCTCCATCCTGCCTAAAAGTATTGAAGTATATAGCCCTTAAATGCATGATGTATTATTTTGGTTATATACCTAATTGTACTTATTTTCACGATGGGAGGTTAAGTTGGACACGTAACTGTGATATAAATATGGATCATTAAACGACTAGTTCCTACTGCAGTTCATATCTCTAGTTGACGCCTGCTGCGTAATAGCTTTGAACACGAATACAGCTGGCATTCGCCATCCTTGTTTAGCAAGCAACGTTGTGAGCTCACTGTCATTCACTTTTTTTTTTATTTTAGCATTTTTAAAAGCTGGCAACTCCTATTTGCGGTCACTTTTCCAAAGGCAACCTCATAATATCATACATAGAAAAAAATAAGCTTTCATTTCATATTAAAATTATCAATATACGTCATGAACGAAAAAGTATTACAAAGTTATACCTGTTCATACCTGGCTGCGATGAGGTTGCGGCCAAAAGGGCAGCGGCAACCATAGTTTTCCCTACTTTTTACGTTCACTGCTTTGAAATGGATGATATTTCATCAAGCAAATAAGTGAACGAAATTTTTTTCCAAAAATTAATTAACATTATATTAAATAAAATTTCTTGCGGGCACTTTTCGATTGGCAGCTTCTTGTAAGTATATTCTCCTATTCATGTAAATATGGAAAAAATGTAGTTTCATTAACCACAGTATGAACGTAGTGATTTTGCAGCGGGATCTTATACTAATATATACAGCTAAGAAAATAAAAAAAGACAGAGTGCTTTTAGTCCCCAAGAAAATTACGAGAATTGCGTAAAAAATTTACTTATAGATGGCATTAAATGCGTAAGTCACTTTAGAGGTGAGAGCCATCCGCTCCCCCGCAAGATCGGTGATGAAGACGAGGCTACTCCAAGCCAACATCGTTTGTCAGTTAGTAAAACAAAAAATGCGCGAGTCTCTACATAGCTCTAAGTGTTTCAAATCACTCGAGATAAAAAAAATGTTGTGAGAGCCATCCGCTCCCCCACAAGTCTGGCGATGATGATACGGCTAATCCAAGCCATCATCGAAATTTGTTAGGAAAAAAACTGTTGCTGTGATAATACACCGTGAAATTTGAGTGGTTGTTTTCCCGCAGCAAAATGATTCTACCTTAGTAGCACAATAGATTTGTGCAGGCATTATTATGAAAACCCGAAAAAAAAATATTTTGTTTATCAAGGAATAATTTGCATGATTCGATAGTATTACTGACGGCAAATCGTTCTGCCAAGGGAAAACAACCACTCAAATTTCACGGTGTAAAACGCGAGCGAATTCGCAGGAAAAAGCAAATAATCATATTCGCAACTCATGTTAACGGGAACATAGCAACAAACAGCTTTTCGCTTTGTTGTTTTTAATTAATTACCAAGAGTAATAAGAGCTGTGTAAAGATTCAAAGAGGTCACGGTCACTCGGACAGAATGTCCGCAGGGCACCACGATTCTGACTCGGTAATTTGATGAAATGAAATTACAGTTCTAAAAATTAGGTTTGAAAAATAAATAGCTTTCGACCGTCTGTGTCGATTGTGGGTCACTGTTATTGCTTACTTACATTTTGATGAGCTTTTAAACTGAATTTCTGAGTTCTGTGATAAAGCAAGTTGTAAATTGTTTTCACCACTTCTCACTCAACATTATTTCTGTTAGTCGATATTAATGATCCTATTACAAATATAGGTATTGCAAGATCCATACTTGAAATAAATAAAAAAACTAACAGCATTGCTTTTTCTTAAGTATCCTTACTACTGAACTACCTTCGGGTACACATCTTTGTATACAAAAACCATAGTAAGAATCATATACTATTTCTACTTCTTAGCGGAACTTCCCGAAAAGCTTTAGTTATCTAGAACGGAAATAAAAAAGCACTTGCCGAGTTGCGTACCATTCAAAGTTACACAGCGGTCCACAATAGAATTTTAACTTTGCTTTCTACGTCTTTGTAAGTAGATACTTTTGTTTCTCATAAAATAAGCCCAAAATCCCTGCTCAATCTCTATTAACACACGTTGAGGCAGATACACAGAAAATACCCATTCGTTCCTCGGAACCACACCGAACGTTATTGGCAGGATTAATCATGTAAACAAGAAGAGATCCCGCGGGAACCGTTTTCCTTCCCTCTCTAATTTGGTAGCCATGAAAAAGACAGTAGAAGTGGTGGACCGATTATCGTAAAAGTATTTAGGTATCTGACTGCCTCGTTGGTCTATTGCTAGCAAGTGCTGCGTAAGGACCTAGGGGTCCCCGGTTCGAGTCCGGGGTCGGGCAAAATTTGTGTGAGTTTTTCTGTAATGAAATTACTCAGCCCGGAGTTAGGAAGTTGGCGGTTGAACGCCCGTGCCTCGGAAAGCACGTTAAGCCGGTGGTCCTGCGCCTGATCCCTCATCGGCCATGTCGGATTGCCGTCTCACCGAATTATGAGAGTAAGGGAATAGAGAGTGCACTTGTGTTTGCGCGCACACTTGTGCACTATAATATATCCTGCGCACTTGGCTGATCTCAGTTGAGATCGGCCGCCATGGCTGAAATCGGTCGGACGCCTTATTTATTTAGGTATCAACGTGACTACTGTAATAGTACTAGCTAATAAATTAGATAGAAAATATAAGGCACTCCTGCAGATCAAAAGTAAGTAAGTCTTGTAAATTACTAAAGTCTCATCTTGCAGTTAGGTAATTTCACTTCTGACACCATGTAGAGTAATATTTGCTAGAGTAGAACATATATAAAAGATAATGATTTATTACTCTTAATACCATCATGTATTTCTAAGTTTTAAGATAAAATCAATACATAGTATAAAACAAAGTCGCTTTCGCTGTATGTCCGTATGTATGCTTAGATCTTTAAAACTACGCAACGGATTTTGATGCGGTTTTTTTTAATAGATAGAGTGATTCTTAAGGAAGGTTTGTATGTAAAATTTACCCGAAGCGAAGCGAGGGCGGGTCACTAGTAATAAATATAAGAATAAACTCTAAACGGATACTCATCATAAAAATTCTTATACCCTTATCAATTTGATATTATTTTGTAATAGGGATAAACCTCTCCTTCAGCTTTATTTTGATCTTTTAATATATTTTTTTACCTCTTAGAAGGATCAGGAGGATAATCTGAGCGTAAATCTTTCCTGAGATAAGTTGTATCTGATTCAACAATATTATTTTAGTTTAGTTAATTTTTTTATTGGTGAAATATATATAAATAATAAATAGCTTAGTTATTCGCCGTAATTTTGTGCCCTATAACCTAATTAATGCTTTTAAAATCACTTATCGATATTTGAACGTAAGTCCAGTACCGGTGACTGTCTTGGTGACTGAAGGACGGATGAATAGGAAGTCAACCTACATACGTAGTCGTATAGTAGATTATGTATTATAAAAATACTTGCCTAAAATATGCACGAAAGCACAAATCATTACAAAGATGAATGAATTATAAGTCTTGCAGAAATTTTAAGTGCTCAGCTATAAAACAAAAAAATATCATCCCAAGACAGCAAGTAAACAAGACCTCAGATTCCATTGTCAACCGAAGCTTTTCAAACAAATTGCCTTAACAATTCAGTTTGAATGTGGGAGCAAATAAGTAGCTTGCCTTGTCCACGGTGTTAGAATACGGGCAGTTGCAATGAAATATGCAGCGCGGAGTGCAGTCGCAAGATGATGCGGTCTCGTCTACAATGAACGGGTAAGGACATAGTATTGTACTTAATATTAGACTATATGGGTCTACACGCGATATTAGGAGTAGCAAATACATAGGCAGTAGGTACTTACTGCCCGACGTTTCGACTGGGTTACACTAATCATGGTCGCGAGTGTAGACTCATAAAATATTTGGAGTAATCGAACGCGAAAGTCTTTTATCTGACATAGTATTGTCTATTATTTGCGCTAACACTATACATCTGAATGAATATAAATAAACTCGTAACATACGATTCTTAACGTAATTATTTGGAGACCGACTCGACGTTTCGATAGACATCGCTTGTGGTCAGGGTAGAGATTAAAGATAACAGCTAAGCACAGTCAGGTAACTGAATTTCTTAGAAAATTCTCTGATTGCAAAAATTTATCAAGTGTTTGGCAGGTTGTGCTGTAGGTACTATAAAAGGATAAAAATAAGGTCTAAAAATAATTTTAGCATTGGCGATCGATCTCAATGGAAACGCAGGACTTATATTGCACAAATGTGTGCGCAAACATAATTGCACAAACTCTTTAGTTCTAGTCACTAGCTTTCGTATTTTTGTGAGTGCAGTTAATGAGATGAGACATCAGGCGTGGGACCATAGTAGGCTTAACATACATACATACATAAAATCACGCCTTTTTCCCAGAGGGGTAGGCAGAGATCACTTCCTGCCATGTGCTACGGTCCTTACGTAGGCTTACCGTACTTACTTAATTTAAGAAGCACCCTGGACTCGATCCGATCGTTCTTGACACAAAGACCAACGAAGCATTGAAGTAAGTGGTACAGCCCATGTGCATAATACACTCAAAACATTTAAAGTATGATCTTCGACCCTCAATTAGTACTCATTCTAGACTCTAATCAACGACGATATCATAAGTAACAGATAAATACATAAAAAAAATTGTAAACAATATACAATTTTTTATTTCTGGCAAACAAATTATAACAGAAGTTCAAAGTTATACTTACCTCTTATAGAAACTGCGGTACCCTTTTAACAAGCGTTCGATTTCATCTGGGATTTTAGGATTTTCTTCGTTGTAGACGCGTCCTAATCTTCACATTTAAGCACCACAGTGGGAACGTGTGCAGATTTCGTATAGCTTATTTTTATTCAAATAGCAATCGAGACTTGGAATAGATTTGGTTCGTTACGAAATAAAATCAAAGGAGATTTTATTATGCCTGTACTTGTGGAATAAGTGTCATTGGGTGTTAATATGGTAATAATAACTGGCAGATTGAATGGTTTTCAAGGGTCACAATAACCTTTGATAATAATTATCATTACAAAGTATGAAGCAAAGTCGTCGCTTCCTGCGTCTGTCTGTATGCTTAAATCTTTAAAACTACGCAACAGAATTTGATATATAGAGGGATTCAAGAATAAGCTTTATATTATGTAATGATTGATTGATTACTTCCGACCGATTTCGGCCATGGCGACCACTTCGACTCCTAATAGAGTCTGCGCTGATACGCACGAAGATGACTTACATATCTTCGAGTACCGATCTGCCCAGCAAACTCCCGTGCACAATTTGGGCATGTTAGCTTGCCGTTTACTATATGGTAGGTAATGGTTGCGGGTGCACGGGCTTTGATCTCGTCGCGTTTAGCGTCGAGGTCAGCTTGACGCTGTTCCTCGAAGACACGTACTGACCGCTGCACATTTTTATGTAATATACTCGAAGCGAAGCGAGTGCGAGTCACTAGTTTTCTATAATCCGGTCACACCTAAACTACTCATCATCATCAGCCCATTCCTGTCCACTGCTGGACATAGGCCTCTCCAAATGCACGCCACTTCTCTCTATCCTCGGCCACGCGCATCCAGTGTCGCGTCCTAAACTACTGAATTGAGTTAAACGAAATTTGCCATATAAATAGTTTCTGCGCTCAATACATTCAATTAAAATGCTCAGCATATTGTAAATTAATGAGATATTGGAGCGATGATTTGCTGATGTAGAAACAAAAGCAAATCATCGCTCCAATCTTTTATATAAAAAAATTGTAAACAAAAAAAAAACCGCCTTCAAAAACCCGACTCACTAAAAATTACAAAATAATATAATACGAACATTAATCTGGGTATGAATTTGATATGTTGTTGAAGGCGGTGCCGTTTATATTTCATGCAGTTTTCCTCAAAAATTTTATTGGCACCGCCTTCAACAACATATCAAATTCATACCCAGATTAATGTTCGTATTATATTATTTTGTAATTTTTAGTGAGTCGGGTTTTTGAAGGCGGTTTTTTTTTTGTTTACAATTTTTTTTCATCCTTTTTAGTGTTACATTTTTTTACACCCTATTAGTTCAGCTCACCTATAATTCTACTGATATTATAACTAGTAGTATCAATATGTACACAGATTTGAAAGAATTATCCCTTTACTCCCAACTATTAAGGAGTTGACCTTCCATCATCAGCTCAGCATCATAACATTATGATTGCCAGAAGCAAATGCCAATATAACTTCAGAAAATATGTAAAACGCGGTACATGTGCCTATAAAATTTGAGGGTTGCCCTCGATTTCTCCTGGATCCCATCATCAGATCCTAGACTGGTCAACCTAACAGTTTAGCTCTCCTGTAATGCTACTGATATTATAACTAGTAGTCTTAATATGTATACAGTATTGAAATAATTTATTCTTTTACTCATAACTATTAAGGAGTTGACCTTCCATCATCAGCTCAGCATCATAAGATTATAATAGCCAGAAGCAAATGCCAATATGAATTCAGATAATATGCAAAACGCGGTACATGTCCCTATAAAATTTGAAGGATGCCCTCGATTTCTCCTGGATCGCATCATCAGATCCGGGACTGGTGAAAATGGGACCACCTCGGAAGTGAACTCTATCCAACCAAAAAAAAATTTTTGAAATCCGTCTATAATTGACGAAATTATCGGTGAACATACATAAAAAAAAAAAAAAAAAAAATTATACATACAGACGAATTGAGAACCTCCTCCTTTTTTTGAAGTCGGTTAAAAATGAATCGCAAAATGTGTTGGTAAGCGCATAACTCAACAACGCCTGAACCAATTTGGCCAATTTTTTTTTAAATGTTTGTTGAAGTCCAAGGATGGTTCTTGCGGCGAGAAAAAAATCGAATAATTGCCGGGAAAACCCTAAAAACGGCCCTTTTCTTTTTCATATTTTTTAGACAGGACGAAGTCTGTCGGGTCAACTAGTCTAATAAAAATCTAATAAAAATTAAAAAATCCTGTTATTATTGTTGCTTCTTCAATATTCGGCCGTAAAGGTGCATTGAACAACTCAAATAAATCACTGAAACCTTTCCACCGGCAAATTGTTGTACCTACACTGTTTCCTGGTACATTTAGAGGATTATTTTTCAGGCAGTTTCTTACGAGCCATTGTGTATTGAACATTTTTTATACGCTTGCCCATAAATCAACGGACCTACGTTATCTAAAAAATATATCTTACTACAGGGGAATAAAGGAGAGGAATTTTTGCGGCAAATTCAGTTGATATAAAGCAGCTAGTGTATCGGACGGCACTTCACTATTATCGTATATTTATTGGGTAGCTATCAGTTGTAAAGCTATGTTCTATGATTTGTTTTGCCTATGTTATAAAACACAATATATTTGATATGATGTGTTAGTAATTCTTAACAGTAAAAACTCACACATTTTTTTTAAAATTACTCAGCCCGGAGTCAAGAATTTGGCGGTTGCACGCCCGTGATTCGGAGAGCACGTTAAGCCGGTAGTCCTGCGCCCGATCTTTCATCGGTCGTGTCGGGTTACCGTCTCACCGATCTATAAGAGTAAGGGAACAGAGAGTTCACTTCTGCACTTTATTATGTCCTGTACAGTTGGCTGATCTCCATTGAGATCGTCCGCCATGGCCGAAATCGGTCGGACCCCTTATATTTATATATGTGATAGTGGTTTAGATAGATCTTTGGCCTTACCGATTCCGATAAGGCATATCCCGATTGGGCGAATACTCGTAGTAAGCAGCAGAGACCTTCCAGTTTGTGTCTCTATTATACACATTTTAAACCTCCATCTCATTGTTGAGTATCAGACGTGGACTCACATCTTTTTTAAACAAAACTGTTCGCGTAATGGGCTTTAGGCGGAAATTAGGAAATTTTAATGCTGGTTTTTAAATTGGAGCATTATTAAACTTAAAATTTCTTAATTTAGAATATTTTAGAGTTCTAAATTGAGAAAGAGATTTCTCAATTTACAACTTACATTGTGCGTTTCCGCGTATGAACAATTCTCTAGATGGCAAAACTGCAGCTTGATTATCTATGGCGTGACATTGGAAGAAAATCACAAATCACGTAGCAGCTAGACCTCATATCTACGTCTTGCCGTCTAGTGGATTTCTCATACGCGAAAACAGTCATTCGCGTAAAAACAAAAACTTAATACGTAAATCCGAATATGGCGAATATTTTCCGGCTAAGCGGATTTCGCTAACCATTGAGAAGCTTGTAAGGAGGTTAAGTGTGCAGCCACATGCAGCCAGAGAGGGCTTAGGCGGTGTCACAAAGCGGCCCGCTCTTTGAGAGTGACCTGAGTGTTGCAGACTATAAGCTAATTATTTATCTTAGCTCTTTTAACTTAAAAAAAAACCGGCTTGACTTTTTGCCTTTAAGAAATAACTAGCAGCTGATGAAAGAAACATTGAATCTTTGAAACCATTGAGAACTACAGACAGCTGCTCTTAATAACCTGCTCATTTACATAAGATAAAACCAATTCGGTTTAGCTATTTGAAAGCTATAGCATCTATTTGAATGCTATAGACCGCAACAGATAGCAGTCGGAATGCAGTCAGCTACATTATTTATTTATTTATTTATTCTTATATTGATATAATGTTTTATAAAAACACTTTTTTTTTGCGTCGAAGGTCACAAAAACAGTCCAATTTTGGCATCTGTTGGTAAATAACATCGAAGTTTACGACTCTGGAAAATGCCGAGATTGTAGAAATCAGGTAAAAGAGTCTGTAGCAGAGAGTTTCACTTCTTTGCAGTTTCTGTCATGTTTGATCAGATTTTGATACAGGAATTCCTCATACGTTAAATAACCAAGACGCAAAAACATAAAAAATATTGTACGTGACTTGAAAATAATATGACACCGATAACTACAAAACTCGGTCAGAGTTTTACGAAAGGTAAATCCGTCTCAAATGTTTGCTCAATTATTTGACTCGATTCGGGATTCAAATCAGTAATACCGGGTATTTCGGCGTTATTTATCAACTATTATTGAATTACTGGAAACTTTAGAAGAAGTACTTCTAGAACAATGCCCAGACGATTGAACAAAACGTTCGAGTGTTTGAGTGTAACCCAGATTTGCCAATACTACAATTAGTTACTAGTTAATTTTCTATTTCGATAATAGCTTTGTCAAGTAAATAGTGTTGTATTTTATTTGAATCCGGTGAAATGCGGGTTCTCTCCGACATCCGACACACCACCCGTGTGTTGGACTCCCGACTGCGAGAAGATGGTAAATGCCAGCCGCGGCTCCAGGGCGGAGTGCAATGCCCAAGGGGTATACCGACTAAAACATCGGGGTGTAACTTACCGCCTATCGGTGGTGACGTACCTGGCCCAGCTTTCACTCACGATGCCACTGGCAATTATGTTACAGTAAGCAATTGTGTATTTAAGTGCACAAAACAAACAGTACTGTAAGTACTTAGGTATACATAAATCAAATAGTTCACATATTGTTTTTCTAATCCACATTTGATTTCACCATCAAACTCTCATAAAATAACACTTGTGTTACGGTGGTAGGTGTATACAAATTTACATAACTTTTTATACACAGTAAAATTTGAGTGATTGTTTTCCCGAAGCAGAAAGAGTAGTACTACCTTTAGTAGTACTTTCGTAACATGTTACCTGTTATATCCTACAAATAATATAATTCCTTCACAAATATATACCACTAAAATCATTTTAATTCGGGAAAACAACCGCTAAACTTACGGTATATAAATAACACACTCACAGAACAAGCAGTGATGTTTAGCACATCACAACCCTGCTTAGACTTACATCAGACAACGAAATATCACATTAACAAAACAAAACTTTCACGATTTCAAAATACCCTTTTAGCCCTAGCCCTAAACTTTAGAGTTCAATGACCCCGTAAAAGCCGTTTACAGGCACAGTTAAGCCTATCGTTATCCACATTGGAATTTAAAATTACCCTGATTCATTAGACCATCTCCTATCGCCGATAATATTTCGCGACGCTCCTCCGACCGTAGCCTGTTCTCATTTACACCCACATAATTGGCAATTAGAACGACGGGACGCTTTCCCGATCCCAAAGCCATTCAGAAAGCTTACGACACCTAGAAAAAGCTCGACGAATGTTGAGAGCCGTGTAAGCTTGATGAAGCTTCCTGTGTCATCATCATCAGGAACATTATGACTTCCACTGCTGAATGTTTGAATGAATCAGCTATGTCGTTAGGTATTATTAAAATCGAGGTAATTTTGACGGCTTTTTGCAGGCATAATTGCGTGAATGAGTTCAAAAAATTTACTTATTGCTACTTTAATGATGTAAACATTTTATATTTACTTATAAATCGTCAATGCAGCAAGACTACCATCGATTTGGTATACCACTGGATGGTATGTCAACATTCTACGTCAATAAATATCTATAACCAATACAAAATACTCATACAGATCATTCAATTAATAGTTCTAGTTTGGCACACCTACTCGTATATAGGGCCGAAGTTAATAACCTGTCTAATAGTTCCCTTTGTAGATTTGATGTATTGTGTTAATAAACCTAGCTATATGAATAACTAACACTAACTAGATAATGTCGGTCACGAGATCTAAACTAATATAGTTAATAAACCAATCAAGCCATGGCTTATGTGTAGTTAACAGGATCTTTGATCTGTAATTATTCTACTATTACCTGAAACATCAATCATAGTCATAATCATAGATACTGTGAAGTCCTTGAAATCCGACACAATAATACAGCGACTGGTTCGGTGGAACAGTGGTTACTACCTACTGTTCCAAGAGTAGTGGGTTCGATTCCCAAACGGGACAAATATTTAATTTTGTGTGACTAACATCGGTGTTTATATTTGTGTATCTGTTACCTGCCAAACCCAATTTCAGGACAACCTAGTTTAGCCTAGGCCTAACTAATTCTTCCTATACACAAAAGGATAAACCAGTATAGCCTAGTCCAAACTAATTTGTCCTAAGCCTGTTAGGAAAGACCAGTTTAGACTAGGGCAAACTAGTTGATCCTGATATAGATACGCATACTCTAGGATAAACTGGTATGGCCTAGTCTAAACATTAAAGTATGTCAAGAAAGTCAAAATGAATATATAATCCAAATAAAATCCTTCGCAATTGGAAACATAATCATTTTTATTTTACTATCATCTTATTTCTTGTTTCTTATAAAGATGGCCGGTAACATAATATCCACTATAGTTTCTGATATCCGTAACACAAGTGCTTAAGCTACTTATCACGGGATTAGATCAATGTATGTTATGCTGTGTAATATTATTTTATTAATTTAAAACTGTTATGATAACACACATAAGAAAACTAAACATCATCAACTGAGTTGTAAGATCAGCTTATAACTGATGCCGAATCGGGAATCGTTATAATAGAAAAACAAGAAGTACAAGAAACGTTCGACCTTGTTAAAATAGGAGAACATGGTAATATACCTGTAATTTTTTGTTTTCTAATACTAATTCTTATACTAAATATTAGTCTTTATGGGTCTACACGCGTCGTGTACACCAATTGTGGTCGCTCGCGACCACTACGTCCCGTATGTAACCCAGTCGAAACGTCGGGAAGTAAGTAGCTATGTAATTTGCTACTCCTAATAACGCGTGTAGACAAAGACTAATATTTAGTGTAATGGAACGCGAAAGTCTAAAATCTTACTAATTCTTTTATTATCTTCTTTTTTTAAGTTTTCACATACCATTTTCAAAGCAAATAAATGAGAATTTTTCTCTCTGCGACCTACACATTTTTAATTCTAGCCGTATTAACTTGTACTATCGCGGGGCCTCTCAATGGTTCACATCGACCTATTGGGATCTTTTGTGTTTTCCTCAGCAGTATTAATACGTCTAAGTGCCGACTTTGAGTGAAGATGAAGAGCATTTTCCATTTTCAAATTACTAATACATTAGTCTAGACCACAAATATAAAAATACCACGTCTATGTTGCACCGGGCCACAGGAACCCTGTTGATATCGATGGCCCCACCGAATAAACGTGCAAGTGAAAAACGTCAATTTTACAGGAGAGAATAAAAACGTTTAATCCTTACTATCTCGGGTATTATTATAGGTAGGTTAAAACAATGTATAATGAAATTAAAGATAAAAAAATAACCTTTTAGCTGATATAATTTATTTTAAGGAATAGTCGTTAATTTAGTCAATAATCAAGAAAATCCATATTATACAATTACTCGAGTGAAATTAGTGTAGTCAGTTGACTGTTATAGATCATTACACGTTTATTCGTGTGAATTTAAACGATGTTGATGAACGTAACGCAATGATACACTATTATTCTAGGGAAATCACGCGTCTTTTGATGGCGGCTGCAATTCTTTGCACGCTTGTATTACATAAATATTTGGTGATCTATGGATGGTAATAAAAATTACATTTATATTCGTGTCATTAAGTTAGTTTTACAAGGTGTTATGCATATTTACATTATGAATTCACGCTTTGTAATATTAAAATTTTGCATAATCTTTAAAGGGAAAATAAACAAAACTTCTGTTTTTATATATTATTTTTATTTATTATCATAATAATAATAATAAAACTATTTTGTATAATAATCAGTCTTTGCCATTCATAGAGATATTACTCATTACTATAGAAATTGAGCAAAAATCAACAAAAAAACAAACGGCTTATCTTATAAGCATTTTGAGAACTAAATAAATTCCAACATAATCTTTAATGAAATTGTCGTCATCTCAGCCCATTGCTGCCCACTGCTGAGCATAGGCCTCTTCCGAAGCTTTTCAACAAAACCCAGCGATTTTCACCAGGTCGTCGGTCCATCTGGTAGGTGGTCGTCCCACACTGCGCTTTCCAGTACGTGGCCTCCACTCCAGGACATTTCGGCCCAAACGACCGTCCAATCTTCGTGCTATGTGGCCGGCCCATTGCCACTTCAGTTTGCTAATCTGGTGGGTTATGTCAGCAAGTTTGGTTCTTCTACGGATCTTTTCATTTCTGATTCGATCACGTAGAGAAATGCCGAGCATAGCCCTCTCCATAGCTCTCTGCGCGACATTAAGCCTTCTAAAAAGATCTTTTGTGAAGCACCACGTCTCAGCGCCGTAAGTCATATGCATCACAGGTAACACACATTGGTTGTACGTACACCTTTGTCTTGAGACACTGAGGTATTTTGGACGAGAACACGTTGTGCAGTTTCCCAAACGCTGCCCAGCCGATTTGCATCGGCCTGCTGACCTCTCTCTCTAAAGTTGATTTTCCTAAACGGATTGCCTGTCCGAGGTAGATATATCCACACACAATTTCGAGAGTAAAGTTTGTACGGTGGGTGCAACATTAAACATATTTTTTGTTTCATCCATGTTCATTCTAAGACCCACTTGTTGGGAAACTTTATCGAGGTCATCGAGCATTTGTCCTAGATCTTCCAGCGACTCGGCCATGACTACGATGTCATCAACAAATCGAAGGTGAGTGATGTATTTCGCCATGCCAATAATATTGATACCAAGTCCTTGCCATTCCAGCAGCTTGAAGGAATCCTCCAGAGCAGCAGTAAACAGTTTCGGAGATATGACAACTACCTTTCGTACTCCTCTTTGTAAAGGGATTTCCTTCGTGCGATTTTCCTGTACTCGGACTGACATGGTCGCGCTTTTATACAAACACTTCAACACTTCAATATACCGATAATCTACATGGCATCGCTGTGGGGATCTAAAAACCGCCCAAATTTCGACGGAATCGAAGGCTTTTTCATAGTCCACGAACGCTAAGCATAGTGGCCGATTATACTCCTCCGTCTTCTGTATAATCTGCCGCAGCGTATGTAAGTGCTCTATGGTACTAAAGCCTTTTCGGAAACCGGCTTGTTCGGAAGGCTGGAAGTCATCAATCCTGCAATCGAGACGATTCGTGATGACTCTAGAGAACAGCTTGTAGACATGACTTAGCAGTGTTATGGGCCGGTAGTTCTTCAGTAAGGTTTTGTCACCTTTTTTGAAGAACAAGACCACAACACCCCTGTTCCATGCTTCTGGCGTTTTGCCGTCGAGCGGGGAGAAATAAAAGAGCTTCTGAGGGACTTTTAGTACCGGTGTTCCACCCGCTTTCAGAAGCTCTGTAGTGATACCATCCTCACCCGGTGTCTTGTTTTTCTTAAGTTGTTTGAGAGCCATTCTTATCTCGTACAGGCTGATGTCCGGGATGTCTTCGGTATAGTGTCGGGTTAGCTTGGCTCTGGGGTCTGTCGCCACAATAGCTGGCTCAGCACAGACCGAGGTAAATAACTGCCCATAGAACCTCTCTATCTCCCGTAGCACCTCTGACTTGTTTGACGTCACGCGTCTATCTTCAGTCTTCAGCTTTGTCAGTTGGCTTTGCCTAATAGACGCGTCTCTTGCAAACACTTTGGAGCCTTGGTTCCGCTTAATTGTCTCCTTAATACGCTGAGTATTAGAGGAGCGTAAATTATGTCGCAGAGACTTCCTAATCAGTCTATTCAGCTGGCTATATGACTCAGCTTCATCCGAAGTTTTCAGCGTCAAAACACGTCGACTAGCCTGATGAGGATAAGGTGTCGGGTATGGTCAGATAGTTTTTGAGGTCTTTTTTTACGGTGGCTTTTGAAAAACTTGGACCGTACCGTATGAACAGTTTCAGTTTACAGCCTGCTATTTATATCTTCCACTGATGAACAGCTGTCCAGCCATTGTTCAAGTTCGACAGTTCAAGCGGAAAGTTCTCGGGGTTTTGGATATGTGCCTTCGATGGTCGGAGCGTAGACTTCACCAGATGCGTTCTTTCCAGTTTGACGTTGATATTCAATGTGCCTCTAACGATACGGTGATCACTTCCGGTTTTAATCCTGTTGATCACAGAGACGTCGTTGAAATGATGTCTCCTAATGTTCATGATGTAGTCTATCTCATTTTTAGTTCAGCCGTTCGGACCCAACCTGGTCTATTTTCTGTGCGGCGACTTTCGGAAGAATGAATTCTTCACAAAAAGTCCTTCTTTCTCCATAAAGTCAGCTAGCATCTGTCCCTTGAGATTCCGATGTTCAAATCGTCCCACTTTCAGCTCACCATCGCTTCTACGGCCCAGCTTTGCATTGAAGTCTCCCATTACAACAGTGAAATGTGTTTTGGAGTCATGTATGGCCCCTACTAATGTCCTCATATATGTATGCTTCCACTTCAACACTTGGTATTCTTACGCCGTAACCACACGGCTGGTGCTTGATTTATAGCAATAAATTATAAAACTTATCTATTATTACCCTGCGAGACCCGATTGCAAAAATTGATTGTCGTTTATATTTGGTTAAGGCACTTTTACTCTACTTTTTATTTTGTTAAAAATAATGGAATACTGGTGCTCGATTTATAGCAATAAATTATAAAACTTATCTATTATGGTAAGAAACAATGCAAAATTATTTGCTAAGTTACTTCTCGTGCAAGACACATTGCTCAAAAAAGCACCAAAAAATATACACGAATAAACGTGCAAACGCATATTGCCTATACTTAACAACAAAGAACAAACAATATCAAACGTTTTGCTGTTTATACACGTTTATTCTTGTGAAACAGAGAAAGTATGAAGCATGTAATAGTCACTTAAAATAATATTCTTGTGACAAAAAAATATATTATTTCCCTGGAAAAAAGGTTTATAATGCAATTACAGGCTTGTTTATGATCAAAAAATTCTAAAAAAAAATTGGGGAGATAGAGGAGAGGCCAATGTAACGAAATAACAAAAAAAAATTTTTTTGTGCAATGGCTATTACACGTTTATTCGGTGGGGCCATCGATATGCAAACAACTTTAGTGACCTTTTGTTTTTCTCCATGGATTAATTACTGAAATTGCAATATAGCTTTCTTGTCTAAAGTCTACTTTGGCAAACTGAATTAGAAACTGCTTAGGACTAACTTTCTTTTAACTTTGAAAATACAAGTCTGAAAAGTCATCCAAAATAAAATTACAGTAAAAACCTTATGTCTCGTCTTAAACATCCAAACAACGTAAAACCGGAACGATCAGGTTGATTATATATTTTTCCTTAGAAAGAAACTAGGTCAAAAAGTTCCACTTAATTCACACGAAGCACAATGGCGATCGAATTATTTAATTCCCCATTCTATCTATGTCCATCCCAGCATCCGTAAAAAAGTGACCCCCACAACTGCGGAGAATTTGTCTCCGGCTTCCACGACAACTAAAGGTGAGATTACACTGTAAAGTGCCTTCTTTTTTAACTCAAATTCTATGACGAGTTTCGTCATACAAATGAAATGAAATTTCAAAGTTCAAAAATTCATGTGAACTCTACAGGTACCAACATTATAGTAAGGATATGACGTTTAATAGTTGTATGTAGTGTCCTGCTTATTGCACTATATCACTGACTAAGCACGCCTACTCGTAATATTGGCTCGACAACGCACCATCACCGTCGTGGCGGGCCGTTCGGACACTGACTGACTCGTCCTTTTCCGCCGCGCGTGACGAGTGCGCACGAGACAAGATCGTACTTGTCAATACACCACAATAGTTTTTTTTACAGTAAATGATAACTGATAGGATTCTTCGGTGCGTTTAGGTTACCATAAGGTTAAGTAATTTTGAATGACATAAAGTCTCATAAATCTCTGAGTATGTGTGTCTCTTGGTACAATTAAACAATTATCTTATCTTATCTTATCTTAATTTATCACTAGGTCAAGTAACACAGCAAGAGCTAGGAAAAAAGTTGAAGTCATTACTATAATATAGTAATGACTTTATAAATATATAATATATAATTATACGAAAAAGTATTAAATACCTTGATTTCATAATAAATATTTTTAATACTTTGTAATTTCTACGTTTTCTTAAAACATAGGTAGCTCAAAATAATACACGTGAGTTTAATCCGTAAAATTAGTTTTGCTACAAATGTGTACTGCTCACGCAAATAATAGACAATACTATAATAAAGTATGTTTGTGTAGTAAATATTTTTTAGTATAAGTTTTTATCTATTAACTTTTTGAATTTGGATTTGGTTCCAATAGTTTTTAAAGTAATAAATAAAATTAAGCAATCCCGTGGTAAGTAACAGTAGCTTAAGAATTTACGATGCAGATATCAAAAAT
Source organism: Maruca vitrata (assembly GCA_039566165.1). Lineage (NCBI taxonomy): Eukaryota > Metazoa > Arthropoda > Insecta > Lepidoptera > Crambidae > Maruca > Maruca vitrata. The sequence goes on along the minus strand of CM076923.1, from coordinate 4,620,698 downwards.
AAGCGGTATACACAAACAATTTAATAAATTATCACATAAAATATTAATTTTGCTCCGCGAAGGGATCGAATCCATGACTCTTGCCGCAAGACCACTAGACACGCCGAGGCTTCCATCCATTGGGCCGTCAAGCCAGTCAATCATTTTAGACAGAAGTAGTACTCGTACTAGTACTCGTACTCTAGTCGTATAATTGACAAGATATTGGACAGTAGTACGGTAGTACCATGTAACCTAAGCCTTAGCCTCGCGACGATTCCCCTGTTTTCGACACACCCGCCTTTGTCCGAAATTATGTGCGCTATTATCATTAGGCACAGATGACGATCCTTGCGAGTAACATCTTATCTTTTATACCGCCTTTGTGCTATAATGGATTTAGTGGCGCCGTTATACGAAATAGTATTAGATTGGACACCGCTTTTATCTCGCTTTGAAGGAAATACGTGATATTTTTGGTACGGTACTGATTGTTGTTACTGTTGTGTAATACTTATGATCTCAGAGTTCTTTTCATACATATGTATTTCGTGTGATAGTCTTGTTCTTGGTATTTTACAGTCGACAGAGAGGTATTGTCTGAAATGTTATTGTTCCATATTTTGCCTGAAATACGGGAAAATCCTAGTTCAGGTACATATATTATTTCCCGGAACTATAAATATAATATAGATTTTAGGATCTGATATTGTGAGCTAGCAGCAGATAAAATGTTTATTAGTAAACTTTAATAAAGTTTCGTTATTGTTTTATAGTTCAAAAACAAACACACTGCACGCGCTGATGATAACTTACCATGGTTTTAAGGTTACCATGAATTTGAAAATAATTAATGTCTTATGCTCTCTCTCATCACCTATTCGAATTTTTTTAAATTAGTGTTATAGAATTTTTAATTCCAATAATTTATAGACTATTTTATTATCTCGAAATGCAGCACCTCAATTATTAAGATCAATAGAGCCTGCTCTATCAAAATAATCTGCGTGAAATAGATGTTACTACGTTAAAAGATCAATTTGGCTTATCTTGGGCTCGTGACCAAAACATTTCCATAAAGCCAGTTTAATTTTCTCTCTGGGTAGATATAAACAAACCCAATTACATGGGAGAATTCGATCGAATAATCCCTTAGATTCAACGTGAATGGCTGATTGTTGTCCTAAATAACTAAAGGGGAACTCGTTATACATTCGCCATTAATTGAATGTTGCATTCATTTCTTTGAAGGATTCCGTAATGGGTAAAGTCTCATACAATTTAGCACTAAAATAAGTCACTTTTGTGAGGTACTCTGATACAAGTCTATAATTGATTTATTATAGTGATAGATTTAACGGAAAAAATTAAGATGTTGTCTCCACTTTTTGTGAAATGAAACGAAAAAATGTATATAATGTATATTGGTTGTTTGTTATTTTTAAATTTGAATGTTGAGAGAAATTATACGCTTAAACATACATAGATATTGAAATTGTTGTTATTATACATAGATATTGTATTGTTTGTAAGTCGGAAACACAGGCCAAACGATATAAAAATGATAATTTTTTAACAAAATCATGTTGGTAAAAACAAATACCTAGAGGCCGATTTATACTACCCCGCTTCATACAGGGCACAATGATAATTATTCACAACTTCACTCCGTTCGTCTTAACATCATATAATATTCGTGTTACGTTCATTATTAAATAAAATTCAAATTAATAAGAGAAAAGACACGCAGAAATCAAAGGCGCCTCCGACCATTATTAGGGGCGGATATAATTATGTTTTTTTACGAAACAGCGGCCTGCAACTCGTCTTTTGAACGGTGCTCTTTTGATGTTTTATATGACAGTAAAAATGTAATATTTCCTTAATTTGAAATGAAATGTTTTGTGTAGCATTCGGGGAGAGCATTAGGCACATCCCTCCCAGTTATAAACCCAATCCGCTCCCACGAATGGTAAAATTCGTGTCGGATTCGAATACAATTTGGTCGGCACAAATTCGCATTTATTGCGATGCGTTTTTAGGTATAACGTTTTTAGTTACATCTGTTATGGTAAGAGATGCATGGAGCGGGTGTTAAACGAATTTAGCAGTCGATGTGACACGGTTGAATATATTAAAATAGGTACGCTTTTGGCGCGGACAAATCGATGTAAACCTAGTCGAGTTTGGCAAAACGTTATTTTAAAATAAAAGTGATTTTACTGGTATCAATACTGACCTATTTTCAGTTCGTGTTACTTTAATTTACTGTCTTTATATCGTATACAATGGAACTGCACTTAGCCACCATTAAAAGATTGTTAGTGGTAGCGATCCTACTGACCACAATTAAGCCCAATTCAGAAGAATCATGAGTCAAGTTTTGAATATTAAATAAAGCAAAAAAAAAAGCTTGCAAATTTATGTCAACTACATTTATTTGATCATTTGATTCATTGTTTGTAGACATAAATCTTTCAGCGTCGCAACCTCATATTAAGATATTTATTAGGTACTTACCTCTACTTGTCGAACTAATTGTGCAATTAGAGAGCAAACTATGTACGACGCAAGTTTATTTATTACGCTTATATTAACCCTTGAAGTAACTATGTAGTAACCAAACCGTATTTCACGCTGTGTACATACCAACAGTAAACGGGGAAAGTTTATTTTGAGCGCAAAGGTTTATTTGGCCCACAAAGTTTATTTTCGCGGACGCAAACGTTCCCGGTTAAGGTTAAACGGTATTTGTTTCACAAAACCCTTCGGTTAAGTTTTCCCCGAGATAAAAAGAGCACGTCTCTCGGCCCATTTGCGTCACCCCAGAAATTTGGCGTAGATGGACGACTGGCAATAAAACAAAATGTTATCTCGCTAATTTTTTTCTTTTCCCTCAAACCCGTCGAAATAGCAGCGATCTTTTGTACCCGGAACGATTATGACAAGACTCGTCGGATCCAGTCGAATCGAAAGTCCGCTGTAAAAAAGTTTGTGCAATGATTGAAACGGAGTTGTAATAAAAAAAATATGGCGTTCTTTCTTTACAACTGTTGCATCTGTCGACGCCTGGCTGTCTTTAAATAGGTTTTTGTTTTATGGTCGAATCATAAAAAGCCTTATTTTGTATTTGTTGCAATATTTTTTGGTACTTACGTTTTAAACTTTTCTCTTTTCTTTGAACTTTAGCAAAATGTCATCGGTTTAATGAGTTTTTAACTACCAATTTGTTGCCTCAGAATAAATAGTTTTTAATCCTTTGATTATTTGTATACTCATAATTACTGTGTACATATCTAAGCTGAGTGATAGTGACAGTTAATTATTTTGTTTGTATTCGCAAAAAAAGTAGAAACAATAAAAAAAAACATTTTACATTTTTTTAAAACATCACAGTTTTATTGTAACACTTTGGTTTCTAACAAATAAATAGGCAGACATAACACCAAAAGCATGTAAATAATGTACGAACTTAAAGCTATTCAGAGAGATTTGTTAAGTCTGGCTTAAAGCCCTGAGTGGTGATATTTTTAAAACAAAACAAGCATCATTTCTTTTGTGGCAGGGCCAAACAAAATATTCAGAAAACCGTTCCATTTTATTAGGATCCCAAGTGGGGTCCCGAAACTTAATCAAGGGAAACGTGTTTCATGCAATTTGTAGACCTATTTGACCCTTTATAGCCGTCAACAGCGAGCTTAATGATGTTCCGTTTAAAAAAATGTGCTTAAAGCTCATATGGTTGTACGATGTTAATGACTTGAACGGTTTTACAGAGTGTAGCAATCATCTAGCATGACTGTATAAATGTGCTTTTTACAGCCACTTTCATGTTAATTATATTTTTGTATAATAAATATCTCTGTAGGTCTTTATCATAGTGCAGTTTATGTATTATACATCCAACTATAATATTTTGTAGAATAATAATAAATAAGTATAGCTGGATTGCTGGCTGTCTTTTTATTTGATATAGGTACATTTAACGATAATTACTTAACTAAAATACCTTACATTACTTACTAATGGCAATTACCATCATATGGTAATCTAATACTTTTTACTCAAATTAAGACCGACTTCCATGGCCAAAATCGGTTGAACGTCGTATTATATATTTTTTTTAACTAAAAATAAATTATTTATAATTATGAGAACTATATCTGCAGTTACCTAAAGGTTTTTTAAAATTCGCTTTTAAGTTATTATTTTTTACATGTCATAATATGAGATAAAAGCTGCCTTGGGTTAATCTCGACTTTTTTTATCTTAATCAATGAACTTAGAGAATTGAATGATGATTACCAAGTAAGTGGTACAGAGGCTTAGGTAGCTCAAAGGCAGAGACATGTTCAGCCGTATAACACCCCAAATGGCGTACGCGAATTCGTTTTCTCTTGTGAGCTGGAAGAATGCTTTGATTCGCCGGCGTTCCACTTTATCTGTAGGCAAAAATAATTTAAACATTATGCTTCAATACTTGAATTGACACAATATATGTTAGTACATTGGCATAGTAGTGCCCTCACCAAGTCAAGCAAAAAAGCTACACAAAATTTTCTCGAGAATTCAGTCTATTTTCAACCCCCCACTAGACAAACAAAAAACATGAACATATTATTTAGAAAACTATAATACATAAAGACGTGACTACTATACTAGAAGTTAAGGATTTTAGCTGTTTTTTACAAGTGTCTCATATTGATGAAATTAATATGAATAAAAGTGATTTTAAAAAGCAGTAGCACTTGTGTTATAAATCAAGCATACTTATTTAAAATTGACATTTTAGCCTCTTCAAAATGAAATAATAGAGATTACATTATCATATTTTGCCTTTATTCTTCCATTTGGACAAAATTGTGAGAAAGAGTTGTCTATCCATAGATAAGTTACGTTATTATCTAAGAGAATACCTTTCGGACCATTGAGCATCTAAACTCAAGTAGAAGTTCGTAAAATATAAGTTATCTTTACCACCCGGATAGCCTTTTACGGATCAAGTTAGATATTAAATCTTTTCAATGGTGAATCAGTGTGAGTTTGCAAATTGTTTTACTTTTACACAGGGTGATATTATGGTTTTGACTATTAGGGGTGACAGCCATCCGCTCCCCCGCAAGTCCAGTGATGATGACGAGGATACTCCAAGCCATCATCGTATGTAAAAAAAAGGTATTTGACTATGTTTTGTATCACATATTATACATCGTCATTATTATGTGATATAGGAATTTAAATTTGAATAAAGCCATAAGCATTTCATGTTGGGTGGGCAAGACCATTTCAAAAGTGTTTAACTTGATCATAGATACATATTTTATCATATCTTTACTAATATTATAAACAAAAAAGCTACTCTACATGTATCTCTGTCTATCGTGCTTTCGCGCCAAAACTAATGATCTAATTTTAAATGATAATAATTTGATACCCAACTAAATAGTCTAGAGACAAAGGGACGATATATGATGCTAAGTTTTAACCGCCTTCATTTAACAAGGGGTAATGTAATCGGAGTCGCGGATAGACACATATTAGAAACAGTTACAGTAACCAATTGTATGTGATTGAAACAGTAAAAAATACTTGCCTATTTGTGAAGTATTCATAGCGTCGTGCAACATGGTCCTAATAAGAGTGACTTGACTTGTTGTCTTACTGGACAAATAGCACGGCATTATGACAAGTGTCGTATACTTGGCACAGCGGGTCATGCAGAACATTATTACCGACCTTGACCTCTAAAAGGAAAGAAAATTATGTGAAACATCACGTAAGGGATATAAGGAAAAAAAGGATTGCTTCAGGTAAGACGTAATAAATATTTACTAAAAAACTCACATGAAAATCTCCATCAGCGGCTTGAATAGCTGTGAAAACACTTTTCAACAACATGATCGTAGTTAACCCTGAGCTAAATAGCATCACCATCATCTGCAAGAAAAAAAAAATATCGAAGTTGTGAGCTGCTGAAGTTGTGATAGAAGATTATTTTACACGTTAAGGTCGTTGCTTGCCATGCGAGAGGTCGCCGGTTCAAACCCCGCCAGGTACCAATGTGTTTTTCAAATTTGAAATTCATATGTACCATCATTCGACGCTTTAACGGTGAAGGAAAACATCGTGAGGAAACCTGCACTCCTAAGAAGAAATTCTTAGGTTGTGTAGTCGACCAACCCGCACTTGGCCAGCGTGGTCGACTAAGGCCTTATCGCCCTAGTTTAGGGTAGGCTCGTGCCCCAGCAGTGGGGACGTATATGGGCTGATGATGATGATGATGATTATTTTACACAACAATATCTGGACTATGAATACTGTATCCTAAACAGCGCACGACTCCATAAACTCCAAGAAGCAATACAATACTTTATTTCAATAAGTCCTTTTTTTTTCTTTTAATAACAATTGAAAAACCTATATAAAAATATTTACCGGCAAATTCATAACTAAATTCAGTTGTTCAGCACACTTGTGCAGCAATTCATAGTTTTTGTGCAAAGAATTAATATCAAGTTCCGCCTTCTTCGATAATGCTTCAACTTCGCTTAACTTGCTTTCATCGGCACAATTATTGGCTGTAAATGTTTTGATAACGTACATTTTCAATATAAGTACTCTGTTCATAATCATTCTGAGGAGGGTACAAAAAATGACTTGTTCGCAGTCACGAGTCAACAGAACAATGTAGTTCCAAAACCACGATTTTTGTGCAATCGGGGGTCCAAACATGACCATCAGAGAACATTCTAGAATACAGTAGACGCTGCTGAGAAACATCCATGTCCAAACTCTTCGCAGCGATGTAGTTATAGACAGGTCTTCATTTATGTTGAGCAGACAGTCAAATGTATTTAAATCGTTGAAAAATTTCTTAAAGTGACTTTTGCTTGTCATTATCGCAGACATAATCAATAGCATGTACTCGACATAGTTTGTATCTCTAACCACCATGAACGATGAGTTTAGTTTACGCATCTTTAACATGAAATACATAGTTATTGCAAGGAGAAGAACACTGTAAATTAAACTTGACCATTTCAAAATTCTCCGGCTACTAAAAACGTATGTACGGTTAATTCCGAATAGAGATTCGAGTAGCAAGACCGATTTAATATGGTTGATCAAATTGTTTGTATCTTCTGATTTCGCGTTTGGCTTTTGTGGTGTCACTTGGATTGATGTTACTTTAATACTGTTCGGTTTTTGGTATTTCATGATTTTGTACAGACTTGGTCCACTGAATATCGAATTTTCTAACTCCTTATTTCGTTTTACAAGAACGAGGGGTGTTTGTCTGAAACATCACCGAACTGAACCACCTACCGAATAACCCGTATTAATGATAAAGATCTTCAATTTACAAATTTGATGTGGGCGTTTCGTTATCGGGCCAATAGGTATCGATCTTATTGGTATTTTCGTAAATTTTGAACTCATGCTGATGGATTATACCCATTACAAAATGAATTATGTAATGATCCTTATCAAATCATCGAGTGTTGATCAATAATTCAAGGTTTTTTATAGATCAGTTTTAAGTAAAGAAGTTTGTGTTTAATTTTTAATGCACCAAATAAATATCTTTCAATTATTCATTAGTAATTAGTTACTAAGTGATACGAACATTAAAGGTGTAGTATTTAAAGAAATCAACCTTTGATGAAAAAACAAAATTGATCACAATAGTTTTGTCTGCAATCAAGTTATAGTACATTACTCTTTTCTGAGTATCAAAGAGATAAATAACTTGAACGGACAACCAATGGCTACAACACTCGTACTTCATACTTCATAAGTTGTTTCCTTTAAAATAGTGAACATAATAGCTATTCATTCATGATAAACGACTTTCCCGTATCGTATTGCATCCAATTTATGTGATAATAAATAAGGTGGGTTTACCTAAGCAATGATTGATGAGTTCAGCTCAGCGGAGATTTATAAAGCCACCGGTGTGTATGGGGATTAACCTTGGGGCCTATTATGTCGAAACAGGGCAGATTGATAGATGTAGGTGACATGAATAGGTCTGTAACGCGTAGTTGCTACAAAACTGTATACGTAAATGTTACTAAAGTAAGATAGAGGACTTAAGCTGATATATTATCCTAGTCAAATTTTCGTAGTTCACAGGATATTCTTATTCATGTTATTTGAGGCATTTTAAACCCCAATCTGCGGAACATTTCCTAAAGAGCTAAATTTTTCTATTCACCTTCATCACGGCGTTATTATAAAAATGTGAAAAATCAACATTGATATCGTGCCGGCTAAAACAGATCAAAAGGTCACGAAAATCTGTTTTTCGCAAATATGTCGCGACCTATTATTGCTCGGCGGTCAATAGAGGTCATCATAAATATTGTTTATCTTGAAATTCTCTAAAAAAAGTCTCTTGCATTTTTTTTAAATTCACCTAGGTATTATAAATTCAGTTTACTAGCATTTTTTCCGCAGATGCAACCTTAAATAACTGGACTATTATTTATTTCCCTATACATATTATAATTTTGGTAAGTACTTTGTATACACTTGTGTGCTCTATATCTAGCCTGAAGCAGGGCCAGTTAAGTATCCACTAATCAGCGTTTAATTTAGCTATTCATGAAAGAACTTCAGTGGAAAATTGAATATTGTAGCCCAATTCTTTGCCGGAACCAAATTGCGCCCAATTTCTAACTGCGAAAAATAAAAGAGAAAAGGCCTTTATAAACTTTGTCTACAGGAGCTATTGAAAGACTAAGTTGAACTTAAGTATTAAAAAGATACATTATCGCGCCCTACAAAAGAGAAAGTGAGAAGTCGAATACTTACTTATAACTCCGGCGATCTTGTAAACACAATTTTTACATTAAACTTAGGATATTCACATTCGTGCTCATGGTTTTATTACACTTTGCGGTTTTATGTGTTTCTTTTTACCAGGCATCTGTAAATAAAAATGTTGTATATTTGTTAAAACACTATGGTATATTATAGATTCAAAAATCAGCAAGAAATTTCGAATACAAACTAAAAAAATGGCTGTCACATACGAATGGATGACGAATCAATAAAGGTACCTACTGTTTTTAGCCATTCGGCTACAGAACCTTAAAAACGTTCTTTCATAACAAGTTGATGATGCATTCTATTTTTTTTAAATTGTGCTACCCTGTTTATTTTATCAGAGAACCATATTGTACCCACTCTGTATTCATCTCAAAGAAGCTTTAATAACAAAGTTGCCTTTACCTTTTGCGAAAATTAATTATCTACCACAAACGTCACCTCATCAGATGAGAGAAGAAACCTTTATTGTGAACACAAAGGACATCTTTTGTTATACAGACGTCAGTTCGAAAGCATTGTTGAATGTAAGTACTTGAGTTTCACATTTTCCCTGTTCTAAAGGCAACAATAATCTCTGATTCGTGGGAGTCGACGTTATATCCGACTACGAGCTTTGCAAATCAATGTTGGCACGAGTGTGAAAAACAAAGGCGCATCAGTAACCGTGTGGAAGTTACACTACATTTTTTTTTTGACGCGGTGAAATGCGTTACGCACCTTCACCGGGAGAGGGGGTTCTCTTCCGGTGGTGTGTCGGACTCCCCGGCGGCTGGCGAGAAGATGGTAAATGCCAGCTGCTGCTCCTGGGCGGAGTGCAATGCCCAGGGGGTCTACCGACTAAAACACCGCGATGTACCTCCATGGCCTTGGCGAAGGAAGTTACACTACATTTTTAGGGACACATTGTGTACTAGCTTTCCGCCCGCGACTTCGTCCGCGTGGAAACCCTGTTCCCGCGGGAACTCCGGGGTAAGAATAGCCTATGTGTTATTCCGGGTCTTCAGCTACCTGCATACCAAATTTCATCGTTATCGGTTTTGTAGTATTTGCTTGAAAGGGTAACAAACATCCATTGACACAAACAAACTTTCACGTTTATATTATTAGTAGGATTACGTTTATCTTAGCATCATATTTAAAGGAGTGAGTCACAAAAGTACCTAGAGGTGCTTGTTTATATATCAACAATCTCATCGTGTTCAATCGTGTTGTTTACCGGTCTTTTGACTACTAGAGAGACAGTAGGTTCAAAGGTCATATTAAGCAGAATAATTTAGCTTCATACAAAAATAAAAGTGATTTTCTAACTATACTACCATATTTTTATTTGTGGTTTTTAATGCTATTAAAGCTTAATGTAAATTTAAAATTTGAATTAATTCGCATTCATGACTCCGCCTGAGCCCCGCTCAGTACCGTTACTACCATACTTTTTGAGTTTACCTATTGATAAAGTCGAAAAGTACTATGCCGATTTCAAAAATCTTTTAAAGCCCCATTTATTCCGAATAACATCTTTATATATATATTTTTTATTCGTGGTTTTTCATGCTATTTAAGCTTAATGTTAATTTAAAGTCCTCGTTCAGGCGGGGTCATGAATGTGAATATTTTCAAATTTTAAATCATTATATTTATTGCTTGAAAAGATTAAAGATTCTTACTCAAACTTATACTCGATCAAATCAAGACTCAATCACAGAAAAATATTCAGTAAAACTAACCTCAGTTATATGAATCCTTACCGCGTATCCTCGTGTTGTACCAAGACCACTACACGGGCGACCTCATAATCTAATCAAAACACACCTTGCTGGCTGACCCAGATTTAAGATGTAATTGAATTAAGAGGACACCCGCACTCACCACAGATTCAAAGGCATGATGTATTGAGGGAATGGCTTACACCTGTCTCCTACCTGCTATATTGTGATAAGATCAGACAGAAATAGAGGCCTGAAATAACTGCACACTGGTTTCTGTTTCCGAATTTTAAATTAGATTTGATATAAATAGGTACACAGTAGTATCAAATAAATTAATATCAAACATTCATATTTAAAACTCTATAATAATTAAAAATTACTATTATTATAATACAGTTAAAAACTAGCGCTTCATAAACCATTTAGTAAAAATTAATAAAAAATTTATTTGGTGCATAAAAAGAATCAAAGATAAAGTCAAGTCAATAAACTATAGCTTAAAACTAACAAAAAGATTTAGTACTTATCTTAAATTATGCAGCCAAAAATGTTGCCACTCACACTCGCTCAATAATCTTTACATAATTTAAACCCTGAATCTCTAGAAATTTACGTGACGAAGTATGATGAAGAATATATTAGGCGCTAATAATAATGGGAATTTTATTGATCTGACGGCAAGGTTTAGTCAGTTTCTGTCACATACCTATCATTCAAAGTAATAGTAATATAAGAGCTACTTACTAAGCAATAAGCAAATTTTTTTTCTTTGTATTGCATTGCTTTCTGATTGTATTCGTCCATATTTTTTATTTTTTTCCCTCTTATGCTTCACTCAAAGGTTCTGCCAGAATATCAGCGCCGTCGCGTCCTTGCGGCTGCTACGGCACATGCTGAGGCAGAACCTTTTGATCATAAATATATTAATTGTATGTGTATGTTTTGTATTTTTAATTTTATGATCAATAAATGTTTTTTTCTTCTTCTTTTTCTTCTTCTACAATATCCATAAATCGATAATACTTTCTTTATTCATAATTTTCAGCTAGTGTAAATCGAACTAAAAGTTGGATAAAATTGTTGTCCAACCAAAATACCTTTCCCCTACCAATTTCAACGAGTCATGTTGAACGATCATTCAACACCGATAATCCCATTTATCCTTTCCCGTGATTACAGATACAGATTCCGGGTGGCATCAGATTACCTACCAGGAATCGAACCCCGAACTATTTCCTTAACGAGCCCTCATTAGCAGCAGTTAGTCGGATATTTTTTTTTCTTTGAGAGAAATTAGCGGGTGGCCTGCTGAATACGAGAAGTTCTGGCTTCGATATTGGATTAACTTCGGTGTTCTACGGCTATTAAGGGGTGCAAAAAGGTTTTGTGAAATAAATTATTTGTCTATACTTAAATGCTGACTCGTTGTTACTTAACTTTTAGGACGCATTCAAATTAGCCGCAGCGATACAGTCGCGCTGCAGTCGCGTGGTACTTTATTTTCATAGTATTACTACTAACACGTAAGACGGCAGCGCTGCAGACGCAGTACTGCAGCGCTGCAACCACGGCACTTTATTTCCATTGTAATAAACACGATTGACGGCCGCGCTGCAGTATTGCCTCGTTGCACTGTATTTCCATAGTAATAAACATGTTAGACGGTCGCGCTGCAGACTCGGTACTGCAGCGCTGCAGCCGCGTGGCACTGTATTTCCATAGTAATAAAACACTTTTGGCGGCCGCGCTGCATACTCGGTACTGCAGCGCTGCAGCCGCGCAGCACTATATTACCATAGTACCTAATAAACACGTTTGACGGCCGCGCTGCAGACTCGGCACTGCAGAGTTGCAGCCGCGTGGCAATGCATTTCCATAGTAATAAACAGTTCCTATGCAGTAGAAATACAGACAGCTAAACATACAAATCCATACTAAAAATCTTAAACAAGCAGTGGTTGTGCTCCATTAAATTCTTTGTAATGTCACACACAACAATTCTTCTGTGCACCGACTAACCTAAGGTTAGCTAAGCAAATTGTAATCTGAGCACGAGCTCATTAGCAGTACCTACCTACCTAGCATTGTCCAACTACGAATGAATTCTCCGCGTATTTTTTCTTCAGACCTTGTTTTTCCTAACTAATTATATTATGCTAATTTTAGCGGCCGGCTCTCTCCACCGGATAAAAGTCTCGAGTCCACCACAACGTCCTAAATTATGAGAATGCGAACTCGAAAAACCATTATTTTCAGTATAATAGAGAAGAAATCGTTGTGTTAAATGAGACTTGTAATTAGAATGTTGTTTTGTTTTCGTATTCCGTAAATACGAATATAAAGAAGGCATTATTAACAAAAGAATAATAATGGGAGGCTCAAATTATAGTTGAATTCTTATTTTTTATAATTCATGGAGGTCTCAAAAGTGCTATTTAAATATGTAACGTTATTTTTGCTTCGCTGGTCTGAAGACCGATAGGTCCTGCAAAGTTCGAGCCGTATTGAGCCAATTTTGAGTGAGCTTTTCTGTTAAGTATGGATTACAAAGTAAGGAGTCAGGGAACTTAAAAATTCACTCTTCGCCTGTACTTCGGAAAGCACGTTAACCCATTGGTCACTGAACCAAGTAGGTACAGACCTAGTCTTTCACCCGACGTCTCTCCGAATAATGGGAACAGAGAGCACACTTATGGTTGTGCTCACACGTTTGCAGTACAATAATATTATGTACTGCGCAATTGGCTGATCTCGAATAGTGATGATGATGAAAATTTAGTGACCGATTTCGATGTAATGTTGTTATTACTAATGAAAAGTTGAACTTTACGTTGACTTCTGATCTATCTTTGTTTTCACAATAAAAGTTTCACCAACGTTAGTAGGTACTGACAATCTTAACACAACTACTACTGGTAAACGACTGGCTTGATAGCTCATTGGATAGTGCGGTACGATCTCTTGCGCCAAAAGTTGTGGATTCGATTTCCACTAGGGACAAATATTTGTGTGATGTACATCGATGTTCAAAATATTTGTGTATATCACAGTTGTTTCTAACATACGTAATACAATGTAAGAGTGATGTCGTGTAATATTTAATTATAAAAAAAAATACTAGCATTGGAAAGTTGCGTACCGAGGCCGTTTACTTCCATGGGCCTCGGAAAGGACCTCCCACCAACGCTTACATCTTAGTTGGGGGAGTCCGAGTGGCTATTCAGCGCCACATGAAGTATTTGGGTCTGGTGCTGGATGCGCGGTGGCAGTTTCTCCCACATTTTAGTGGGTTGTCGCCGCGCCTCCTCAAGGCGGCGGGGTCACTGGCGTGGCTACTCCCAAATCTAGGGGGGCCCAGGGCCAAATGCCGGCGACTTAATGCCGGCATTATTCGCAGTATGGCCCTCTACGGAGCTCCCATCTGGGCGGATTCCCTCCACCACAGGGGGAACACCGCCCTACTCCGTAGGCCCCAGCGGGTGATTGCGTGCCGGGTGTCGCGAGCCTACCGGTCGGTGGGCTTCCCGGCGGCGTGTGCATTGGCTGGCACCCCGCCGTGGGAACTGGAGGCCGTATCAATGGCCATAACTTATATGTGGCAGGCCGAATACAAGAATCGGGGACTCCGCCCCTCACTGGAAGACCGAGCGGCGTTTGCGCGAGAGGAACGGGGCGAATTGGTTCGGCAGTGGTCGCGTGACATGGCGACCGCACCATCTGGTCGCAGCCTGATGGATGCGCTTGGGCCCATACTGGAACAGTGGCTCTAGCGGGCGCATGGATTTTTATCCTACCGCCTGGTGCAGGTGCTGACCGGACACGGCTGCTTCGGCCAGTTCCTGCACCGCATCCAGCGGGAGGATTCGCCCATCTGTTGGGCGTGTAAGGTGGACGCAGACACAGCGGACCACACACTCTTTGTGTGCCCGTCGTGGTCTGCAGAAAGGTCGGCCCTCTACACCGTGGCCGGCCAGATCGACTCCCTTCCCCAACTTTTGGCGGGGATGGTCCAAAAAAGGGAGGTCTGGGTGGCGGTCGCCTCGTTCTGCGAAACAGTCATTGCGCCGGCGCATCGAAGGCGCAGAAGTGGACGTGCGCGGCGCAATTTTGTGCGCCAGTTCGCGCACTCCAGCGGAGGCCCGTCGGCGGTGAGTGTGGGGGCACTCCCGTCGGCATTGCACCAACGGCCGACGCTTAGAGACGGGAGCGACCCCATGTACCGGGTTACTCCGTCGCCCCCCTCGGGGGAGGCTTGAATGGAGCCCTTTGGGGCTGATCGCCGGTGGCGTCGTGGTAGTTGGGCTATGCCAGGAACCATGACGTCGCCAAGGCCATGGAGGTACATCGCGGTGTTTTAGTCGGTAGACCCCCTGGGCATTGCACTCCGCCCAGGAGCAGCAGCTGGCATTTACCATCTTCTCGCCACCCGCCGGGGAGTCCGACACACCACCGGAAGAGAACCCCCTCTCCCGGTGAAGGTGCGAAACGCATTTCACCGCGTCAAAAAAAAAAAAAAAAGGGTAGACTGCAAAAATTTTAAAAAAAGGCACACTTAGACCCAGAGAACAATGTCCAAATGCTATGAAGATCCGGTCATTTCAATAACGCTGAAGCAATCTTTTTATCCGGTTATTTATAGAAACATAAGGTATACTTATCTCTCAAAGTATAGGTGTTATGGGAAAATCTCTTACACGTGTAAATTTCTACCCTTACAAAAGGAAGGCTTTTGATAAAATATATGGACTTTGGATATAGTAAGATTAGTATGATGTATGTAGCGTTGTAGTATTATGTACTCATACCGTTACCCTGCTTTGTTTGTCAGTTATTTGACAAAAAATAACCAAACCAGTGGCTAACTCATCGTCAAAACTATAACATTCGTCTTTCTATTTGCCTAGCAAGGCACAAATCGTTGTTGATACATTATATACATTTTTAATACATAACTTGAGTATTTTTTTTGCTATACATAAAGCCTTTAATTTCCAAGAAGCAAAAATCGAAGGAAAATCTTAACTTTGTCATACTTTCGCGTTTTGTTACCGAAACCTGGCTTTAACTATTATATTTTTACGTGTGGCAAGCTTATCTGATCCGCGTTTTATCCCATATTTCCATTTTCGGGCAGAACAGAGTGGAGATTTAAGATACGGATTTTGTGTAATTCAGTTCAAAAGGTACGGAACATAGCACCGGAATAAGCACATTGAGCCCGATTATTGTTTAATGCTTCGAATGGGTGAATGAAGTGATTTTTCTTGTATAATGTTGCTAAGCTGTATGTGTGGAAGTTTAAGCTAAGAATTTAGTTTTAATTTGTTTAGATAATAACGTTTTCATATGTTGTTTTGTAAATTTAAAACTTGAAAAAAATCGCATTCATGACCCCGCCTGAACGGGGACTTGAACCACCGGACCTTCCGATATCGCGTCGGTTGCTCTAACCTCTGAGCTGTTCAGACGTTAAGTCACCAGTACCGTAGATAATAACAACTATACGTATAAATAAATGACATAATGGATAACAAATTCTTTCTATCATTCATTCTATTAATGCTTACTTATGAAAACTTTGAAAGATAATCCTTTAAAAAATGTTTCTAGAAAAAAATCGAGTTTATTTGAGTATCGCATTGAAATTAAAAACAACAAACATGCTAAGTATCTAAACGCTTAATTATTATATTAAGTACATAATCCCCAATAAAAAAAATAAGCATTTACTATTTCTGAAGATTTTACTTAATGCTTGGGAGATAAATAAGAAATATGTTTTGCTCAAAGCTCCTCTAAATTAAAATAGGCTCAATAAAGGTTTAATCTGGATGGATTTTGAGACTCATTAAATGTACTCGGTTAAAGATATCGGTAATTTATATAGTTCGAAAGTAATTATTATCATTATTTGACCACGAAAAGAAAGATAATAAAATAACTAAGAAACTTTATGAATATTTACTGTGCTAATAATACCGTAGACCAAGTTTTTTGCGGTTTTAATGTGTAAATTTGTTCTGCATGTTTAGTTTATCAAATAAATTGTTCATAAGACAAATTGTGATGTTATTAACTACCAAATTCTCTGCCTTCCATAAAATATCGCCTAAGTTCCCGAAGTGTTCGGCGGAACCATGACAATAATTCAAAATGAGGCCTTATAGACATTTTAAGAACCTGGCGTAAAATTTAATAAGCAATAAATTTTAGGAAACAGCTCCAGACGTCGTAAATTCTGTCGCCTACCTGCCTGTAGCCACGGATGTCGCCTCAAAATTTACCGGTAGTCATATAAAAGGATAAGCTAAAACAATTTTCCTCAAAAATCAGTTTTAAGACCACTTATTCATTATTTGAACGTTGAATAAAATGTTTCTTACAAACTGATTCTCTTCACATAAAACGTAGTTTATGTCACAGTCAAAGTATGCCAACTAAGTGTGCGGTACAAATATTTTAAATTAGATGGAAATAGTCTCTTGTTGAGCACCGCAATAGGAGAGCACCACAAAAATAATGTACTAACCTTAAGTGTTTTCTCCAAATTCTTCCTTTGAATACGTACTACACATATTGTAATCGGTAAACTTTTTTAAATTTTTAAATCCAGATGCGATTGAATATTGAATTTTAAAAGACAGAAAGACCTGCAATTTCAAGAGCAAATTGTATAATCTTTAGAAACTGGTATCGTTGGCTTGGAAGATTGATATTGAGACGAGCAATTGAAGATCTGAGTTCTGAGATCTATTTGATTTTATTTCAGGAAAATAGCTGAGTAAACAACAATAAAGGTCCTTTTGCCTTTTCTTATTGCGACGCTGAAGTTAATCCAAGATCGCTTTGTAGGAGGTTAATAGTCTGTCCACGCACAGTAGCTTCATCAGTTATCGCTACACAAAATGTGACCGTCCGAACATACGTAAAAACGTTTACGAACATAAGGAACACATCGTTAATCATAGTTTTGTGGCCGTAAAACAAGATAACAATAAAGATAGAACTACCGCAATTCTATCTTCACACTAAAAGCTTACTCTCCCAACCATTATGCCCTATAAAAATGTTCCCGGCATGAAAGCAGATGAATGATGGTAAGACATTGCTCAGGCATTCATAACCATGTTTCAGACAGTATCATAATAAACGAGTGCTTATCATTCTGAATCTAAATAAAATACAGCCATTTTATTCGCGTCTAGGCGCTTTTTAAAAGGATAAGCTGAAACAATTTTCCTCAAAAATCAGTTTTAAGACCACTTATTCATTATTTGAACGTTGAATAAAATGTTTCTTACAAACTGATTCTCTTCACATAAAACGTAGTTTATGTCACAGTCAAAGTATGCCAAGTAAGATGTGTGGTACAAATATTTTTAGATGGAAATACATCCTTGCTCTTGTTGAGCACTGCAATATGAGAGCACCACAAAAATAATGTACCTAACCTTAAGTTTTTTCTCCATCCATTAGTTTACTCCATATACTTCCTTTGAATAGGTACTATGTATTGTAATCGGTAAGATTTTAATTTTTTTTAAATCCAGATGTGATCGCCGAATATTGAATTTTAAAAGTGCATGCCATGACAGACTCTTGAAAGACGGGCAATTTCAAGAGAAAATTGTATAATCTTTAGAAACTGGTATCGTTGGCTTGAAAGATTGATTTTGATAGGAACAATTGAAGATCTGAGTTCTGAGATCTATTTGATTTGATTTCAGGAAAATAGCTGAGTAAACAACAATAAAGGTCCTTTTGCCTTTTCTTATTGCGGCACTGAAGTTAATCCAAGATCGCCTTGTAGGAGGTTAATAGTCTGTCCACGCACCGTAGCTTCATCAGTTATCGCTACACAAAATGTGACCGTCCGAACATACGTAAAAACGTTTACGAACATAAGGAACACATCGTTAATCATAGTTTTGTGGCCGTAAAACAAGATAACAATAAAGATAGAACTACCGCAATTCTATCTTCACACTAAAAGCTTACTCTCCCAACCATTATGCCCTATAAAAATGTTCCCGGCATGAAAGCAGATGAATGATGGTTAGACATTGCTCAGGCATTCATAACCATGTTTCAGACAGTATCATAATAAACGAGTGCTTATCATTCTGAATCTAAATAAAATACAGCCATTTTATTCGCGTCTAGGCGCTTTTTGCGTTCCGAATGCCTCTCACGAAAACATTGCCGACACTTTGCCGGATCGTATATTTTCATTCATATTTCTCTATGAATATTTTAGTGAAATTAAAGTGGAAATATAACGCTCTTCGAATTTATAAGCGAGTGGTCGTGCAGGGTGTTGCTTTAGGTCCGATGGTTTTCAATGCCTTTACGAATACTATTGAAATCAAAGTTGTTTTTTTTTTATGTTTACTCAGTTTCAATAACGCTTGCTGGTTATAGCAATTGAAAAATGCTATGTGAAATACGTGTCGAATTTTATAAAAATGTCATTTGATAAAAAAATTCAAACGTCCTAACTGTTTCTTAAAATTATCTTTCATTATTGCCAAGTTACCAATTTCCTTGTGCTACTCACTCTTATGGACCTTTTTTGAGTTAGATAATTGCGATAATTTTGTTAAACATTTCTCTTCCAAGCAATTTGGCTTAAAATGCAATGCAACCCAATAAATAACCTTTGCGCAATGATGCGTGGATCCCTTTGTCCCTTCTGCCCTTAGTTAACGCACCGAATTTGTTTAGAAGACATTATCTCTTAAGACGGTTCAATAAACTCGTTGTTTTCTAATTAATCTTTTGTCAGCATAGAAAATGACTTTCAACTGAGAAGTTCCCGTCTTCCAAGAACTAATTACAAGTAATTACTTTTTTAAGGAGTTCACAAAAGAATTCGGAAGTTTAAGTGCTATATTCGTTAATTTGTGTTGTTTCTTTTTTGTTTTTCAAAAAATATAATAAACAAGTACTATTTTCTTAATGACTCACTAATTAAACGCAGTCGTTACGAGTAAATACATACCTACCGAGTAAAAGCACTGGAAGAATGAAGAAGTTGCATAAACACAGTATTTTAGGAAATACAAACATTTTATTACGTAAAACGAAAAAAAAGCGGATAGAAATTAACAGTGCTCGGGGGAGCTATAAGTTTAGCCAACGTTAAACAGCGTGCGGTTGCTTGAAAATATATTTTTAAAACACTCACAGACATTTTATCTCCCGTTCCGGCGGTTGTTAAGCTTTTTAAATTAGTTCTGTTATATTTTTTTTTGACGACCCTCTCTGACTGATTTATATAACCACGGACGTGACTATAACGAGATTTTGAAATCGTAAAAAATATCCTTGCTCTGAAAAAAATTCACTGACGGCGTCGATACATTTTTTTCTAGCCAGTGTACTGTAATAGTCTGCCCTTGTTACGTATAACGATTGGATATCCAAGTTTAGATTTATAAGTATTAACTCAAACTACAGTATTACAAAAGACAGTATTTTAGGAAATTTTACTACTGCTAATTAATGTTTTAAGGGTTCATATCACTATAAATGAGTCTTGTCCGTGAAAAAGAGTGCTGTAAAAAGCTTGAAACGTCAGATCTCTATATAATATGTTGCGAATCATAATGTACGCAAGATTAATTAGTGTAATTATTTTTAGTTCAAATGTGCAATGCTCGCACAAAGAATATAATACCAAAATTCGTGACACTGCAACAGCGCAGTGCCGCTATCGTCGAGTTGCCTTCAAACATTTCCTTTCTTGGACACAGCTAATTTTCTCTACAATCATGGACGCAGATTTTTATCAGTCTCAGTTCAATTTGGGTCGTAGCAAACGCTCAGTAGTTTTGCGAAATTCACCGCTCTAAAATACCCAACAAAGTGAATTTGCGAAAATCCACGTTGCATTTCTTGGTAACGGTAACAAGGTCGGCCACACGGACGCATACATCATCTGGCTCTAAAAACTATCATCTATCAAATCCGTCCCGTGGCTCCAGCGAAGAATTTGTCATCATTTGCATTAGAACTGGAATCAAGTTTTTGTTATTTGCACTCAAGTTCTGAGTAAGATGAATGGCTTCTAATTGTTACGTTACATTTGCATGTGACATGTGACGAGTTGGAAGATTGTAAGCGGAATCTTTTCACATTGGTGAAATTTTAACATGCATTAAAAACATCAGAATTATGAAAAAGATAATCGCATCATATTAATCATATTATATTCCTTAATGGAAGTTCCAATCGTATCCAATTTTAATAATAGCATCAGTATCCCCCGTATGTATGGTTGTTAATTGGTCTAGGAAATTAGTGATTGAAGATTACCAGGTACGCAGAATGTGCATGGCCCTTATTTTCCTAATTTACCAAGAAATGCCTGATCTCGAATGAATGTAATTCAGTACACATCAAAGACGAAAGGTGTTTTGCATAATGGTAATCCAATCACGGTTAATTTTTTAAATTAACAGGATTAGGTGCCTCTTTCCTCCACCTCCGGAATTTAGGTCAACCAAAATTGGATTAAAATATACAGTGAGCCACAGCTCGAATCAGTGCTGAATTCGTCGTACACTTTTACAAAACCGGCTGTTATATTCAGTTATTTGGGGAGCTTCCTCGTTATTTCAACGAGTCCTCTGCAACATGCAGTCAGATGCAGACTGGTGCACTCACATTCTCGGGCACAAAGTGGACCGATACACTTGAATGCACCGCGGTCTTACCCGCTTTCCACTATTACCACATTCAGTGCTGTGGCCTTGTGAGTTGTCGATAACGTTGTCAATATCTGGTTTTACGGCATTGGTGTTTTCTTCCATCATATTTGTATGTGGTGAATATTTTTCATCACAAAACAAAGCAAAGCAATCACAAAAGTTATTATAAGGAATTACGAAGTTATGAATATGAAATACATAATACAGACGTGTGTTACAGATATCGATAATAACAGAGGGATCCATAAATATAATTTAGCTGATACGAATTGAATACAACTATTGTTCATCATTACAAAAATATTTGTCCTGGGTGCAATTGGATCCCACGTCAAGACATCAAGTTCGATATAGAAGATGATACATCACAGTAAATGAAAAATCAAACACGAAATGTTCTACTAAAAACAGCAGATCTGACGTTACAGAGTTTAATCGTTATTATTCGATTATATGTACAAAGAATCGATATCTTAATAATAGGTACAGCACTACAGCACGTTTACAAACGCCATATCATTATGACCTCTATTCAGTTCACACACGGTCCACATGAGCTATGATCGCAATAGGAGTAAATCGACTAAGACGCATTACTATCGATAAAACGTACTTACGATGTGAGGTCCGCTAAACACTTAAAATAAACATTTGACTTAAGATCCCGTATTTTTGTAATAGCATTTGTAATTGTCTGTTGTTAAAGTTGTATAATCAGGAGAAGCAATCACAAAACTTATTATAAGGAATTACGAAGTTATGAATATGAAATACGTAATGGGAACGCTGTAGAGTAAGAATATTATTTGTGTTAATTTAAATATTGGTTTGGTATAAACAACTTGTAGCACGGTCTGCATGTTTAAGCATATTAAGCTGAATAATTTTAAATGAATTTTAATTTATGAACTTAATTTCGTTCTGTGTGGAAAGTCGCAGTGGCAAAGAAAAAAATAAAACTGCTACACTTTGATGTGCGCTGAAATATGAAACCGTCATAGTACATTAATATGTATGTATGTAATATATTTATGCTTGTGGCCAGTTTTTACATGATTAAAAAGTTATGTTACAAAAACTTCTTTCGAACATTAATGTCTGATCTGATCTCTGAAACATTTGACGTAACTTTCCGCGGTATGCACTTACTAATTCACTGGGTTCCATGCCTTTGATAATTTGAATCCATCTTCCCTATTGAAATTCCTGTGCTTCTTTATTTCAATGGCTTCTCGCACTATTCTTGTATGATGGTGGTGATCCGTGGAAAGTAAGTACCTTTGGGTCATGTAGCTCCATCCAGTGATTAGTATCCATTTGTAATAGGTGCTCAGCCACCGCGGACTTGTTCGTTTGTCGATTTTTAACAGCTGCAATTATTGTCTTTCACCCTCTCGACACACAAATAAAATAATCTGATTTTTTTGTCTGATCAATGCTATTGCTATTGTTTAGGTTTGTTTAATATTCTAATTTTAATCCCATATTTGTACTGTTCATGAGGTGTTTTGTTCAATTTGTTACCTAAATATTAATCTGTAGGTATCAGTTTTGGTTTTATTTAGTTTAATTCCGGTGCAGTTTATGGTAAATGACCCTTTCATTTGCATCTGTCTAAATGTTTAATTTCCTAAAGCTTTATTTATTTTTCCTAATAAGTCTTTAAAAATTGCCTAATATAATAATGCTGCCAAAATTACTACTACTATTACTATTCCACGCTGACAAAGTAAAGACGAACTTACACAGTAAAATTCAATTGTCTTTTCAGTATCCGGCCGTAATAAGAACCAAAATTTTTATGATCGTGCCAGTTCTGAAAATAATTTTACTGAGACTTAGTGTACATTGCTTTTATTTATCAAGCTGTGAGCTTTAAAAAGCGGAGGCTACAAGTAAACCCCGGTTTATTCCGTGGATTCACGTGTTAAAGAATCGCCCAGATTAGCCGGCATTAGGTGCCCTGACCAGACTTATCTACCTACGTAGACTACATTTAACCTGTATCGCTGTAGTGGAAAAGTACTTGCTGTGGAAATTTGAACTTTGAGTTATTACGATAAGGTCGAAATTCGATTACAATGGTGTAAACTGTGCTGATTATAGGATCTAGAGTTCGGATTTACTCAAGGTTTAGCAGGTCGTCCTATGCAAGACTATTTCAAGCTATAAATAACTGTAGTCACAATGTTAAGGTAGTTGTTATCGAAAATACTGAGCTAAAATACAGTTTTTGGTGACTCACGCAAAAAATGTTGATAATAGGATGTAAATTCTGTTTCACATTGTCAACCTATGTTGTTTATACATAATTATGTAGTCAGATTATCACTTCATAGTATAAAGCTAAGTCGCTTCTCGCGTCTGTCTGTATGTATGCTTAAAAACTTCAAAACTACGGATTTCGATGAGATTTTTTAATAGATAGTAGAATGTTTTCATGTATAATATATCCGAAGCGAAATGACCTATATAACAAACACAATTTATAAACTGATCGATTTCCGTTCGATATCATTGGTACTAACACAATAAATAAACACGCCTAGATGTCAAAGTAATTTGCGATACAAAAAGACTATTCGCGACATTTGTTGGCCAAACTCGTTTGGTACTAAACAGTTGCCTTGGCCTAATTTTATAAATAGGAGTGAGGTAGCTCTGAAGAGTCGATATTGCACTCAAGTGCAGGTAAAGAAACAACTGAACGTTGAACTTGCGGAATGCAACGTCGCATACTGATGTTCATTCATTTCTTTTAGAATAATAACTGCCTTACTAAAATATGTCTTTATGGGTCTACACGCGATATTAGGAGTAGCAAATTACATAGCTACTTACTGCCCGACGTTTCGACTGGGTTATACCAATCGTGGTCGCGAGCGACCCATAAAGACATATTTTAGTGTAATGGAACGCGAAAGTCTAAAATCCAATCAAAAACATAAATGTGAAATGAGAGCCAAGTTCAATATTATGATAATTGCCTTGGTTGTTGACTTCAACGACAAAAGAAGTGAGATCTAAATGGGTGCCAAGTTCAATGGTCAACCCTGAAATTTATTTATAAGTAACACTATAACATACCTATCATATCTTCTTATAACATAAGATAATGTATGGTGGTAGCCTATGAAGGTCTGTCTTGGCTAGTTTCTATAAACCTACCAACGTATTATTATGTTCGCTCGCTAGTTTCTGCCAACAATCCAAATTTTCGGAATTATAAAATAAATACCGACAAATACCAAACTAACCAAGACAACTAACTAGACTATTAACTAACTAACTAAAGAAAACTAGCCAAGACAGACCTTCATAGGCTACCACCATACATTATCTTATGTTATAAGAAGATATGATAGGTATGTTATAGTGTTACTTATAAATAAATTTCAGGGTTGACCATTGAACTTGGCACCCATTTAGATCTCACTTCTTTTGTCGTTGAAGTCAACAACCAAGGCAATTATCATAATATTGAACTTGGCTCTCATTTCACATTTATGTTTTTGATTGGATATCATTACTTTTTGTAGAAAAGTATATGTCATCGTAACGCCGTAGGTCCTTTGAAAAGGACAAATTCAAAACTAAAACTAGACTTTATAAATATAAAACAATTGAATCAGTTACTGTATTTTCCTACGTTTACGGGGTATAACCCTAAGTAATAAATATGAAAACCGACTATAAGTACCTACTCTTAATTGTAAATAAGTAAGTATGTATACCTAAATATATACTTAGTGCTCTGCCTTCCCCGGTATATAGGCGTGATTAGGCACTAATTAGGTATTTCTGTTAAGCGTTCATAATAGAACCTAACCGCAGCATGGTCTATTGTGCCTGTCGACCTCATATGTGGATCTCACTACCGCTTACCATCAGGTGGAGTGAGGTCATCTTGTTAGCCTCTTATAAAGAAAAAAAAAATTATTAAAAATTGCCAGTTTTTTATTTTTTCCTTTGTATTCATGTAATTACCTATCTGCATACCAAATTTTAACTCTCTAGGTCATTTGGAACTGGGTTAGAATTTTGATCTGTCAGTCAGTCAATGATAAAAATGAGGATTTTTGGACATTAATATCTAAATAACTGTTTGAGATAAGCTTATGAAATTTAGAACACATATTTATCTCGCAAGTCACAATATATGAGCCAAATTTGATACGTTTATGTGAAATAGTTTTTGATTTATGAGGGGTTCAAAAGTGGTTCCAAATGGTTCGTGTAATATTACACACGGTGCGGCTCGCCTGTTCTCTTTCTTGAACTTGGCTTGACACGCTACCGCGTGTCTAGATCTTAAATAACTGCCTAGTTGATCTATTGGTAGCGCTGCGTTAGGACCGAGAGGTCCCCGGTTCGAATCCGGGGTCGGGCAAAATTTGTGTGAGTTTTTCTGTGATGAAATTATTCAGCCCGGGGTTAGGAAGTTGGCGGTTGAACGCCCGTGCCTCGGAAAGCACGTTAAGCTAGTGATCCTGCGCCCGATCTCTCATCGGTCATGTCGGATTGTCGTCTCACCGAATTATGAGAGTAAGGGAATAGAGAGTGCACTTGTGTTTGCGCGCACACTTGTGCACTATAATATGTCCTGCGCACTTGGCTGATCTCAATTGAGATTGGCCGCCATAGCTGAAATCGGTCGGACGCCTTACGCCTTATTTTAGAATAATTCAGGGCGACGATCACTATCCTTGTTCACGGAAAGATTAAGCAGTTATACGACATATCGCTTAGTTCTCAATCAGCAAAGCCGCTGAAAAATGAACTAATTACATCAAGCAAAGACTGTTGACAAACTTTTGGGACGTAAACTTACGTACCTACTTGTACTATCAGTAATTAATAACAGTGTCTCAGACTTAATACGGTTAACTTTTTATCTTTGGGCATACTCTTTAATACGGAATCTATAAATAAAACATAAAATGCATATTTCCCGCTCAAATTGAGCTTTTTCAGGACCTTGCTGCAGTCCTAATGCTGACACAATGATATAGCAGGGGTGAGGGCCATCATATCGTAGTCAGATAGGATAAAAATGCCGACAACCTTAATTTAAACCTGGCTCTCCGATTAAATTAACTCGTACCGATCAATTTATACTGTGGCATAGGCAACATCGATTCGCTTTCGCGCCTCTACACAATTCCTATTTTAGAGCCGATTTTTTGCTTAATTAGGTCATGATCTCGTTTTGTTCTCTTCAGTAGGAAAGCGAAATCGTATGTGCTTTGTTTTTATTTGAACATGCAGACGCTAACTGGGTTAATAAAAAGGTTTCAATAAAAATCAAACTCTACATACATATTAATCGTTTTTGTTTCGTATGTGGTTTGTTTTTATAGGGAGATTTCATCAGGTAGTATGGCAATACTACCTGATATTTTTATGAAGAATAGCATTCTTAAGAAGTATTTAGACGAAAACACCCAGTTATATCTACATAAAAACAGTATAACATCATGAAATAATAAAAACACAAACTTATTATATCATGAAAAAGTTACTTAACTTATTATATCATAGGGGAGACTGGGGAGACTTGATCCCTGGGGAGACTTGATCACCCAGTGACAAATCAAAAACTAAACGCCTTTTCTAGTTTTTATATTGGCAACATTAATCTTTGTTGTCTATGGTGAACAAAAAACGTCATTTTGACATCTTTATGTAGGCAACTTCAGAGCAGTACCATTTTTATTTTCCTGTGCCAGAATTTCTTTCGGAAAGTTTTTCATTTGTGTTTTCTAAATAATTGAATGAATAATAACCTGAGTATGTGTCAAAATCAATGAAAGCGGGTTATTAAAATTTGCATTTACATGTATTTAATTTAATTAACGTTTTCTCTTGACATGAAAAATCATTTTTTTTATAAGAGCACTCCCGGGTACACTTGATCCCGGTAAGATAATTTGCCAATTTTGTTTTTTCTTTTGTTTTAAATTAATTATAAAATATAAAAGAAAAAAGAGGGTGCAAAACCGCGTATTGGAGGGTAACACGATCAAACGTACTGCCAAAGAGTATCGACCAGCTTCAAAAAACATAAAATTAGCTGTTTCTTTGAAAATTTACAAAAGCTATTGGTTAAGCATCATTTTGGAGCGCAAGCTATCTGGAATATTGACGAGACGGGGCTGTCCTGTACATAAACCTAAGAAAATCCCCTATGATCAAGTCTACCCGTTACTGGGATCAAGTCTCCCTGAATATGTTAACTTCTTCCTTTTGGAAAGCTTTCAGAAAATGCAATAAAAATAAATGTAGCACTCAGAAATATAATAATCAAATAATGGGGAACAATAATAAACAATATTGTATGTATTACATGTATGTATTATTACATGTATGTATTATTTTCATAGAACTAAATTTGATAAAAATATAAGCATGAAACCAAAATGGGGATCAAGTGTCCCCAGTTTCCCTTACCTTATAGTTTTGCAATCACGTTATTGTAGTTTTGACAATGCAAGTTAGCATTAGGTACACTCCCTAACACTAAATTGATAACGGGCCAATTTGACAAAGTTTTCAGTTCCATATTAACCCTAAACAGACTAATATCTGTTTATTCACGGATATCGACAAATATCAGAAAAAAATCAATAAAATCTTTACTTAATGAGACTTTTACTTATATCAGGAACTCGTAATAACTCGAATTATAATCTTTCACGCTAAAAGCCATCAGACTTATCTTTTTACCTCTGGTTTCTCAGATTGTTTACATTCAGCTGTCCACGTCTCCACTCATTACCCGTGGGGCCAGCATTGCAAAGAAACTCATTAAAACTTTTTTTTCTGTCATATATATCCCATGGAAGCCCGCCTTCGCAATATAAATAAAACTTTATCCATTTTAAACTTGATGAATAATTGGCATCTTTGTCTGATGCCTGATGAATATTCATCTTTGGATTTACATCAGTCCAATGAACTGTATTGGATGGTGCCTTGTTTGATATGAAAAATAATAATGAAATCATTTATTTCCAAAAATGGCATATACAACATAGGATACTAATAGTCCCTAAACTATGTAATTATTTATTTTGATTAACAGCGTTAAACAAAATGTGGAATTTTAATTCTGTAGCTTCAATTTAATTTAAAAGTATAGATACAACGCTAAGAAGAAGAAGAGTGTATGTGTGCGTATATGTGAGCATGTAAGTGGTAAACAGTGTATGTGAGTGTGTGAGTGTATGCGTGTGAGTGTGGGGGGGACATCCATCAACGTAATATTATTATTGAACATATATTTTCTGCTTATTCTTAATAGTTAAATTTACTCAGTTAAAGAACATCGCAATCAAAAATTAAATACATTTTTTTTTACTCATTCATTACATTCACTACATTATTTACTCCATTTACTTCAAACATTTTCTACAAAATTATTATTACTTCATTGTATAAAATATTTTACTATGCTCAATAATCTTATTAGGTGCGGTAATTGTCGTATTGTATTGAATATCTAGTAATATACGAGTATATACATACATGAGTATTCATGTATGTATATACTCGTATATTAAAGCACTGTATAGTGAAGCTGTTGTAAGAGTAATAAAGGTCTTAAAATATTTCTTTGTTATTTATTAAGAACGAACGCTCATTTCCATGACAGGCGTAAACTTCTTTGTGGATGTGAATCAAATCGTGACGATAGCCAGCTATTTACATCCTTAATTTTTGTACAAAACATTTTCGGTAAAAATAATTTCATACAATCCATTCATATTTCAGCTATAATGTCGAAAGGTAATTTACAGCCTAACGATAACTACCAATTTAGTTCTTCAGAATTTTTTAAGAAACGGCTCTAAGAAATAAGACAAAATATTTTATTAGACCTTTTTGTTGTCTTTTTTTCCTTCATCATTGTGGTGATGAATGTATGCATAATTAACGTTTCCTAACCAAATTAGTGATTTAATTTGAAAAGTATGGTGTAGGCTAGTACACAAATATGTTAATTGTTACTTTTGAAGAAGAAAAATATTAAAATAGCACATTTAATTTCAAAATCAACCAATCAAAGTTAAACTTACTTATAGTTCAGCGTGAACCGGAAAGTATAAAATCATACATTAAATGGCAGTAGTGAATACAAGACAACTGTCAAATGTATTTTCCCATGACCATGAGCCCTGTATGCTCATAACGTCGGATTCCTAAATAACTATGTTTATTTAAATTTAACGCAAGTTCAATCCGTATTTTATTTCAATAGAAGTTAGTCATCTAGTATTTTACACCATTTGTATTTTGTACACCAATCTGTAAAACTGTAATTTGACGATGTTATTAAGTGATTTTGTATGTTGAAACAACAAAATATTTAACGTTTAAACTGTCAGAATGCTATCGACAAAAAATATACTCATTGAACGTGAACGTTTTATTGCTCACTAACACAATTTTTTGTGTAACAGGATGTGCACTTTGTGAAATGATCGATCCGTTCGCCGGTATTCTATTACTAAATATCTTTCAAACAGTCAGACGTGTGCAGACCCTAGTTGTAGTAACAACATGAATTATATTAGCATTGTTTTCGTGTTTTCATCTATTTTACTATCCGTTCAGTGTTATGAGCTGTACAATA
Organism: Maruca vitrata; assembly: GCA_039566165.1. Classification (NCBI taxonomy): domain Eukaryota; kingdom Metazoa; phylum Arthropoda; class Insecta; order Lepidoptera; family Crambidae; genus Maruca; species Maruca vitrata. Next base: position 4,590,831 of record CM076923.1, on the reverse strand, counting down.
GATATAGTGGTGAAAAGACTGACGATGAAAGGTACGTGTCATTATATCACTATCATTAGTAGTAGCCACAAAACGAGACCACATGCTGTAAACAAGTTTTTTACAAACACTTTACATAGGTCCCTTGAACGTCTAGTTTGCGTTTATAGTATAGAAATTGCATCAAGCAATTTGCTCGCTGTTTACAGTCGTGTTCATTGACCGCTGACAACCAGTGAGGCTACCATGAGTTTAAAACTTACGCGCTCGATATCGACTACGTAAATATGTGTATGAAAAACATGTACAGCGCTGGCTGGTGGTTACGCGAAGAACTACAATCGGCCATATGAAAAAAAACAACTCGATAGGTTTTTAACGTACGTAAGTTTACGATAGCCAACTCATGGTAGGCCCTCTGAACGGTTTTACAGATTGAGTGTATTTATGTTATATGTTTATGTTTTGCATTAATTAAACTTACAGTCTCGTATACATTCCGAATTGTTAAAGTGCATTTTTTTCGATGGTTTACAGTGAATGCTCGGTGAAGGTGAAGCCATGCACTCCTCACGAAGGCAGCCGTATCGACGGCACGTGTAACAACTTCAAACGACCCTCGCGAGGCAGCGCCAAAGGGCCCTTCCTACGGTTGCTAAAATCGGACTATGGAAACCGTAAGTTGGGATTGGACTATCCACTGTTGATTCTGATATCCGTAAAACAAGTGCTTAAGCTACTTACCACGGGATCAGATCAATGTTTGTGATGTTGTGTAATATTTACTGTGATTCCGAAACGGAACAATACAAAAGTGTATGTTTATTTTTCTTACTTTTCATATTTTTGTACTATAATGTCAGTGGTTATTTATGGTGACATGAGTTTTACACCATTTGTTTTTTTCTCGGATGGCTCGTATGTTCCGATGAAAATAAATACACCATATTAGGGCATTATGTGATAGGTACACAGTTGCATTTTGGGTAATCTGAAGCAATCGTTCTTACTTTTATATCCCTGATGAAATAGGTATTCAGTATTCTCAGTCAGTTCTCATATTGGTGATACTTAGTACAAATTATAGTAAAAAAATATATGACAATTTCGTAATGTTAATTTTCCCCAGAGGGTTCCATACGTAAGAACAAAGATCATGAGCCACTTCCCTCTGCCAGAGAAGTCAGGACAAAGCTCTGGTCGGACGGCCGAGTACTCGATGGGCACATACTCAACAGGGCCGCCAGTCACTTCCTTGAGTTCGTTCATAGGGACATCAGCTATATTAATGGACCAGGTAAGTTCAAAGTGAGTCAACTACCTCGTTGGTCTATTGGTAGCGAGCGCTGCGTAAGGACTGAGAGGTCCCCGGTACGAATCGGATCGGAGTCGGGCAAAATTTGTGAGTTTTCTGTAAAGAAATTACTCAGCCCGAAGTTAGGAAGCTAGCGGTTGAACGCCGGTGCCTCGGAGAGCACGTTAAGCCGGTAGTCCCGATCTCTCATCCGTCATATCGGATTGCCGTCTCACCGAATTATAGAGTAAGGGAATAGAGAGTGTGTTTGCACGCACACTTTGTGCACTATAAATGTCCTGCACACTTGGCTGATCTCAATTGTGATCGGCCGCCATGGGTGAAATCGGTCGGACGACTTATAGGTCAAAGTGTGCGTCACAGTTACTTACTATGCTCATATATTATTTACAATGGGTGTATCAGCGTGTTTACCTTAGTGGATAAGAGAAATCTTAGCGGGGTTGGGCCCTGTGGTGTAAAAAACTTATTTTGCACTTGTTTTCGATACACATATAAAAGTACCTAGAAGCCTAGAAGGTATAGTTTTACCTATAGTTTTAAAACAAAAACCGGCCAAGTGCGAGTCGGGCTCGCGCACAAAGGGTTCCGTAGCAGCAAATATAATAAAAATCAACCTATCTCAAAAACTATAAGAGATACTTTGATCAAACCAAAAATCGTTGAAAGAGTTAATTAGCATGCATCACCTCTATTTTTTTTAGAATTTTATACCCCGTAGTTATAAAAAATAGAGGGGGGGACATACTTTTACGACTTTGAGAGCTGATATCTCAAAAACCGTTCACTTTAAGAAAAATGTTTTTAGAAAACTTTATATCATTTTAAAAGACCTTTCCATTGATACCCCACACGGGTATGTACATCGAAAAAAAATTTCATCCCTCAGTTACATGTATGGGGGCCCCACCCCAATTCTTTTTACTATTTAGTGTCATATTTTTGTAGCGGTTCATACAACACATATTCCCATCAAATTTCATCACTGTAGTACTTATAGTTTCCGAGTAAATCGGCTGTGACAGACGGACAGACGGACAGACGGACATGACGAAACTATAAGGGTTCCGTTTTTGCCATTTTGGCTACGGAACCCTAAAAACAGACCGGGTTTAAAAGGAGCCATTAAAAAAAGATATCTACGAGATAAAGATTCCAATTATGATTTTACAGGAATGAATTTATGTACACTTAGTAAGCAAATGCGATACAGCCCTGTTGTGCCCTGTGCAATAGGGTAGACTGGTAACCATTGTGACAAGTTTCTTTTGTCGATCTATAATTTCATTAATATTGATGTTAGCAACACGAAATATATTGTTAATTCTTGAGCATACATTTGGCTACGTATAAATACTAAGATTTTGTTCATCTATACTAACAATAAATCTGTAAGGGTCGGTCATGGAGTAAGTTAGTTTGTTTTCAGCGATATTGGGTTTATAGGATATGGTACTGATACTAATTTCACGATTTTTAGATTTTTTTTCTGTATGTGTGTATGTATGTATGTTCCTCCATAAATCTTAAACCAATTATCCGAATTTGATGAAATTTGGTATAAAAACACATAGACATCTGGGAAACACGATAGGCTATTTAAATTGCACCTAATATATAATAAAATTAGATATTAGATATATATAAAATAGTATACTGATAGTAGATAGGTACTATTGAATGTTTGTTTTCCTAGTGGACTACTTGGTGAATCGGACGTACTGCTGCGAGGAAGAGGGCAAAGAGGACGAAAGGTGTGAGCCAATCCACGTGCCCTCAGACGACCCCTACCTGAGGGCAACGGATATACGCTGCATGAACTTCTCTCGAGCGGAAACCTTCCAGGACATTGGATGCGTTAATAAAGACTTCCCACCACAACAGGTGAGCAATCCTTACTTGTGGTGAGAGCCATCCGCTCCCCGACAAGTCCGGTGATGATGACAAGGCTACCTTAAGCCATAATCGTAAGACAGTTAAGAAAAAAAAAGTGTTATTAATGTAACTCTGTCTGTTTCATTCCTAACTGACTATGATGATGGCTTGGAGTAGCCTTGTCATCATCACCGGACTTCTGGTGGAGTCTCACCCCTAAATTACTTAAGCGATTCAATAGAAATGTGGTGTACTAGGTAAGTAACCTGGTCTGGAGACTGGGTTAAGACTTGAAACTACTTTTGAATATGTCATAAAGAGTACATTTACTCATGAGTAAATCTTCATGTGAGGGATATTAAATAAATATTTCACAACATCACATACATCGATCTGATCCCGTGGTAAGTAGCTTAACCACTTGTGTTACGGAAATTAGAAACGACAGTGGATATACAAATATACTTAAATATATTTAATAACACACCCAGACACGGACAAACACCGATGTTCGTCACACAAATATTTGTCCCGAGTAGGAATCGAACCCACGACTCTTGGAACCGTAGGTAGTTCCACCGAGCCAGTCAAATTATACTCGTAATAACATAATTATGTTGTACTAGCTGAGCCAGCGACTTCTCCCGCGTTTCCCCTCGTTGTTTCTTTGCTCCTATCGGTCGCAGCGTGATTTAATATAGCTTAAAGCCTTCCTTGATACAAAAACACAAAAAGTCTATTTCAATTCAAACCAGTAGTTGTTGAGATTAATGCGTTGAAACAAACAAACAAACTCTTCAGCTTTATACAGGGTCCCAAAAAGTAGTGTCAAGCGGAAGTCCTGAGATAGAACACCCCGTGGGGCATCCGAAACACCCCCATGTATGTTCCGCGATTTTTTATAGTTTTCGAGTTATGATTATTTTTTAAAAATTTTGAGAACAACTGACCTAACCGATTAAAAATACTATAGAGAAAAAAGTATTTGACTTTTTTGAGTGATTCTTTTTGCAAATCAATTTTCATGAGTTTTTCTTTAATGCCTAAAATATTTGTCTCCATAACTTATATGGAAAATATCAAAATCATGGTACAAACTGAAAAGTTACGTTCTGTAAATAATGTCTTACAATTTCAACGTTAAATTTAAGTTATTAGGAGGTAGCTGCATGGCAACAAACTGACTAACTTTCGGAATAATAAAATGTCCAAATAATGCAAGTTCATCAAATGGCTAATTTTATGATTTTTCCACCTCTCTGTCTTTGTAGTCCGATTTCAGCAAAAGTAGCCCATTAAGTACCAGTTTTTATGAATGATTATGAAAGCTGAGAGTCTAGCGCAGTTTTTAAAGTTACTTAGGAGCCGTGCAGCTACCTCCTAATAAATTAAATTTAACGTTGAAATTGTAAGACATTATTTACACAACGTAAGTTTTCAGTTTGAACCATGATTTTGTTAACTTCCATATAAGTTATGGAGACAAATATTTTAGGCATTAAAGAAAAACTCATGAAAATTGATTTGCAAAAAGAATCACTCAAAAAGGTCAAATACTTTTTTCTCTATAATATTTTTAATCGGTTAGGTCAGTTGTTCTCAAAATTTTAGAAGAGTAATCATAACTCGAAAACTATAAAAAATCGCGGAACATACATGGGGGTGTTTCAGATGCCCCACGGGGTGTTCTATCTCAGGACTTCCGCTTGACACTACTTTTTGGGACACCCTGTATATTTGTTAAAATTATGAATAAACATAAAATCTTTTATTTTTATTATATTATTATGTGGAACTATTATTAATAGTTTAATACGAAACTAGTAAAGCACATAATGTTACTTTGATGAAATCACGCCGCACTCCTCGACTCCGCGTAAACTTACCTTGAATAAGGCTGTATTTCCAAAGTGATAGCTGGAGCAGGTAAGTACTTAGACTTAGTATAAGTTTGACGTTCATTCATACAAGTTTGTTGAACGCAGAAAGTATTCTCACATATCCCTTCGAAGGCTTCCCGCAAAAGCGACGTATGTCACTATATTTAAAAATAAATATTGACTTGGTACATAAATATTACTTTTCTTAAGAAAGTTAATTTGATTAAATAACATTTTAAAGAGAAAATTGTGAAATTTCACAATTTTTAATTTTATTCAATCTGTCAAATTATTTTTTTTTATAAATTCGTACTAAATCACACAAATCGTTCTAATTCCAAGAGAATTTTTCAATGATAATGTGTTACGGATATCCAGAACAACATTGATATACAAAAATACTTATACATAAAAACCCAGGCATGATACAAATATATGTCAAATAGTTTTACTTCTGAATTGTTCACAAATAATTATTATATATTTATAAATTGATAGGTACTGTAAAATTTAAAAAAAAACAGTTATGATGTTTTAACTATTGACCGCCCTTTTTGAACACTCTACGACCTGAGCGTTTACTCTGCAAGGCTTGTTATAAGTGAGAAACTGTTATAACAGGAAATATTAAACATGTACAATTTTGGCTGCAAAATTAGAGAGTATTTTTTTTTCATTTTAATTGAATGATAACAGTCTAACTATTATTGTTACTCTATAACTATTGGAAAAGTTCGGACCTCAATAAAAAAAAACTTATTACCTATGTTACCTTAAGAAAATACTTTTTATTATTATTAGGGTGCCGCAAATAAAGGGCAATAACGGGACCTATTACAAAGTATTGTGTGTCCGTTCGTCTGTCACCAGGCTGTAGGTATCTCAAGAACGGTGATAGCTAGAGAGTTGAAGTATTTACATTTATGATGTATTTCTATTACAGTCCTGTGCGCGCGCGCGCAGTGTGTGGTCGCCGCAAGGTGTCATTATGTCAGTGAATAATACGATTAAGTGCGCGAGTTGTAATGTTGTCATCTCGGAGGTTCTTGCTTTTATTCGAAGCAGGCACGATGTGATGGATAACGAGAGCCTGATTAGACTATGTGCATCGGCTTTTTCGGAGGAGGAAATAGACGAGGCGAAGATTTTGTTGTATGGTTCAACAAAAACGAACCAGAAACTTATTTCAAGACGCAAAAATAAAAAGCAGAAGGATTTGGAAGATATCATATCGGTCTTCAAAACAACTGATCCAGATCAACTACCGATATTTGTTGCCTATCATCTGCATAAGCTCCCGCCAGTGGATTTTGACCATATAGATGTTTCGAAATTACTGAAAGACATTCTGGCTGTTCGTGCTGACATAAAAGAAATTAAGGAATGTTATGTTACAAAGAAAGAGCTGGAATTAGCATTGCAAAAAGAATCTAATTCTATACCGAATCCGTTGTACAATACAAATGTCAACAAATTGAGAGGAGGGTATGCGATGGATAGCGGCCCTACAACGCATTCAAGTTTTCTGTGTCTAGAAATAAATTGAATACCTTTTTGGATGATAAGCTATGGCCGGAAGGCATAAGATTTAGAAAGTTCATTTACTTCAAGACGGGAAAATATAACGACTTAACCCGACCGCCTGATGACAATTTATCAAGTACATAATGGACGTAAAAATAGTTACTTTTAATTGTAAAAATATAGTCCGCTCGACGGGTTGTGTGCAGAAGTTATGTGAAGTTGCTGATATCATAGCATTACAAGAGACCTGGCTTCTCCCGCATGATCTGTCATACTTGGGAAATATCGATAAAGATTTTGCATACACGGGGAAATCGGCTGTCGACACTTCTACGGGAATAATTAAGGGAAGACCTTACGGTGGTGTTGCGTTGTTGTGGAAGAAATCTTTGTTTCCGTCGGTCTCGATCATATCTTGCCAAATTGACCGTATAGTGTGCATCAAAATTGATCAAAACGACAGATGTTATTTAATATTATCTGTTTATATGCCGACGGACTGTGCCGATAATTTGGTCGAATATACGGAGTGCTTAAGTGAAGTGATATCAATAATAGAAAGTAGTTGCGTTGAAAGTGTTTTTGTGCTAGGGGACTTCAACGCCCATCCAGGTACGAGATTTTCTAGTGAACTACTTACTACTTGTAATGAGCAATTTTGGCATTGTGTCGATAGGGAATTGTTACCGGTACATACGCACACATTCTTAAGTACAGCTAACGGGTCTCTTCGGTGGTTGGACCACTGTGTTGTTACTTGTGCAGCTAGGCCCCTTGTGACTAATGTCTCGGTATTGTACGGTGTTTACACGTCGGACCATCTTCCTATGATGGTTGAATGTAACATTAGTCTGCTAAAGCCCAAGATAATATACCCCGGTACTAATCTTGTTAATGACGTTTTTTGGGGGGAGAGGAGTACAACAAATTGAGCAGTATCGAGACTATTGTAACTCGGAATTCCGACTAATTGATTTTCCCCTTGAATGTATTACTTGTGCTAAGGGATTATGTAAGGATAATAACCACTACTTATTATTGGATAATATGTATTTAAGCATTATAAATGTTCTTAAAACTGGTTCTAAATTAAGTCATGTGAAGAATAATCACAGTAAGAAAAACCATTGTATACCGGGGTGGAACAAACACGTCCGCAATGCTCACTGTGAGGCCCGACTTCATTATCAGACGTGGGTGTTGTTCGGTAAGCCGAGATCCGGTTTAATCTACGAATCTATGTGCACTTCTAGGAATAAGTTTAAGGCTAAATTAAAGTATTGTCAAGACAACCAACAACAGATTAAAATGGATTTATTAGCCCAGTGCCACTCCAAAAAACAATTTGTAAAATTTTGGAAGAACACCAATAAGTTAAGCTATAGGCCTGGCCTCCCAGTGAGTGTTGCGGGAGTCAGTGAACCCACTGAAATAGCAAACCAGTTTATGAATAGCTTTAAAGTGAAACCACCCTCATTGGTAGTACCCAGGTTGGATGACGCTCTGGCCGCCGAGACCGAGCATCCCCCCAAGAGTTTCACGGCCAAGGATGTCAATAAAATTATTCAGAAGATGGTGAGGGAAAGTCTCCTGGGCACGACGGCCTGAGCGTTGAACATCTGAGGTATGCGGGTGTTCACTTGCCACGATGTATTGGCTATGTTCTTTAGTTTATGTGTTAGTCATAGTTATCTACCGGAAGAACTTACTAGAACCATTGTTGTGCCAGTGATCAAAAAATAAAACAGGTGCCGCCTCGGACATTGCCAACTACAGGCCGATCTCCTTGGCCACCATCATATCTAAGGTGTTGGACAGTCTGCTGGATGGTATATTATCAAATCACATGGACTTACATGACAATCAATATGGTTTCAGGCCTGGCCTATCTACTGAGAGTGCTATATTTGGTCTAAAGCAGGTTGTCCAATACTACACGGCCAGGAAGACACCCACGCTGGCTTGTTTTCTGGACTTGTCCAGAGCATTTGACCTGGTTAATTATGACTTATTGTGGCATAAACTATGTTTTCAGACTACGGTACCAAAGGAGATAGTTGCAATATTTAGTTATTGGTATGGTAACCAAAGAAATCAGGTCAGATGGTCAGGTTGTTATTCTGATGCGTATGGGTTGGAGTGCGGTGTGAGGCAGGGGGGGCTAAGTTCTCCACGGCTCTTCAACCTGTATGTTAATCAGCTGATAGGTGAACTCAACAGTGCCAATGTTGGATGCTCAGTTGATGGTATTTGTATGAATAACATCAGTTATGCTGATGACATGGTGCTGCTGAGTCCATCTGTCAGCGGACTACGAAGGCTCCTGTCTATTTGTGAATCCTATGCGGTGGCCCATGGACTTAAGTATAACACTAGAAAAAGTGAATGGCTTCTTTTTAAATCAAAGTCTCTGAATTACTCACATATACCAGAAATACAACTCTGTGGAATAGCTCTCAAACGTGTTCAAAGCTTTAAATATCTTGGTCACTGGGTCACCGAGGACATGAAGGACAATATGGATATAGAGCGGGAACGTAGATCGTTGGCTGTCCGCTGCAACATGCTTGCCCGTAGGTTTGCAAGGTGTACAAAGCCAGTGAAGTTAACTCTGTTCAAAGCGTACTGCCAAACATTTTACACCTGTAGCCTATGGGCTGGTTATACCCAGCGGGCAATTAGCGATCTGCGAGTCCAGTACAATAATGCACTGAGGGTACTGTTGGGGTTGCCGTGGCGTTGCAGTGCGTCAGGCATGTTCGCGCAGTTGCGGGTGGACAGCTTTGCTGCAATAATTCGGAAGCGGAGCGCGTCAGCGATGGCTCGCTTGCGTGGTAGCAGCAACAGTATCCTGAGGGTTTTTATTGATAGATGGGACATGCCCCTTCTTCAAAAATGGGTAGCATGTCATACGAAAGCTAAAAACTAAACTTAACTAAATGTATTACCTACTAACACTAGTATCATAAGGAAATTGTTACTAACATTTTATGGGCCTTGCCTGAAATAAAAATTATTAATATTATTATTTTTGTGTACTGTTTTTTATTCTCAGACCATAGTGTCTGGTACAGTCTTACTACACTTACGGGCATAGCCAAGTAAATGTAGTAAGACTGTACCAGACAATTAATTATTATTATTTCGGGTCTATCTTATTTTCTCAGTTTTACAACCGGTATTTTAGAAGTTAGGAACGGGCTATGCCAAGTACCTAGTACTTCTTTATATTTATTGGCTAGTTGGGTAGTTGAAAAAACGGCGTACTATGTTGCATGTGTCCAGTATTACAGATTTTTGTAGTTGTATGTATAGAGAGCTATTGAGTTCTATTGCTTGTATTGCTGTGTGTAGTGACTTAGGTATGAGACCAGTGGATGATATGATGATTGGGATTATTTTTACGGTGTGTTGGTGCCACATTTGTTTGATTTCGTCGGAGAGAGCTATATATTTTTGAATTTTTTCGTTGTGTTTTTTCGTGAGGTTTTCTGTGTTTGGTATGGATATATCGATGAGGTATGTTGTTTTTAATGATTTTATTGTAAGTGTGATGTCGGGTCTGTTACAGTTAATTGTTCTGTCTGTTATGATATCGCGGTCCCAGTATAGTTTGAATTCTTGGTTTTCAAGTACACTCTTTGGTTCATATATGTAGTAAGGGGTGTATGTATTTATTAATTTATATTTTAACGCTATTTGTTGATGTACCTGTTTCGCTACATTGTTGTGCCTATGTGTGTACTCTTTATTAGCTAGTGTCTTGCATCCTCCTGTTATATGGTCTATTGTTTCCCTACTCTGATTACATAATCTGCAAGTGTCGTTTACTATAGTACTATCTTTTATTATATATTTGGCGTAGTTACGGGTCCTGATAATCTGGTCCTGGATGGCGAGCATAAATCCTTCTGATTCAGCAAATATGTTTCCTTTACTTAGCCAGCTATTAGATGCATCCTTGTCTATGAATTCTTGATCTAGATTATGTGCGTGCTTACCATGTAGTGACTTTTGTTTCCATTGTTGAATTTGGGTTTCCTGTTTTGTAAGTTTTAAATTTGGGTCAAATTGTGGGTTGTTTAATTGTAGAGGTGTACCTGATGTAGTTATTGTAGTGAGTGCTTTATGTATTGGGCTGTGTATGGATTTGTCTAAAAAGTATGCACGTAGGTTATTAATTTGGGAATAATTAAGGTTCTTAATATCTATAGCACCTCTTCCACCTAGTTTCCGAGGTAGAGTGAAGCGTTCCTTTGCTGAATGTATGTGGTGTATATTATGTTTGTAAGCTGCAGTTCTAGTCATTATGTTCAGTGAATCTAAATCAGTATCAGTCCAGTTAATAATTCCGAATGAGTACGTGAGGATAGGGACGGCATATGTATTGAGGGCTTTAATCATGTTTCTGGCAGACAGGTGAGTTTTAAATATCTTGTGTATTCTATCCTTGTACTTTTTCTTCAGTTCTTCTTTAATTTCACTATGGTTTTTTCTGGTATTCTGTAAATATCCTAAATATTTGTATGTATCGTTTATATCCATATTTTCTATTATATTTTCTTCTCTTTCTAGTGTATATGAATCTGTTTCTTTGTGTTTTCCCTTTAGTATGCAGTTTATCTTACATTTCTCGATGCCGAATTTCATTCTGATATCATCACTAAATGATTCTGTTAACTTTAGCAGTGTATCTAATTCTTTTCTGGATGCCGCGTATAGCTTGATATCGTCCATGTATAGAAGGTGGGTGATTTTAGTACTATTGCTTTTGTCTATTGTATAGCCGTAGCCTGTTTTATTCAAGATTCGTGATAAAGGGTTTATTGCCAAGCAAAACCATAAAGGGCTTAGAGAGTCACCCTGAAAGATTCCTCTTGAGATATTTATGGTTTCAGATATAAGATTGTCTTTTTTAGTTTTAATATTTAATTTTGTGCTCCATTTGGTCATTATGTGTGTAAGGAATGCTATTAACTGGGTATCTATTTTATATATTTTAAGGATTTCCTGAAGCCATGAGTGGGGGACGCTATCAAACGCTTTTTGGTAATCTATGTATGCAAAATGAAGATTTTTGTGTTTCTGCCTGACTTGATTGTGAATCTCTGTATCTATCACCAGTTGTTCTTTGCAGCCTCTCGAACCTTTACGGCATCCTTTTTGCTCTTCTGGGATGATTTCGTGTTTAGTTATGTGGGCGTTTATTTTGTAAGTTATGATGGATGTCAGTAGCTTATATATTGTGGGCAGACATGTAATAGGTCTGTATTTTGAGGGGTTAGTTGTATCGGGGTCTTTTGGTTTTAAGTATGTAATACCTTGTGTAAGAAAGGTTGGTGTATTATTTGGCGTGAGTATTAAACTGTTGAGTATATTTGCAAGAGGTTCGTGAGTAGATGTGAAATATTTTAACCAATAATTTTGAATTCTATCTGGTCCAGGCGCTTTCCAGTTCATAAGTTTTCGAGTTGCATCTGTTACATCTTCTGGTTCAATCATAAACGGGGCCATAATCGGCACGTGTTCAAAAGTATTTGCTTCTTCTTCAATCCAAGCGGGCTCAGCACTGTGCTCCATAGGTTCAGACCAAATATTATTCCAGAATTGTGTTACTTCGTTTATGTCTGGGGCGTTTGTTATTGTTTGTTCTTTATTGAAGTTTCTGTAGAACATTTTTTGGTTTGTTTCAAAGGTTTTGTTATCCTTACGCCTTTGGTTTGATCTTCTATATCTTCGTAGTCTTTTAGATAGCGCCTGTAATTTTTGTTTCTTAACATCTAATATGTCTTCTACTTCTACTTTATTTTTGTTATGTATTTTTAATTTATGAATTTTATTGTGTGATAGTTTTCCTTGCATATGTTGTGTTATTTGTCCTATTTCTTTTCGTAGTATTGTGATTTTAGATTCCAGTCTTCGTTCCCAAGGTGGTTTGTTATTATTTCTGTTGTTGTTTTTTGTTTTGTTTGTTATTATTTGGTTATTGTTAAGAATATTGCTAGCCAACATTGCGGCAGAGTAAATTATTTCATGTATTTCTTGTAATGTTGTAATATCGTGTTCTTGGATGTATTTTTTGATGGTTTTATTTATGTTGCTTATTATTTTTCCGGTATTATGGGTAATATATATTTTCGGTATTGAGGGTCTTTGAGTGGGGTCAGTATCTTTGTAGATGTTGAGTGTATCTTTAAATGACTGTTCTATATCTGTTAAGTTATCATTTATATTATTAGAATCTATATTTGGTATATCATAACGGCATTGATCTAAGGGGTTGGGGGCACTATTTTCATTTGTTGGGTTTAAAGTTAAGCTATTTTCAAAATTTTCGTCTGCTGGTGATGTGTGTACGTTTGGTGAAATGTGTGTTTGTGTGTAATTGGATTGATTGATATATGTTTGCGCGATTTGTATAGCGTTACATTGCTGTGTACCTAGCTGTGTATCATCATAATTTTGGTATTGTATGGTATTTTTTATGATTTCTCTTTCTGCAGGTGATATTCTGTTGTTTCTATGTATAACTCGTATTTGATCTGATAGGCGTTGTTCTGTTATGAAATGTAATTCAGGGTATGCTTCTATAAACTTATTATAGACTAATGGACGGTAGCAAGTGAGATCCGTCTCATTATTTGTAACCACGTAGTAACAACGAAGTAACGTTCTGTTAATATCATCCGTCCATTTCATTCGTTGTCTACTACGTCCAGCAAGGGTGGTTGCAGGACATATCTCCTGCAAAACACTTCTTGGCTGTTGGGTTCGGTTAACTGCTGAAGCTATGAGTTGGTCAGCTTCTGTGGTGCCGGTGTCTGTTAATTGTTCGACCGTTGCCCGCCGGCGTGGCAGACGGCCTCTGGCGGTTCGCATGCTGCCGCGTCCAGCGCCAGCTCCAGACGCGCCCCGGCGACCCCCGGGCCGCGGCATATGACTCGCCCTCCGTGAATTACTGCACGATGAAGCTGTTGAAGATGGTGAAGTTATCGAATTCTCAAACGAGTGGGGCGATGAGCCAATTGATGAGAATAGACTATGCGTTGATGATACCGGTGATGACGGAGGGGAGTTGTTATCGGCTGAAGTACATTCGGGTTCATGCCCGGCGAGGGCCCGCCTGCTCAGCTCCTCGCCGCCGACGGCTTGCATACTGTGACATCCAGCGTCGGCTCCAGATGTGCCCCGGCGATCACCCCCGGGAAGCGGCATTGAATAAACTTTCTTATTACGAAGCTCCATATTTATGGGTTTACCATAACCTTGTTGGTCATCCGTGTAGTTATTGTATTACGGATGTCCGCCCCCCACGAAGCTTAGATGGTCAAGCGTGGACGTAAGGTTGGATTTTTGGGGAGCTTATTATTATTATTATTATTATTATTATTACCGCTTTAAAAAAAACAACAAAGAAAATGAAACTAAATATTCAAGGGGCTCCATTACAAAAAATACTTTATTAATTTTACAAAATACGGAACGGGGACCCATCGTGCGCAACCATCGCACTTGGCAGGTTATTAATAATTACAAATTGACTTAGATAACACAAATTCTTTCATTTAAATTGTTTGTAGTATTGAAGATGTCAGAATAATAAATAATTCATGATAAAAACAGGTCGAAGCACGGTGGAAAGAAATTCTGCAAAGAGTAGGTATGCTCGTGGAAATGTCTCATATATTTATAAAAGCAAAAATTCAATCTCTGAGAAAACCGGTGGGCGTGAAGGAAATGCGGTCATCCAATGCTAACAAACAAATTGGAATATTTATGAAATAACCACGGAACAGAAATGGCTCTATGATAAGAATGCCATTATTAAATTCGTGCTCTAGAAATATTATTTATTTTTAACAGTAGCGGTTCGAATGAGGAAGATTTTTTAAAACGGTTATTTGTGGTATGGTATATTTTTTAAATACCTTCTGTGCAAAGTTTGTTGTCCTTATTCTGAAAGGCATTTAATAATGTCATAAATGTACGTTATATTACTATTTGCATTCACTACAATAATTTACAAACATTAAACCATGTCCACTTATATGTTCATGTCTATTCAAATGAATGAACACTATTGTACAGTACAAAATTTCAAAACATAAGCTTGCAATAGCTGTTTGAATATTTTGAAAAGCGGAAAAAAATCAATTGCTCCACTGTGACCCGAGGATTTGAAGGTCTGTTCTTCCGGAAATCGTGCCTAGACGTGCAATCACTTTACACCAAATCACCAGCTATTGAAGCCGTCGTCCAGTTTTTGACCCATAATAAGCAGTTTAAATGTACTGAAACGTATATGTATAGTACTAAAAACAACACAAAACAAGTATTTAACTAGGCTTCCTTATAAACAACGTGTTCTTCACGTATAAAAGGTGTCGTCTGGAATAGGTTTACTGGGGTAACCACGTTAAAAACCGGCCAAGTGTGAGAAAAAAAAAACCATAGTTTTTGTATGAGAATATCTATATTTCTTTAAATTAATGTCAACGTTTTACCCACTTAAACATTGGTTTTAAGCTTTTTCTAGTATTAGATGTTATAGAGGCTACTGAAATACATCAGTTGTGAAAATTTTAACTGTCTAGCACAATCGCACGGGGGTCTGGAAGCTTTTGAAAATACAACTTTTTCAACTATTTGCATCGCTGTATCTCTGAAATGGTGAATCTTAGGAATAAAACGTACAGACAATTTTTATAGATAATTAAATGATAAGCAATTTTCTCCTACACACTATTATGATAAAACTTCCCGTTTCGCTCAAAAGTTCATAAAACTGATATTTGTGACATTTGACCTTGAAAATTTAATAGTTGCGTACACCCTACAATATGTAGGTTTTGAGACAACTTTTAGGATTAACAGCTACAGTTAGGACTTACAGCTGGGTATCTCGAATTCCGAGATTTTTACCTAATTTGACTGGACTATATAGTACATTTTGTTGAAGCCAAAACTGTTAAACTGCAAAAAATACTCTGTTACTTTCAGATCAATTACCAGACCCCTTTGTTGGATCTTTCAACAATTTATGGAGTTAATGATGAGGCCCTTAAAGGGATCAGACTATTTGAACATGGGCTATTGAGAGAAGAGTATAGGAAGCAACGCCATGTGCCTCTGAACGATACCAGTGGTGCTTGCTTCCAAAACAAGAGTCCTACCCAAGTGTGCTATAAGTTTGGTAAGTTTTATTGGTCAAATATTGTTTTTTTTTTCTAACTAACGTATGATGGCTTAGAGTAGCCTCGTTATCATCACCGGACTTGCGGGAAAACGATAGTTCTCATAGATACATTTAAATATTAATCTATTAGAGGTTTATGATAATTGTGAATATCTATTTTTCTTTAAATTAATGTCAACGTTTTACGTAATTATTTGTATAGTTTTTATTGAAGAAATAAGTACAATCAGTAGGTAGGTATATTTTTCATTAAAATGTTATTTTTTTCTGTTCTCACAAAATTCTTAAAACCGTACACATAAAATATTCCTGGATATAATTTCTAGGAAACCATATAAAGGTTGGTAATATTTAATAGAATGTTAGCTTTATAATATTAAATCGTGGAATCCACTTCTTTTACTTTAAGATTTACTCAATATATCAAAGGGAAGAAGAGTATATTCTTTATATAATTTTAAACTGCCATAGTTACACACATTAGAAAACTGAAAGTGTCCGGGATATTTACCATGTTGTTTTGTTTTAATGAGCTCCCGATACTGAACTGTTCACCCGTGATCATGGCGCTTGCAACAGTGCCGAAATATCGGGAGCTCATTAAAACAAAATAACATGGTAAATATCCCGGACACTTTTAGTTTTCTGGTATATTCTTTACTAAGTTATCACTTTAAGTTCAACATATTCCTGCCGTGCCACGAAAAGCACATTAAGACGGCGGTCCTGCACCTGATCCTCTCATCTGATTGTCGTCTGACCGAACTATGAGAGCAAAAAATGCATTTGTGATCTCCATTGACATCAGCGGCCATGATCGAAATCGGTCCGACTCTTTATTTTTTCATAAATATACTAGTGACCCGCCCTCGCTTCGCTTCGGGTAAATTTTACATACAAACCTTCCTTAAGAATCACTCTATCTATTAAAAAAAACCGCATCAAAGTCCGTTGCGTAGTTTTAAAGATCTAAGCATACATACGGACATACAGCGAAAGCGACTTTGTTTTATACTATGTATTGATCCTACTGCCTCGTTGGTCCACTGAAGGCAAGCCCGTATGAGAATCGACAAGTCCCCGGTTTGACTCCCGGGTCAGACCAAATTTGTTTTAGTTTTTCTGCTAAGAAATACCTCAGCCCGGAGTCATGAAATCGGCGGATGTACGGTCGTACCTCGGAAAGCACGCCTGGCCTGCTCTCTCAGGCCGTTGAGTCTGCGCCTTGTCTCTCATCGGTCATGTCGAAAGGCTGCCTCACGACTATGAGAGTGAGGGAGCAGAAACACAAGAGAGTGCGTGACTCATATAATGTCTTCTTCTTATCATATGGTTGATGAACAATCTGGTGTAAGAGTTTTTAAACCGCCCTTAGGCCTCTGACATGGCTTCACACACCGTTGAAAAACTTCTCTAGTGTGTTAGTTTCCTCACAATGTTTTCCTTCACCGTTAAAGTGTCGAATGATGGTACATATGAATTTCAAATTTTGGTAAACACATTGGTACCTGGCGGGGTTTAACGGGTGACCTCTCGCATGTCAAGCAACTTTAAACCTTAACCACTCGGACATCGACGCTTTTTATATAATGTGATGCTGTGTTATTCATCACTACATAGTATAAAGAAAAGTAGCTTCCCGCATCTGTCTATCCTTATACTCGTATATTATGCTTAAATCTTTACGCAACTGATTTAGATGGTTTTTTTTTCAAGATAGAGGGATTCAAGAGGAAGGCTTTTATCCTTACTAATATTATAAATGCGAAAGTAACTCTGTCTGTCTGTCTGACTGTTACGCTTTCACGCATAGAGTACTGAACTGATTTAAATGAAATTTGGTACAGATATAGTCCAGAGCCTGAGAAAGGACATAGGCTACTTTTTAACCGACTGCGCCATAAAGATGTAATGTTTTACGCGAACGGAAAGCTAGTGTATAATATATCCGAAGAACGGCGAGTGCGGGTCACTAGTTCATTACAATATAAAAACAATGTCATGAATGACAAAAACCATCTCATCTCCGAGCACGTTTGGATCTCTATTAAAAAGTCTTGACTTCCGCAAAGGATAGCCACATAATTAAGTAGCTAATTAACATAAAAAGCGTATTTATATCTAGCAGACCATAACAATAATAAATACACAACGAGAGTTACCCTTTGATGTTGCCGTGAAACACAAGGTTTATTTATAAACAGTGTTTAATTAATTCACAAATAACAACACAAGGATTTGCTTAAAGAGCCTGTAAAATTTTCCAAATGTTTTTAAATAAGGTTTGAAACGCTGGCATTAATTCAATTACTGAATCTCATTTTGCGAAAATAACCGTTATGTACATACACCATTAGCTCTATGCTTAATAAACAGTACTTTTCGCTTCCAACAGATTTTTAAGCTATTGCATAGCTTTTATCGCGGGCTTTGAGCGCGGCGACCGAACCAAGAAATTCTGTAACGAAAAAAACCTCACAATCGTCTAACGTCGTTTCAGTTCGGTAGACTTCGGCAGTGTTTGTGTGCGTGCGGTTAGACGTATTGTACGACTCTACGAAACTCGCACGAATTGAGACGAGCTGCTCCGAAATCGGATGATGCTATGCAATAGCTATACCACGGCAGTCCCCGAGTGCCACACGTCTTTTTTTAGTATTTTTTCACGAAAAGAGACTGAAGAATTAAGTTCATTTGTGTGTTGCGTCTTTGAATGAAGGAACAAATAAAACATCTCAATCATTGCACAGAACAGCGACACTGAAGTCCAACTGTTTAATCTTTCCGGAATAATACTACTCAACAATAGTCGAATCCTTAGTAGAACAGTTAGAGAGAACAAAACACTTTATATTTTTAGGGGTGAGAGCCATCCGCTCCCCCGCAAGTCCGGTGTTAATGACGAGGCTACTCCAAGCCATCATCGTAAGTGAGTTAGAAAAAATAAGCTTTATATTTTGAATTGTGTTTTTAGTGCAACACAGATTTATTAATTTAAATAAAAATATGTTTTAGTCATGCCAATGCCAATCCTGCACCAAAGGGTTCCGTAGACAAAAATACTAAATATAAAGACACTACAAATACAATGTATCATGCAAAAAAAAACATATTATCACGACGTATGAATAGTATAATAATCGTTAATTTTTTTCCTAATTGTAAAGCTTTTAAAGGATGCTTCCTATTTTCCAGGTTATCCACTGGCCGGCAATTTCGACTTAACAACAACTACTCTGACGATATTCTTCTATCGTGAACATAACAGGATCGCGAGAATACTGAAAGAGCTAAACCCGTGTTGGAAAGATGACAGACTGTTTAAAGTTGCCCGGCACATTAATATTGGTACAGTCGCCAATATTTTCATGTACGAACTCCTGCCAACGCTACTAGGTAAGTAAAGTTTAAGACTTAGTTATAGCCCACAGCTTTATATGAAGAGAAACGATAAAAACTTAGTTATGTAGGCATTATACTTCAAAATCGCTAAAATTTATTTCATTATTGCACTAAAGAAACTATGACTGTGATTTTTACTTAGTATTATAATGTTTATGTACCAAATACCTACATTTGCTGTTTTAAAAACTGGGTATAATGCGTTTTATTGCAAAAAATTGGTAATTATGTCCATTTTCACAAATCATATTTCGATTTTGCAAATAACAATCGTTGTCGTAGAACAACACAAATAATTACCTAACTGCCAAATAAAGGGGGGTATTGTTTTAAAACGGTTTGGAATTTCAAAGCCTCTATCATTTCCATTAGGGAAAGACGATCCCGATCAAAATATAAACAAAAACAACTGGAAACAAAGAACCAGTGGAAGTTATAGGAACAGAGGTCTTTAAGGACGTACAAACGACCGTGACTAATAGGGTTTCCGGGCGGGGGCGGAAGTCTAAAAACAACTAATTATCGCCAAAGAAACTTAATATACCCGTTTAACTGTATTTCTGTGCATGCGGTCTTCGAATTGTTCGACCATATTAAGCTTTTCGCCTGAACGCTTACCCTATTATTTTGGGAGGAAAATAAGAAAGGGCTATCACATAGTATATACTATTTATGTTAGCAACTACATATACATATTTCACACTTATTATGTGTTTGTGGTTCTGGATATACCGATAATGGATGCAACTATACATGAAAGACTTTACAAAAGTGTTTTTAGCGGACTCCACAACCTTAGAATTCCTTTGTACACGTGCAAGTTTCCTCACTATGTTTTTCTCCATCAAAAAAGTGTTAAATAATCATGTTACGTGGCGGGGTTTGAAATGGTAACCTATCGCATGGTAAACAACGACCTTAACCACTCGGCCATCGACGATTTGCGCTGGAGCACCATTGATCCGATTAGCTCAATTTTGGTCTTGAAATATTCGTGTCACTCTAGGGCAGTTTTAAAAGTAGAAAATATGGCAATAGAAAACTGGACGGGCAACTACTATTGAACAAAAATTATTATATTTATTGAGACCTTTGCCCAACATTAGGATGATATGGGTTAAACAAAATTGTGTTTATAAGACGCTATTTAACAATTGAACAGTGAAAACGGGTTTTTGTTACAGGTTTAAAAAATATGTTGAATTTTCATTTGATTTCTGAAAATGTGGAATTTATCGCCTCATACGACGAAGAAAGTGATCCTCTTGTATTTGCCGAATATGAAATTGCACGAAGATATTTCCGCACCTTATGGGATGGCCGCATAAAGTAAGCCTGTATTTAATTCGGATTTCTATTTGTATTATAAAATTAGAATTTGAATTTAAGAAAATCATGATAAGCTTTTAGATAGCATGCAAAGGACAATGCCGGATTTTTTATGGGCTTTGGCGTCTTTTTTTTTCGAGCGGCCATCAACCAAGCCCTTTTTTTCTAGTGCGCAAAAGTGTAATGAACAAAACTACATATAAGGACAATATTTTATTGCAATTTGTCACCTAGTTTGCCCAAATGACAAAAAAGAAACCTCATAAACACATAACTCTCGTAACTCAGTTTGGATGCTAAAGTAAGTTTGGTTCATTACATTATTTTGCACTCGGAAATGGCTACTCGAAGAAAAAAAAAGCCAATGCCTGACATTGGCCTTTAAAGCCGTTAATTTTTTTTAAATTCAATAAAAAGAAGTTCATTTTTTAATCCTTGTCGTTTCTTTTTAAAGGAAATATGACGAACATTATCGTTATACTGGTGAATTTTCTCTAAGTGACACACTCTTCTCACAAGAACTGATTGAAGAAGATACAAACTTCGAGGAGCTTAATCGTGGAACATTTTTCCAAAAGTCAGCCCGTGCTGACGACACTGTTGATCCTGATGTGGGTATTTATATTATTTACAAAAAAGAAAGTTGTAGAACGTACATATAGGTATATGATGGTTGGAGTGATGCCAACTGTCATAAGTGATTTTAGAACGCATCATACCAACTGTCATCACCATCAAACTGAGCATTTAAGTAAATAATTGGCTATATAAAGATTTGAGTTTAACTTTTATTAATAAAGCAAACATATTTTTTTTTCATATGGTGATAATTAGCTGCATAGTTGCTTTAAGGAACTCATATCGAAAATGCAATAATTTTGTTAAATCACTGAAGTTGCTAAAATGTCTGTCGACTTTCCACGATTCAACAATAGAATTAAAAGTCTTACATTATTTATGTAATGAAATTTCTAAAATAAAACTTATTATTTCCTCAATTATCGAAAGTATACAAATAATTTCTTCTTAGATTTCAGAGACATTTTATGCAAAGTTTTTCAAGGCTCATGATCTGATTGCCTTAGATATCCAAAGAGGAAGGGATTTTGGTTTGCCAGGATACAATAGTTATAGAAGGTTGTGCGGGCACAATGAAGCCAAGAAATTTGAACAACTTTTAGATGTCATGAGTGAAGAGGTAACCTGTTCTGACTTACTTAAATTATATTCATTTATATACATAATATTTATGTAGAGTTTAATTTTGGTGTAGATGTTAGCACCCTGGACATTAGTCCATGCGTGCGTTTGGGCGTGATGGGCATTATAGTATTGGTTCCGGATAATAATATTGTTATTTCTGATATTAGTAACAAAATCACGAGATACGATCAACTAAGACAATTTATATATCAATACTAACGCGCCTATTTTTTTTTCCAGAGAGTCGATATACTTAAGCGTTTGTACAAAGATTTGGAAGATGTTGACTTATTAGCTGGCATCATGAGCGAACAGCTCATTATAGGAACAGCTGTGGGGCCCACGCTATTTTGTATCATGACGAAGCAACTGCAGGCTTTCAGGTTCAGCGACAGATTTTGGTTCGAAAGAGGAAAACAGTTACACAGCTTCACTCTCCGTAAGTAAACTACTAAGTATCTTACTTGCAGTAAGACAGTATTGGTGTTAATTTTCTGAGTAGTTTTCATAAAAAAATTGCAAAATTATTCTGTAATCTGCAAAATGTGGCACAATTTTGATGCCTAATGTTGATATACGCATTAAGTAAGTGAAACCAACAAGTTTTTTCCCATTGGGGAATTGTGCAACAAAGAGGAAATCCCCGTGGGAAAACCTAAGTCTTTATCAATCTGTTATATGAAAACACAAAAACAGAATAAATCTGTTCGAAGTTACAATTGTGACCCTTTTTCGTCTATTTAAAAACATGTCAAACAAAACAATCCCGTTACCGAATCGTACCGAAAAACAAAAGTTCTGATAAACTTTTCACAGGGCGGCCTTCTAACAAGTTAACGGTAGTTCCAACTCGGTGGACAGTGGGTACGACATTATTGAAAGATTATGTAGATACGTCCAATTGTATTCAAAGGGTCTTTAAGTCAGTAAAGTTCAGACCAAGTTTCCGAACAAGCGAATCTGGGAATCTCAGACAAAGGGGCCAGTCTGGTAGATTTATTCGCTCGCGTGAATCGTTGCAGCTCATGTTTTATAGCTCGTAATATTTCGCATAACTGAATCCGTGTCGAGATTGCATTGTGCGAAACTATCTAAATGCAGAACGTTTTTGCTGTTTTGCAACTATTAGTTGTGTCTGTTTCAGAGCGGAATATTCATATGTACACACTGTTTCCGATATACGAGTATTTAGGTGGGTTAGGTAAATATTACACCCGTGTACATTGTTTTGTTCGCGTGAAATATTAGTTTTAGGGACATTTAATTGTTATATTCTAGTGGTTTGAATGTTAAGTAACTATTAGTTACACGGAGCAATCACAATGTAGAGATGGTGTAAGCTTGGTGCACTATGATTTTCAACTACACGTAGATCTACGTATTCGTATTTGCCCTGTGGTTTCTAACTAAAACCCCGTTGAAAAAGGAACGAAGAAAATACCGTTTAAGCAAAGTGGCGCTTACATGCTGCGCCTAAAAAAATATAACGTGCATTTTAGTTGTTATTTGACTGCAACTCGCAAAAAGTTACTCAAACGCCGCCGCTTCAGTGGCACCAGTTTCCAGTTGGTTTGCATTCGCTCGTTCATTGTCAATAAAAATGTTTGCAGCTCAATTGCAAGAGATCAGAAAAACAAACATGGCGAGGGTAGCTTGCGATAACGCGGAGGGCATCAAATATATTCAGCCTCATGCTCTGGTCAACGTTGGAAAGGGGTACGTACTTAGTCCAAATACTATTTTTGTATTTGCATCAATTCCTTAACCCCCTGAGGACGACAGGCTCGATAGTTTCCAGGATCGTAGCACATGGCAGGAAGTGATCTCTGCCTACCTCTCTGGGAGAAAGACGTGATTTTATGTATGTATTCCTCGAAGCACACATACGTTTCGCTATTAAAAGCAAAAACTGCGTATCGTAGTGAGGTTTGTTTGAAAAAAATATAGAGTTCTTCAGATCTAACCACCAGGTGGCGTGACGTAATATCGTCAAAATGACATCATGGGCGTCAACATTCAATATCAGTTGAGCTAGACCGTACGGCTAGCCCGTGGCATCTGGTACTAGGTTAAGTGTGAAGCACTCTCATTGGAATAATACTTTATTAACCCTGTACACGGGAGGCCACGAGCCCTATAAAGTGCTTGAAACGTCTGGTTCCAAATAATTATATGTATAAGAAGCTATTCGCGACGAATTTTCGTAAAATTTATTTTGGTCGTGTTTAGCCAGATATAGACTGTTGCAACAACGGATTTTTATAAGAATCTTCTTTTTTGAACGTAGTGCATTCAGTAATATAAAATAGCTGTAGTTAACAAATGAAATAAGCTGCATTTCTTTGCATATCGTGCAGCCGGCTACTTACAAATAAAATCCTATTTATTTTGAACGGTCTGAGGTCGTTGCATTTAAAAGCGAAAATTAAGTGAGACACCATCTCTTCTCCGTTGCAGTGGAATGGTGGAATGCAATTAGGAACGTGCTATTTATTATTCAGGACAGGGCGAAGTGTTCTGAAATAGAATTGGGCTTAACGTCAAAAGAATTTACATTTACAGCTTTTAATAATGTCGAGTATATTATTGCGTAGCTTCGCCCGACTTAATGAGCGATGTTTGGAAGGCTCCAGACTAGTAATAGTCCAATATTTTAGATTGTTACACTTTTTCGGCACTTGTGGACACGACGTATTCTTTTCTTATGAGGATTTTTCGTTATTGTGTTGAGTTTTTCTTAAGTAAATAATATTTGTGCCATATTTAAAAGATTTATTTGAAATAAAACGGACGGATTAAACTCACGTGTATTGTTATCCTAAACATATTATTCAGAAACCCGACGTTTCGAGCTCTTTACAGAGCTCGTGGTCACGGGCTTTCTTATGAAGTCAAATGTTTATAGTCTTTATAGATGACAGTTGTCTTCTTAAGAAAGTTTAAACACTGCCACCACTGTCTCTCTCAAGAGAGGATGTTTATTTTGGTATTTTTTTCACAGGAATTTACATGTACCTTGCAATCATATTGGGGGGCCAGATCTGAACGCATGGAAGGATTCATCATGCTTACTACCGAAAAAAGAAGAAAAGAAAAATGCCGAACCTGACCACGGTCAAGTTTTCACCTACCTCAACCCAAAACAGTATACCGGGGAACAAGTTGGGGCTAATGTTGTTTACCGGAATCAGCCTAAGGAACCGGAAGAGCCGAACTTAGATCGGTATTATAACCAACAGCCCAACTATAACGGTTAACCGATGTATCAAGTTATTCACTATAACTTAACCCGTTTGCAAGAACACCATCCCATCGTGTAGATTATGCTTACATAAATGTACCTACTTATTATTTAAGGTAAAGTGATAGATAACATTAACCAATATCCTTCTTAATAAAAGATAGCTAAACTTTGGTTTTAATAAAGAGCGGAAATGTGTTGGACTTTTTTTGTGAGCCGCCGCAGTGTTCATAATATATTATTTTGAATAAAATATCTAATAGTATATTGTTACATTATAAAAAAATATATTATACACCGTGAAATTTTAGTGGTTGTTTTCCCGCAGTTAAATGATTCTATCTTAGTAGTACAAAAGATGCGTGCAGTTCTTTTTTGGTAAAATCAATAAATGCCGGTTTTACGAAAGTTTTAACCGTAACTCGAAAGCACGTTCGAACCGCTTTATGACTTAGGTAGAGCTTCTTTAGCTTTAAGCATCGATTTCATGTGGCAAGCAGTACCTGAATACGTCACATCTTCAAAAACAACGATAGCTTCTCTCGTTTTCTAGTTGGAAAATTATTATTCTGAAAAATCGAAAAAAAAAAATTTTTTTTTTCGAGGAATAATTTGCATGATTTGATAGTATTACTAAAGGCAACTCGTTCTGCCACGGGAAAACAACCACTAAAATTTCACGGTGTATATAATGTACATAAAATATATAATTTATATATAAATACTATTGGGCATTTATTCATGAAACCTTTAGTTATATAGACACGCGGCGGCATGTCAAAGCCCTATTATCAACGAAGAAACAACAGATTGAAATTGTCTGGGTGGTGGTGGTCCGCTGATGACGCAAAAATTATCAACGTAGGTACTTCTTCTAAAGTTGCGTGTAAAACCATAAAGTAAAATATTTACTCCATTATTTTTGCAGCGAACTGCGAAACCCACAACCATTTTTGTATTATACGTGGCTCTCCTTTTTAACATTTATGTTTTGGTGGGATCAAATATAACATCGGCTATTACTTGATATAGTTACTCCCACTGTGACCTACCATTTTCTTTTCCATATATTTCAGGAACAAAGTAAAGACAATTATATTTAACAAAATAAAAGAAATTCTTTATCATTTCAAAATCGTATTTCCTATGCAGATTCTTTATTGTTTATTTCTTAATTTTTTTTCAGTAACGATTCCTTATTTAAAGAAATATTTTAATAAACAATAATGGTCGATGTAATAGAAATATATATATGACTTTACTTCAATAACACGGATTTCCTCTTGCCACCAGTATACCTCCCAGTATCTTTAAGCTGCAGCATATTTTCCCACTTAATTCTTTAGAGAACTTCAAGTTTGAACATTATAAGTTGGAGTCAAGAACAGAGCCGCTTAACTGCACAATAGCAAGAGGACAGGAGCTAGAAGATTATCCGAGTTGATACGCTCACCGCTTTCTTCCGTCAAGCACAGGCAAAAAAACTTGGACTTGTTTAGCCGAACTGTAATTGCTCAGAGGGCTCGCAAGATAAGCTCGTTTCGTTTTAATTTTCCTTCTGGAAATAACTTCAATCCCCTCGTTGAATAAATGAGGACTGTTGCACTACCTACATTTACTACTTTTTTTAATTTATTTTATTACCACGAAAGAGATCTCGGAAAGTTCCCCCGCTCTTTGAAAAAGGTTTGATTAACTAGTTGGATCGCGTCGGGAAAAAGCGGGTAGTGCAAACGGACTCAAAACAAAATGGAATGCTAGTTTTGTATTCTGTACTGGAATGTCTTGAGCGAAGTAGCTGGCACTTACTTAGTTGGTTGGGGCTTTTAATTAACAAGTTCTCTCAAATCTTACGTACACTTTTGTTACTTACTCACACAGTGCACTTTGATTTTTCTTTCTTTTTGTTCTCAAAACATAAAAATTCTAGTTTTCTACCCAGATTTGAACAAGGTATTGTATCGGTATGGTATCGGAGTTAACTGTTGCTTTTGGATTAGCAAAGCACAGTTCAGTCAACATAATCAAATTATTTCACTATAAATCCTTATTTCAAACTTGTATACTACTTTTACACAATTAACAACTCCATAATCTTAGAAATCTATAAAACTTAATCAAATTGAAGTATCTGTTTGTAATATTATAATACCGACTTTTTACTAAATGTATATGAATCTATATCGGGTACTAATAGCAAAAACACAATTAAAACATTTTTGTCTATCCGTTTGTTCCCGTTTATCTCAGAAACGGCTGGACCAATTTCGACAGGACTTATACTAATACATTCTTAGCTTATTTTACAAGTTGGGTAAGTACATTAAAGGCTATTTTAATTTTCACATTTCGACGCGAAACGAAGTCGTGGGCGGCCGTTAGTATACTAATATAAAGAGAGTCCAGTTTCCGAATTCTTCAATTCAATTGTGATTAAAGTTTCAGGACATCATCAAACAGGACAAACAAAAGTGTCGAAACTGCAACTACTCGTATCGTTCGAAACAGCACTGATATTGAAGTTTTAGATCGAAACAGAAATATTGAGAAACCAAGGGGCATCGTGTAAAAGTGACAACAAAGCGCGCTTATGCCTTCAGAGAGTAAATTCACTGCTCTGTATTGGGTCTGGAATATAAGCGTTCGTGTCTAGTTTGCGAACGATGTCTCTACATAGTTTATATACCAAAGTAGCTTTTGGCTGCTTTTTCTATGTATTAAAAAGATTTTAATGGTCTAAGGCAACTACGATGGGTGTAACCCAGTCGAAACTAACTATACCGGAGCCGCTCTTAGATGACTGATTTGACACTATTTATTTGATATTTTGCATTTATCCTTGTTAAGAGAAACATATTTAATATAAATCATAAAGAACAACTTTTAAAATTATGACGTTATTTCAAAATGTCAAATGCACCAAATTATCTAATTATTTGTCTTTTATTACCTAAAATAATTGAATTATAAAAATAAAACGTAAAATTTCCACTCTGTATTACGCTTATTATATCAGGTATTAAGTCAAGGGATACCAGTCACAACTATCTGCCCGGTGGTTGGTGAACGGTATACGGGGAAGCGACCCCGGCTCCTCGAGCTACTATCGACTCAGTCCAAATCATCCGAGGCGATAGTATCCTTCCTCCCCTTTTCCTTCCCCCGTCATATATCCTTGCTACTCGTGGGAACGCAATGACCTTGTTAAAACAATGCACAAGGCAGAATGGCGACGACGTGGTCCACAACCCGTCACGTCACGTTTCCCACAGAGGTGAAAAGTGGATAGCTGGAAGTGATCTCTGCCTACCCCTCTGGGAAAAAGGCGTGATTTTATGTATGTATGTATTACGCTTATACAAGGTTACGCCGTTTGACACGTTTTACATAGTAACGTAGTGGGTAATACTCACCAGGTATTTTTTTTAAATAGGATGAAGGATTTAATAAGTATTGTTTATTAAAAAAAAAATATTTTTAAATGAGAAACTTGAATTCAATCTTCTGGATGTGAATGGGGTGGGTTCATAATCTTATGAGGCTGAGCTGATGATGGAAGGTCAACTCCTTAATACTTAGGAGTAAAAGGAGTAAAGGATAATTCTTTCAATACTGTATACATATTAAGACTACTTGTTATAATATCAGTAGCATTATAGGTGAGCTGAACTAATAGGGTGACCAGTCTAGGATCTGATGATGAGATCCAGGAGAAATCGAGGGCAACCCTCAAATTTTATAGGGACATGTACCGCGTTTTGCATATTATCTGAAGTTATATTGGCATTTGCTTCTGGAAATCATAATCTTATGATGCTGAGCTGATGATGGAAGGTCAACTCCTTAATTGTTTGGAGTAAAAGAATAATTCTTTCAATACTGTATACATATTAAGACTACTAGTTATAATATCAGTAGTATTACAGGTGAGCTGAACTAATAGGGTGAAAAAAAAATGTAAGACTAAAAAGTATGAAAAAAAATTGTAAACAAAAAAAACCGCCTTCAAAAACCCTTCACTAAAAATTACAAAATAATATAATAAGAACATTAATACATAATCATCTTGGTATGAATTTTATATTTTTTTGAAGGCGGTGCCAATCAAAATTTTGAGGAAAACAAAGCACTTTGTGCTTGTCTGTATGATATATAAACGGCACCGCCTTCAACAACATATAAAATTCATACCCAGATGATTATTATAAATGTTCGTATTATATTATTTTGTAATTTTTAGTGAGTCGGGTTTTTGAAGGCGGTTTTTTTTTGTTTACAATTTTTTTAGTACATGTTTTTAATAGTGGAGAAATATAATTGTACCTTGTATATTGTGTGTGGTCGGAGCGGGTCGCTAGATCGAAATATCGTATAACGTACAGCTGCTAAAATTAGCTTTTGCAAAAGGTCAGCTCGTGGAGCTTTTGTAATGCAAGTGATTCAAAGCTCTGATGTAAGTAAACTTATCTCGAATATTAAGTCAGGCCATCCATTTTGAATGAATTTGAAGTATTTCATTTTATTGAGATTAGTGGTATTTAGTTTGGATATTTGTATTTTAAGTATATGATATTTTAAAAGCTAATGTTACTTTGTGTTTCTATGTCTCGCGGTCTCACGCCTTTTTTTTCCTAACTGACATACTATGATGGCTAGGAGTAGCCTTGTCATCATCACCGGACTTGCGGCGGAGCGGATGGCTCTCACCCCTAATCACTCTTACACTAAAACTACTAACTGACTTCCCTATACACATATGACTTCGCAATAAACGACTTCACACGGAAGGAGACGCGGGCGAATGTACAATATAAATTATTTTTTCTTATAAATTCAAGCCAGAAGAATATTAATGCTAGCAAAGCTTTGAACGTACCTACGTTGTTACATATTATTATCTCTTAGTAAGTAATAAGTAAGGCGTCCGACCGATTTCAGCCATGGCGGCCGATCTCAATTGAGATCAGCCAAGTGCGCAGGACATATTTTAGTGCACAAGTGTGCGCGCAAACACAAGTGCACTCTCTATTCCCTTACTCTCATAATTCGGTGAGACGGCAATCCGAAATGACCGATGAGAGATCGGGCGCAGGACCACTGGCTTAACGTGCTTTCCGAGGCACGGGCGTTCAACCGCCAACTTCCTAACTCCGGGCTGAGTAATTTCTTTACAGAAAAACTCACACAAATTTTGCCCGACCCCGGACTCGAACCGGAGACCTCTCGGTCCTTACGCAGCGCTTGCTACCAATAGACCAACGAGGCAGTTAATAAAGTTAATTAGTTAACTCTTAATACTAAAACGGGATTGACACAGGTGGACATTACTTACGATATATCAGACAACGCTGATACATCCAACAAAAAGAGTTACGTCCATTGACAGTACCACAAAACGCGCGTATTGTCGCAAAAACCGACCATTTTCCTATCCACGGGAAACTTTTTGCGGCCATTTTTTTCGCCACTGAGCGTAAAGTGCCACCTACGCACGCGACAGCTTGTTAGGCAATTCTGTAACAAGGTTAAAAAAATTCAAAATTCCACCGCCGCTACGAATCTTTCACTTTTTACGCTTCAAATTTATTGCGCGCGTATTATTCTTGTGACATCGTCGTGAGCCCGGTGATTCATATTGATGAATGGGCCAAAGCAGTCAGGTTTGTTATTAATTTAGACGCTCATTTTCGGTGGCAAAGGATAATTCGACCAATAAATCGGCTTATTGGCCAATTGGTAATGGAGTTTTCGTTGATTGAAATTGTAACTGCTATAATGGACGCTGGAAGCCCTGTGTGGGTATGATGAATTATTATAATTAACTAGCCGTTACTGGGAAATTGGATCACTAACATTTTATACACTACGTATTACATCCCGTCTTATCGTTTGAGGGTTGAATATTAGCTTAGTAAGCATAAACATACATACGACCGCAATTCTTGTTTCTGAGATTTCGCTTTAAGTAAATGATTTTCTTGTCTACTGAATTTTTTATCAAATTAAGCTTTGATGTAAGACATTTTGTTTGGACCTGTTTTTCCGGTAAAATCCATTTAGCCCTCTTCGTCTGTCATTTATTTACGTTTCTTAATCGCCCATAGATTCGCACGTTAATTAGTTTTCCTTCAATTCTATCCATTTTCAATTACATATGACCAGATAAATTAAATTCTTTAAAGCCTGAATGTCTTTAAGAGTAATTAGTAAGTTATTATTGTTTACAACTTTATAATCAATTTAATAATACACAATTAATGGACTAAATGTTTGGCGATTTTAATAAGACCGTATTCCGTAGAAATCTTACATAGTGAGTACAATGGCAATAATAAATATTTTATATATATTCAACAGAGCTATTAGAATTTTTCTCGATATTTTTTTTACTTGTCCATTGACCTCGATATAGTGGTGTTGAACTATATTGTCCTTTGGAATAAAGATGAGCATGATATGAATATTTAAATATGTTTCTCGGGCAACAAAATATACATAAGGATACTTACCAACTAGGAATAATGAGCAGTTCCTAGAAGCTATCCCGCTATTTTATTTTACCTTATGG
Source organism: Maruca vitrata (assembly GCA_039566165.1). NCBI lineage: Eukaryota > Metazoa > Arthropoda > Insecta > Lepidoptera > Crambidae > Maruca > Maruca vitrata. The sequence continues at coordinate 4,559,319 of CM076923.1, read as the reverse complement.
AATCTCGTAATGATACTACAGCTTTTTTGGTCTGTGATATTTATTATGATTAAAATTTAAGTCAGTGGATATTAAAGTACCACTATTTATTTCTAAGGTCTCTAAAGATACAACCGTCGAGGACATTACTGCGTATGTTAAAGAGAAAACAAATGTTAGTATTTCACTCTTTAAAATGAATACAAAAATTGAGAAAAGATATAACTCGTATAAGCTGTATGTACCGAAGGAAAAGTTATCTATATTTCTGGATGAAGGTTTTTGGCCAATTGGAATAACTTACAGGCGTTTTGTCAAATTGAACTATACCAGATCTAATAGCGGAGTCGATACCGTTGAGAGGCATTATTCCTTTAAATCAAATCAAAAAGAAACAGACACAGCTAAATAAGAAAGAAAAAAAAAAAACCCTACACAAGAGTCATGGCAAGAGATGCTAAGTTTGTCAGTTTTAACTGCAAATCAGTGAAGTCGTCAATTGAGAATATAAGGTTCTTGTGTCAGAGTGCAGACCTGGTTGCCCTTCAGGAGACGTGGTTACTGCCACATGATATTCCTTACCTCAGTTCAATCAGTAGTGACTTTGAATACACAGGAGTGTCTGCGGTGGATACCTCGACGGGTATTCTGAAAGGAAGGCCCCATGGTGGCGTAGCAATTCTTTGGCGTAAAGATTTATTTAAATCAGTGTCAGTGTTGGAGTGCGGCAGCCCTCGGATAACAGCTATTAAAGGTACGCTCTGTGATCGTTCCATTGTTGTGTTTAGTGTATATATGCCTACATGTTCAATTGACAATCTACCTGACTTTACTGAGTGTTTGGGTGAAATAAATGCGATAGTTGAGAGCAACTGTGTGGAATCTGTTTTCATATTAGGAGACTTTAACGCGCACCCTAATGAGTTATTTTATAACGAATTGATGTGTTTTTGTAACGAACAGAACTGGTTATGTGCTGATAGCGAAAAGCTAGGTCCAAGCTCAGATAATTTTACGTTTGTTAGTGATGCGCATGGGTGCCGACGGTGGTTGGACCATTGTATTGTTACTCAGTCTGCTTGGAAAACAATAAGTAAAATTGAAATAGATATGAATGTCTATTGTTCTGATCATCTCCCACTTATTGTCTACTGTAATTTAAATATAATTAGGAATAAAATATATAGCAAGGAAAGAATAAAAAACAATGTTATATGGGGTGAGAGAGATACTAACCAAATATCGGTATATCATAATTTATGTAACACGCAACTTAAAAATATTCATTTTCCTGATGAATTTAGGTATTGTGCCGATACAAAGTGTAATCTGCCTGATCATAGGTGTGTGCTTGATAGGTTGTATAATAGCATTGTTTGTATATTGTGTGATGCTTCAGTAAAATCCTCAACCAAGGTAGGGGCCTTTCGAGGTGACCGGGTAAATGTTAAACGCAGACCAGTGGCAGGGTGGAACAGACATGTTCGTGATGCTCACAGGAGGCAAGGTGTAAATATCGGGTTTGGCTGGAACATAATAAACCGCATTCGGGTTTAGTACACGAAGAAATGTTGGCATCGCGTAAGGTTTTTAAAAGTAGACTAAGCTGGTGTCATAAGCACCAAGACCAGATAAAAATGGACATACTTGCCTCCCAGAGAGCATCAAATAAGTTTGATAAATTCTGGAAGAGTACTGGTAAACTTAATTTGAAGCCGGGTTTGCCTGCGAGTGTAGGTGAGCTGAGTGAGTCTAAAGCCATAGCGGATATGTTCAGAAAATATTTCAGTGTAGAAGCCCCCTTACCTTCCATGACGACTTCTGAGCCTGACATGTGTTCGACGGATGATCTCTTATGTTTCTCTGCTAAAGAGGTAGCAGCTGTTATAAATAGAATGACTAAGGGCAAGTCACCGGGTCATGACGGGCTCAGCATCGAGCATTTTAAGCATGCAGGGGTTCATTTACCAAGGGTTTTGAGTATGCTATTTTCGCTGTGTTTAAGTCATTCATATTTGCCGAGGGCTTTAATGATAACAATAGTGGCTCCAATCATTAAAAATAAAACCGGAGATATTTCTGACAAAACGAACTATCGTCCCATCTCACTCGCAACTATTACAGCTAAGGTACTGGATAGTGTGCTTGATTCCCATCTAAGTAAATACATAGAATCACATGACGCGCAGTTCGGTTTTAAGCCTGGACTGTCAACCGAAAGCGCCATTCTGGCTCTCAAGCACACTGTCCGCTACTATACTGATAGGCAGACTCCTATATATGCTTGTTTTCTTGACCTGTCCAAGGCATTTGATCTTGTATCATATGACCTCCTTTGGCGAAAGTTAGGAAAACAAGGAGTACCGTTTGAGATCACCTCTCTCCTGAAATTTTGGTACGCGAATCAGGTGAATAGAGTGAAGTGGGCCAACTCTTTTTCTGAGGAGTACGGGTTGAGCTGTGGGGTGAGACAGGGGGCTAACGTCTCCCAGGCTTTTCAACCTGTACATAAATGAGCTCATCGTCGCCCTCGGCAGCATGCGTGTCGGATGCTGGGTTGATGATGTTTGTCTAAACAGTATCAGCTATGCGGACGACATGGTGCTGCTGGCGCCAACGGTGGGTGCGCTCAGGAAAATGTTGAGTGTTTGTGAGAAGTATGCCTATGATCATGGTCTTTCCTATAATGTTAAGAAGAGTGAGTACATGGTTTTTAAGGCCGCAGGTAAATGTCCTGGTGAAGTACCCGACCTATTGCTTAACGGAGTGAGACTTAACAGAGTCTACCAGTTTAAATACCTGGGTCACTACATTACAGACGACCTTAGAGACCATGTCGATATAGAGAGGGAGCGTAGAGCGTTGGCGGTCAGGTGTAACATGCTGGCTCGTAGATTTGCTCGCTGCTCGAATCAAGTTAAAATTACGCTTTTTAAAGCCTATTGTCAAAGCCTTTACACTAGCAATCTATGGATCAGCTACACAAAGAGATCGCTTAACGTTCTACGAGTCCAATACAACAACGGCTTCAGGGCATTGTTGGGGTTGCCTCGATTTTGTAGTGCGTCGGAGATGTTTGCACAGTCGCATACGGATGGCTTTCATGCTGTCATCCGCAAAAAAACATCATCGCTGCTAGCGAGAGTGCGAGCCAGCTCCAACACTATCCTGATGACAGTTGCGGGTAGACTGGATTCACCCATTTTGAGGCATTTTGTCACTCTACTGAAGCCAGTCACTTCGTACTACATACCTTAGTATTGTATTGATAGATTATTTGTTTTAAGTTCTAACATAGCTATAAGACTTCACTAACACAAAATGGATCTTTGTAATCTATAGAAATAAATGATTATTATTATTATTATATTCTGATGTGATCCCGTGGTAAGTAGCTTAAGCACTTGTGTTACAGATCAATAGTGGATACACAAATATACTTAAATTTATTTAATAACACACCCAGATACGGAACAAACACCAATGTTCGTCACACAAATATTTGTTCCGTTGAATCAAACCTAGAACTCTTTGAACCGTAGCTGTAACCGTGTAATACACTTTTTTGGTATAATATATTTGTAAGTTTCCCTTTAATGGCAGCCCTACGATATACAACTATTTAACACAAATCTGTGTGTTTTGGAATTTCTAAATATCTCACATTCCTATTCCGAAATGACACAGACTTCACGAATATTCTTGAATAGATTATATACAAATACTTTAATTTTAGGTCCGTACTCACCTACGTCCATATAATATTATGTTCTGCCCTTTGAAGGCCCTTATATTAATGACCCATCCACTTTACGGGTTCTCATACCTGGGTCGTGCGTAAGACGATCGTTTCATTTAAAAATAACGCACCCTTTCGGTAAACCGGGATTGAATGGCCTCTTTACCCGAAGATACCCGCGGAGGGTAGCCTACGGTAAATTGGTACATTCAGGGCAACATATCGTAAGAACACACTATTATTGAGGTCATGAACTCAGTAGAGTCGATTTACTGCCCAGATTGGTTCGCATATTTACAATCGAGTAGGTATCATAACTATAAGCTGTAATATGCGAAAGTTGTTTTTTTTCACGCATGTACCTACTATCGTTTGAGAATCTCAAGTTAAATGATATTAATATAATTTACTAGCGATTCTCTAAATTCTCAAAAAAAAATCATCATCATCATCATCATCAGCCCATATACGTCCCCACTGCTGGGGCACGGGCCTACCCTAAACTAGGGCGATCAGTCCTTGTCAACCACGCTGGCCAAGTGCGGGTTGGTTGACTACACAACCTAAGAATTTCTTCTTAGGTGTGCAGGTTCTCCTTACGTAGAAGAACCCTTCACCGTCGAAACGTCGAATAATCGTACATTTGAATTTCAAATTTGAAAAACCCAGTGGTACGTGTCTGGGTTTGAACTGGCGACCTCTCGCATGGCAAGCAACGACCTTATCTACTCGGCCTTATCCTTATTACTATTACCTTATCTTATATTTAAATTAGAGAACCGTTATGTAAAATCATGTCTATAAAAGATTTTATCACGAAATACACTTCTTCATGCTTTCTAAATAAAAATTGAAGAAACGAGCAGAAATTCAATTGATCTATCCAAATAAAGTAACAATAAATCTGTCCATTCGACATTAATTGGTTTCGATACACAAGTAGTATCGGTGAGCCGTAATTATTTTACTCATTTGTATGTACAACTGAAAACACTCATCAGCCGACGTCCAATAATATCCAATAAACTCCATTAATCATTTTGATATTCCCAATGTTCAAAGAATTCGAATTCAAAAGCCGCAGCGGCCTTCTGAACTTGCATTCACGCTACACACTGCATTGTTTTTTTCAATTTCACAAGAAATTCTCATTGGATGATTATTTTTTACTCGAAAGCATGAAAAGCGATAGTCTTTTAAGAGATAAGATGTAATCAGGTACTGCTTGCCGCATGAATTGATGATTAAAGCTAAAGAAGCTCTACGTCCTAAGTAAAACAAATTAATGCTAAGTAGTAAGATTGATAAGATGGAATCATTTTACTGCGGGAAAACAACCACTAAAATGTCTAGGTGTATAAATAGTATGTTAGTCCGCATGTCAGTATAATATATAGAATCCCACTTTTTGAAGTATTATATCTGGATTTATTTATAAAATGAACTCTATTCTTTGTTTTGTGATCTTAATTATTATTAAATCCTGTTTGTTATGTGAATTTATGAGTACCTTAATTTAGATTCGTTTGAAATATAAACTTAAATTTTTTAACATTAACGTGCGCTCATAATATTATAACTTTTGTAAGCTTTACTTTCTTACTAATATAAATAGAAAGTAACTGTTTCGATTTAGGTATCTGTGGTATTTTCACGTTAAAATAATTTAACGGATTATAATAAATGTGTACCAAACATATACTTTAGAGACTGAGATTCGGGCTACTTTTAAAGGACTACTTGATTTCTCCTAAAGATTTACAATTTAACCTTATTTGCGGGGACGGATTGGCTGGAAAAGCTAGCTTGTAAATAATTCAGTCCAGCTGTTGTAGATGACAACTTTGCACTACTCCCATCTACCTTATTTAATTATCTTCAACTAGCGCCGCCACCACTCCCCCAAATTATGATTTATATAGAAACCCAGACAGTTACGTTAAATCTATCCATTTCTTTTGTGCAAAGAACGCAAAAACCTAAAAAGGCCTGTAGTTGCGTAGATTCATTCCTATGCCATGTATGGATAAGGCAAACGTACGGACGTGACCGGCTTACGGGCCTGCGATGGTGGAGCATAAAATTTAATACTGGTGTCAATGGCATGTTAAACAGACTGGGTGGGCTCGCAGTTACGACGGAGTAAAAACAATGAAGTACGAGTGTTATGCTTTTGTTCTTTTGTGGTGGGAACGTTTTTGCGTTTCGTTTTGCGTGTTTTGTTTTAGTGACTTCCGGGGTTAATTAGTTTTGAACGAGTTACGGACGAACACTGAAAAACAATTGAATGTTTTGACAGGTCAAGTGACGATAATGTCATCAATTGCATTGGAGTTTGTATTTAGAATCTATTTAATCTAAAAATAAAGGCTCAAGTGTCTAATCTTCGTTTGCGTATTTGCGTATATATTACGGGCGGCTTAAAAACTCTGACACCAGGTTGTTCATCAACCATACGATAAGAAGAAGAAGTTTGCGTATCAATTATTTCGCGTATGGTGTACTGTTTTGTAGGTAGAATATGCTTTTTAAATGCTAAAAAAAATACACTGTAAGCATCCACTGAAAAAATGTGATCTACAAGTCAATGCGACATTGGAATACAAAAACAGGTTCATGGTCTCTATCAACAATACGGTAAGCTACACGTACTTGCATAGAAAGTGTAACATTTCTACTGGATGTTGGTCTTGCAACAGCATTGTCATGGCACAGGAATGAATATGCGGGAGTGCACTCCGAGTGCCTCTCATGCCGAAAACGACAGGCCCTCTTTTCAGATTTTTACTTTTTCCACACAAAGAGTGAGTGAGAGGGCTTTTAGGAAATGGTTTGTCCGGATCGTGTTTCTGCAGATAGTCTTTTGTTTGTTTGAAAACTAGAGTTCACCGGTTTAAGAGTCTTTTGTTTGTTTTCAAATTCTAAAGGGAAAAATAACGAACATCTCCATTAAAAAAAAAATTTAGAACAGCAAAGGTCGCAATGTGCTTTTCTTAAAAAAATAAAACACAATAACTTTTGTATCCTTAAAGTCTATACTCAAATTTTGTACAAGAAGTAATGCGTATGGTAAGTTTAACCATTATTTGAAACGTTTTCATTAACATGTCATAAGAATAAATAAATTAATAAAGTTTTCAATAAGGAACATTTATTAACTCTCATTCTCTGATTTTTAATTACCATTTATATTGGAATGCATTTTCAAAATCTTTAAAAAGTTTTACTTTTCAATATATCTAAGTGCATCACTATTCAAAATGTTTCATTTCTGAAAACTCGTAACTAAACGAAAAAAGTTTCTATTCAAAAGCCGTTCCAATTCGCATTTGAAACATCTCGTTGGAAACGTAAATATCAAAATGTTTGTACCTGGTTTCTAAATAAAAATCGTGTCTCGCTATCTGAAAAGGCTTTTTGTGTTTGAGCAGGGCCGGGCGCTGAAATGAAATCGGACTGGTGGCTACTTTTGTACCTTTTTCAAGACGCTCATTAGTGACGTCAACATAATTAGACAGTTTGTAGACCTACGAGTCGCAGCCACTTTTTAATTTACGTATAATTATCAACATCGCGTCGTACCGTGTGACAACTTGCCTAAAAATGCGAACACATTATTTGTAAGTGTTAACTGTTCAATTTGAAAAGGCGGTTGTTTAAATTTACTGCAAATTTAACACATGTCTAATAACAGTAAATGGTGGAGGGAACTGCGTTCCAAATTAAGGAAGTATAGTCTAGTGTCTAAAGGTAAACTACAAATTACAATAAATCAGAGATAAAATTATTAAAAACAAAACAATTTTATTAATTGTATTTATTTTTTTATTATATCTCCATCAAAAAAAGGCTTCAATTTTTCAGCGCGTACGAAAGTCATGTGTCAGTCATTTCCTAAAAGCTCTTACAACACATCTTTCTTTTACAAAAAAAACATTGAAGAATCCTCTAATCAGTAATTACATAAAAGGTTGGGTCATTAGGTCCTTGACGATTAGCGCAGCGGTGTCTACGGGCTAATTGAGACTAAAAAATTGGATCGTCCGTACGATGTTAAATTGGCAATTTAGGCAAAAAGCCAGCAGTGGGTTGGATCAACTTATGACCTTAAGCGTTTGTAAGCGTAATTGGTTTGAATCTTAAAACGGTATTGCATGATAAAAGCTTATTTCAGTTATATCTAGTTTGTACCTACTTCTTAAGTAATCAAAAGCGAAAACTCTGTCTGTCTTCTGAAACTATGGTAGGTAGGTATGGCATTTGGTAAATAGATCCTGAGGAAAAGTAATCATTTAATCATCACCAGCCCATATGCGACCCCACTGCTGGGGCACGGGCCTACCCTGAACTAGGGTGATAAAACCGTAGACAACCACGCTGACCAAGTGCGGGTTGGTCGACTACATAACCGAAGAAATTTATCTTTAGGTAAGTTTCCTCACGATGTTTTCCTTCACCGTTAAAGCGTCGAATATTCGCACGTATGAATTTCGAATTTGAAGATCACAGTGGTACGTAGCGGTGTTCGATCTGGTGAACTCTTGCAAATTTTACAACCATTTCATTTAATTTTTAACTAACTAAACTATAAGGAAATAGTAATATTTTGCGTGATAACCGACGTGGACTCTGTCTCAGACGGAAGTTAGTTATTAGTAAACTTTACTAAAAATAAACTTAATGTAAGTACGTTTAGATTCAGTTCAAAGGAAGCAAATAAAGTTGAGCTTCATTAAATCTCTAAGCTCTTATAAGCATGTGGGTAAATATAATTCTCGTTTACTAAATATCCACTGTAGAACAGCATACATTCTTTGTACATACGAACATACCGGCTGTATTGGTTACAATATGAAATGCGTTCACTGTAATCGCAAATTGTACAAATAAGAGACGTCATTTCGTTCATTGTTAGCGGGAATTCAAAATCATGCTGCCCGCAGTCAGACAATAAGTCATTCAATTGGATATTTAAGCAGTGAATGTTACAGAATGGATTAGTAATTATGATAATTAGTTTAATGGGTGTAGGTAGTATTTTGTATGACAAACCTAAACATTTTTAATCAATAAAAAGACTCGTGATGACCTCACTCCACCTCATGCGGTCGTGAGGTTCACTTATGAGGTCGACAGGCTGATATGTCTGAGAGTAAAACACCCGGTTAGCTACAACGTTTTTTTGTCACTGGCGGCAGCGAGCACAAGCTTATTATATATACACCTCACAGGCACAATGGAGCCTTTCGACCTCACACTGAAGGGTTGCTAAGATGAGGTTTGAGGCCCCGCCTGAAGAGACCGGGATTATGTGAGGGAGGGAAGACATGAGCTGGAAAGGCGTTCCATGCCTTATTGGCACGGGGCAGAAAAGGGCAACTGAACCTATTGATACGAGCTACTATTCCCTGTATTGCATATGGATGGCAACAATGACCAGAACATGTTGTTTGGGACTGGAATGACTTGTCCCGTGGCAGAACGGTTTGCCTTTAGTAATACTATCGAAACTTCCAACTCGAAAACGAGAGTAGCTATCGTTCTTTTATAAGATGTGACGTAATCAGGTACTGCTTGACGCATGAAATCGATGCTTAAAGCTAAAGAAACTCTACGCCCTAAGTAATAAAGCGGTTCGAACGTGTTTTCGAGTTTCAGTTATACCTTTCGTAAAACCGGCATTTATTGATTTCAATAAAAAAGAACAGCTCAAATCTATTGTGCTACTAAGATAGAACCATTTTATTGCGGGAAAACAACCACTAAAATTTCACCGTGTAATTTTTAATATGATTTACTCTTTGTTGAAATGAATACGCATCGATTTCTTGCCGGAGTTTTCCCTGTAAAATTACCAACCGGTCGTAAAATCACACCGAAAATTTACTGTATTGACTTTAGTAATTTATAAGCGCATGAAAATATTTTATTTTTCATCGTTTTCCCGCTATAGAGATGGATACGAATCAGTGGCGTAACTACAGGGTGGCAAGTCGGCAAAATGCCACGGGCCCCCACCCGGTAGGGGGCCCCAGCCGAAAGGGGTCCCCGGTCATAGAAGAATCTCATCTGCCAACCCACATACACATTGAGATAAAAAAAAAGAACGGTGCACCCCGCACAGGGCCCCAACCAATGAATTTTGCCACGGATTTCAACGGGTATAGTTACGCCACTGATACGAATAAAAACAGATTGGAATATTAAAAACATTATGAAATATTTCTCGGTACCTAAAATAAACACGAACGAACTATTTCTGCGAAAAAGTACTGGCAACATTTAATGTTTAAGTTAAAAATCTCTTATTTCTTTAATTATTTTTCAGCGTTCTGAAACTAAAATGTCTCTACCATCCTCGTAAACTTTGCTCAAAGCAAACGTCAAAATCATACACAATGTTATTTATCTGTGCCTAGTTTCGTGTAGCTAGCATTTGTATTTTTAAAACGATAATTAAAGTTACTGCTTTGTTTTCAACGGGTTCATGTTTGTGGCAGCGGCCACTTTAAAAAAAATTATGAAATAAACTTTTTATTTTGAACACGTTTCATTCATTAGACACAGTCTCAATTTGCACTGCTATTCACTGATATTGTGTTATTTGAATGGTTCGTTTTCATTTTATTTATTATTATTATTAAATACATAAAAGCAATTTAAATGGATACATATGAAAAAACAATATCAAACGACACAGGGCTTAGCAGTTCATTATAACTGGATCAGTACATTTTATTCGGCCTAAGAACTGTCAAGTCGTAGATAGATAGCAATACCCACGTTTGGAGGACACCTTTGCCCAGCAGTGGGAAGTTAAAGGTCAATTAAAAAATAAATCTATATTCGACTCCTCACTATGTAACAAAAAGCGGGCGAACATATCATTAGCGAGTGGTGAGTTTATAGGGTATTCCTAGAAGTCAAGAAATCTAGAACGTGCCTAAATAGTGCGTGTTGCATCGCGCGATGTAAGATACTAGAGGTTCATACATTCTGCTCAAATGGATTCGCCAGTTTTCGCCTCGCTCGTAAAAGAATAGAATTCGCCCTAGAATTTCATGTTCGCCGGATTCAAACGCGCGAGCAAGCTGCTCTATTGTTGTGAACGTTGTCTGATACTTCACTTTAAGCGTCATAATTGACGATAACAAGCAACTCGTATACAGTTACATACACTGAGTATTTATCAACCAACGTTATGGCCTGACACTAATAGGAGGGTGTCGGGAACATCGGGCTCTGACAAATAGAATTATGTGGAGGTCTCCCGTCAAACCACGGTGTTTGGATATGCACCTCTATACTATACTATACTACTATATATCTATCGTATACTCACCTAAGCGTGAAAGTACGTTTATGTATACGTAAGTAATATACTTACTGAGATAGTAAATAACATTAAGATGACGTTCTATTACATAAAATAAAACAATAAAACCGGTTCAAGTGTATCGGATAGCATACCTATACAAAATCGTTTTTGCTATTTTTCTTGTACTAATGATAACTACCTTCTTGCTAAATTTATTTATTTATTTAAAATATTTGCATTACATATGACTCACATGCTACATAATAATAACATTAACATTCATTTGTACCTTGAAAGGCAAAGTGGAAGAGTGAAGGGCAGACATTTAAATAATTTCAAAATAATAGAGTAATTGCTCGAATTTGGTGTGCATGATAATAGTTTTATGGGAAGTGTGTCCGTAGGTTTGACTCGCCTGTGAAATGTTATAAAATCAGGTTATTAATTAGTTGTACTTTTGCATATCGTATATCAATTTTTAACACCTTCGAGGGATTAGCCACTCGACTTTTCGACATAAATCATAACAAATTGTACTAGTTCATGTTATACGACCTACGACCTGTCTCGACTTCGCACTGGTGTAATACTGATAGTAGAGAGATCCATAGGTTGACTGATCGAAGTGAAAAATAAAAGTCTAAAAACAATTTTAAAAAAAATATCTCTGTTTGCGTTAATGAGGAATACGTGCAAAATTACACAATATATTCTCCCTCTCATATTCAAATGATCTAGGCGCGTAGGTATAACTTGCACGCCGTCCGTTTGTATGAAGCCATACTCTACTGTAAGAATGATTTTAAAGTCGCGCTTACCGCACACTGATCATCAGCGCTGAAGGTCCAGGGGGCTTAGACAAAGTAACAATATCGAAACGATAACGAAGTTCGAAAAGAACAAAATGTATGGGATTGACCACGTGATTTGTCGCGTCTAATGTCGCGTCAAATCCCATACATTTTATTATTTTCGAACTTTGTTATCGTTTCGAAATTGTTACTTTGTCTAAGGCACCTCTATGCATAGAGATATAGGGACTGATTTTAAGTAACGCTGATCGGTCGTCGCCGACCCTAATACAAAAATCTATCGGCGACGACCATCACCGTGTCTCTAAAATCAGCCTCAGATACATTACGAGAGTCTCGGCTCGACGGCATGATTATAAACCGTTTTCTATCAATTTGAGAAAAAACAATTATGGTAGTTTCTCACCTATTTGTTCCATGTTGGGTTCATTTAATGGTATATTTAAGAGTAGTGATGTTGATATTTTTTGTGGAGGTCTAGCCAATTTCAAAAAGACTGTTTTAGAAGGTTGTAAGGAGTATTTTTAAATTTAAGTGTTCTCTTTGTTTGTTAAAAATGTACTTTATGTATAAAAACGCTGTGCATACCTATAATTTAAGTACATAACATATGATACACATTATTGGTAATTAAGTTATTTATATGTCTATTGTGTATTTAGTTGGTAAGCCTTTTTTGAATAAATAAATAAATAAATTACCGTGCTAAAAGCAAGAGGTTGTTTGTGATGTCACGTCCATTAAACCGCAATACTGTCATGACTCAGAAGCCACCGGCGCATATTAATTAGCGCCGACACAAGACAGTAGCGGTAATTATCGTAGTATAAACGCCATGAACCTAGATCTCGGGTAATAAGATGTCAATACTACCTACACATAATGGTGTACTAATACTGATCTAATATGATTTTATACGTACAGAAGGTATAGAAAAGCCCATTTTACCTACAAAATGGACATAATGTTGATTTATTTACTCATTAATTGCACTTCACGCTAAAAGTACGGTTTTGTGTGAGTTTGTCTCTGAAAAGCCTTTTATGATTTATTGGAACTATTCACAAAACCCAGTTTGATATCAGTGTTAGTGCTCAATGTTATTTACCCGTAACATATTGATCAATTAACAAAAATGTGGTCTAGGGTACGCGTTTTATTGTAATAGGTACAAACGCATAGATTCTAGCAATACATTTAGTTTTTATTTGACTGGATCGGTTCGATTCCCACTTGGGACAAATATTTGTGTGATGAACATCGGTGTTTGTTCTGTGTCTTGGTTTGATTTTGTATTTAAGTATGTATTTATTAATATATATGTATGTATATCAGTCTCTGACGCTCATAGAAGCTCTGCTTAGTTTGGGGTCAGGTGACCATGTGTGGAAATGTCCCAGATATTTATTTATTTTATTTAACATGACATCGTACCCATTAATCTTGAATGCAGTTTTTGGCAGTTGGTATTAACTAAAAAAAATTAAAAATAACACGTTTTTTTTTTCTTACTGACGACGATGATAACTTAGAGTAGCCTTACTGTATCGCCGGACTTGCTTTGGCACGGGTGGTTCTCACCCTTAAAGGAAATCGACCCACATCATAGCTACTGTTTACGAAGCCACAAGAATGTCTCACATCTTGCTCCTGAAACGGTGACAGACATCTATATTACGGGATGACATCGTGTATCCGTCACAGAACTCCCGCTAGACGGTGACATATCCACAATACCCATCTCGTTAATAACGTAATTCGACACCGAGACAGTATCGCATCTTAATTGCTGTTTAGACAAGATGGAGATTATTTGAATAATGCGAAGTCTCTTGAAAATTAATTGAAGCTCGTTTGTTGACAATTAGAACAACAGATAATGCGGGCCCAAGGTTATACCTTGATGTTTTGTTTAACTTCTGTGGTAGAGGGCAAGATTACTTGTTTTATGATTGAGATAAATGATCACCGATTAGTTTCATGTTTCTCAGCTTCTCTAGGATGAACCGCTACGACTGACACGAAGGTATTACTTTAGCAATTAATTACTGAAAATAGGAAAAAACGGTGCAATGGGGACTGGCTCGGTGGAACAGTGGTTAGACCCTGGCAGGCGATTACAAGAGTAGAAATTCGATTACCACTCGGGACAAATATTTGTCTGATAAACATCAGTGATTTTTCCATGTCCGGGTGATTATGTATTTCAGTATGTATTTAAACATCTATGTATGTTTCAGGTTTCATATCAGGCTCCGACGCCCATAGTACAAGTTCTTCTTAGTTTGGGGTCAGATGACCGTGTGTGGAAATGTCCCAGATATTTTTATTTATTTATTAAATGAGTATGACAATAACATTGTTTATTTGAATTAATGTAGTGCGCATACTTACATTGTCAACAGTCATAATGGCCCAAAAGACAAAGCTTAGTTATCTTTGACAATTAAGTTATAAATTTTCTTAGGTGATGTTTTATATTAAAGTGTGTATTTACAAAATTGGAGGACCGGACGACTTTAATGTTGTAATTAGGCAACTTGTCTTGAGTAATTAGCCTAACACAAAGACAATTAAAGGTAATGGCCTAATCTGAGTCACAAACTGCGACAGACTGAAAATGCTATTAGCTATTGAGAGAATTTGCTGTTTTTATGCGGAGTATCTCGAAAACTTAGCTGTAATTATACAACATTTTGTCCAATTTAAACTTAAACGTTTCAGTTAGGTCTTAATATTGGGATTTTAATTACTTTAGCGACTTAAAGAATAAAAAAAGCGATGTTATCAATTTAAAATCGGATAACGGTTTACTTTAGGTAAACAGTTTGTAAAAAAAATCAAACATTTTTTACATTAAACGTGTTAAAAGTAAATTGTTAAAATCTTAGAGCAATGTATTTAGGACAGGCGCCAATGCAGACTTGTTTTTTACCGAAACATAATATTATTTTTATGCCGATTGTAAAAAACAATTTTTCCCTTTAATTTCTTTTTAAATTCAAATTAGCACGCATCTATGATTTCTATTCATTTTATATTCATGCATAGTATAGTTAAAAAGTAAAACGTACATTGAACGCTAGTACTTGGATATTTTTTGTATCCAATATCATAAAAGTTGAGAGTCTATTTCGATTTGAATCGGTAGTGTAATATCACGTATGACTGAACTTTATTTGCGGCTAGAGAATTATGGGATTACACGCGTACTTTATGCAAAATATTCTCTTGTATGAAACCTGTGTACGAACAAGTTTGTTTTTAAATTACGAAAAATAATTGCAAACGAATAATAAAAGAAATGAATGATAAAATACTATCTTTGAAACTATTTGCACATAGATAAGAGAGTTCATTCAACTTGAACTTGCGGCCTTGTTGCGGCTAAAACTTTTTTTTTCACCACGTGAAGTAGGTAGTGGGAAAACAAAAATGGTGCAGTCACTTTGTTAAACTCCTTAGTATCTACCAGGTACCCAAAAAGAATTCGTCATCAATCTTTACAACTTAATAGGTATAACTGAGGTGTATGTTTGTAATATTAAAATAACGACTTTTACTAAATGGGTCTATGTCCGATACCAATAAAAAAAAATGTCTGTTATTCTCGCTAATCTCCGAAACGGCTGGACCAATTTCGACGAGACTTTCACTGAAAAATATCAAATTTCACAAGGTACTATATGTGCCAAAATCATTACCACGCAGATAAAGTCGTGGGCGGCTGCTACTTAATTAATATTTCAAAAACTATCTAAAACTATATAAAAACTATATATTTGCTACGTAACTGTGGGCTTAGACAAAGTAACAATATCGAAACGATAACGAAGTTCGAAAAGAACAAAATGTATGGGATTGACCACGTGATTTATCGCGTTTAATGTCAATTCCTTACATTTTATTCTTTTCGAACTTCGTAATCGTTTCGATATTGTTACTTTGTCTACGGCACATGTATAGTTAAAGCGATAATTCCTTCGCGTTAGTTCGTAGCGTAAAATCAATAGGCCTAGAGCAAATGTGGCGTGCTAAGGCTCGATTGATTAACTTAAGTAATGGGTTTGCCACATCAGCATATATTTGGGTTAATTTTACTCAATTTTGGTACAAGGCGTGTTTTGAAATCCATTAACTAAAATAAAAATGACTTGGTGGAACAGTGGTTAGCGACCAAGGTTCACTACGGTTTCCAAATGTCGTGGGTTCGATTCCCACCCGGGACAAATATTTGTGTGACGAACCTCGGTATTTAAGTACGTATTTATAAATATATATGTATGTATATCAGTCTGTGACGCCTATACTGCAAGCTCTGCTTAGTTTGGGCTCTTAAGACCGTGTGTGGAAATGTCCCAGATATTTATGTTAATATGGAATGTTTGTGTTAGTAAATTAGTGACAAAAAGTGAAGTGCCACTCAATATGAACACAAGAACAAAATGTCCTCCCTTAATAGAGACAATAAGAAAAGTGCTAATGGACAAATTCTTACACAAACAATTACTTTAACAGTTTATGTTAAAAATAAATTACTCATTAGTCTTTCAAGACTAGATTAATCAGATGGCGTAGATTATGCATAAGGACATACGTCAGAAGAAAAAAAATATGGAATTTAACATTAAAAGTACAAACGCTACGTTATTCACACTAATGTCTTATTTAATAAAGGATGTTGCAAGTTTCCCTGAATGGAACAAGCACATGTTATCCAGTGGTGGATGTTTTAAAAATGGATGTGCTCTTCTAGTCCGCATTAAGGCGGACACGCGAGACGTCGATCAGGCTCCGAAACAAAGCCTTCGGCCATCGGCTGCCTTTCAGGTATTTAGGGCAGTTCGCTTATTCTCCGATATACTCGTACACTGAATTTATACTTTAACGTAAGAGTTCGTTGGCAAACAATGGACTACTTTGCTATCGTGTTTGCAATAAGTTTTACAAGTATACGTAGGTATAGATCCATGTATAAGTATATATAATTTTAAACTTTCATGGTTATACACATATGAAAACTGATATCTCACTAAATGATATCAAGAGCTCATTAAAGTTAAGCAACATGTTAAATATTTCGGAAATTTTCAGTTAGATCAATATAATAAAGAGTTTGAGCATATTTACCTATGTGTTGATCAAAACAAGCTCTGTTTTTTTATGTTAAATTCTTTATAATCGCAACGTTCATTTTGTATGAAAAGTGCAAACGATCAGAACTTTAAATACGTATAACTTTTTCAATTTTGGTTGTATGTCGAAACTAATTACACATGTCGATTCAGATTATCAAACACTTTACCCAATTATCTAAAATCATGAACATTTTCCATTGTCATATCATTTTCAAAGGCCCATCTTTGAAAGTGCCATTCCCGCGATACAATCTAAATCCCTTTATATGCTGCAGAACGCACATTACCCATTACCAGAAGTCCTCATTAGCGGAACGAATCACAATGCCATCCACAGTACGGGCGATTTGCGGCGATTATCAAATCACAACGCTTCGTAGCACTGGCTACGGAACAGGGCGGCAATCAAGAGATAGAAATCTATATCTTGTTTGTTTGCAATGCTAACTAGTAGCGTGCTCGTAACGCTGTCATGGGATCTATGTAGAGTTGGTTTATCCTTAACGTTCAATTTAAATCTCTACATAGTATAAAATATCTAGTGGTTAAATGTGTGACAAAGTAGGTATATTATGATATAAATTTTCAAACGCTTCTCGCAATCTGTCCTTAGATTCTTTCATCTTTCACTATGAAATGGACTTTGATGCGGTTTTTATTTCAATAAAATTGATAGGGGGAATTAAGATATCTTTATGCATATTAGGTGCATTATATTAGAGTAGTAATACAGAAACACTGATATGAATAATATTGCACCCATGCTATTTTTTAGCAGGCCTAGCTCCAGCAACAAACACGTAATATAAGCGGATGATGATGATATGTCTGATCTGATGAATCAACTATAGTAATTCTTGTTTCATGTTCCAATTAGTTTTTCCAAGGCGGTGTTATCATCTCCGTGTAGATAAATTCATCACTACGAATGTTCCGCAAGCAATCAAGATATGTTAATGGTTCTCTTTGATATTCAAAGTCGTGTGCAGATGTGTCTCTTTACGGTCATACTCGGCGTATCTTGACCGCTCTGCACTGATGGCCTTTGTAATTAGCGGGCTACGGTTTATAGACGATCGTTAATTAAGGTAGCCTGCAATAATTGAACCGTACTAGACTGGCCACGTACCATTGTGTTTTACCAATTTGAAATTCATATGTACGATTATTCGATGCTTTAACGGTGAAGGAAAACATCGTGAGGAAACCTGCACTCCTACGAAGAGATTCGTAGATTGTGCCAACCAATCCGCACTTGGCCAGCGTGGTTGACTACGGCCTTATCTCCCTAATTTAGGGTAGGCCCGTGCCCCAGCCCCAGCAGTGGGGACGTATATGAGCTGATGATGATTTTAATAATATAATAAGGCGTCCGACCGATTTCAGCCATGGCGGCCGATCTCAATTGAGATCAGCCAAGTGCGCAGGACATATTATAGTGCACAAGTGTACGCGCAAACACAAGTGCACTCTCTATTCCCTTACTCTCATAATTCGGTGAGACGGCAATCCGATATGACCGATGAGAGATCGGGCGCAGGACCACCGGCTTAACGTGCTTTCCAAGGCACGGGCGTTCAACCGCCAACTTCCTAACTCCGGGCTGAGTAATTTCATTACAGAAAAACCAACACAAATTTTGCCTGACCCCGGACTCGAACCGGGGACCTCTCGGTCCTAACGCAGCACTTGCTACCAATAGACCAACGAGGCAGTTAAATGATGATTATAATGATGACTAGACTAGCACCCTGAAATCGCTGAAATGTGGCCTTTCCTGGTTTCAATGGTTGAACATGGGTTTGTACGTTCAAATCCTAAATTCAAAACATTCATTGGGAATGAAATGTTATCATATGAAATGCCTTGGGTCTAAGTAACCCAACATTGCCTGCAGTATACAAAATATATTTAAATACACACCCAAACACGGAAAAAACACTAATGTTCATCCATAAAAAAAACTTGTTCCGAGTGGGAAAAGAACTGACGACTCTTGACGCTAGACACACTAGACAGGGGCTCTATCTAAAGCAGCCATCAAATACATTGATCTATCTCTGATCTAATTTGATTAAGTTGTTGTGTTACAAATATCAGTAGCAATAGACTAGTATAGACCAACATAATTGTATTAGGTTAATTAAGCACACCCAGATACGTGACGAACACAAGTGTTCATTAATAAACTGACTGACTGCTTCCACTAATTCTAGGCCAGGAGGCAAGGTAACTATAACACGGAAGAGTGTTTAGCCACTGGGCCATCGCGAATCAGGGATTTGAGCCTATGCCCTCCTGGGTTGGAAAGTTATTGAAAATTTATTATTGTAACAAATATTTGATTTATACTTTATAAAATAATTAAAATACAAAAAAAAACTACATATAATATACCAACATACGATTACCATTGCACATACCTAATGTACCTAATTAGGTACATTAAATGCGGAAAAATATACATTTACGCTCCGTTAAAGATAATATATCTGGTCATAAACAGAGTCAAAAATTACTCAAAAAAAGAAAGAAGAAATTAATGGCCTCATTACGTGTCGAGAGCCGCTGTAATTTCGTGAAAACGTTGGAATTACTTTCACAATGGCGGAAACTTGTGCGGAAGAAGCGAAGTTGGACGATGCTATTAATTTGTGGCGGAAATGCAGCCGGCTCGTTAATGGCGTGATAAAGGAAACGTTGCACTCTTGGCCTAGGTTCTTTCGGGAATACTGAAATTTACAGCATTTTAAAAGTTTTATTTTTGTATATAATATGGTGTTTGGCAAATTAAATAGTTCGCATACTCATATGTGTTTGACCAGAACATTTACTAAAGTTTCCGGACTGTCATCAATACCGTTTGATTTAATACTTCCGTGTTTTAATTTGGAATACACGACGGAAAAATTATACATACTCTAGACCTAAAACTTACTTACTGCACGACGTTTCAACTGGATTGCATCAATCTTGGATGCGAATGAAGTGAACTAAGTAGCTAACGGAACGTAACATTTATATCGTAACAATGAAGACCCATAGTATACAAAATTACGATTAAGTGACATTAATAATGTTGATAAAAGCTATACGTAGAATTCTTTGTACCAATATTGTTAACTTAATTTAAAGATAGAGTAAGATTGTAGGTACATTCAAGCACCCAACCAGTACTATTTCACTTCGCAAAATTTTCGTTTCTATCAACATTTTCCGCACGTGTATCCTTGCAGTTGCACCTTCACAACTAGATTATATTGTGCGATATATCCTCCCCGATATTTCCTATTCTCAGCTTTCAATTTGCGAAGCTCCTTTGTGCTCGGATCGTGTTCAGCCCAGCTCAATTTTGCTGTGTGTTCTCCAGGTGTCGTGTTGCGTAACTTTTGAATTGTGCAACACACACTGCAGTTCTTAGAAACGTGCTGTTTGTGCTGTGATGACGAATACAATTCTCGGAATTCGAGGATTTTGCTGAGCGGCGGTACAAAGACGATTCGGCGGGTTAGAGTTTACCTTCGTTTTGTAGCGGTTGCACACAGATTTGTACACGGCGAATAGTCCAGTCAAAATAGACATTTAACCTAGGAAAAATTCGCATAGAGCTGAAAATTGGCATGAATGTTGGGAACACTATTACAAATAATCTGTCAAAAGTCCCCATCGATCCCACGTCTGCAAAAAAAATAATCAAGGTCAAATGTCACAAATATCAGTTTTATGCACTTTTGAGCGAAACGGTAAGTTTAATCATAAAAGCATGTATGACAAAATTACTTATCACGTAATTATCTATAAAAAATGTCTAAACACTTTGTTCCTAAGATTCACCATTTAAGAGATATAGCGATGCACAAAGTTGAAAAAGTTGTATTTTCAAACGCTTCCAGGCCCCCATGCGATTGTGCTAGACAGTTAAAATTTTAACGAATGATGTATCTCAGTTGCCTCTATAACATCTAATACTAGAAACAACATGAAACCAACGTGTAAAGTGAGTTCTCATACAAAACCTATGTTTTTTTTTCTCACACTTCGGCGGTTTTTAACGTGGTTACCCTAGTGAACCTATTCCAGGTCATATATCGATCAAAAACGATATCAACAGATGAATGCATATTATGTAAAATATGAATTTTCTAATGATTAAAACCACGATATCTCGCGAATGGTGAGTCGGAAAAGAAAAAGTGACTGGACCATTTTTGTACAAAATTGTATGATCTACAACTTTTGTTTGACCAATTTTTACGATAATACTTACTGTTTTCGAGAAAAATGGAAAAATCCTTAATTTTATACTTTTGACCTTGAATAATTTTTTTTGCAGAAGTAGGATTGATGGGGATTTTTGATATTTCGTTTATTATGATGTATTTAACGTCTCTGGCAATTTTCAGCTCTATGCGAATTTTGTCTAAGTTAGCACTTATTTTTGTCTATTTTGACTGGACTAGAAAGGGATATAATTATGCATGATTCTTTTTTTGAAACTCCCGTCTTTTTAGGAAACATTATATTAATTAACCTTTGGGTGCTTTCTTCAGATTAAATATAAAAAGTAGTGGTTATACATGTTTCCTATCTCAAAATTGTTTTTGATTTTAGACCATCATCATTCTCCTGCCATTTTCCAACGCTAAGTGGGGTCGGCGCAACATGTATACTTCTTCCACTCGGGGCTGTCATTAGTCTGTTCTATGTTTACTCCTTTCACTCCAATATCATCTCTCACGTAATCCAGTTTTTATTGTAGACCCAGCTACAGTTAGATAGTTAAATGTAATGAATAAGTTGAGTTGTTAACTCAACTTATTCATTACAATTCTACAGCAATACATTTGACATAATCATAATGAACACTTACATTATCATCTATCACTTCGGCCTATCACATTATCCTTAATTTAAAAGGCCAAAGGCGGCATTTTATAGCCACCTCGCCGTGAATACGGTTTGTAAAAAATAAATAGAATTAAACAGTGGCGACTGCGAACTCGCCAGGGACTCTTTTATCCGAATCTAACCCAAAGTGGTGTTTTAATTATACGGCCCGACGGTTACATATCGCGCAGAATACGCTTTATTTCTCCTTGTTTCGCATTAATTACTGGGCCTCTTGTGATGCGCCCGGCGCTGGCACGAATCATTTTCAACTCGAATGTTAATTTTGTTAATTAATTGACTTGAACTGGCTTCAACTTGTAACGATTTTACATGAAAGAACAATACCTAATAATATGATACTTTTGTTTGATGGCGTGGGTGAAAGGTTGTAGGAATACATTTTAAAAGGGTGTTTTATTGCAAATGAGCAATTTGGGGTGGTCAGTACTCAGTCTACATTAGTTCATTAAATTTCAGTAAATAAAAGTGTTTATACTGGCTTTTTTGTATTTTAAAATTATAAGCGCTCACATGAAGAAACAACCAAACAGACTGTTATTTAAAAAAAGAAAACAAATATTTGTGTGATGAACATCGGTGTTTATTCCGTGTCTGGGTGTGATTATGTATTTAAGTATGTATTTAAAAATATATATGCATCTATATCATTCTCTGAAGCCCATAATACAAGCTCTGCTTAGGGTCAGATGACCGTGTGTGGAAATGTCGCAGATATTAAAATATTTATTTTTTAAGTCTTAAGATTGAACAAATGATTCCAAATAGGTATTGAGAAAATAATAAAAAAAACATCTGCTCGACCACTGGTTTACAGAAGGTGTGTTAGAAGGCAAGCCAAGCTGCGGTACATATTTTAAACTCATATAAGGGGTGAAGTTGAAAATACTTGACAAAAGCAGACTCTCAAACTCACAGACTCGAGTCTTTAGCAGCACACATCGTGCCTACCCCATCACGCCCCTCCCATTTCGTGTACCAAAAACGAAAGCTCCTCTCGTTTAGTTCAATCTAACAAGTCTCGCTACCGACGATATCGGGATTGGAAACCATTCGGAGTTTTGAGCTTTTTACCTCGCGTCGTGTTTTATTTATGCTAATTTTCCGACAGAAGCATCTTTTGCTTCTTTTGTGACTTTTTAGAATAATTGTAAAGATCTGAAAAGGTTTTCGTGGCACGCATTATTTGGCTGTTACTTCATAATTTTTTTTATTTATTTATTATTGCGAAAACCAACAGCGTCTATAAAAACAATTAACCATAAAATATGACTTATAATAAGGCCAATAACAGGCTTTCCTTAAATAAAATTAACATTATGTTATAGGATATAGAACAAAAAAATTAGATAAGAAAAATTATAAAAGCGATCAGTACTCGTCAAGAGGTTTTTACGTCAGATTCGAACAAGTTGCCAACTTTATTAAGTAACTATAATGATCTGTGAGGAAGTTGTTATCTATCCCTTATCTTTTTAAATTACTTACCTACTAAGGTACCTATTGGGAAATGTTATACGAATTCTAATTTTGATTATTTTTTTTTATTTGTGATGCAATCCATTTTTCACTTCAGAAATAGTTCGAGTGAGAATTTTGAGGGAAAAGAACAAAAAAAATTATCTGGAAATTAAAAGGGACCTACTTTTGTTACGCCCAAAAATAATGGTATGCGATACCCTATTAAGCTTCAGGATTTTATGGAAATGAGGGAAATGGACGGAACACGCTTATTATTGTTCCAATTTTCATAAACTAGGTATTAAATACTGTTGTGCGCAATAGGTACGCGAGTTTCATAAATTTGATTACCTACGCTTTTCGACAAATTCATATTTTAGCCAATGCGAATGAAAAGCTTATCGGTATAAAACATGCAATTTATTACACAAAATTTTATTCGATTTGAACGATTCTCGATTGAAACTAGTACCTACTTATACCAACGACATTACGTTACCATGGACACATTTCATAATTAATATATAGCCTGTTCAACATGCGAAATGCTTCTTGTATGCGGATGACATGAAATTATCGAAGCAAATAC
Source organism: Maruca vitrata (assembly GCA_039566165.1). Taxonomy (NCBI): domain Eukaryota; kingdom Metazoa; phylum Arthropoda; class Insecta; order Lepidoptera; family Crambidae; genus Maruca; species Maruca vitrata. The sequence goes on along the minus strand of CM076923.1, from coordinate 4,535,375 downwards.
GAGAACCAAACGATATATTCCTACTGCAGGAGGATCTGGATCGCCTGGCGATTTGGTGCAACAGGAACAAACTATTTATGAACCTCGACAAATGTAAATTTATAAGATTTACCAAAAGTTTGAAGGTTCCGCCTGCGACGTATAATATTGATGGTCATGTTTTGGAAGAGGTGGAGTCCATTCGTGATTTGGGCGTGCTTCTGGACAAGAAATTACGCTTTCATAAACACGTCGATCAGGTTGTGACAAAGGATTACGAATGCTAGGGTTTGTTCTACGTAATACCAAAGAATTTAAATATACCTCAACAAAAATTTTATTGTACAAATCTTTAGTATGTCCCTACCTTGAATACTGTAGTCAGGTATGGTGTCCCCACTACGACGTTTACATTAAGCGAATAGAACGTATCCAGAAACGGTTTTTGTGGCATCTCTCATACCAAACACATAAATTGAAAGAATTTCCTTCGTATGAGGAACGTCTTGGTCACTTTAAATTGAATAGTCTGAAGGACCGTCGACTTCTGTTAGATTTAATGTTACTTCACAAGATAATTAATGGAACTGTAGATTGTCAATATCTGTTGCGATCCATTAACCTCAACGTTCCAATAAAGTTGGCGCGGGTTGGAAGATATTTACCATTTTCCGTTAGGGGCAGTAGAACCAACGTAGGTCACCACGCCACCCTGAATAGACTACAGCGGGAATATAATGTGCTTTGCAAATCATACAAGATTGACATCTTTGCAGATAAGCCCCAGATTTTCAAACGCCGGATACTGCAATCGTTTTGCCATGACCCTACATAGGTGATGTAAACACCACAATACAAATTAGTAAATTAATTAAGTAAATTTAAAAAGTCCTATCTTATACAAATATAAATTGTTGTTATTGTTATTATCATCTTAAATATATTATATAACTCAATTGTATTCCACATTGCATGCCGTGGCAACCTCTAATTAAGATTAGCACTTAGCTCTAAGTTTATGTTGTTTTTATTGACTTTTATTAATCTGTACCAGTGTTTTTCTTGTTGGTTGTCCTAATAATAAATAAATAAATAAATAAATAAATAAATAAACATTTAGCTTAATTAGATTATTTTATCGAATATCTCTATAAAAAATCACAATAAATAAAATATAAATAAAACACAACTTCGACCCCTTGGTAAGTAGCTTCAACACGTTTGTTACAGATAATTATCAAAATTAACAGTAGATACAAAAATATATTTAATAACACACCCAGACACGGAACAAACACGAAACACACAAATATTTGTCCCGGGTGGGAATCGAACCCACGACTCTTGGGACCGTAGGTAGGATAAACCAACTATGTAGGAACTCAGGTCAGTAACCACTGCTCCACCGAGCCAGTCAAACAATGAGCACTAAAAATCAAAATTAACACGTCATGTATTTGGTTACAGACCGTAAGGCGAAAGATCGATTTCGGGGGTTATGTCGTAAATCGGAACAATCTCCCAACATGGCCCTTCTGTCATGATTTTGTCTCGCAACAAAAGGTAGGTGTCCCACACAACGGCTATTCATTGGGCCACGAAGCGAAACGACCACGTAGGGTTGCCAACGACAATGAGATTTTTTTTTTCTATGTGTTAACGATGATGGTTTAGTGTAGCCTTTTCTTCACTGGACTTGCGGGGGAGCGGATGGCCCTCATCTATACTAATATTATCAAGCTTGTAGGATGGCGGGAGCGCCGCTTTTGAGACAGACACCCGTCTGGGATCTTCACTGGATGGTGCTGTGTGGCGGGGAGTTTGGCTAGATTTATGAAGTAATGTTTGTTGCGTTCGAGTGATGTTGCAGTCAGCTCAATCAAACCCCGCCACACAGCACATTGAAGATCCCAGACACCCACCCAAAAGCGGCGCTCCATCCTACAAGCTGAAGAGTTTGTTTGTTTGTTTGAACGCGCGTATATTATTAGAATTGAAAAAATATTTTTGTGTTGCATACCTTTTACCGAGGAAGGATTGAGGCTATATAACATTACGCTGCGATCAAAAACTGCCAGCAAAGAAACAATGGAAAATGTATAAAAAATGGGGGAAAACGTGGCACAGCTAGTGTATTCCCTTTTATTGTAAGCGAATTTTTTTTTTAGTTGATATGTCGTTATGATACCTTGCTTTTTCGTTTTGGCCCAGAAAAAAAGTTAGGTGGATTTGGTAGGAATTAAAAGTATATTGCAAATAAGATTTTATTTTTTTAAATTCTCAACCTTACTTGACGACCGGGTCAGTCAGGTTTTCGGGTGTCACGTTCGCATAAAATATATATATTTTTTAATTCTTGCCAAACTCATCACCGGGTAACGTTTTCGGTTCAGGTTTGGAATAAACCGAAATAAACGTTTTAACTTTGAATATTTTCAAATTTGAAATTGACGCTTTAACGGTAAAAGAAAACATCGTGAGGAAACCTGCACACCTATGAAGAAATTCTTAGATTGTGTAGTCAACCAACCCGCACTTGGCCAGCCTGGTTAACTAAGGCCTTGTCGCCCTAGTTTAGGGTAGGCCTGTGCCCCAGCAGTGGGGGCATTGGGCTGATGATGATGATGATGAAACGCTTTAAACCTTGGACAAATTTCTAAGTACATGATAGATATTGCTTTGTAATAGTATACTATTGCTAAATAAGTACCCTATTGATTTAGTTCGATAAAGCAGTCAGACAACAAGCTTTATTTTTACCTAAAGGTCCTTGACCTACCAAGTGGCTACCTTGTAAATAAAGAACTACCTACAATGAATTAAATATCAATTTCAACTGGATACCTCCACGCGTTTCTGAGAAAAGTAATCTTGACAGGCGAAAATACAGGATCCTATAAACGATTACTTTTTTGTTCTGTACGATTTAAGACTTTCGCGTTCCATTACACTAAATAATAAGTACGCTATTTATTCTGCAAAAAATATTTAATACGTTTTCTTCATTTTTCGAAGATTTTAGTCTCTCAGTTATTTTGTGTTTCTATTTTTGTAACTGTGTGAGAATATGCTAAACGAATATGTTTTTTTTTCTTTCTTAAAGCATTAAAAGACTGGTGTACATTAAAAACTTACAAAAAATCTTCTCAAATTGAAAGAGTACAAATGAAATTGATGCTGAATTGCAGGGTGGGTTGGTAATGTGCATGTCCGTTGAAAAAATAAAGATTGACGAGCTAAATGTGAGACTCAACCTGTAAATAACGCGTATAATATTATAGTAGCATTTAGTATTCTATGATACTAACACGCTTCTCACGACCCTTCTCAGCAATGTTGTATCACTGTCTCGTCTCGCTAATGTGGATGGATTAGATAAATGCTATCAGCCTTAAGTTTAAATATAAAATATTTCACAACATTACATACATTGATCTGATCCTAAGTAGCTTAAGCACTTGTGTTACGGGTATCAGAATCAACAGTGGATACACAAATATACTTAAATATATTTAATAATACACCCAGGCTCAGAACAAACACCGATGTTCGTCACACAAATATTTGTCCCGAGTGGTAATCGAACCCACGACTCTTAGAACCGTATAGTAAACCTGGGTCACTAACCACTGATCCACCGAGCCAGCCAGTTTAATCTGTAGGTTTTATTTATAGTAGATTAACCAATGTTTTGCACTCGATAAGTACCTTATTCTTTGTACTCATATTTGGATCTCACTACCGCTTACCATCAGGTGGAGTGAGGTCATCTTGTTAGCCTCTTTATAAAAAAAAATATAAAAGTACATAACTAAATAAATGGTCAAGGAAAACATCGTGAGGAAACATGCACATCTGTGAAGAAATTCTAAGGTTGTGTAGTCGACCAACCCGCACGCTGATCAAGAGCGGGTGGGTGGTCAATGAAAAGGGCCTTATCGCCCTAGTTGAGTGTAGGCCCCCAGCAGTGGGGACGTATATGGGCTGATAATGATAATGATGACCTACTATGTATTTTTGTTCTCTGCCCAGACGATACGGACGTGATCTTTCCGCTCCCCCGCCAGTTTGGTGAAGCTGCAAAGCCGTCAGAGGCCACCAGCTACCTACGTCCGTCCAAAAACAAAAGTTACACAATGAATTTTACCAGTGCGTCTTAAAAATGTGGCCGAACTGTTCTGATTATTTCTCAGTAGGCACATAATGTCGAATTGGGATTCGCAGCCCTACTGCAGTAAATCGAGCGTAGATGCTATCGGAGTCCCGGGTGGGAGTCATTAAAATGATATTTGCTTTCCATATCGGCACCAAATTGTCGCTGCCGCGGGTGCTAATGCTTCTGCAAGCAATCATAGCTCCTGAACTTCAAATAGGTTACTACCGAAGTTTGGTTGGTGAAAGTATACAAAGCCACATCGAAGCCAAAAATAAACTACTATGTAGAAGTGTTCGTAATGTTGGCAACACTTCATTTGCGGTCTTGGTAGCGCAATATTTAAATAAATAATTCGATTACCCTGGTATAGAGGAAGAATTTGACAAGGAAAAGAACTTGTACAGGCTTTTCTATTATGTGTGTAGTTGAAAAGGAATGAATTCATAATTTTATTATTCAATGAACATTAATATGAATACCTTACTTACTACAAGTGCTAAATGTGTTCCAGGGCTTCTGAGAAATATAAAAAACTTGGTTTATATTTTTAAATTTTATTAACGGAAATTAATGTTTTTACGGAAATATTTTGAAAAGTTATTATTATGTTATTATAAAAATATCACAGGAAAAGCATTGATTTGCTAATCATCATCATCATCATCTTCGCGTTTTCCCGGTTGCATCCTTGCGGAGCCCGGGTTCCGCTTTCCTACTCCTAACTCTCCACTTCGCACTTTCTTCGGCATCCTTTACGGAGAGTACGTTAGCACGCAAGTCATCCACTACGACGTCAAGCCAGGCCTTCTTGGGCCTTCCCCAAGAAGGCCTGGCTGGGAAAAGCATTGATTTGCTAATGTTTTAGATTAATAAAAGTCCCCTATTATCAATATTATTACCAGCTTTTATTATACTTGTGTTACCATTTTACTAAACTACATAAATCTTTTGTATATCAACATTCGGGCATTCTAATAATACGTGTCAAGCTGATGTAGGTCAGCTTTAGACTACAAAAGGAATTTATGAAATTAGATGAAATTCTTTAAATAAATTTTAATTAGACTTGCGTTTATACTGATAATAATGTTAAAAGCGTGTTTACTCAAAACTTTCTCGCGTGATTGTTTCATTTAACTACTAACTGAGTAATTAGGGCACGCCTAATTAAAATTCAAATTGATTTTGTTCGTTTACCTATATTACGCTAAGTTATATTTTAACTCATAAGTAGGTTGTTTTTTTTGTATTTTTCATAAGGTTCGCGCTAGTTTAGGGTAGGCCCATGCCCCAGCTGTGGGGGCTGATGATGATGATGATGATGATTTTTAGTTACAAGGTAGGTTTATACACACTTACACTTTATTTCGACTACACTATCAGTTCAAACATCAATTCATACGAAAATGTCATTTTATTTACTTTAAGAAATATAATATGTACTTGTTCAATTTATTTTAAATAGATGACACAAACAAGCTGTCATTTCAATAATTACATTATGGTATTTCTAGAAACGGTGCTACTATTTACTGGCTAAAAATCACCTATTTACGGGTAATAAGTATTTTTGTCGTTAATTATATTTGTAAAACCAAAACGAATAACGTATTCATTTTCAGTTAACCATCGCTTTACAATGAACTATTTACAATAAAATATGTATGTGTGAATGGTGGATTATGGCATTCGATTATAAATTACTTTATTCCCTATAAGCTCATAGAAATATCATATCACTGCGCTAAGCAAACAAATACGTACAAAATTTGTTTTTTATTCATATTATAATAAGATTGCTACATTTGATCATAGCCAAAGCTAATTTTATCGAATGTTTATTTTAGTGAAAAGCAAATTCGCCCAATTCCGAGTAGGTAAGGGAATCTAGGTAAATCAACACTAAAGGATATCGAAAAAACGCCAATGGCGCACGAATCGAGATAAGAAGACGTAAATGGTTGCCAGAGAAATTGCCTTCCTTCGATAATGCCTAGGAATTTCTCTTACAACGGTCGAGTGCCTAACGAGGCCGCGTAAAACGACCTTACCTTTATTTCAGACTCCACATGTTTGATGTTTATTTAGATTTACTTGTTTACCGAACGGCTAGATGTATAACAGTATTGGTAAAGTTCTGTTAAAAATTGTATGTCTTTTTACTGATCTGCTAATTATTATAAGCTAGTAACCCACAATTTTTCACATAAAAACCTTCCCCTTGAATAACTCTATCAATAAAAAAAAAGCCAACCCAACTACTGTGGGGGATGGTGGAGATGAGATGTCAGGCCCCGTGGACAAAGTAACAGTATCAAAACGATAACGAAGTTCGAAAAGAATAAAATGTATGGGATTGACATTAGACGCGAAATCATGTGGTCTTTTCGAACTGCGTTATCGTTTCGATATTGTTACTTTGTCTAAGACCCCTGGGACTCTATCTACATTGAGACCATGGCATATTGGGCAGAGGCCCAGGAGCAGCGGCTGGCATTTATCATCGTTTTCCCAGTCGCCGGGGAGTCCTAGAGACCAACAGAGAACTGCCCTTTCCTGGTGATACAGCATAAAGCATATAACCGAAATAAAAAGTTGGTATTTGTTATTTATATGTTAAATTTGATCTAACAAAGTGTTGTTAGGCATGTTGCCTAGTGAGGCATGTCCTTTGAATTTGATATTTTAATTATTATATACATTGATTACTCGTCAATTTACAGAAACCTGTAGACTTTAATTATAACTGCGCGTGTATTGAGTTTAATTGAATATGTTCAAGGAAAATCTCTAGGCTAGACCAATTATATGGAATTTGATTGAAATAGGTAAAACACATGCTGTTAGTAACTATACGTTGTCAAATTATTTTACTCTTAACCACATCGCACATTATCAAGATAATAATAAATAATGTGTCCGACCAAGTGTGTGCGCAAACACAAGTGCACTCTCTGTTCCCTCTCATAGTTCGGTGAGACGGTAATCCGAAATGACCCATGAAAGATCAGGCGTAGGACCACCGGCTTGACGTGCTTTCCGAGGCACGGGCGTGCATCAGCCAACTTCCGAACTCCGGGCAGAGTATTTTTTTTACAGAAAAACTTACACAATTTTTTTCCAGCCGCGGTATGCCAAATCATGTAAAGTTTAACATCTGTATTTCAATTGTACATATTTATATCGGTGACTATCTCTCTCTTTGTATCTACCCGTCACCTCAATTTGGATTCGTTGTTACCAAAACCAGAAGTTGAAAGAAATGCCTACCACTAGCGGGATGAAATGCGTAATGGATTTGATTCCACCGTGATACTTACCGCACACTGCGGTTCATTCGCCGTTATCTTATCTCGTTCAGCTCTGAACTATGCTGTCTAACTTAGGGCCTGACCACACACAGGTGGATTGGCTTCAAAGCGAGGCGGGCGCGAGCTAATCGCCGCAGCTTTTGTTTTAGTTTTGTATTCGCGTGGACCTTTGCAGCCAGTGTAGTAACGCCCTTTTTACAAGCTTTTATTTAACTTGCAATGTATGTATGTATGTATGTATGTTTGTGTGTTCGGGTGGAATTTTATAACTCAATTTTAAGGCACTTGCCCTCAACCGATTGAGCTAAAATTTTGCATGCACGTGTATATCCGATGACAATGCAATATTATTATGACATGGAGCTGATCTGATGATGAAGTCGGAAGATAGCCATAGCAACTCAGTAATTAAATAACATAACCACATCGAGTTTGGGCTCATTTCATTCGACTAGATGAGTACTTTGGTGCTAGATAGTAACCAAGGTCTGATGATGGAGCCGGAAGACAGCCAAAGGAACTCAGTACTTAAACGACACAACCAAATCGAGTTTGGGCTCGTTTGATTCGCCTAGATGAGTACTTAGATGCTAGATGGTAACCAGGGTCTGATGATGGAGCCGGAAGAGATGCGTTGAATGAGATGAACAGACTTAGGAACTTACAAGGTGAAAACTAAAAAGTATAAAATAAATTAAGGTAAAAAAATATTTAAAAACAAGCTTTTATTTAAATGCGCTAAAAAGAAAAAAATAAACTTTTACACTATAACTTTACTGTCAACTTATAACATTTCAAATTCAACATATTTGACACAATTTATATGTTTTAAAAGCTTGTCGCGAGATTTAAGTACTCGTATTTACTTTCTTAGTTTAAAATTTTTAATAGGCAGGTATTTTAAAACTTGCTTTTAAAATTACGAGTAGGTACTTAAATCTCGCGACAAGCTTTTAAAACATATAAATTGTGTCAAATATGTTGAATTTGAAATGTTATAAGTTGACAGTAAAGTTATAGTGTAAAAGTTTATTTTTTTCTTTTTAGCGCATTTAAATAAAAGCTTGTTTTTAAAGATTTTTTTACCTTATTTATGGATTAGTTAGTACTACGGTTCGTCCGTGACCATAAATGGTGTGAGCCATTCGAAACGTCGAAAAGTTTGGCTGTTTTCCCGCAGTAGAACGATTTTCCTTCAGTAGTACTCTCTTATCATGCTAGTTATTTCGCGTAAAAAATAAACATAAGCAAAGTTTATTTTTTACACGAAATAATTTTAAATTTTTTCGAGAAATTATCTTCCAATTTGTATGCTTAAGAAGCTATAGTAGTTTAAGAGAAGTGAAGTAAACAGGTAGGTACTGTAGCGCTACCATGATTTTAAAAGTTACGGACTCGATATCGCCTACGTAAATACGTCTATGAAAAACTACACGTGCAGCGCCCCTGGTGGTTACGCTAAGAACTAAAATCGGACGTATGAAAAAAACAACTCGATAGGTTTTTAACGTACGTAAGTTTTCGATAGCCAACTCATGGTACCGCTACTGCTTGTCGCATGAAATTGATGATTAAAGCTAAAGAATCTCAACGTCCTATGTAATAAAGCTGTTCGAACGTGCTTTCGAGTTTCGTTTATCCCTTTTGTAAAACCGGTATTTATTGATTTCAATAAAAAAAACTGCACAAATATTTTTTCATACTAAGATCACTTTACTGCTGGAAAACAACCACTAAAATTTCACGGTGTAGTTAATACTATTGACTCATTTTTAATGTTCTTTTGAATTACTTATGTGTATACAGAATTGCAAGTCTGAATTAATAGCGCTAAAACTTAGTTTAAAGAGACTTACTGATTCCTAATTATCATCACCACGAACGTATAGACATTTCTCCAAAGGTCTACCTGGAAGATAATCACACCAAACGAATATTTATTATGGTGATTTTAGATTTTTTTTGACTCTAAACTAATTAACGGGATAAAGGCACCGATTCAACTTAAATCCCTTTAACGAACAAATTCACGGGTTGTAGGTTTAACTCGGAAACAAAAAGGTTGAAACAATGCCGAAAAGAAAAACTCACTCCTGTTCTTACTCTATTGAGAACAAGAAAGGAAAAAGTTATGTAAACGCTAAAGTTATTCGGGAAAATTCTACCGTAAGTAAGTACTTTGGGATTTCGATGAAAGAATTAGCCATTATTATAACCAGTTCACCCGTGATTATGGCGCTGAACTGACCAGGTCACCCGTGATCATGGTGCTTGCAACAGTGCCGGAATATCGGGAGCTCATTAAAACAAAACAACATGGTAAATTTCCAGGACACTTTCAGTTTTCTAATGTGTGTAACCATGACAGTTTAAAATTTAAAAAAAAGAATTAGGACCGCCTATTAGTGCCCTCAGACGAAATCTCTATTGAGCCATTATGAAGGAATCGTAGTAGTCCGATGTAGATAGCAGGTGGAAGAATTTAAAACTATATCGCTATTTGTATGACATTACCAACTGAAATGCGGTACAGTTAGTTGAAATTGTAACTTCCCTAATTATAAATTATTAATTCCAAAGTGACTCTGTGTTTGTGTTGTATTGTTTATTGAACCGATTTCAAATGAAAACTGGTGCAGAAATGGTCAAGAAACTGAGAAAAGGTTACTACATATTTATATGCTATTATAGTGTGCGTACTCTGCAGCATTGATTGTTGACACATTTATTAGGTCAATATATTTTTATTGCACAGTTTGCCCAAAAGACAAAGAATTCCTTTAAACTTCACTCAGTTATTATTTTAAGTCAAATCAGTAATCGATAACCACGCATGAAGAAGTTGATGGATGTGGAAGAAGCGAAAGTGGAGTGCCAGGACCGTAGCACATGGCAGGAATTTATCCCAGCCTCTGGTGATTCAATGTATGTATGTATGTATACGTAAAAAGCGTCGATGGCCGAGTGGTTAAGGTAATTGCTAGCATGTGAGAGGTCGCCAGTTCAAACCCCGCCACGTGCCACTGCGTCTTGAAATTTGAAATTCATATGTACGATTATTTGACGCTTTAACGGTGAAGGAAAATATCACACCTGTGAAGAAATTTCAAAGGTTGTGTAGTCGACCAACCCGCACTTGGCCAGCGTGGTTGACTACTAAGGCCTTATCACCCTAGTCAAAGTAGGCCAGTGCCCCAGCCGTGGGGACGTATATGGGCTATTGATGATAATAAATAAATATTACACAACATCACATACATTGATCTGATCCCGTGGTAAGTAGCTTAAGCACTTGTGTTACGGAAATCAGGATCAACAGTGGATACACAAATAAACTTAAATATATTTCATATTACACCCAGACACGGAACAAATACCGATGTTCGTCACACAAATATTTGTCCCGAGTGGGAATCGAACCCACGACTCTTGGAACCGTAGGTTTTGAACCTGAGTCACTAACCACTGTTCCACCGAGCCAGTCAAATGATGATGATGATGATGATCATCATCATTATGTTTGTCTACATCTACATCTACACTAATATTATAAAGAGGAAAGATTTGTATTTTTGTATGTTTGTAATGAATAAACTCAAAAACTACTAGACCAATTGCAATAATTTTTTCACCATTAGAAAGCTGCATTATTCAGAAGTAACATAGGCTATATAATATCAGGCCATATAGTTGTGGAGCAGTAACCGAAAATGTTTGAAAAACGGGGGAAAAGTATCGTTTCTGAGGCCTTCCGTGGCGTGCGCTGAGCATATAGTATGTTATATTTTGTAACTATTTTCTTTCTCACCATTAACATCTAGCTTTCCAATGACTTCCTAAGTTCACGGTAATATTAATTACATTTTCCTTTTCATGAACGTGAAGCATCAAATTATACGCCTTTGAAAACAGCAGAAATAATATTAATTTACTCGTACTGAATTACCCGGCTCCGTGCCTTGTTAGCTCATTACTACTCCTATATGTTGTCTTTCCATAATAATTAACAAATTCTCATATTCGCATGTTTGGTATTGTTTTAATAAATGTTGACTAAAGTTAAAATGTATTCAAGCTGAAAACTACATGGGTACTGTTATACACCGTGAAATTTTAGTGGTTGTTTTCCCGTGGCAGAACGATTTGCCTTTAGTAATACTATCGAATCATGCAAATAATTCATCGAAAAAAAATATTTTTTTTTTCAAATTTTCAAAATAATAATTTTCCAACTCGAAAACGAGAGAAGCTATCGTTGTTTTTGAAGATGTGACGTATTCAGGTACTGCTTGCTACATGAAATCGATGCTTAAAGCTGAAGAAGATCGACACCCTAAGTCATAAAGCGGTTCGAACGTGCTTTCGAGTTTCGGTTAAACCTTTCGTAAAACCGGCATTTATTGATTTTAACAAAAAAGAACTGCACAGATCTATTGTGCTACTAAGATAGAATCATTTTGCTCTGGGAAAACAACCACAAAAATTTTACGGTGTACAATTGTAATAGAAATTTACTCCTATATATTTCTTGTTATTTGAAATAGGAAATGATTTATTTCATCGTAATGCACATTGCAATTTCAACTTTACAATGCTCTTAACTTTGTTTCAAGTATGTTTAATTGATTTTGGTTTTTAAAATATAATAGGTACATGCTTATAAAAAAAAAATCTTTATTTGAATAACAGATTTACAATGGAAAAATCAATGTGGAAAGTAAAATTAAATGCATATCACTATATTATCAGAGGTTCCCAAACTAGGTCAGACCTGTCACTTGGGAAACCAGTTTTCCATTAAAAAACATTATGTATGTTATAAATCTTTCCTGTTTATAATGATAGTATAGAAGTTTTTTGTCCATTAACAGCGGTGCCAAACCAAATTTTTAAAACAACGAAGCACCCTGTGTTTTTCTGCATGAAATACAAACACCACCTTCAAAAACATATCAGATTCCTACCCAGATAAGTACAAATATTATTATTTTATTTTTGTTATTCTATTAGGTATCTTTTGAGATGACACGAGATCCTAAATAAAACATTGTGTTTGAATAGTATGTATTTTGATATTCATAAGCTAATGCCTAATCGTATGAAAAACTAAGCTACCTACTTTTAAACTTTTACTTTGGTGTTAAGGGTTATGAATTAAAATATTTTTTTTGTACTTACATTTATTTTATTCAATGTGTGCACAATTAACGAGTAGCTCTGGATTATCATTTAGTTTTTACAACTTACGATAAAGATTCTTAGTACAGGTTACATTTCCTTAATTTAGTATACAGATGGATATACTGCAGTTTGAAATAAGACAATTTTATTTGAAACTTTTGACTACCTATGTAAATCAATTTTATATCTGGCTGTTTAGAAATTTGATCTGCAATTTCAACAAGAGCAGTTTACGATATATTTTTTGCAGTTTTATTTGAAAAAAAAAATATAATTTTTTAAAAAATATATCCATTTAAAATACCTTTAAAATAAACATCAACTTTTATTTTTAATATGATTTCATATGATAACAAAAAAATAGATCGTAATTAAAAAATTATGTACGCAACATGTATGAAGTTCATTAAAATGATTAATATGTTTTCCAATACTAAAACATTTTACACAAAAATATAAATATCTTATTATATACGTACAAGATAAAAATGCTAACCAGATCGTATTTACAAAGTCTATGAAACTGCTTTTCCTCTAATTAATAAACCTTCTTACTAGCTACATGTAACCTGGAAGCACACAGAAATATGGATAGATACAATTTAGTTACATTTTATAATACAATTTGGTATTACAATCCATACAAATGCCATCGGATTTTTTAGAACGCTTGGATCAAAAAAATTTGTACGAAATGATAAATGAAGCGCTAAATCGTTTAAAATTTCCACCAATTTTCGTAGTATTTAAACTCTATAGCATAGAATATTATCAGTATAAAAAAATAGAATATGACCTTGTCATATTATGCGACGTCATAATTTATTTTGTAGAAAAAAAAACATTGAATAGGTACTTAGTTGCCGACACACGTCTAACACATACCTCTAATTATTAAAAAAGAAACGCTTTATAAAATGACAAAAACATCTAACTCACAATATTGCGTCAGTTAAAAACATACGAAACTCGCACACTCGGCTTATCCAAACAAATTTAGCGAAAAACCTTTCATAAACCTGAATGGTGTTTAAACGAGTGTGCACAAAGCCATAGATCGTATCGCCCCGGCATTCGAGCTGGACATTACGTCATCATCATAAAATATTTCGCCCGTTTCGAAAAGAAACAATCTTTACAGCGCATCGGGAGCTACAATGTTTTTTACAACTGCTGGCGAAATAACTTTTCCGCGAATTAAATTTGCATTAGCCTCCTTTTGTTTGCCTTCTCTTGGTACTTTAGCAACATTGATACTATATCTTTTAAAGAACCTAAACTTAAAAGTACGAAATTGTATAATCTTTAGTCCATAATACATTATGTATCGAGGTTTTGTAGCAACAAGAAATCAATATTTGAGATAAAAACGTTGTCCAATCTTACAAAATACTTATAAACTAAACACAAATTAAATAGAATTACAAAACCGATGTTATTACTACGTACGTTGACAGTCAGCGCTAAAGTATGCTATAAAACCAAGGCGGATTCATTTTAGACCTTACATTTAGTAACAATGTTGATACGCTAAACGTTGCAGCTTAACAGGTAGAAAATCAAATTGAAGCAACTTTTTATACACACGGGACATAAAATACAATGGAACTTTAAAATTTTTACTAATATAACTTTCATTTCTGGTACTTACATTGTTGCATTACATTCGAAGTTCAACTCAAATAGCAACGTCATATTGTTACAATTCTGCTTTTATACGATGCCTAAATTTTATTGTCGCAAACAATGCTTATGCCACTTGATCTTCTAGTTTCTAAATCTTGCCGTATTCTGGTCCTCTCATTTAGTTACATTGTCCGGGATATGTTTTTCTCTTCTAATCAACACTATACACATATATTACAAGTTGAGTTTTTGTTCTGTTCAGGTTATAGGCGTACAAGAGCCTTCGTAACACTTGAGACCTGGCTCGCAGGTCCCCCTGAAGCCGCCACAGTCCTCTCCTAGCGTCCTTGCGCATACTTTACAGCATCTGAAAGAAAAAAAAATATTGTTAAAGATTTCTGATGAGATCTTGAAACGGAGATCCGCTAAATGTTCTTTAAAGCGCCGTATAATGCTATGCTATGCGTTTGATCGTGAGATGATATCTCTCCTTACTACTCAATACAAACTTTTGGCCGCATTAGGGACCGCTCAAAGATGCCCTAAGCCGAAGTCGAGCCCCGTTAGGGGGCACCCTCAGGAAAACGTCGTTTAAATTTATTAGGGGTGAGAGCCATCCGCTCTCCCGCTAGTCCGGTGATGATGACGAAGCTCCTCCAAGCCATCATCGAATGTCAGTAAAAAAAAAACAGTGATGATATTTAGCAAAGTTGGAGGGCTTGGGCCAAAGAAGGTTTCTGAAACACAATTAAACCCGGTAGGTGACACTGCTAATAAGCGTTATCCCAAAAATAGGACTGAGGGATAGTTTTTATAAAAATTAAGAAGACCACAGATTCTATTTGGCTTCGTGCTTGTGAGGAGCGAAATATCGTTTCCTCTTGTCCGCCATTAAAGGAAATGTAATAAAAAAAGAATGGTCAACTGAATTAGGGTAAAGCAGCCAATCACAGGAGAGATTAATCTAATTCGTTTTGCACAAGTGTGAATTCAATAAATTATCACAGTTTGACGAGACAGTAACCCGTTCAAATTTGACCTGCCCTTGGAATCGAACCTCGGACTGCTCATTCTTAACTCGGCACTTGCTCGCAATGGATCAACGATGCAGCCAACAGACATTACACTGTACACAAATATTTTCATGTACGTTGATAACCTCTCTTAGTTAACAACCCATTGTAATCTATACAACTAAATAAAATTGAAGTGTCTGCTATATTAAAATCCGAAATTTTACTAAATGGGTATGATTGATGATTCTTTATCGAGTGAGTACCAATAATAAAAAACCAATTTAAACATTTTTGTCTGTCTGTCTGTTTATTTCCGCTAATCTCCGAAATAGCTGGACCAATTTTGACGGGACTGTCACTAGTTAACAATTATCACTAATTTTACAAGGTACATTCATCATCGAACATTGCTGCCAAATCCATTTCCACGCGGATGAAGTCGTAGGCGGTCGCTAGTATATCTATATAATAGTAAAGTGGGTTCACATAAACTATTTATGAGCTTCTACAAGTTTGGTAGGAATAAAACGTACAAAGTAAGTATGGACCATTAAAAACGTTAAAGTGATTGGCTCTACTTCAGCTGATTTTACAGTCTTTGTAATATTTGGACGCTTTATCACAGGATCGTTTAAGAATATGGATGTAACTCAACTGGTACATGGTATTACTAGCGTTTGAAATTGGTTATTCAGATTATTTCATTCAAATATTTCAATCTTGCTGGCTGCTGCAGACATTCTGCCCGGTACGGTTCAGCAAACTAAGAATTGATGTTAATCCTTCCTCCTAATATAAATTATAAATAAACTAGCGACCCGCACTTGCTTCGCTTTGGGTATATTATGCATGTATTATACATACATATACACATAACAGTATCCAAATCCGTTGCGTAGGTTTCAATATATTAAGTATACACAGGGGCAGACAAAGGTAAACGACTTTGTTTTAAAAATGTAGTGATGTTTTCAAGTATTACGTATGAACACAAAGGCCGAGAATAGCTTTTTTCTTTGTGGTTAATGATATTTGTAAGATTTGAGACTTTTGCGTTGCATTACACTAAATAATACGTCGCAGTCGCTCGCGACCACGACTGGTGTAACCCAGTCGAAACGTCGGGCAGTAAGTAGCTATGTAATTTGCTACTCCTAATAACACGAAGGCCGAGCATAGTTTTTTTCTTTGTGTTAATGCTATTTGTGTTTAAAATACCAGTTAGGTTTTTACGCCTCTATAGGGCAGCGTGTGCAGTGTTTATAAATTCGCCATTTATTTTATTTCGATACATTCGATTCGATTATTTCGAGCGATTGGACCAAATAACCTTTCTAAATAATAAAAAACCAAACAAATATACAAAAATACATACAAGCGAATTGAGAATTTCCTACCTTTAAGTTAAAAATAAACTTTAAGTTGCCTGCAAATATTTAACCATTGTATTAAGCTCAGCTGTGCAAGCTTATCGTTTGCCAGTTCCAAAGGAGTATTAAAAGTACAAAGTTAGTAATTGTATTGTCGTTTGTTTATATCTAGAAATCAGGCGGGCGGAACAAGTTTCATGACGGAAGTTTCGAGATTGCATTAGCTGTTCGGTCGGCTTCCTTATTTTGAAGTTCACGGGTAGAGTTTAGTTAAGTGGATCAGACCCTAGCGTAGGTAGGCTAGTAAAGTTTCCGAGTAAAAACCATTGGCAATATAGTTAATTGACAATCTGTTTCGGTTCGATGAAATAGGGATCAAAGTGTTGTTTAGGGTCCTGTACCCTAAGTTGGTATTAGATCCCATCAATATGAATCAGATGTCGCTATGTAAGTCTGTCTCTGTCGTGGAACAAGCCCATTATGTAGTGTCATTTTCACAGATGACGTATTTCTAATAAAACGAATTTTACGGATTAAACTCGCGTGTATTGATATACTAAATATTATTTAGAGATCCGACGTTTCGAGCTCTTTACAGCGCTCATGGTTACGGGCAAGCCTGACCAATGAATATCAATACACGC
Source organism: Maruca vitrata (assembly GCA_039566165.1). Lineage (NCBI taxonomy): Eukaryota > Metazoa > Arthropoda > Insecta > Lepidoptera > Crambidae > Maruca > Maruca vitrata. The sequence goes on along the minus strand of CM076923.1, from coordinate 4,518,092 downwards.
GAGTTTAATCCGTAAAATTCGTTTTATTTCAAATGTGTAGTGCTCGCGCAAATAAAAATAGACAATACTATGACGTTTTTCTGTTTTAATTATAGCTAAGAAAATCACATAGTCACAAAATATAAAAAAAAATCATTTCTAAATAAACATTTGTTGTTTAATTTGAATATTAATAAATAATAAACATAAAACAAAGATAACAAACAACGAAGAAAAAATAAACACGTTTGTACTCGATTGTTAGCAATATAGTTTTCAAAATTACTTCATAACAAGACTTTTTCAAGGGGTTTAAATAAATAACATGACCCTTTCATGTATTCGTGGTGTTCCATATAGGGCTCTTCCATAATATATGGTATGGTTAACCCAGAAAAGGGCGGGGGCGTGACTATTTGACCCAAATACTATCTTTTCCCAGCGAGAACACTTAATGTACGAATGTGATTTGTTATTTTTAGAATATAACATTCGCATTTTATTCCCCTTAGAATCAAGTTACTCCAACTTAAAGTGACCTAAGCTAGTAACCACAAAACAGCATATTCAAACGGACTAAATTCTACTAAAGTCAATAAATAATCATTCACAAATCACATACTTTGTTCAGATTTCATGCTAATTTTTCTATTTGTGAGTTACGGGTGTCAATTAAATGTCTAAAAATACCTATAATTGTTCATTGAGTTTTTCAGGGTTAATTGGTCCATTTTAAGGACGAAGAGGTTACATTCCCCGCCGCTGTGATATTCAAAAGGATTTTCCCCGAGTAAAAAAAAAGGAATTCTGCCCCATGTCGTTCTGTCTCGAGCTATCGCTTATAAATTAGTCTTCACTCTTTCACTTCACGAAATTTATTACATTGTTCTAGCAAGTCTCTTATTTCTTTCACCTGTTTCGGTCTATAACTGTTGATTGTAAACTCACGTGCACACTTTTGCAACGGTCTCCAGTCTTGGTTACGTTACTATAGCGAGATTAATACCCAAATTTTAAAGGGGTCCTTCAGTATTTCTCACTTTACACACTAGGCACTGCTCTATGTCCGATCCATATCGACGCAGAGTGGTCCGCGACAAGCCAGCTTCTCCTGTCACCTATTTCCATTTTCTATTGGTAATTAAGAAAAAGGAAAGAAATATAGAATTACATTTTCTGCCTCTGCATCTACCTATGTAATACTAACCTACAAGGGTCCCACACCACGATCCCCAGCCCGGGGCAGCCGCTCGGCTCCAGCACCTCGCACTCGCGGGGGTTGCACACGCAGTCCCACCCCCGCACCGCGCCCGCCAGCACCAGCACCGCCAGCATCCCCAGCCAGCGCCTACCCTTGGACATAGTGTATCTCACATCACCCGCGCACTACGCACAGCGGTACCTTGTCGAAGTCGCATCGTTGAAAAGACCGCGCCCATCACATGATGTAGGCTTCTGTCTATGTCTCTGTTTGTCTCTGCCTCTGTCTCTGTCTCTGCCTCTGCTTCTGTCTCTACCTCTATATCTGTCTCTGCCTCTGCCTCTGCCTCTGCCTCTGCCTCTGCCTCTGCCTCTGCCTCTGCCTCTGCCTCTGCCTCTGCCTCTGCCTCTGCCTCTGCCTCTGCCTCTGCCTCTGCCTCTGCCTCTGCCTCTGCCTCTGCCTCTGCCTCTGCCTCTGCCTCTGCCTCTGCCTCTGCCTCTGCCTCTGCCTCTGCCTCTGCCTCTGCCTCTGCCTCTGCCTCTGCCTCTGCCTCTGCCTCTGCCTCTGCCTCTGCCTCTTCCTCTGCCTCTGTCTCTACCAATTCCTCTGTCTATGTCTCCTGTCTATGTAATACTAACCTACAAGGGTCCCACACCACGATCCCCAGCCCGGGGCAGCCGCTCGGCTCCAGCACCTCGCACTCGCGGGGGTTGCACACGCAGTCCCACCCCCGCACCGCGCCCGCCAGCACCAGCACCGCCAGCATCCCCAGCCAGCGCCTACCCTTGGACATAGTGTATCTCACATCACCCGCGCACTACGCACTGCGGTATATTGTCCGACACGCATCGTTGCACATTTGGTTGGATACTATCGCGATGCTGGCATTTCTGCAACAAGGAGAAATAAAAAGTTAAATTAATATCACGCATGACATACATCGATCTGATACACATCTTATTTAAATTCATTATTATAAAAAAAAATAAGGCGTCCGACTTATTTCGGCCATGGCGGCCGATCTCAATTGAGATCAGCCAAGTGCGCAGGACATATTATTGTGCACAATTGTGCGCGCAAACACAAGTGCACTCTCTATTCCCTTACTCTCATAATTCGGTGAGACGGCAATCTGACATGACCGATGAGAGATCGGGCGCAGGACCACCGGCTTAACGTGCTTTCCGTGCAGCACGGGCGTTCAACCGCCAACTAACTCCGGGCTGAGTAATTTCATTACAGAGAAACTCACAAAAATTTTGCCCGACCGGACTCAAACCGGGGACCTCTCGGTCCTAACGCAGTACTTGCTACCAATAGACCAACGAGGCAGGTATTATTAAGATACGGGAAAAGGATTCATCACACAAACATTTGTCCTGGACTTGTGGGACGATGATTTGTGGGATGGAACCCACGAATCATGGTGCAAGAGATGGGGCTATTAAGTGATTATTACTGTTGTTGTTTATTATCTGAGTTTTCTAAGTATTGTTCTTCATACTTTGAATGTGTAAAACCGTGTAGGTTTACAAAATGATCATGTCAAAAAATCAAAAAATCGAAAAGTTTTTATTGGAACATAAAGGGTACATAATAAAATAGGATGTTAGATAACAACTGCGGTAAATAGTTTGTAAAACTGTGGTGCAGGTGCTAACGCCCACCTCTGATCAAGTATGTCCGTTCAGTCAGGCATGAATGTGAATTTTTTCAATTTTTAATGAACAAGTAGTTAAATAACAAAATATATTAGGCACATAATATAATGAGGACAAAATATGAAGTAATAATTATACTCTCATTATTAACAAACTACATATTTTTTTGGTAAACACAGTTTATTGCCTTTAATTTACGGATGAAACAAATCAAAATGGTGAGTTTGTTCAGACAAAGTAAATAATAGCGTTCCACTGACAGTAAATTAGTAGCTGACTCAATTCAAACTGAATTCCTCGCCGAGATCAATCCAAGTAAATAACAGATTCAGAATCTTCACTTCAAGCCGGCAAAGTTTTACACCGAGATAGGCACCTATAGTTCGTTTGAGTAGTGTACCCAAGTACTAGACTCGAACGATTACTCGTGAACTGTTGGTTGATTCGTGGCGAACTATTTGAGTTGTGTTAAATTAGGTCACTTCATTTTGCGGTGTCTTGGTAGCGCTGTTGGTGAGGCGGAAGCAATTTAACTCAAGTTAATAATTTTGATTTCTCAGATTACGGTCCACAAAAGGACCCTTTATCTTTTCCCTCGGATTTAATTACTTATAAGAATTATAAGAGCTTCTCACAAGATTCGAGGAATCATGAAATTTTCATTTTTTAAACGCACTTATTATGACTGTAGACACTGTAATCCTCTTTGGGTTAGGCAGATTATTTGAATTTCTTTGAATAATTGAGTTCTATGAATCAAAATAAAAGAAGAGAAATACTTCACGCACAATTACAAACCCAACGTAGTTTTCACCTTTTAAGAACTCCCTTGAACTCGTAGTAGTCAGTATACGCCGTGATATTGAAGTGGTTTTCCCGAAGTAAAATATTTATAACTAACTATGACAATAGATTGTGCAATTCAAATCAATACCAGTTTAACGAAAATAGGTAAATAAACGAAACTCAAAAGCAGGCACGAACGGTTTTATTCATTAGAGCTTCTTTAGCTTTAATCATCGATTTCATGCCGCAAGCCATATCTGATTACGTCACATCTCGTAAAAAAACGATCGCATCTCACGCTTTCTGTTAAGGAAAAACAACCATTAAAATTTCATGGTGAAGATCAGGAACGGAACAATTTTGGGTCTCAAATAAAAAATAATTACAGTTTTGTTATAATAATTCATATTGTTTAAGATCATCCTTTGTTTCCTTGCTCAATTTTCATTCTAATATTCCGTCACGGAACAAGATATTAGCTAACAAAGTAGAGGTATTAAACGCTTCAACTTGTTCGCTGTATTTAATACCGGCTTGCAACAATTTGCGCTGCAAATGCACTCTCAGCCACTAACAAATTTTAGCCCATAACTCCAAGCAAACAGATTTCAGTTTATTATGTCCTGTACACAAATTTGTACGTAATACAGTATAATCTATAACCATAAATGTCTCTTGAGTTGAGAGTCCAATGTATTTACAATGTGTTATTGTAATTTGCTGAATTTAATAATTCAAACGAATAAAACTACATCTAAAATAAATTAACAATTTGTGCAAAATCTTACAACCTAAAAAACATTTAGTTATAGTCATTTAGTTAAAGTTAGTTTCTCATGTAAGTGATTTGGAATCTTATGAGAAATAAAGATCTTTAAACCTTAAACATGACCTATACCTATACATCCCTAAAATAGACTTACATTACAGTTTTAATGTTTTGTTTTCAATTATTTAATTGGCAAACAATGGAAAGTTTTCAATTTACCTACCAGACGAGTTTCGGGGAATCAATATGGTAATTAACGTAGGTGCGAGTACATAATACACTGGTTAGTAACACCATCTTAAAGAAAGGTCAAATCTAAAGTACCCGTAATCGACGAGCGTGCATGAAGAGCTTGATGAATGATGAATGTGGATGAAGCGAAAGTGGTGTGCCAGGACCGTAGCACATGGCAGGAAGTGATCTCTGCCTACCCCTCTGGGAAAAAGGCGTGATTTTATGTATGTATGTACGTAGTAACACCATCGTATAAGACTCGAAAGCATATTATAATAATAATGTTTAAATTATAATATTCAAAAAAGCTACCACAGAGTAAAATAACAATTTAAGAGCGAACTATAAAGCTTGAGTGGAGCCCATGGAGTGTCCGCCGGCGGTGTTGTGAGTGTACGCTATGCCAGGTACACCCCGGTGTTTTAGTCGGCAACCCCCTGGGCGTTTCCCATCGCTCCACCAGTCGCTGGGGAGTCCGACACACCACCCGAAGAGAACCCCTCTCAGGGTGAAGGTGCGCAACGCCTTATCAGGGGGTTAAATAAAATATTATGTAATGTTATAGCTTTAGGGCACGTACAACTAGAATATGGTGTAAGAACTTGGCCAATTTTATAACCAAATAACACGTTATCAAACAAACAAATCCAGTCATCCAGCCAATTTTTGATCTAAACAAGAAATTTCCCTGACCACCACATGAGCAAATCTGACATATAGACCACATCTTGACATAAATCAAGAGGAAAAATCCGTTCACGAAAAAAATAACATTGCCGATAAAAATGTAAATACAAGTTGGAAGCTTCCAATATCTTTTCCACGTCGTTAATATGGGGAAGATCTTACCTGACATCTCATTACTACAGAATCGCATTAATTCGGTAACCGAAATTGGTTGTTATTTCCTTTTTTCTGTAGAAAAATATATTTCCATTTCATAATTGGATTTTGAAGATTGACTGGCTCGATGGTGCATACGCAGTTCCCTTGTCTTATGTAATAATAAAAAGTTAAAAACTAAAACCCAACTACGACAAAAAACGACGCTGAAAAAGTATAAAACAAGACTTTTAGAACACTGAACTGAACAAAGTTGCTTATGTAGTTCCAAGTAAATGGACACAGTAGACTCTACCAAAATGCTTATGTTGAAAATTGACAATAATGTCATACAATACTATTTTGAAGTATGCAATATTTACTATGTAGAGATAGGTTTTCATGTTTGGAAAACCGCAGTCACACGTTGTCAAAGTGCTACGGTAGGTAGGTACTTGTGTATGGAACGTGTGACTACGCCTTTCCAAACATGAAAACTTATCTCTACATAGTAAATATTGCATACTTCAAAATAGTATTGTATGACATTATTGTCAATTTTCAACATAAGCATTTTGGTAGAGTCTACTGTGTCCATTTACTTGGAACTACATAAGCAACTTTGTTCAGTTCAGTGTTCTAAAAGTCTTGTTTTATACTTTTTCAGCGTCGTTTTTTGTCGTAGTTGGGTTTTAGTTTTTAACTTTTTATTATTTGTACTATTTTGGTGTTAAAGTGTATTTGTGGCGCATAATATTATCAAAAGTTAAATTGATGAACCAACATGTTTTATATTTTATCAGTCCATGAATATACGTAAAGTCACATGCAAATGCTAGTAATATATATATATTTAAAATGTACAAGTAAAGCGCTTTCCAATGATACCAAACACGGCGTATTTATCTTAACTTTATTTTTTTACTCTGTATGTTTTGTCCGCTAGTGGGCGCCACATTAGATTTTGTGAAACCCTATATAGCCTATAACCAGCGGACAATTAAGACGCTTCTAATGATATGTCATTTGTCGAATTCTGACAAGCAATTTAGAAGTTATGTGGAAACAGATGAACATACATACATACATACAAACATACATACATACATACATACATACATACATAGCCTGTCAAAATCATAACCCTCCTTTTGCTTTGCCGTAGTCGGGTAAAAAGCGTAATTGTTAAGAAGTGTTTGTTCCGTGTCCGGGTGTTTTATTTATTTACCACTGCTGTTTCTGATACCCGTAACGCAAAGGCGCAAACGGACAACTAATTTCCTTATCACGGGATCAGATCTATGTGAGTCGTTTTGTTCAATTTTTTTTATTACCACTCATCAAATATTTTTATTTGAACTTGTAAGTCCAGCTATTTTTTTTTTCCTTACTGACTAACGATGATGGCTTGGAGGAGCCTTGTCATCATCACCGGGCTTGCGGGGGAGCGGATGGCTCTCACTCCTAACTTGTAAGTCCAGCTAACTCATATTTCTACCCATATCTAAGGACTCGTCGCATTGCGTACGAAATTAGGCCATTTATCTTGACACAGACGGTTGATTCAGATTTATTTCTAGTAAGAGGTATATTTAGTACTTAAGTGCTGTAAATATTTTCGTAGAGTCTGTTGATATTTGTAAGGGTATTCCCAGAATCTTTCTTTTTATTATACCTACGAAACTGATAATGATTTATTAAGAATAAATCACGAATATAAGAAAAACACATGGTTGGGGCTTACTATTTTGCTTATAGTTACTCGCATCTCTGTTTTAACAATACAGAGAGATGATTCAAGTTTGAACACGTATCAACTATACAATCTTTGTCTTGGTTTGAGGACAATCATAAATGAACGAATGATACGAAAGCAATATACGTAGTTATTTAATTTTATATTTTAACGTTACTAACGAAGAAACCAAAACGACTATTAAAGTATGCGTTTCACGAGATACTACGAACCATCAGTCGTATGAACAAAAGTTTTTGTGAGCGAACCGACCAAGCCTTTTTCGTTTTAAATTTTAAAAATTACTAAAGTTACTGTTCGCATTTCGCCGAAGCTATCTGTGGTCGTAGTTTCCAATTCACATTGTTACAGCAACATTCCGACCGAATTTCTTTTTTTATATCGCCACAGTTATCGCTGTTCGAAAATGCAAAATATGATAAAAATTCAAATAAAAGGTGTAAAAGAAAATAAAATTGGTCGCAACTGGTATCGTGGTGAAATGAAATGCAATTTTTACCTTTTTTTTTACTACGTCTAACGTTTACGTCATAAAATATCTCACCAAATTGCGGTAGTGATTAAACTTTCTTATGAAGACAACTGTCATCTCTAGTTTTTCCTGTGACCACGAGGGTTGTAAAGAGCTCGAAAGATCAGGAATCAAAATAAAACTAATTTATCCATAAAATTAGTTTTATTTCAAATGTGTAGGTAGAGTTCGCGTAAATATAGGCAATACTATAGACTAACTTACTTGTCACTTGCATTGTACTGTACTATATTTTATTATGTACTACATTAAGTAATAGAGCAAATAAAATGTTTGTAATAACTGTTTGACAAACAGTAATTGTGCCATACCTAAATAAAATAAACTTTACGTATATTAAAAGGGAATGTTTATGAATCAGCTTAACCAATGACACACAGTTCAACGCCATTATTTCAATCATGTAAAGAAAAAACTCAAAAGAAACGCATTTTCCGCCAACCTCCTTGCTTAACCCTAATTTGTTTCAGCCATTATGCTCTGTTTGTTAATTTTACTTTACATTTTACCCACTTTGTGCACCCTTTAACAAGGACTCTAGCCGTCAGTTTTTATTCAATTTCGCTCTGCTAGCTCCCGGCTTTGTGGTGTGACGACGGGAAATGCCCTGTGAGAACCGCTGTGTATCTTTAACTTTATTCCCAGTTACACAGCAAATGGAAAATGTTGAACCTGCTAGTAACAATCCTTAATAAAAAGATTTAATTATAATAAATAATAAATATATGGGAAATTTCCACGCACGGTCATCTGACCCCAAACTAAGCAGAGCCTGTACTATGGGCGATACGTACATATATTTATTAATACATACTTAAATACATAAGACACGGAAAAAATGCCTATGTTCATCACACACATATCTGTTCCGAGTGGGAATCCAACCCACGACTCTTGAAACCGCCGAAGGGTCGCTAACCACTGTTCCACCGAGCCAGTCAAATTAATACATATTAGGTAAGTTTTGTAATTAATATTAGGTGAAAATGTGCAACTCGCAACCATGATTGGTGTAGCTCCATCAGCTCATATACATCCTCACTCATGAGGCAGGGCCTACCGTATACAAGGGTGATATGGGCATAGTCAACCACGCTGTCCAAGTGCGGATTGGTCGACTACACAACTTTATAATTTCTTCGTAGGTGTGTGCAGGTTTCCTCAAGAAGGTTTCCTTCACCGTTAAAGCATCGAATAATCGTACACAGTGGTACGTGGCGGGGTTTGCTCTCTCTGCTGCCGAGCTGCCGATCTCTCGCATGAGAAATAACCTTTACCACTCGGCCATCAACGATTTTTTTTTTTCGAAAAATTACAGACCCACCATTACTGTAGTGAGTCGTGTTTTTTTTCAAGTCACACGTACCATTTATGTGATTAATACCAAATTCTATTAACATACCCAAAACTTAAAATTGCTTAACCATCTTGCTCACACACATCAATTGCTTCGGCGGTCTGCGCTAACAATCGAACGTTCAAAGTTCGTGAACTACGAACAAGTTCATTAATCAAACCATAACACAGCTTACATAACTGCAACAACTCCAGCTAATCAACGTCAAGGAAGCCTGTACTGCAATTGAAGCAATTTGCACCAGATGTAATGCGGCGATTGATTGAGTGCCGGGAACTTGGCAAATTAGTTTGTGCTAGGCAATATGGTTGTCGGGAATCGGTCTCCGTAAATGGCCCTTTGTGATACGCGAACCTACTTACAATTTAATTGTTGCCACGTAGTGACCTACAACGCTCGGGCTTTATGCTTGCTTGCAAAGGCACTGCAAAGTCGGGGAGTGTCATACATACATACACATACATAAAATCACGCCTTTTTCCCAGTGGGGTAGGCAGAGATCACTTCCCGCCATGTGTTACGGTCCTGGCACACCACTTTCGCTTCATCCACATTCATCAACCTCTTCATGCACGCTCGTCGATTACGGGTACTTTTCGAATGTCATAAAGTAGATTAAAGTCAAAGATTTTAAAGTCCTTATATGATTTTTACTGCGAACTAAGTGCATTTTAAATATTTCTTATGTAGGTTTCTTATAACTTACTCGTTTGTCCATAATAAACACATATTTTTTTTTTCTTCATAGTCATCTTTAATATGAACATTTTCATTGAATTGTATTAGAGTATATAAATACATCTTTTGTAATATCACCGTAAGTCAAATATTATCTAAAGCAATATAGATTCTCAGTATAACTATATACTAGTGCCAGCTATTTTGAGTAACATTGATCCATCACTTCACTTTCCATAAACCGTGGAACGTAATAGTTTCCTTCAAAATTACCGTCTCAGAATAGCTTTATATTAACCTCTCGTGTTATTCTACTAAACTCGCTACAGAGAAACTTGTTCAATGAACCGTAACGGACCGAGAACTTCCACTATCATGTTCCTGTGATAATCTTCGTCTTTGAAAGCGTTAGTTTATTTCTACTAACCGACAATTCTCGTTATAAAACATTCGATACTACTACTTGACGAGTAGTTATGTGGCGTTTTGAAAGCATTTTAGATAAAAGAACGTGCTATCAAGATCAACTATGTGTAATTTTAAACTTTCATGGTTACACACATTAGAAAACTAAAAATGTTCGGGATATTTACAATACAACATGGTAAATATCCCGAACATTCTCAGTTTTCTTATCAACAATGTGATTTCATTATGAAAAATATACATATATACAAATAATAATTACGATACGATACATCACTGTTATCAAACAATTTCAATACAAATATAATATAACAAAGAATTTAAAACATTTTCTAAATCGAAAACTTAAATGCACATTATACTCATCGTTAAAATACGTATATATCTTACCGAAACGTACGAGATATCAGATTATAGTTACGTACGTAACGTAACTATAATCTGATATCTCTTACGTTAAAGAAAACAACAATTATAATTGCTCCCCTTAAACTTAACACACGTATCTACCCTGTATAATAATTTACGTATCACATTTCTTGGAAGTTAGAGGATGAAACTCTATATAGTATAATAATTATGTTGAACACAAACCAAACTATGTGCTCAAAGACAATACCGGATTAGATGCGGAATGAACTAGTGTGAAATGCGGTAAATTATGTTCAAGGAAGCGCAGAGTGAGCCATAATTATATAATCGCAGGTATGCGTTGTAACGACAGACGGAAATACGAATTATATGTGTTATGGTCTAAGAGATTAATCGGGTATTCATAGAGCCCGGGCAATATGACACATATTTGTGTGACGAACATCGGTGTTTTTACCGTGTCTTAAATATATTTAAGTATATTCACTGTTGATTCTGTTGGTTCATCGGTAAAAATCACAAATTATACACTAGCTCTACTGTCTCTATAACGGGGAGTGTTCTGACGAGCTATTTCAACTAGTTCTTCCCTCTCCTATCCGCTCCTCAACAACACGTGCTGGATAGCGCTGCCATCTGCATTCCATACAAGCACTATTGGATTGGACCAAGAGGTTTAGTTAGTCCACTTTTCTGCTCCGTGACATCATAATGTCACCGAACAGAAAAGTGTGTGTGTTCCATGTCTTAACATGGAACGCCCTTCCAGTTCATGTTTTCCCTTCCTCCTACAATCCCGGGCTCTTAAGGCTCAATAAAGTCTATTGTACCTTTCGACCTCATAAGTGGACCTCACTACCGATTATCATCATAAGGAATGAGGTTATTATAATTAGTTCGTTTTTCAGTCTTTTGATAATAACACACCATAGTAACAATGCTTTAAAACGGCAGAGGCTCTTGATTTGAGGTGGTTGTTATTTTAATTAACACAGCCTGAAAATAGTAGGCTCTAAATGAGACGGGTAATGATAGCAGTAAACTCTTTTGTTTGCGCAGAGCTTTCACAGTACAGATGTAATACGTTCACAGTTTAACGGCTCAATTACTAGGCCTTCGTTTAAGCGGCCATAACGAATATACAATGTTGTTTAAACATTTTATTATTTTATCAACGGTTATCTGAAATTTTAAATGCACTTAAAATACTGCTGGGACTGATTGGGAATATGTTTGTTATATTTGAACCAAAATCAAATAACTTTTACATGTAACTCTTTATACGGATAATTAGAAGATATTAATAATTATATATATTTACTCCCTTGACTCATTGGAATATCTGTGGGCCAAATTGTATTTAAACTGTGAACCAGAACCAGTAAAGATTTTGACACCCTCATTCACCACAATCTTTGAAAGTGTTCAGTGAAATTCTAAACATAATCCGCTTACTACACAGTGGTTAAAAACAAACCATAACATGTTTGAATGATAACTTTATGTAGGTACGTTATCTATTTTATATAGAATAACATTTCTGTTCATTTCGAAACAACGTCTTGCAACTTTACACATCGTGCCCGTTGCATAAGAAAGACGCCAGTTATATTAAATCTCTACCATCTCCGAGTTGATACCATAACCTAACGAGTTCGCCGGGGGAGTGAATTATTCATTGGACCAGCTTGCAATTCAGTTGCATAGAGTTTGTCGTATTTGCAGCGCTGATTGTGAGAAATCGCGTTAGTCCCCGGGTCGTCCGGTGGCGGTGACGATAACAGGATGTCTTTTCAATATCTTACAAACTAGACTGACGTTTATGTTGGTAGGTGTACACAGAATTGTACACAGAATGTTAGTCTATGAGTTTAGGGTTGAGAGCCATCCGCTTCCCCGCGTGATAATGACTAGATTCCTCCAAGCTAAAAAAGCGTCGATGGCCGAGTGGTTAAGGTTGTTGCTTGCCAAGCCAGAGGTCGCCAGTTCAAACCCGGCCACTTGCTACTGTGATTCTCAAATTTGAAATTTATATGTATGATTATTTGACGCTTTAACGGTGAAAGAAAACATCGTGAGGAAACCTGTACAATGATGAAATTCTAAGGTCGTGTAGTCGACCAACCCGCACTTGGCCAGCGTTGTTTGACTAAGGCTTGATCGCCCTAGCTTAGAGTTGGCCCGTGCCCCAGCAGTTGGGGCGTATATGGGCTGATGACGATTTAGGTATAATTATCTTATATTCATATTATAAAAAGTTAAATGCTTTATATGTATATTTTTTTACTTTTTAATAAGACTTAGACTTAGAGTTTGTAACCATTAATTGTTCGCAAGAATCAGGTTTTTATGAGAATTCGTATTTTTTATTTCTATTTCACTTCCAATAAATTTCGTTCAAATTACTTGAACAAAGAGTGGAGCAAAAAATATCTCCTTCAGATTCTAATTGAAGGAACTCGATACAGACACTTGAACGTTCCAAAATGATAATACCGTAATTACAAAGGGTGTATTAACCGTGTAATAGCTTTTCCGAATTGCCGATAGGGGAACTTAGTCGATAATAAATAGACACAATTTGTTACCATCAGCCTTCCCTCTACAAATTGACCTTCTAACTCCCAAACTTCAGTACATAACAATTTGCAAATTTCAAAGTTTAATAAGTGGCTGTATTGGGCGAAAGAAATCGTAATTGTTCACGCATAAAGCTGTATTTTCCGAAGGAAATTCCGAGTAACAGTCAAGTATAATTATAGAATTAATAATTTTAAATCAATACCTCGCTTCAAACGATTTTATTGTTCAAGTTATAATTTAAGTCGCTTTGTGAGAGGCAGTTTTCTAAGTGAAATTGTAAGGGACCGTTGAAAATGTTTAATGACATTAAATTTGTTTTGTCGAGTTACCTTTGTAATTGCCGATAACAGGGCGAACTCTCTGGTGACATCCAGATTTATATAATTGGATCGCCAAACAAGTGGAATTTATTTGACAACATGAATTAATTACTCGTAGCAACTATTTTACTGGCTCGGTGGAACAGAACAGATGGTTAGTGACACAGGTTCACTACCAACAGTTCCAAGAGTAGTGGGTTCGATTTGCAACCGGTACAAAATATTTGTGTGACGAACGTCGTAGTTTGTTCCGTGTCTGGGTGTGTTATTAAGTATATTTAAGTATATTTGTGTATCCACTGTTGATTCAAAAGTGCTTAAGCTACCACGGAATCAGATCAATGTATGTGATGTTGTGTAATATTTATTTTATATATTTAACTATATTTTCAAGAAGAGTTATGAGGAATTAACCTTCACAAGATAGTTTTTGTCAACTTTTCCATTTAACAACATAAGTGCTCTTTTTAAAGCTTAATCCTATAGCACACCTCGGTTATATTGTTATGTTTAATTTATTTACTTATTCAAAGTGCTTTGAAAAATCTCTGTTATTTACAAGTTACACAATAGGTTATAAGTTACTACTTGCGTCTAGTTAGATTTTATTAAATTCAAATTTCATTGTAACAACTTGACTAATACAGTCATATACTATAGAAGACACTGAACCATCAACTTAAAACAAAAAACATGCACCGCTCGTTCGGCTGTAACCGCCCAAATTAAACCCTACCTTGCCATAGTGTTTAATACGTTCCCAAGAGTATTCTTCAAGGGAGCATTAGGTAGATAAGTAACACGTAATGAGGAGGCTTTGGAGCTCACAGCGGCAGTAATATGAGCCGACTGTGTTATGGCTGCGTACACAACGGAGCATACAAAATGAAGTTTGAGACTCTATATTAAAATACTTATCGCAGGCGTATCAGCTTACGAGTAGGAGCGATAGAGCACTAAGATTCTTAGTATACATGTATCGTGGTAATATTTTTGACATGTTGGTTGATTTAATATTAACCCGTCACGTACCACTGTGTTTTTCAAATTTGAAATTCGTGTGTACGATTACGGTGAAGGACATCGTGAGGAAAACTACTCTCCTTAAAAAAAATCTAAGGTTGTATAGTCAACCAACCCGCACATGGGCAGCGTGGTTGACTAAGGCCTTATCGCTCTGGGGTTCTAGGTCGGGAAACCTCCGCGTGTGCTTCCCTAACTCCCAGTCCCTGGTAATCCTTGTGGATCACAGGGGAACAGGAGTGGGAAGCCTGGTGTGCCCCGGGCAACGGCGGTTAGTAACGTCCTTTTTAGGATCTTGCTAGCCGACGGCTAATGTCCCGACACCTGCAGGGGGGGGGGGGGAGTCCAACCCCTCTCCCCTTGGCGTTGACGCCGTTTACGGCGACACGCGCTCTCTCTACCTCTCTTTCTTTTGAAGAGACATTGGCAGAGCGCTAGATTGAGCTGTTTTGGGCTGATTTCTGGTAGTGCTGTTTGGCGGTGGTGTTATTTCTACGTCGCTACCGAATAGCTAATGTTCGCTATTTTGGGCGAAAATTGTATTGTGAGTCTTTTGACGATGGATGGCGAAGAATCTTCGCGGCGCGGCGGGATAGCATTATATGCGGTCCTGTCGGGCAATCTGCTCCTATCTGGGTCGTCTATTGCGGGTCGGCTAGGGGTAGAGGGGTTTGTTTACTCACATAAAGGACCCCAAGAGGAGTAAACCTCACTAAAAATTCCAACCTGGGGGGGATAGGGTTCAGGGTAGCTCTACCCTCTAACTGGAGCAAAAATTAAACTCATGGAAAACGCAACAGGTCAACAGATATTACCCCAGGAGGGTACCAGTGGCTCCGCCGCTGGAGAATCCCTCCTGTCGCCTTCGGGTGACAGTTGCCCCACGTATTCTGGGGGGGGCAACTTGTGCGTCTCGGTGGGTTCACCGTGTAGAAGTTTGGAGGAGGACGTCGCTGTGGAAGTTGGGCTTAGCAACCCGGAAATTTTAGGCGTGACCCTGGGGGCGTCCGGCAGGCTGTCGGCGTCGTGCCGAGAGTCGCACGTCGATTTAACGCAGATGGTCGAGCCAGCTCAGTCGGCAAGTCTGTCAGCGAGTCTAGAGAGGACTTCATCGACACCATGGTTAAGCAGAACGAGGTCGTCGATGAGTGTGAGAAGTGGCAGCGATGTAGAGTTTATCTACGCCTCTGAGTCAGAGAGTGCGGAATCAGACACCGTCGCAAATCTGTCTGGAGAGAACCGGGTGTCTAGACGCTCGGAGTACCTCAAGCGGAAGAACTCCGGATCGGAAAAGGAGCAGTCGGACGGGAAGTCCAAGCGACCTAAGAAAAGGCAAAGAGGGAGACCTCCTAAAGTAACTGTGCAATGTGACAGAGCGACGGCGCTCCGCGAAGTCAATGCGGCCAAACGAGAGGAACTACAAGAGAAACTCAATGCGGCGGTGACTACCAGTGAGGAGACGGATATGGAAGACAGCACTGATCCAAAATACGCTGTTCCATCTTCTGAAGAGCTGGCCATAATGTCACGTCAAGAAATCACGATACATGTGGAGGAAGACTATGAGGAAATCTGTAGGATGGCCTCTAAGTCCAAAAACCTGAAAGGCACTATTGTCAAGGGGCTGAAAGACAGGGCGGCCGGAATGAAAGTAGGCTTGCAAGAATTTGCGGCTAGATTTGAGCGTTTACAGGCGAGAGTCGAGTATTTGGAGAGAGCTTTATCGTTGAGCAATTCAGGAAGCACTAAAGTGCATACCTCGTCTACGCTTAACGAACAGCCTGCGAAAGAGTCGATGGAGGTAGAGTTTCCGGCTCCGGTGACTTCCGAAAAAGCTACACCGTTTAGTCTCGAAGACTTAGCTAGTACTATTCGTCGGGTTTGCGAGGAGGAGCGACAAAAGCATTTAAATGCGGACCGCAATTTCGCTCGGACCCTCATAGAAGGGATAGAAGACCGGCTTCTACCTGCCAAGAGGCTTCGTCCACCTCTTGCCGCTGACAAGCAGCGGGAGAAAGATGAGGCAAGGATGCGACAGAAAGAATTAGAGGATGCTGACCTCTTTAAGACACCTGAGGTGCCAAAACAGCAACGCGGTAAAAAAACATCAGGGTCACGTACTCCAGTTCTGTCTGCGAGTCTATCGCCTTGCCCGTTGAGGGTGACGCGTTCGCAGTCCCGTATGACTGCACCGCCTTCAACAGCGCCGGAGCCATTGCCAGTCAATACCGAAACGGAGGATTACTTTCTTCCATCGACCACACCAGCCAGACAGCCTTGGACGGAAGTGGTACGAAAGAAGAAAGGTAAGAAGGCAGCAGCCTCGGCGTCCACACTACCGGCGGAGTCCGGTCCGGATCCACCGCAAAAAAAGGATGCTGAAAACCCTTCTATAAACTCTGTCGCAAATGGGGGAGAAAAGAAGAAGAAAAGAAGAAAGAGAAAAAAGAAAAACAAGAAGAAAAAGGAGAGAAAACTGGTCCCGCCTAAAAGCGCAGCCGTCGTTGTCACACTGACAGCAGACGCGTTGACAAAAGGCGAGACGTACGGGTCGGTACTCCAAAGAGCGCGAAAGGCAATGGGATCATCTCAGGTGGGGCCAGCTCGTGTAAGGCAAACTGCCACCGGGACTCGCAAATTTGAGTTTCCCGGTGCACAAAGTTCAGAGCAGGCTGACCTCTTTGCTAGCAAACTACGAGAGACGGTATCTGATGTTGCGATCGTGTCAAGGCCGCAAAAGATGGTGGACCTAGTCGTCGCTGACTTAGACGATTCGGTGACTAAAGAAGAGGTGGTGGCTAAAGTCGCATCGATCGGGGATTGTGCACCAGAGCTCATTAAATCTGGCGAGATTCGCACAGGTCGCGGAGGGGTGGGGACAGTCCGCCTCAAGTGTCCTATAGTCGCAGCAAAGAAAGTACTAGAGGGCGGTCGTCTCCTCGTGGGTTTCAGCTCGGCGTTCGTGAAGGCGGAGGAACAGCAAAAATTACGTTGTTACAGGTGCTACGGCCTAGGGCACACTATAGCTATGTGTCCGTCAGCAAAGGAAAGGTCTGGTCTATGTCTCCGCTGTGGCAACGAGGGGCACAAGGCCTTTGCCTGCACCGCCAAACCGCATTGCGCTGTATGCGCAGAGAGCGGAGTACCGGCAGACCATGTCATGGGGAGATCAAAGTGTAATCCCCCGAAAAAGAAAGGCCAGCTGAGGCAACCAACCAAGCCAACAGCAACTACAGCACCGGAGGCCAGCCAGGCCACGCCAGTCGCTGCAGAGGAGGACATGGATATCGTCAGTAATGTCTAGTGAGCGAAAGACATTCCTTTTGGCGAACACCAACCACTGCCGGGCGGCTCAGGACGTGCTGTCTCAGGCCATGGCAGAATGGTTGGTGAATCTAGTGATTGTTTCGGAGCCCTACTGGGTGCCTCCTCGTTGGTTGGGGGACTCGGATGGTCTGGTTTGTGTAGGAACGCGCGTTGCTTCTAATACGATTCCGATATCGCTTCTAGAGAGGGGAAAGGGCTACGTGGCGGTGGCCTGGGGAGATCTTGTCGTAGTCGGGGTGTATTTTTCGCCATCGCGCCCTTTCCAGGCTTTTGAAGACTTCCTGGATGCTTTGTCAGGAGTTTTGGGACGAGTAAGGGGCCAGCACATTATTTTGGCTGGGGATTTCAACGCCAAATCGGAGTTTTGGGGCAACCCTATAGAATGTTGCAATCGGCGCGGTCGATTTTTGGCGGAGTGGGCATCATCCGTTGGTCTTTCTATTTTAAACCGGGGGACCACTCAGACATGCGTGCGTCAACAGGGAGGATCTATTGTGGATATTTCCTTCGCCACTCCTGCTCTTGCTGCCAGAGTGGCGAACTGGAGGGTGGAATTGGGGGAGACCCTCTCGGATCACCGATTTATAAGATGGGATATCCCATCCCCGTCTAGCGTAGTTCCGTCCTCGCTGGGCCACTCCCCTTTTCCCAGGTGGGCTCTAACCCGCTTGGACAGGAGCATCGCACGGGAGGCCGCATTCGTGCAGGGGTGGTTTGCTTCGTCAGTGGAGGATGTAGATGTGTCAGCCTCGCAACTCCGCGAAGCACTGACGGAGGTTTGTGACGCGTCTATGCCCCGGTCCCGTCGTCCAACGCCGCGTCGTGCTGTCTATTGGTGGTCGAGCGAGCTAGCGGAAATTAAGGGTGCTTGCTATGCAGCTCGCCGGGCATATCAGCGTTGTCGTCGCCGGAGGGTTAGAGACCCCGCTGGCGAAGCACGCCTTTACGAGGCCTACCAGGCCGCCAGGAACACCTTTAAGACCGCCATCGGAGTGTCGAAAGACGCTGCAAGGGAGGAGATGCTCAGAAGCCTCAATGATGACCCCTGGGGGAGACCATACAAAGGTGCGCGCCAACAGCTGCGCCCTATAGGTCCCCCAGTCGCTGGAACTCTTGAGCCATCATTTCTTATGAAGGTTGTCCGAGGGCTTTTTCCTCCCAAAGTTGAAGAGTTTGAGCCTCCGCGAATGGATAACTTTTTAGAGACCATCCAAGAGCCAGATATCACTCCGCCGCTGACTTCAGAGGAATTTGACGCAGCCGTCCTCCCGCTTCGGGCTAAGAAAACGGCGCCAGGCCCAGATGGAGTCCCAGCCCGCATTCTCGCTTTGGCATGTTGTGAGATGGAAGATTTTTTCCGGGACCTGTTAAATCGGTGTTTTTCGACCGGAAGGTTCCCGCAAACATGGAAAGAGGGTCAATTGTGCCTCCTAAGAAAAGAGGGCCGCCCGTCAGACACCCCGTCCGCTTACCGGCCGATCGTCCTTTTAGACGAGGCTGGTAAGCTTTTTGAGCGCATCATTGCGGCTCGCATTAATGACCACCTGAGGACATCGGGGCCGGACCTCTCTGAGGCACAATTTGGTTTCAGGTCTGGACGGTCAACTATTGACGCTCTGTCCAGGCTTAAGACCCTAGTCCGGGAACAAACAGAAAGTGGAGGTGGAGTGCTGGCGGTGTCTTTTGATATCGCCAATGCCTTCAATACCATTCCCCACTCGACAATCACGGAAGGCCTTATCTTTCACAGGGTCCCGCAATATCTAAGGGCCCTGTTAGGTAGTTATCTTGCTGGCAGGAGGGTTTTGTTTGTCAACCGTTCCGGCGAACTTGTAAGTCATGCTGTGGAATCTGGTGTTCCGCAAGGGTCCGTATTGGGGCCTTTGCTATGGAACATTGGCTTTAATTGGTTGCTGCGCGGTGCTCTTCCCCCGGGGACGGGCGTCATATGTTACGCCGACGACACTCTTGTCACTGCTCGAGGGATAAAGTTTGAAGAGGCAGCGCGTCGAGCTACGGCAGCAAGTGCACTGGTTGTACAGCGGATTGGCCTCTTGGGCCTGCGTTTGGCGTTGGATAAAACCGAGGCCGTATACTTCCATGGACCTCGAAGGGGACCTCCCCCCAACTCGTACATCTCGGTTGGGGGAACCCGGGTAGCAATCCAGCGCCAAATGAAATACCTAGGGCTGGTCCTGGACGCGCGGTGGCAGTTTCTCCCGCATTTTAGCGGACTGTCATCGCGCCTCCTAAAGGCGGCAAGTTCGCTGGGTTGGCTTCTTCCAAATCTGGGAGGGCCTAGGGCCAAATGTCGGCGGCTATATGCCGGCATTCTTCGTAGCATGGCCCTATATGGGGCACCTATATGGGCGGATTCCCTTCATTTTAGAGGAAATGCCGCCCTACTCCGTAGACCTCAGCGAGCAATTGCTTGTCGTGTGGCGCGCGCGTACCGGACTGTAGGGTTTGCAGCAGCCATTGCCCTGGCAGAGACACCACCATGGGAACTAGAGGCCCACGTCATGGCCCAAACTTACTGTTGGCAGGCTGACTTAAAAGATCGAGGTCTTCGCCCTGCTCCTGAGGAGCGTGGGGCATTTGTTAAAGAGGCGCGCGACGATCTTGTTCACGCATGGTCAGTGCAAATAGCAAATGCACCGTCAGGACGCCGTCTGCTGGATGCACTTGGGCCAATACTAGAACATTGGCTCGAGCGGGGGCACGGATTTTTGACATATCGCCTGGTGCAGGTTTTGACTGACCATGGCTGTTTCGGTAAATTCCTGCATCGCATCCAGCGGGAGGACTTACCTATCTGCCGAGCATGTGGAGCGGACGTGGATACGGCGGACCATACGCTTTTTGAGTGTCCGTCGTGGTCCCAGGAGAGGTCGGCCCTTACATCTGTGGTCGGCCAAGTACTGTCTCTTCCCCAACTACTTAGTGGGATGGTAGAGAGACGAGAAGTTTGGATGGCAACTGCTTCCTTCTGCGAGTCCGTCATGTTGCAGAAGGAGGCGGCGGAGCGTGAGAGGGAGAATGACCCCTCAGCTCCAGCGCTCAGAAGGCGCAGACCGGGGCGCGCGCGGCGCATTTACCAGCGCCAGACAGCGCACTCCAGCGGAGACCAGCAGGCGGCAGGCGTGGGGACGCCGCCGCCTGCATTGCACAGGCCTCCGTCGAGGGACGGGAGCGACTCCGTGTACCGAGTCGCCCTGTCACCCCCCTCAGCGGGGGACTTGGGTGGAGCCCGTTAAAGGGCGGAACGCTGGCGGCGTTGTGGTAGTTGGGCTATGCTAGGAACCATGACGCCGCTTAAGCGATGAGGTATACCGCGGAGTTTAGTGGGTACACCCCTGGGCATTGCACCTTAGCCCAGGAGCAGCTGCCGGTTTTCCATCTCAGCATCGGCAGCCGGGAGTCCCACACACCACCTTGGGTAAACCCCTGCCCAAGGTGAAGGTGCATCAAGCATTCTCCGCGTTAAAAAAAAAAAAAAAAAAAAGGCCTTATCGCTCTAGTTTATGGTAGGACTGTGCCCCAGCAGTGGGGACGTATATGGGCTGATGATGATATAATATTTATGTATTCAACTTATTCAAAAATTCATTGGTCTGATTCCGTACTTAAGTATGTATGTATGTATGTATAAAATCCGTATATTACGAATACAAGTATGTAACAATGGTATACATAAATGTAATTATTACTAGTGGTCTCGGCGAATTTCATACCGCTAATACTGATTCTTTTTCTATATTTTCTCATTGAAACCTTCCTTGGACTACGACGAACATTTTAAAACCAAAATTACCTAAATCGGTTCGGGCGTTCTTGAGTTTTAGTCAGACTAACGAACAGCAATTCATTTTTATTTATAAGAAGATAAGTAACACACACAGACACACATAGCATGTGCATACTCGTTTAATTGTATTGCTTGAAACTAAAATATAAAACATGGTAAAATAATTGTAATTTTCATTAAATATTAATTATTACATTTTATTTCAAGAACTTTCTAGTAATTCATTAACTATATCCATAAAGGTCAATCTATAGTCGGATTTTCTAATATATGTGACAGTTTGTATATTGGTATGTATAAATACTTGTATGGAAGCTATGGCTTCCATACAAGTATTTATGTGGCTATGGATGTTAAAATATTTTTTATTCATAATGTAAATGAATAAAAAATATTTTAACATCCATAAAAAATCCTTTAACTTCTGACTCGTTGACTCTTACGATTGCACTGGAAGGTCATGAAGGTAAAAATCCGGAAAATGCAGAGCTCGTGAGAGTAAACAACAAAGGAATTTCCCGTTACAAAAGGATTCCACCTATACGGTGTATAATGTATATCGAAGTTGTGTATTAAGTCAATTGAGTGTTTTAGCTAGTAATGCGTAAGTATTATTGCATAAAAAGTATGCAACAAAAGAAAAGTGAAGTGTATGTTTGTAATATTAAAACAACTCTAATTAAACTCTCTCTCTAATTGGGTGAATCGTTTATCAATTACTAAACGCATTTATTATTTTTTTGAATTTTTTTTTTAATTTTGACGGGACTTTCAATACTGTCTGAAGGTTTTTTTTTATAAGCAAGCATTATAAGCTATAACTTTAAACTGTCATGGTTACACACATTTCAAAACTCAATATGTCCGGGGTGTTCGTTGCCATGATCTGATAATATGATGGGATGTGCCATTTCGGGCGTACATAAAAAAACAACATGGTAATATCCCAGATATATTCAGTTTTCCATTCCATTGTAAGCTTTCAAAATTTATTTATTTATTTATTTATTTGTTTATTCAAAATCCACAGCTCTTAAATAAAAATTACAGATAATCTTCTAAATCACAAAGCAAATAACGGATTTTATATACATAGTTTTAAGTTATATTACGCTATTACAATCAGAGAAGGTGAAAAGTGCAGAATATAATACTATTATATACAATGGGCGAAAAAAGGCGAACAAATTAAAATTAAATTAATTAAAAATATTACTCTAAAGACTCAAACTCACACAGCTCACTAAAACATACCCACACGCTACAAATGGACACAAGTATATAGGTTTAAATATATATAACAATAAATAATAAGTAAACAAATTTATTATTCATTACATATGTGTAAAGAAAACGTATATAGTAAAATAGATAAAGAAACAAATAGGTATATAAGTAAATATACAATACAATTTATATAATAAATATCATAGGGAAAACCAATTTCCTTTTGAATTATTTTCAGAGAGTGAAAGACCACTATCTTGGCAGATCCCACATAACAGTCTTGGTATTATAATGGCTTCACAAAAGCACTCATTGTCCATTAATGTTGGATCTACCAAGAAATTACCGATAAGAAACTCGGCAGTTGCTCTTTTCAACGGAGACATTCAAATTGTGTTCGCTTTGTAACTCGCATAATTGGGCGATTTGGAAATCAGTGGTTCGCATCGATCGAACATTCGAACCGAATTCAAAATTAATTACTAAAACCGGGACAACATAGGATCCAGTGTTAGATTAATACAAGGGTAATTTGTCTTCGGGATAACTGTTCTATATGCAAATGTATCTACCCGTTAGGGTCGATGGAACATAACCTGAAGGTAATTGGTTCGAATACGCGAACTGAGGAATGATGCAATTACGGAGACGAATATTGAATGCTATTAGCCACGGTTAATTGAAAACGTTTAGAACACTCTATGCGGCACTGATTAATGGGCGTCTTCGTATAAATGATCATTGCGAGTTGGAACTACGAGGCGGAATAGTGTTCGTTTATCAATGTTTGATTTGCATTTGTTTAGTGTGCATTTTGTTTTGTTGCGCAAATTTTAGTTTGTTATTAAATATTGTAAGTCTTTTGTGTATGTTTATGATTCCAATAACAAAAAAACATGCGCTTTCACTACACATTTGAATTCCAACAAATTTTACGTATTAAACTGGCTTTTATTGTTATTCTAAACATAATTATATAGAGACTCGACGATTCGAGCTCTTTACAGCGCTCGTGGTTACTAGCAAGACTGTTAAACCGTAAAATTAGTTTTATTTCAAATATTATTGTCATAGAACTGTTCAATTCGGTAATTTCATCAAAACTTTTCAAACTACGAGTATTTTGACAACAAGTTTTGTTCTTAGTAGTTTGTCATTGAAGTATAAAAGTTTAAGATTTTAGCTGTGCTAGAAAAGTTTCGTGAATGTGCACGATTCTAATAACACTTCTACATTAGACAGCAGCATTTTGACAGATAGTTTGACGTTTATGTCAAACGAAACCTAAAAGTTTAATTAAATAATATCGTTAGAAAACTCCTAGAAAATTGGTCTTTTGAAAATAAATTATTGAACATTTTCTTTGCACATTAAGTATGAGTATTAAGGATTAACACAAGTGTCGAATCCTTATTTTGCCTGCATAGATGACTTATTCTAGTCATAGGTTTGAACTGGCGAACTCTCGCATGGCAAGAAACATCTTAACCACTCGGCCATCGACGCTTTTTGCACGATCGATGCAGTATTAAGCATTCTATTTTGGCGGACAAAAAATGTAGCGTATCAAAATCGACTGGCTGGGTGGAACAGAGCTTAGTGACCCAGGTTTACTAGCAACGGTTCCAAGAGTCATTGGTTCGATTCCCACCCGGGACAAATATTTGTGTAACGAGCATCGGTTTTTGTTCCATGTCTGAGTGTGTTATTAAATATATTTAAGTATATTTGTGTATCCACTATTGATTCTGATCCGTAACACAAGTGCTTTAAGCTACTTACCATGGGATCAGATCAATATATGTGATGTTGTGTAATATTTATTTATTTATAATCTTTCTGTCTTGAAAGTAATAAATGTAAGTTTAAAAATATGCTTAAAAGGCATTACATGTGTATATTGCCTGAATATTATTTTTATGTATTATGTAACTCGCTGATCCTGCAGTCAAACGGTTTTGCGGGACATCATTTAGTTTATAAGTCAAAAATTTTTGTTTTTTTAATAATAATAATAAAATAATAGAAGTGTTTGGCTCACCCTGATTGTTTATGAAGACTTGAACCCGGCTCCGAGTTCATAAGCTGAAGCAAACTTCGGGCCTTGTTGCCGGCATATTCTTGAAACCGTCAGTTTGTGCAATGACCTCTTGCTTTGAGCGCAAATACCGCTGTTAATTTATCTACTGGCGAGAGTTTATGCTCCGCGTTTGCGAGTCAGCAGTCATTTAGATTGCTATATCAAGCTTTGCTTCCATTTTGCGAACCTATCGTCCACGTTCGGTAACCTGATGAGGATTGTTTGGAATGCATTAAAACCTGTTATTATAATAATATAATTTAAGGTATAAATGTGTAATATGAATTAGAAGCCATTCTCAATACACTGAGTTTTTTTTTGTGTATAGTAATAAAATTAGTAGAGCGATAAGGTATTAACGGAAGACCAGAGTAGTGGAGTCTTCTTAGTCATCACGACACATGCTGAGTGGGTGCCTATTTAGTGTCACTTAATAAATGTATTCACCTTATTTATTTTTTGTTCCTGTGTTGCTTTTATGTTACATTTATTTTTCTATTTGTTGTATGAGTCACTCAATAAACTATTTTTATTCTTATTCAAATATTGGATAACTACACAGCTTAGTTTTATCTACCTACCTTAGTGTTATAAATAACCTACTTTGTATATACAAAAATGTTGAGACGCTGCCTTTATTTAATCTAGCATAATATATTAACATTTTATATAATTTTGTCCATATTTATAACTATATAACTACATAGACCTGGAATTTGTGACGGGTGGGGGAACCGAACCTAGGACTCTTGAAACCGTTGTGAGGGTCACTTAATGTCACTATCATAATAACGTTAATCATGTATTGTACTATATTAATGGTTCTGCGGTCAAGCTGTCAAATCAACGTTGAAGCAATCAAGAGACCTCTATTATTAGCAGTCCAATAAACACCTTATATGGGGTAACAAGACCTGTCATGGCCACTTAGTGTGTGCTCTGGAGCTTGGCAGTCATTATGCGGTTGTCAGAATAGTATTGTTATTAAACTGAAACGGAGTAATTGATCTTAAGCGTTCTATTGTAATATACATAGATTTGACATAAACCTTAGATCACGAAATACTACCTTGCGGTGTAACTATACCCTTACGGGGCTTAAAAACTGTACTGTACTTTTATGTGTGCTATTAATAAATGAATAAAATAATAACATCAAGTACATTGTTACGATTCCGAAGTATGTTGCTTTAGCATTGAGTTACGGGTATCAGTAACAGCAGTGGTATTGATAAATATACCTACTAATATAAATAACTATAATACTTAAATATTATAAATAACACACCTATACACAGAAATCCAGATACGAATTTAACCCAAGACTATTGTCGTACAATACAGAGGCACTATCTATTGCACCATCGAGCTCAGTAGAACAAAACAATGTACAAAATATTTCATGTAGACATCCAAAGACTTGGCCAAATAACTATTAAAAAAAAACAGTCAAAGCTGATAGTGAGATCCACTACCGCTCCAAAATATGACAAAATATTGTAGTTCGCTGATTCGCTCATTAAGTAGGTACTAAGTGATATCGGATACCATAACAATGAACCTACAATAAAAGCCCCAATTGCGACTGTTAATTGAATTTAGTAATTAGCTTAATTTGCAATATCACAAATCGATCAAGCAATAATAATTCAACATCTATCAATGCAACATGTGTGATCTCTACGTGATATTATGGTCATGGCGGCCTCAATCGAAGACAGCCAACTGATCGGGACATATTTATAGTCCCGTTAAAATAAACGAGAAATTGTGGTTGGTAGAAGATCTTCAGTAGATATTTGAAGGTCCCTATTTAAGTTTTGCAAATAATTCAAGCAAAATAAAAGATGTAAATTTAAAATTTTTAAGTGCTAAAGCTTGCACTAGCTGAACTAATATTTAGAAAAACGGAAAAAATTCAACTGCCTCACCGCGGCCCGGGGATTCGAACACCCGTCCTTCCGGGAATCGCGCCCAGACGTGCATTACCATCACACCAGACCAGCAGCTATTAATTGAAGCCGTCGAATTTTTCCCGTATATGACCTGTTAGCCACAGGTGGCGCCATCTACTATCAGTGATACACACTGACAGCCGTAGACATCTCATTGCAGAAATGTAAACTACAGAAAATGATGACACACTGGCAATTAATGTAAATTTAAAATTTTTAAGTGCTAAAGCTTGCACTAGCTGAACTAATATTTAGAAAAACGGAAAAAATTCAACTGCCTCACCGCGGCCCGGGGATTCGAACACCCGTCCTTCCGGGAATCGCGCCCAGACGTGCATTACCATCACACCAGACCAGCAGCTATTAATTGAAGCCGTCGAATTTTTCCCGTATATGACCTGTTAGCCACAGGTGGCGCCATCTACTATCAGTGATACACACTGACAGCCGTAGACATCTCATTGCAGAAATGTAAACTACAGAAAATGATGACACACTGGCAATTAATGTAAATTTAAAATTTTTAAGTGCTAAAGCTTGCACTAGCTGAACTAATATTTAGAAAAACGGAAAAAATTCAACTGCCTCACCGCGGCCCGGGGATTCGAACACCCGTCCTTCCGGGAATCGCGCCCAGACGTGCATTACCATCACACCAGACCAGCAGCTATTAATTGAAGCCGTCGAATTTTTCCCGTATATGACCTGTTAGCCACAGGTGGCGCCATCTACTATCAGTGATACACACTGACAGCCGTAGACATCTCATTGCAGAAATGTAAACTACAGAAAATGATGACACACTGGCAATTAATGTAAATTTAAAATTTTTAAGTGCTAAAGCTTGCACTAGCTGAACTAATATTTAGAAATTCGACGGCTTCAATTAATAGCTGCTGGTCTGGTGTGATGGTAATGCACGTCTGGGCGCGATTCCCGGAAGGACGGGTGTTCGAATCCCCGGGCCGCGGTGAGGCAGTTGAATTTTTTCCGTTTTTCTAAAAAATAAAAGATTTTAAACTTGAAATTGCATAAGTCGGAATGATGGAACTTTGATATTTATTAAATAATGGTACTAGAAAATCACCTCAGTTTGCATCTAAACATACAAAAGAGACAAACGCACATCGGGATACTTTATTTAAGAATACTATTTCACCTTCACGATTTATCACCTCAGCAGCATTTTTTGTCAGCTAAGGTACAATTCCAATCGAACTATACGAGTATAGTACTCAAGTGAGCGCGCAAACACAGGTCTCTGTTCGGTGTCGCACAGAGTAATCTGTGTAAGATGTGTCAGATGTGAACCCGGATACAATGAGTGTTGTTTTTCGGACAAATGTGGGTAGCTGTACAAATAACATTAGTGCTGGTTCGGGAGTGGATTTAGAAATTCACAACCGCTGTGGCAGACGAAGACGGGCGGCGTCAGTTCGCTCACGATTGGTGTAACCCAGTCGAAACGTCGGGCAGTAAGTAGCTATGTATTTACTACTTCTAATATCGCGTGTAGACCCATAAAGACTAATATTTAGTGTAATGGAACGCGTAAGTCTAAAATCTTACGTTATTTGTGTGTGTGTGTGTGTGCGTAAGTCAACGTAAGCTCAATTGCAAAAATACCTAATCGCAAACATTTTCTCGCAAATGTATAAGATTGCTACTGAAAAGTGCCACATTTGTTTGCGTCGTGTGTTAGCAAACAGTCTTTATGCTTAAAACCCTTTACATTTCAGAAAATGAGGGAAACTTTTAGCGTCCAAAACGTATTTATCTCTTAGACTAATCATATGTTTTACCTGTGTTTATTTTATGTTTCACAAAGGCTTTTGAGCTAAGTACATATCTAAAACTATTTAATTACACTAGCTCTAGCTTCACGAGATGGTTGTCAAAACTTAGGTACTTGTTTATGAAATGGTTCTTATAAAATAATTGCCTTGGTAGAAAGCTTGCAGTTTTTATTATGGAGACTGATATTTTGTCTACACTATATAACATATTCCTGCCGTAGGTTAAAATAAATCTGAAATGCTAAGTTCTGAAATGTGAGTGTTTAATCTTTCTTATAAATAAAAATTAATTGCTGTTCGTTAGTCTGACTAAAACTCGAGAACGCCCGGACTAATTTAGGTAATTTTGGTTTTAAAATGTTCGTCGTAGTCCAGGGAAGTTTTCAATGAGAAAATATAGAAAAAGAATCAGTATTGGCGGTATGAAATTCGCCGGGACCACTAGTAGTAAAATAAAAATGCATCCAATGGTTTTTATTGTTTAAAACAGAACTAAAGGATCGATCCGCCCTTTTTTCGCTTCGGGTATATACACTGTAATACACTTAAACCATCCTCTTGAATGACTGATTAAATGAGTGCGTAGTTTTAATGAGTCATGTATACTATGTAGTGATAATCTTTACTGTCCAAAGTTAAATGTTCCCCAAAATCATCAACAAACTTAAAAAAAATTCAAAAGTCCGCCCAAAATTCTCTACACATAGCAAAACCAGATCAGGATGGCCCTAAAAAAAGTACCCAATGTTTCGTTATTAAGCAATGTTAATTAATGAGTAGGTATAACGTCTCGGATTACGTAAATAAGGAGCCGCCATCTCAGCTCGGACCATCGTTTAGTTTAACGACGTTGGAAGTGACACCGTTGGGACCTTGCGACTCAGTTTGCTTGAACGTCTCTTTTGAGTTCTCCTGTCATTGTGTTCCAAGTAGTAGTTTACTTAACCTTTTCAGCGCCAAAGTCTGATATATCAGACATTTGAGTTTCGTGCCCTCGCCGCCAAAGTCTGATATATCAGACAAGTATATCTTACCATTTTTTTCTTATCGTTATAGTACGTGACGACACATGCATACAAGTTTCGGACAGTTTATACTTTAGTTATCAAAAATATAAATTTACAAAGTATTATAATGTTATTTTAATGATAAATTATTAAAAACAAAACCGTGTTGAATCGACTCGAACTCGAATTTTTTTTTATTTGATCCCTCAGCGCCAATGTCTGATATATCAGACAGACAGTGATGTTCCATTACAATGTTCCTACCAAAACTATAAATCTGGTACTTCAAAAAATTAACATTCAAAAATGTAAAAATTATACAGCTTTTGTTTTGGGCATATTATTTTGGGGTGAGACGAAATTTTACGAAGTTTTACCACAGAAAACGCTTCATTATCGAATTATTTTTTTGCATCAAATCCAGTAAATTGCATAGTATGTCACAACACTATAGCGACACGATCATGCGTGAGTCTCGTACGCCAACGTCTGATATATCAGACACGGAAGTGACGTCAGAGGCGATAGATGTTTCTAGAACTACTTATTTTGTGCTGTACAATGACGGTAGGAGATATCGATAAATTATGGAAGTACCCTGCAAAATCATGTTATTTACTGTGTTATTCTTTGCGTTGCTGTGCTGATTGTAAATTAATATTTATTGAAATATGATTACTACTGAGGAGTTTATTAGGATTTTATAAAAAATAATAATACTATATAGTATTCTCAAAATAATGTGGTTACTATGCTCTGACACAATAGGTATAGTGTTTGTAATTTTTTTTTATATCGGAATATTGGAATAAATAGATGTATTTACGTTAGAAAAAAACTTACCGGTCATTTTTATTTTTTATTTCATGTAACAAAATACATATATAGTGTTTGTAATGTTCTTATCTGTAAAATAGGACAAGAATTTAGAAAATATTTATTATTTCTTATATGATAAATTATTAAAAATCATTCCATATTCCTTCCGTTACCTGCCCTTCTTTACAATGCTTAGTGGTTGAGTTTTATGTAGGAAAACGTTTTTATAAAGCAGTATTGGCACGAGCGAGATGTGTATGACGTGGCAAGCGTGGTTTTTATACTTTTTTTTTTCTATTTTTTTTAAATTGTTTGTTTTTTTTCCTGTTATTTTTTCATTGACGTGGCACTTTCGGGCACGTTCATCACTTTTTAGTTTTAGTTCTTGTAGTTTTCCGTATGTGTACTTTTTTCTGTCTTTTTTTTTTTATTTTATTTATTTATGTGTATGTATTATTTCAGTCACTCGGGGTACGGCCAGAATACCAGCGCTGCAGTGGCTTTCGGGCTAATGTGGCATATGCTGAGGCCCGTACCTCGTTGACCACTTTATAGTCCTTGTCCATGTGTTATTTCTTAGTTTGAGTTTTTGTGTCTTGTGTATTTATGTCTCATTGTATTTGTTATTTCTATGTGGTCAATAAATGTTTTTCTTTCTTTCTATATGCTTTCCATTAGAGATATAAATTTCATGTAAATGGTGCTTTAAGCGAGCAAGGTCATCATTAAACGGGTTCATCATCATTGTTACGGGACTTTACATTATTTCACTACAAAAAGTAATTAAAAATCATAACTCTTTGATAGCTAAAAGCCTTTACTTAATGTAAAGGCTTTTAGCTATGGCAATTGGAAGAAAAACAAAATTGAGATGACGAATCAATAAATTACACCTTTTTATGATTCAAGCTAGTAATGTAGGTAGGCAAGCCGCAAGTCATGTAGTGTAGGGTGAAATTTTACAACATGCAATCGTTTTTGTCGTTAAAATTAATATAACCTGATTTAAAGATTATTAGATACACGATCATCGGAACTAGTAAAATAATTATTGTCTCCATCATTTTATTAATTTAGTAATTAAATCAATAAGTTAAAAGTAATTCGTAAGGTATCGAAGTTTATGACCGGAAGTTGACACTTCACTAACACTCGCTAAAAATACATACATATTATGCGTACGCCACTGTCTGATATATCAGACACGTAGTGATGCAATTATCTTCATAATTACTTGTTGGTTTTTTACTGTATTATTGCGCCACTGAGATTTCAATACATTCAATACATGTTTCACAGAGTAAAAAATAATAAAATAAACCCCAAGAACTTAACTATATATATATATATATATAACACA
This sequence comes from Maruca vitrata, assembly GCA_039566165.1. Lineage (NCBI taxonomy): Eukaryota > Metazoa > Arthropoda > Insecta > Lepidoptera > Crambidae > Maruca > Maruca vitrata. Next base: position 4,486,214 of record CM076923.1, on the reverse strand, counting down.
TAAAATAACAATTTATATTTTTTTATAATGATTTTTTTATAACAAATTAATAATATCGATACTCAACGTTGTCAGCACTAGTAAACCAACCACTTATATTGCGGTGGCGTGTGGTGAACGTTTTTGACGAAAACTCGTGGCGTGGAAAGGGTTAAACTGTTCGTGTCCCAAACTTCATATTCTTCGTAGTCGTTACAGTTAACAGAGTGGGGTGTTATCAAGTGTATGGTCCTAGAGTGTCTTCTGGTTTGCAGGATTTTGGCGCAGCAATTATACGTAATCATGAGCCAACACAAATATGCTTTTTGTTTTCCCTTCAATGTCATATTACGATAATAGATAGACGCTCGAGCTTGGAGAATCAGCTTCTTAAACTGCCTAAATAGCATTATGTAAACTGAGGAAATGGAAATCTGTGATAAAAACATTGAATGGGTTATAAATATTAATCTAGTAGTTGACAAACATAGAGAACTAGCTGTACCAGCGATTTCGTACGCGTTTTTGCCCGTTTTTACAGATTTCCTACTGTTTTTTTGCTCCTACTAGTCGAAGCGTGATATTATTAGCCTCAAGACTTCCTCGATAGATGGTCTATCTAACACAAAACAATTTTTTTAATTAGAACTAGTAGTTCCTGAGATAGCGCGTTGAAACAAACAAACTCTTCAGTTTTATAATATTACTATAGATATCTAGTTGCCTGTCAGGCAACTTTAAATAAAAATATTTTCAAGGATTTATGACTTTTTGGACTTCATTACAGGATTTGAAAATATACATATTTACGTAGTAATTAGTGGGTCATTTCTTTATTGAAATATATTCCCAAATTTATATTTTTAAAGTTTAGAACGAACTCAGTAATTAATATTGTCGATGACACGTGAAATATTTACCTGCATTAATAACTTAGCAATTTTCATGTTGAGCACGTACTTAATACAGGTGGAATGACATTTACTGTTTATTTTGTGTTTGCATAATTTAGTACCATTTCTAAATAGAATTGGTTATTTTGTATGAAAGCGAAATATTAATCCTCCACCACATTCAAAAACATATTAAATGTAAGTATTATATTATTTTGTAATTTTTAGTGTGTCGGGTTATTGAAGGCGGTTCTTTTTTTTAATGTTCTTTTTTTTGTACTTTTAAACGGTAATATGAAAATAATTTATATAATCTACGTACCTAGTTTCAATGTAACGTCGCATGTACTTACGTACAAGAATTCTCTTCAGCCCCCAATAATATCTTAAGCTGTAAAAGGCATATCTTATTCAAGCATTTGCAAAGGGAAACAAAAAGTTGCGGAAACATTTTTCATTATGTACCCACTGTAGGTACATTCCGCGCCGCAACCGACATATTGTGTGTTTTATTTTATTACTTTACGAATTTTTTCTTTGTTATTCTTGTTTTCTCGTATCATGTTAAAGGAATTCGATTTGGCCTACGACGGCGCTCACGTGAGCGATATGAATATTTTATTCGCGAATATTTGGAACACTGTATGTTTGTAATTACGCCTGCCTCGTCTTCGTTACATGTATTCATAGGCATTTTCGGAGGAACCTAATAATATTTTAAATTTGGAAGTGTGTTTGTTTGTCACCTCTTCACTCTTTATCTAATTCGGCACTCGGTTCTGCCAGAATGTCAGCGGCGTCGCGTCCTTGCGACGCCTACGGCACATGCTGAGGCAGAAACCTTTTGATCATTCTATATGTATCATGAACACATAAATATATATCATGATCATATTGTTATAGTTGAATTATATTTATTTTTGTTTTGTCTCATTATTATAAAACGTCGCTCAAATAGAAAGAAAACATTTATTTTTATATATACAGGGTGTAACAGGGGGGGTGGATCATCGTAAGTCAATCGATGGGGGACTTCAATACCTATCGATAGAACCCCCAAGTATGTTCAGCGATTTTCAATGGTTCCAAAGTTATTGAGATTTTTGTGAAATTTTTGTAAGAAGCCGGAATTCAGTATAAGTCTTCACTGTAGCTTAACTACTGGACCATGATTTTTACTGCATGATTCTTTTTCTAGAAATAGTTCAATAGTGGTTCTTTATAATTACGATACCGATTTGAGTTATAACCCTATCATATTGGAGTAAAAAAATAATTCTTCACAAAAGTTTTACGAATCGAATTGTGTCTACCAACTTTCAAAGCCTCTTGTGAAAAAAAAGTGCCTGTGTTTTTTATCTGGAACTTATTTTAAAAACTACCTACATTCGTGGATAGTATACCCTGAAAATTTCATACCGCTACTACCAGAGCATCAAAACGAAAAATGAACGCGAATGGCACAGGTGCCATAAATCAGTGTTTTTATTTTTCATGTAAAACTTTTATTTAAAAATAAATCGATATGTTTCAGCAAATTTATGCTATGTTAGTAACATTAGTAGCAGTAATTTTACAGAATTGCAAATTAAAGGGGTGAAAATCAAACAAAGAAAATGTACATAATTTTTGTTAATTATTTTTTTTTACAGTTAGTGTTCATAATGGGCTCCATTATTGGCTATGCATAAACGAGTACGACACCTTTTTACAAAAGTTTTTCGGATGTTGCAAAATGCTACTATTACATTTTGACTTATCACAATTTGGGCCCCTGAAAAATTTTACAAAAAAGAAGCATTCCACAACCTCCAAAAAGGCTTTTTAAGAAGGTCTAAAATATGCATAGCCAATAATAATGCCCATTATGAACTCTTACTATAAAAAAAATTAATAACAAAAATTATGTAAATTTTCTTTGTTTGATTTTCACCCCTTCAATTTGCAATTCTGTAAAATTACTGCTACTAATGTTACTAACATAGCATAAATTTGCTGAAACATATCGATTTATTTTTTAAATAAAAGTTTTAAAAGCATAATAAAAACACTGATTTATGGCACCTGTGCCATTCGCGTTCATTTTTCGTTTTGATTCTCTGGCAGTAGCGGTATGAAATTTTCAAGGTATACTATCCACAAATGTAGGTAGTTTTTAAAATAAGTTCTAGAAAAAAAACACAGGCACTTTTTTTTCACTGAAGGCTTTGAAAGTTAGTAGACACAATTCGATTCGTAAAACTTTTGTGAAGAATTATTTTTTTACTCCAATATGATAGGGTTATGACTCAAATCGGTATCGTAATTATAAAGACCCACTATTGAACTACTTCTAGAAAAAATATCATACAAGCAGGTCCAGTAGTTAAGCTACAGTGAAGACTTTTATACTGAATTCCGGCTTCTTACAAAAATTTCACAAAAATCTCAATAACTTTGAAACTATTGAAAATCGCTGAACATACATGGGGGTTATATCGATAGGTATTAAAGTCCCCCATCGATTGACCTACGATGATCCACCCCTCCTGTTACACCCTGTATATGTTACGGCTAATACCCGAAGTGCGGCTACACCTAGGTTTAGCCGGCTAGAACTAGGTGTAGCCACTTACTCTTGGCTAAACCTAGGTGTAGCCGATTGTTTTCGGCTAAAACTAGGTCTAGCCTTCATCATGCCGGCTACAACTAGGTTCAGCCATTCCATGTCGGCTAATACTAGGTTCAGAGAATCCCTGTTGGATAAAACTTAGATGCGAGTCCCGCCAAGCCTTCCGTCCTTCCCCGCGTCACACTCAGGACTCACAGCATCTGCAGCAGCAGCGCGGGGTGGAGGGCGTAGCGAGACACGCGCCTCTGCAGGTTGTGAGCACCAAGTGCTGCTGATCTACTGCAGGTCTACTAGCGAGTGTGACTCATAGCGTCTGTACATAGTTGTAACTGCCTCGTTGGTCTATTGGCAGCAAGCGCTGCGTAAGGACCGAGAGGTCCCCGGTTCGAGTCTGCGGTCGGTGAAAATTTGTGTGAGTTTTTCTGTAATGAAATTACTTAGCCCGGAGTTAAGAAGTTGGCGGTTGAACGCCCGTGCCTCGGAAAGCACGTTAAGCCGGTGGTCCTGCGCCCGATCTCTCAACGGTCATGTCGGATTGCCGGCTCACCAAATTATGAGAGTAGGGGAAAAGAGAGTGCACTTGTGTTTGCGCGCACACTTGTGCACTATAATATGTCCTGCGCACTTGGCTGATCTCAATTTAGATCGGCTGCCATGGCTGAAATCGGTCAGACGCCTTATCTTACATAGTTATAGCCGGCATGCTATCGGCAGAGCTTTTTTAGATATTACAAAAACATCCATTAATTAGAAAACATGCAACTACAAAACCAAATGTGGCAACATAAAGTGCCTCTGCAAAGCTGTTGGTATTATGTGCAACTCAAAATGTCACTCAAGTATAGATTGTTCTAAATAGTTTATGTTACTTTATAAACCTGTGATTTATAATTATATTCTTTAAAATTATAATATGCAACTATTGTCTGTTGTTAAAAAAAATGTTCCTGATTGTTCCTATTGTACTTAACAATTTACTCCTAACAATATGTGTTATTTATTACAATTTGATTTAAAAGAATGAAAAACTACCTTGGTTTCTAATTTTTGGATGTTTTTGTAATATCTAAAAAAGCTCTGCCGAAAGCATGCCGGCTATAACTATGTAAGATAAGGCGTCCGACCGATTTCAGCCATGGCAGCCGATCTCAATTGAGATCAGCCAAGTGCGCAGGACATATTATAGTGCACAAGTGTGCGCGCAAACACAAGTGCACTCTCTTTTCCCCTACTCTCATAATTTGGTGAGTCGGCAATCCGACATGACCGACGAGAGATCGGGCGCAGGACCACCGGCTTAACGTGCTTTCCGAGGCACGGGCGTTCAACCGCCAACTTCCTAACTCCGGGCTAAGTAATTTCATTACAGAAAAACTCACACAAATTTTCACCGACCGCAGACTCGAACCAGGGGCCTCTCGGTCCTTACGCAGCGCTTGCTGCCAATAGACCAACGAGGCAGTTACAACTATGTACAGACGCTATGAGTCACACTCGCTAGTAGACCTGCAGTAGATCAGCAGCACTTGGTGCTCACAACCTGCAGAGGCGCGTGTCTCGCTACGCCCTCCACCCCGCGCTGCTGCTGCAGATGCTGTGAGTCCTGAGGTTGACGCGGGGAAGGACGGAAGGCTTGGCGGGACTCGCATCTAAGTTTTATCCAACAGGGATTCTCTGAACCTAGTATTAGCCGACATGGAATGGCTGGACCTAGTTGTAGCCGGCATGATGAAGGCTAGACCTAGTTTTAGCCGAAAACAATCGGCTACACCTAGGTTTAGCCAAGAGTAAGTGGCTACACCTAGTTCTAGCCGGCTAAACCTAGGTGTAGCCGCACTTCGGGTATTAGCCGTAACATATGTTTATATATATATATATATATATATATATATATATATATATGTGTTACTATATATATATATATATATATATATAATGTGTTTATGTATTTGTTTTTATTGGTTTGTATTTTTTTATTGGACAATAAATGTTTTCTTTTCTTTCTAATTAATAAATCATCTTGAATGTTTCGTATACAGTTAAGAGTAAGGAAAAGGACATTGAGATCTTTCACCTTCACCCCAGATTATCAAACAAAATAATTGTGTGATGAACGGTGTTTGTTCCGAGTGTGATCATGTATGTATATCAGTCTTTGACGCCCATAGTACAATTTCTGCTAAGTTTCGGGACAGGTGACAGTGGGTGGATTTGTCCCAGATATTATTTAATATCTATTAGCTCTTTAATATTTTAAATCGCACTAGAAATAGATCTATTGCCGTAGGAATTAGACGGGCAAAAGCTAGTAAAAGTAAAAAGTATATAGGTAACAAATGGAAATATAAGCTTACTAGCTTAATCTGTACGTACCAAACACGGTAAGTAAATATTATCCATTATCTTACGTAGCGTTCGACAACTTTTCCATTCTCCAAAGGCAATTTTCCAAACCAAATAAGGTATTACCGAGCATAGGTAATCCAGAAATTAGCAAGTCTGATCGTCAGGTATTTCCACAAGGGACGGATCAATAGGGCAACATTACGAACGAAATCAGAGTAACCTGAATGCGTGATTGTATGTCGCTGGTAATTCTATTCAAATATACACCGTGAAATTTATGTGGCTGTTTTCCCGTAGCAAAACGATTTGCCTTTAGTAGTACTATCGAATCATAATAGTAATTTCATGAAAAAATTGTTTCTTTCTTTCAAATTTAAAAAAAAATAACTTTCCATCTCGAAAGCGTGAAAAGCTATCGTTCTTTTAGGACATTTGACGTAATCAAGTACTGATTGCCGCATGAAATTGATGATTAAAGCTAAAGAAGCTCTACCCCCTTTTTTTTTTTTTTTAACCCGGTGAAATGCGTTGCGCACCTTCACCCTGAGAGGGGGTTCTCTCCGGGTGGTGTGTCGGACTCCCCAGCGACCGGCGAAGAGATGGTAAATGCCAGCCGCGACTCCTGGACGGACTGCAATGCCCAGGGGGTCTACCGACTAAAACACCGGGGTGTACCTCGTCGCCTATTGGCGGTGTCGTGGTACCTGGCATAGCCTCCACTCACAACACCGCCGGCGGTCAGTCTCCATGGGCTCCACTCAAGCCCCCCCAGCCGAGGGGGGCGACGGGGCAACCCGATACACAGGGTCACTTCCGTCCCTCAGAGACGGCCGTTGGTGCAATGCCGACGGTGGTGTCCCCACACCAACCGCCGGCTGGCCATCACTGGGCGGCGGCATCTGGCGCGCGTATTGGCGCCTTGTGCGTCTGAGTCTTCTTCTACGGAGCGGAGGAGCGGAGGGATCGTTTTCCCGCTCTCGTTCTGCCGCCTCTTTTTGTGTCATGACTGACTCACAGAAGGAGGCGGCCGCCGACCACACCTCACTATTCTCGACCATCTCCCTAACGAGTTGGGAGAGGGAAGTCACGAGGCCGGCCGCGGATATTAGGGCCGATCTCTCTTCGGACCACGACGGACACTGAAAAAGGGTATGGTCCGCCGTATCCTCTTGTGCGCCACATTCGTGACACACAGGCGATTCCTCCCGCTGGATGCGGTGCAGATACTGACCGAAGCAGCCATGCCCGGTCAGCACCTGCACCAAACGGAACGACAAAAAGCCGTGCGTTCGCTCGAGCCAGCTGATGAGCACTGGTCCGCTGCGAGAGGCGGTCGCAACCTCTTAGCTGGCAGGAGCCGATCCTCTAATCCGCAGATTAAAGCCCGGACAAAGTTTCGGTCCTCCTCCAGGTACCTGCGCCGCTCCTCAGCGCAAACTCTGCGGATGGTTTCCGTCAATTCTGACCAGCTAAATGGTAAAGATGCCGCCGGTCCAGATGCACTCGGTGTCTCCACATCCATGACGTCCACCGCCGATGAAGAAAACACGGGGGACGACGCCCTCTCATTATTGTCCGACACTGGCCTCCCTTGTCTGCAGCTGGTAGTAATGCTGTTAGACCCCTCCAATATCTGTAACCGGGCCTCCAAAAGCCGTTTCCTCGCCGCCAGCTCTGACGTGACCTTGGTCAGGGCTTCAGCTCTGGCCTTAAAGCTGCCCTTTCTGGCCATCGTCATTATTTGAGCACAGTCCTCTTTGGCCTGCGCAGCGATCTCGTCCGTTGTCATCGTGGCCAGACGTTCTGCCTGTAGCTCGAGCCTTGTGGCCTCGGCGAGCGATCTCTTCGCTTCCGCCAGGCCAACACAATGCCCTGTGCCTGGGCGACGGCCCTTCATTTTCTTTGGCTGCTTTGGTTTATCCTCTTCTGAACCCGAGTGGTTTCTCTTTAGGAACTCTGACCTACGAGATTCTCTGCTTTCAATCGAAGCACCCGATGCATAGGTGAGTGTGTCCGACTCCTCACCCGACTCAAGACCACCCTCAGTCCCCGTCCTGATACTAGCCATGGAAGACGCCCTACTCATCCCAGACGCCTCCAACGCTACGCTCAATCCGTCAAACGAATTCTGTACCCTTACTTCCCTGTGTACAGATTTAACAATCAATCGCTCACTTCGCCTCGGGCTGCTACCCCCGGAAACCTCGACCACAGCTCTACCATAAACGCAAGAGTTGGCCCCCCCAGAGTACGTGGGCCGGCCGCCACCCGAAGGTGACGGGAGGGATTCCCCCACAGCGGAGCTGTGGGAACCCTCCTGGGGTAATATACTGGATCTCTGTGCGTTCATGGTACTTAGTTGGCGAATTTTTATAGAGGTACGACCGACCCTCTTTACCCCAAAAAACCACCCCATTCGGATTTTTTATCGAGGTGCTCTCCTCTTGGGGCCACCTGCGCAAGCAAGCAAGCCCCCCTACCCCTAGCCGACCCACAAGAGTGCGGCCCAGCTAGGAACAGGTTGCCCGACGGGGCCGCAGAATACAAAACCCGCCGCGCCGCAGAGATTCTCTGCCATCCCACGTCCGAAGACAATGACAAAACATCCGCCGAAAAATGACAGATGAAGCCATTCAGCAACGAGGAAGAAAAACTCCACCGCCACCGAATAACACCCACAAAATGGACCAAACGGTCGTCGACACACTCTGCCAGCCTCTCTACAAAAACGGAGGGAACGCGCAAGAGCGCGCGCCACCAAGAACGGCAGTGACGCCGCAAGAGGGAGATGAACACCCTTCCCCCTGCTGGGTTTCTGTCCGCGCCGGCACAAGGCCGGTACCCCCCATATCTGGGGGGCTTTCCCCTATCCGCAACCTGGGGACGCGTCCGATAGCAGATCCCGTACTGCCACGGAGAAGCTCTACCCCCTAAGTAGTAGCGGTTCGAGCGTGTTTTCGAGTTCCGTTTATCCCTTTCGTAAAACCGGTATTTATTGATTTTAAATAAAAAAATACTACACAAATCAATTTTACTACTAAGATAGAATCATTTTACTGCGGTAAAACAACCACTAATTTTCACGGTGTATATCAATTTGTTATACTTTGTAGAATGATAAACACTTTCTTATTGTGAGTTGCACTGTGTCCTGGAGATACCGGATAAGATACATGAGAAATTAAATAAGAAACAAATCAATAATATTAAAAAAAAGATTACTTAGATTACTAAATTTTATTAGGTACTACGACGGTAATACGGTTAAATTGCTGACAAGAAACGCACGCTCTACGGTCAATTGGCGGGAACTCAGTTCTCAACTGATTGTATTGCCCGTCTTGCAACTGTCCGTCTTGCGGATTTCGCCCGCCACGTTTGAACGGGAGAAGACCGTGCCGTGAGTTTTGATCCTCATTTATTTGCGCGGATAAACAGATGCCGATCGTCGCCCGGTTATCATCCTTGCACGCTGCGAGCGAAAACCTTGACGTGAGTTTTGAATTTGTTTTTAAGGCTACGTACCTAAAAGGAAGAAACGGGACCGTATCTCTAAGCCTCCGCCGTCTGGCTGTCCGTATGTCTGTCCCCAAGCTGTAGCTCATAAACCGTGATAGCTTAGATAACTGAAATTTTCACAAATGATGCATTTCCGTTGCCGCTATAACAACAAAAACAAAAAAAAAGACGTGTGGCACTCGGAGACTGCCGCGGTAAAGCTATTGCATAGCATCGTCCGATTTCGGAGCAGCTCGTCTCGATTTGTGCGAGTTTCGTAGAGTCCTAAAATACGTCATATCGCACGCACACAAACACCGTGCCGAAGTCTACCGAACTGAAACGACGTTAGACGATTGTGAGGTTTTTTTTTGTTACGGAATTTCTTGGTACGCTCAAAGCCTGCGATAAAAGCTATGCAATAGCTTAAAAATAAAAAATGACAAATTATAAGGAGACCCCGTACAATAAGCGTGTTTTTTTACATAATTGGTACGGAACCCTTCGTGCGCGAGTCCAACTTGCACTTGGTCGGTTTTTACATACAAATCTACATTCTACGGAAGCTGAATCGCTGTAAGTTCTGACGCTTTATGATAAAGTTATATACTTTTTGTTCCCACCAACTAAGCTTATCTAAGGTTCCCCAAGTAAAAACGAACGTACATCAGTTATCATTTATCAAAATTGATCAATAGATAACATAGATATTGGAAGAATGTTTGGTAACTAACTGAAATCCATACTACAGTTAGCCGTGGAAGAGGCCTTAATTTCCCTTGCGACCAAGTTGCGAAGTTTGCAGCATAAGTTAGTAAGTGTGATTTAGAAATCTGGTATTTTTATTATAAGTAGTTACATAGTCGGCACAGTTATCACCGTCCCACAGGATTTTTCAAATAAGGATTATTGAATAAGTGGCATATTTAAAAGTAATAATGCCAACTAACAGTTTTATGTACATTGACATTATTATTTTACCTACAAACTAATGCAAGCAAGTCATGTATGTATTCACCGTGAAAATTTTATTGGTTGTTTTCCTGAATAAATTTATTTCGTGAAAAAAATTATTAATTTTTTCAAAAATACTCGTCCTACTCGGAAGCGTGAGAAGCGATAGTTCTTTGAAGTGATGTGACGTAATCAAGTACTGCTCGCCACATGATGATGATGACTCAAGAAGCCCTACGCTCTAAGTAATAAAACGGTTCGAATGTGCTTTCGAGTTTCGTTTATCCCTTTCGTAGAGCCGGTATTTATTGATTTGAATTAAAAAAACTGTACAAATCTATTTTACTACTAAGATATAATCATTTTACTGCGGGAAAACAACCACTAAAAGTTCAAGGTGCATTTTCTAATAAGTAAATAAGTTAAGTTTGTATTTTGCACTTTTATCCATTTAGCACAGGTTTACTAAAGACTCTAATCAGTAAAAGTTAAAACACTAGACAAAGCGAGGGCCAAACGGACAGTGATTATGATATCAAAATATATCTAAACAATATATTTAGTGAATTGATAATAATCAAGTATGCACAACTAAATACTATTGTCTACTCTAATAGTATATAATAATTGTCCATATCCCTAGCGTTCTGAGTAATTGAGTATCGATGTATTACCGCACTGTACGTTTGCATTGCACTCCATTTGAATATTGCTCGGGCGAGCATCAAACGGCAGTGCTACATTATAATCTGCCTAAGCCCCGATTAAATTTTCTAAGCTTTTATGAATATTGACAGCGCTTTGAGCTTCAGGTGATTACGAGTTGCGGAGCTAAAAGCGCTCGCATCGCGGCATTGTTCCCAGCCCACGCGATTACTCGCTTGATTTATTATTAACCGACCCCTTGTTCTGACCTTCATGAGTGTTTAACGTGCCAAATGTTTACGGTGGCTTTTTAAGGGCCAACCCTTGTCTTAAATAAAGATTCTATATCTATTTGCATGCGTTGGACGCGTTGAAATGTCAGATGATGGTTACTTTTTTATGTTGGATTCGGGGCGAAAGAGTATGTTTGCAAGGTTTCGTGCACATTCGTGCTGTATACGTATTATATAGGTATTTGAATGGGATTGGATTGTATCATGCTCGATTAACTCAATCGAATAGAAGTAGCTCATAAAGTTTTACTTTATTTTACCCACTTCGTTCTCTTCTCTTCATTACAAAGGTATATACTATTTCCTATCGAGATATACGAGAGGTCACAACAGCGCCGAAACTTAAACTTATTTCTTCATTCGTCATTGGCAACGCGCGTGACAATTACAAGAATATATAGAGAAGTAGTAACCATTTTGGAATAGCCATACTTCCAACAAATATTTTCTACAGAAAACGTCAAGCTTAACCTCTAATAAAGGAATCGCTTTTAAAATATCATACAATACAACCCTAAACAGAATGAGCCAAATAAATGTCGGGACTTTAACAAGATTTTATACTTGACCAACCCCTGTGTTGGCGGCCGGCGGGAATATTGTACAATTTCGGACATACATTGTCCCGTGTATGTTAAATTAGAATCATTAAAGCAAGGGCTACTTTGACCCTTCATAACATTATACTTTATTGGCGAAACAATAAAGTTAATATTTATCTCTGAGCATTTGTACCCGGTCACAGTATAGAGAGATAATATGATCTTATCGTAATATGAATAAACTTAGATATAGTATAGTTTCTTTACGATATGATTTTAGGATACATAGCAATGTATTGTCACTTTATAAGGATTAACGCACGCAACTCTGCCTTCTTTATAAGGCACAAGTTCGCCCATGTGTGGAATATTGCTGTCACCTCTGGGATGGCTCCGCAAAATACTTGCTCGACGCCCTCGATAGGTTGCAGCGACGTGCTATCCGTATTGTCAGTGATGTAGAGGTGTCCGTAACCTTAGAGCCTCTCCAGCTACGTAGAGACATTGCCGGTCTAAGTATTCTCTACCGTCTCTATAATGGGGAATGCTCTGAAGAGCTATTCCAGCTAGTCCCTCCCTCCCCTTTCCACTCCCGAACGACACGTGCTGGACAGCGCTGCCATCCACATACAATGCAGGTGCTGGTGGCTCGGACTAAGAGTCAGAGTAAGGTTTAGCTCCTCATTTCTGCCCCGTGCCATTAAGGCATGGAATGCCCTTCCAGCTCATGTTTTCCCTCCCTCCTATGATCCCGGGCTCTTCAGGCGGGGCGTGAATATTGGATCTCACTACCGCTTACCATCAGGTGGAGTGAGGTCATCTTGTTAGCCTTTTATAAAAAAAAAAAAATTAACGTAAAAGGGTGATATTTATCCAGAACTAGCATAAAACGATAACTACGCTCGAGTTAATATTTTTACGTAATAATTAAAATTATAAATTCATTTCAGCCAGATTACCCATTACTTTTCGATTTTGGAACTTGTCGATATTGCGACATTGTTGGCTATTTTGCGTAAACGTAAAAATGTTTTTTTTAAACTGGAGGAAACCTTTACCCAGCTGTGGGATAACATGAGTTAAATTAAACAATATAATAACATAAATAAATAAATATTATGACAATATCACATACGTACATTGGTACTTATAATATCTGATCCCGTCGTAAGTAGCTTAAGCATTTGTGTTACGGATATCAGAATCAACAGTGAATTCATAAATATATTTAATAACACACCTAGATATGGAACGGACACCGCTATTCGTCACACAAACATTTGTCCCGGGTGGGAATCGAACCCTTGACTCTTGGAAACGTAGATAGTGAGCCTGGGTCACTAATCACTGTTCAACCAGCCAGTCAAATATATTAAGTCGGTACATTATAATAATGCTCACAAAATCGATTTCATACTAAAGATATTATGTGCAAATATATAATCAAAAGGAAAGTACTTCAAAGCGGACAACCTTCAAATAAATTCTTGCAAGATATAAAATTCTCAGTAGATCCATTTCTGTTATTTGTCGAAACGAAAAAGCCGACATGCAATACTCCGCCCGTTGCAAAATAACGCTGTAAATCAGGTTACATTTCAAGTTCGTTAAACTTTAATCTGACGAGTCTTGATTGGAACACTCTATGAAGCTCACACCTAACTTTCCAATACCGGCTTTTGAATGGGCATAAATAAAATACGACCGGCGATATTGTCATCCCTTTTATTTGTACCAGAGCATTGTTCACTGCGTTAGACTCATTTTATTATAAAAACTTGCGGTCGCTCGCGACTTCGTCCGCGTGGAATAGTTAACTTTTGGCAGCAATTATTTGTAGCAATAATAGTAGCAATTTTTACCGTGTAAAAATTGCTATTTATTATTGAAAGCCCCGTCGAATTTTGTCCAGCTATTTCGGAAATTAGCGAGAATAAACAGACAGACAGGCAAATTAAAATATATTTTTGTAATTGGTACCCGATATAGTATAGATTCATACTCATAGTAAAAAGTCGTTATTGTAATATTACAAACAAACACTTCAATTTTATTTAGTTGTATAGAGTATAGAATAACAATAGATATAAATATTTCAACCTATTGTTTAGGTTTATTTAAGTTTGTCTATGGCGCGATGGCGATTCATAGGGGGCTATCGCGTGTGAATTCGCCGCTAGGGGCGCTTGTGTCAAGTCAGGGGGCTTAGACAAAGTAACATTATCAAAACGATAACGAAGTTCGAAAAGAACAAAATGTATGGGATTGACTTTAGACGCGATAAATCGCGTGGTCAATCGTCATCGTTTTCGCAAGTTAACGTCAAATGCCACTGATTTCGAGTGGGGTTTGAGAGCTTTTTTCTTATTAAAATTAATATTTGTACAATGATCATTATGTAAGAGTCAATTTGACAATTATCAATAAATTTGAGTGTTTTAAAAGAAAAGCTGAGGAAAATACTTACGTTCGCCCTTTGTTTGAGCAAAATGGTACTGGGGAACACAGTTGCTTGGAGAATAGGTTTATGTTGAGATATAATAAATATGATTTAATGGACATTTCAGTTTTGACTCCCGTAACAAGTTTTTACAGCCATATTTTAGGTCCTTACTCCACAGTGGCGCAATCTGGTAGGCCCAAAAACGAAATGAAATGAAATAAATGAAATGAAATAAATGAAATGAAATAAATGAAATGAAATAATTTAATGAAATGAAATAATTTATTCTGCAAGTAGATTTCATGAAATTCTTTCGCATGTCAAATCACAGGTTAAATAATTAAATACAAATAAATAATAATATGTACAAGTTACATAATTCTTGGATGTCCAAGCGAGCGGCTCATCATGTTCATGGATTCTTATCATTCAAATAGTCTTCTACTTTATAGTACCCCTTTTTCAGTAGACAAGATTTAATATAGACTTTGTATTTATACAACGGCAATTCAATAATATTTTGAGGAATCTTATTAAACAATATTATATTTAAACCTATGAATGATTTTCCAACTTTTTGAAGCCTGAGTCTTGGAACGGAAGTCGAAAGTCAGTAGTGAAGCATTTTATTATCAGCTTTATATTTTTAATCAACGAATTTCAATCCTCGACTTGTTGGGTTGATTTGATTTTGTAATAAAAATATTGTTAAGTTTCAAAGTACTATAAATTCTTATAATGAATATTTTACACATTTTGATTGGAAATATACAACTTTGTATTTCATGCTACCTCTTACAATAGCATTACAAAATTTTTCAACAAACCTTAGTTATTGTTACAAATAGTTGCCTAAAAATGCTGAGATATTTATTTACTTATGTTGACCTACGTCAAAAGGTATGAAGGGAATATTATTTCATGACACCTAATGTTCTCGACAATAAACATACATATAGTTATATCCTAGTAATACATGCAATTATAGATCTGTGAAATGTGAACTGGACTCATGACACAACGTAATGCAATTTAGCTAATTTGCGTCATCAAACAATCAAATACAAATCGGTCTAATTATCACTGCGGTAGAATCGCTTGTACATAACTGTGTAAACAACAACTACCATCATTTTGGTATAGTTAGTAAACATGTGAAAAATGTCCGGGATATTAACAATGTTGTTTTGTTTTTACGACAACATTTTAAGCTTTCTAATGTTGACCGTTTACAAAATTAAAATTATATAATTACTAGTGACCCGCCCTCGCTTCGCTTCCTTTTGAATCACTCTATCTATTGGAAAAAACCGCATCAAAATCCGTTGCGTAGTTTTAAAGATTTAAGCGCACATAGGGATATAGGGACAGAAAAGGCGACTTTGTTTTATACTATGATGTGAAACATATCTGCTTCAGAATATTAAAGTTATCTGCATGTGTAGGTAACTATGATTTTTCTATTACATGTTTTTCGTTCATGTGGCAATAGTGACAAATTCACTACCTTCATACTACTATTTTCCCTATCATTCTAGGGATACAATTGTAATATTTAATAAAAGGAAAAAAATAATAAAGAAGACGTATTCTATGTTGTTAATAAAAATCATAATATTATTATGAAGCATTAAACGCTCCGAACATAGTTACTTCAATAAATATTAGTCTTTATGGGTCTACACGCGATATTAGGAACAGCAAATACATAGCTAATTACTGCCCGACGTTTCGACTGGGTTATACCAATCATGGTCGCGAGCATAAAGACTAATATTTAGTGTAATGGAACGCGAAACTCTAAAATCTTATAGTTACTTCAGTATTATAAGTCTTGCCAGACCAAATTACATGAGAAGTACGTTTCAACTCCGCGCGCGGCCGACTTTTGGATGAATATTTCCCGAGCCAAATAGTTAATTCGGGGCCTTACCTATGTGTATCCCGGCACCATATACCTACCCTGTTAATATTAAAATATGTAAATCACAACGTAACCGCACCATCTTTCTGCAAAGTCTGCATATAAATGCAACGCCATATTAATACACGCTATTGAATTTTGACTGGCTCGGTGGAACAACGGTTAGTTACCCTGGCAGTTCCAAGAATCGTGGGTCCGATTTCTACTCGGGACAAATATTTGTGCGATGAACATTTGCCGGACGGAAATATGTATATATTGTAATATGTATAAAAGTATCTATTCATAAATATCTATGTATGTTGTACCAGTCTCTAACGACCACAATTAAAGCTCTGTTTAGTTTAAAATCAGATGAACCGTGTGTGGCGATTGAAAACAAAATGAACACCTCTGCAAACCCACCTTTTTCTCACTGATTTCGCTGAATATTTAATTTCACTTTCGGCTAAGTGATTCAATTTGGTTGGTTTGTGCTTTGCATAATTTTATCCCGAAAATTTTCTTCCAACCTTCAAACTGACACTTCACTAGCCAATTTCGTCTCATTTACAATTCAATACGCATCTAGAGCAAATTTTATGTTTTGTAGGCACATTTTGGCAACTAATTAGGTTACGTTTAAGAGGTTTCGTAACATTTCGGACGGGTTCTTGTTTCTCTTGAAAATTTTCATACTTATCGTCTTCAAAAACTATGTATGCAATTCACTTCATTATTGCACTTTAAATGTAATTTTTCAGGTTTCTCAGGTTGCGTAGCCAACCCACACTTGGCCAGGGTGGTTAACTAAGGCCTTATCGCCCTAGTTAGGGTAGGCTCCAGCAGTGGGGACGTATAATGGGCTGATGATGATGAAAAATCATTTTTAATTCGACATTACACACATACAAAGACGTGTTTTTAGCTAAGAATTTCATGTATTTAACATACATTATACTTCGGCTTCGTCCTCGGGATTAGCAAATAACACTTGTAGTACCGCCCAGTGGTTCGCCTTTGTCACACTATATTTGAGAAAGAAAAAAAAAAGTATCTTTGACGTTTGGCCTGTCACTTACCCGCTCCATTCGCTTTCTAGTGTCGCCAGCGATCACACGTAGTGTCTTCATTAAAAGTGATTTTTTACAATGCCTTAGCTAAAAAAGTGAGGATAAATACGAAATTAGAATAGAAAGTTCTGCGAGAATGTTATTGTCGGAGTACCTAGATCTAAATCATCGGATAACCGGTCCGGCTCGGAGTCTCAAGGTCAGTCGTATTAACTTAAATGTTAATTTTATCGTAATATTTTAACCTTATTTTCAATTATATGCTGGGTTCTCGTGACACTCACCTACCCAGTAAACCAATTTTACAAGAGTATTATTGGAAGATTTTCTCTAATTAGTAAGCAAATCGTATTTTAATATCAAGAATATTAAGCACGCATAATGTTTAAGCACGCAATATTAAGCATTCATAATGTTTTAATAAGTAAATGTTATAACGTCGTGTTATATGGGTTTTACCTGTAATGTGGGTTTGCGTATTTCTCTTTGGAGCTGTGCTACCCAACGAGTTAGTTTTGCGTACTGTTGCGACTGTCTCTTAGCTAATGATGTACTCGGTATTTAATAATTATAGTACACAACGAGAGGTTGTTGTTTACAAAAATGACGACACTCTTATGAAAAGTTTGACGACGTTTTGTAGGGGAAATGTGTTTTATACGATATTTCCGGGTAAGTAAGTCATGTTATATTATATACTTACCTGTTATGTGGGTTTGCGTACTTCTCTTTGGAGCTGTACTACCCAACAAGTTAGTTTTTTGCAAACAGTAGGTACTGTGAGCTTTTTCTTAGCAAATTATGTACACTGTATTTATTCATTACATTACACAATGCATTATTAATCCGAGAGGTCGTTGTTTACAAAACTGACTACACACTTATGAAAACTTTGACGACGTTTTGTGAAGGAAATGTGTTTTAAGGATATTTCCGGGAAAGTAAGTCGTTTTATATATACTTACCTGTGTTGTGGGTTTGCGTACTTCTCTTTGGAGCTGTACTACCCAACAAGTTAGTTTTTGCGAACAATAGATACTTTGAGCTATTTCTTAGCAAATTATGTACACTGTATTTACTCATTACATTACATAATGCATTATTAATCCGAGAAGTAGTTTTTTACAAAAAGTGACATCACACTTAAGAAAAGTTTGACGACGTTTTGTCCAGAATATGTGTTTTTTGTGGGTCATTCCGGGTAAGTAAGTCATGTTATATTACTTACCTGTTATGTGGGTTTGCGTACTTCTTTTTGGAGCTGTACTACCCAACGAGTTATTATTGCGAACAGTACTTTGGGTTAATTCTTAGCTAATTTGTACACTGTATTTAATCATTACAATGTGATGTGTTTGTAAAATAAGGGTTTGCGTACTTCTCTTTGGAGCTGTACTACCCAGCAAGTTAGTTTTGCGAATAGTATTTTGGGCTGTTTCATAGCTAATTATGTACACTGTATTTAATCATAACAGTGTGATGTGTGTTATAAAATACGGGTTTGCGTACTTCTCTTTGGAGCTGTACTACCCAGCAAGTTAGTTTTGCGAACAGTATTTTGGGCTGTTTCTTAGCTAATTATGTACACTGTATTTAAGCATTACAGTGTGATGTGTGTTATAAAATACGGGTTTGCGTACTTCTCTTTGGAGCTGTACTACCCAGCAAGTTTAGTTTTTGCGGACAGTACTTTGGGCTGTTTCTTAACTAATTATGTACACTGTACTTATGTATAACGGAGTGATGTGTTTTATAAAATACGGGTTTGCGTACTTCTCTTTGGAGCTGTACTACCCAGCAATTTAGTTTTGCGAACAGTACTTTGGTCTGTTTCTCAACTAACAATCATATTCAGAGCAAGAACGTAATAACGCTTGATGGGGTCGCTGCGCCCGAGCCCGAGGCGCACGTCAGCCGCGACGCTGCGTCCTCAGCAGAATGCGAGGTCACGCGCGGCGCGAGTGCGGGTCCAAGGCGCTGCCTCCGACTGACGGGGGCCCTGGCGCTTCCTCCGCCGCCACATCCCACTCCGCCACTGCGTTACCTACTGAGGAGGATTTGGAGTCCAACAATGCAATGCTGGACCAGACCATCCTTGAAATATTAGGAGACGACCCAAATGTGTCCATTACCTAGGGCGCGGAAATTCATAAAGACCTAGCGGTCAGATTGTAGCATACTTCTACGCATGGGATTTCTAAAGTACTCCAAAAGGAGTTTAATGAGAAAAAATTACTGCCTTGTAACTGCAGGCTTATCAATGCCTTTATTAATACTGAACGCGATAAAAGTATCGAAATTAGGTTGAATCAAACCGCTACTGCCATGTTATCATGTCTAAGTCGTGCAATAAATTCTCTCATTACTAAAGCTGATGCAGAACCAGATTTGGTGAAGCTATTGATGGCCCCCTCCGAACAGGACCAGGCCATCGAACTCATCGAGGCCCTCGCAGCATCAGCCGTTGCGCGGCCGGCGCTAGACGTGGTAAAATATACAGGCAGATTGCCTTATTTTATGACCAATGGACCATAATCGCCAACGTCCAACAGTCAATCAGTCCTTTCTTGTAATAGAGGATATAAAATTCCGCTTACCTGTCCAGTTACACAAACGTCTGTCCCAACAAGTAAAAATCTTTCTTATACAGAAAGCTCAACTTTACAGAGGCAATAGATAACGTAATATCTACTGGAGCCATATCCAGGTATCAGCCAATAAAAAGCCAGTTTCTTGTCAAGCATATTTTTAGTGCCCAAGCCAAATGGTAAACACCGTTTCATTTTGGAATAAAAACATTTAATAAATTTATAAAAGCAGATCAATTCAAGATTGAAAATCTACGTACAGCTAAAATTAATTACAAGAATATGTTACATGACAGAAGTCGACTTAAAAGACGCTTACTAATTAATAAAAAGTCATCTTGATTCCAGAAAGTTTTTATGATTCCAATTTGACCAAAATATATATGAATTTAATGTATAACCATTTGGTTTGGGTACAGCGCCATATATTTTCACTAGGGTAATGAAACCGTGTGAAATGAATGAAGTCCGTTTGTTGCGTTCTGCCGGACTAATATCAAAAAATTACTTAAATAATTTTTGGCTAATGGCGAACAATGTTTGTTTGATACAACACAAACCATGAAGCTAATCACTTCTATTGGTTTAATAATAAACAAAGGGAAGAGCCTTAAGACTTTAACCAATTCATGTACCTTTTTAGGTTATTTTTCTAAATTCGGAAAATTTCCATGTCACATTACCTATTGATAATTAATTTCCGATTTTTTTTTTTTTTTTTTTTCTTTCACAAATTTCATTTAAATTGAATTGCACTTAAGATTGGATTATTAGTTTCTGTTTGTCCTGCTGTGGAATACAGCTGGCTATTTACAATTTTTTTTTTGAGCGTATTAAATATTTAGGTTTAAAATTTAAATTACCTGCTGGAGCCTGGAGGAAAAGTGCAATACAAAAACCATTTTGTAGGATTAAAGAGGATAAACATGACTTAGAAATTTTCTCGGATGTCTCAAATACGGGGTGAGGGGCTGCCCATGGGAGAGAAACTGGCTGGCTGGCTGGCGGTTTGTGGAGAAAAGTTTAAGTTTGTGGAACTCAAAAGAAAACGCAACATATCAGCTATCTAGAGGTTCAAGCTGCTTTTTTCGGGTTAAAAAAGTTTGCCAAAAATTTTACTAACCGCCAAATTTTACTACGCATTGACAACACGACAGCCATGACTTACGTAAACCGAATTGGAGGTATTCAGGTTCCGCACCTCACAGATATTCCAAAACTGTTATGGCAATGGTGTGAATATCGCGGACTTTAAGTTATGGCATGTTACATAAGTTAGTCAGATAACATTACGGCCAACGCAGAATCTAGGCGTGTCGGATATAGAATGGGAATTAGCGGATGGCGTATACCAGGAAATAATCTTGAAGTTCGAGGAACCCAAGTCGGCTTAGTACCTCTGTGGCCTACACAGCCACTTTTGTGTGGGTCCAGCCACTTTTTTAACAGTCTCTTGTTATCTGAGAAAATAATTTTAAAGCTAGTAAACACTTATTTTATCTCTCTAATTCTAGCGATCACGACATACACACCAAGCTTACCCTGGTGGCAGGGCTCTTATGCGGACGGCGTGGTTAAGGAGGAGTGTTCCCCCGTCAGCAATTGATGTTAATTTGGCATCAATATCCAAAAATTCCTATAAACAATATGTAGTTTATATACGGCGCTGGATTATTTTTTGTATTGTAAATAATTTAGGAGAAGGTGACAGAGTCAAATATTTTATTTTTTTCAAAAGGATATTTCGGTTTCGACCTCCATTACCCAAGTATCCCATAACATGGGATACTTCCATAGTACTTAATTATGCTAGCCAGTTTTACCCAAATGAAACATTAGATATTAAAAAACTTTCGAAGCAACTCATAACACTCCTAGCTGTTTTGATACTATAAGTACAAAGAATATTGAGATTTTCCCTACCAAAATAAATATAAAGATTTCTGAATTTCTTAAAACAACACGTAAAGGTTCAATACAACCTATTTTATTTTGACATTTTTCGAGAGGCCCGAAATATGCCCGGCAAAAGCTTTACTTGCTTATTTAGAAAGAGCAAACCTTATAAGGAAGGATATTGACTCTCTTATAATTATAATAATAATAATAATTTATTTATTAGCAAGAAACACGGTTACATAATAAGGTGTTAAACATTAATTCATCGCTTTAAGAAAGCTATTTAAAGCAGTAGGCTCCCAGACCTTAAGTCGACGGATTAACGAGATGTTGCACGATAGTAGTATCGATGTGGACGTATTCACCGCGCACAGCTTGAGCCACGCTGCCACACACGCGGCTTATCGCTTAGGCTCAGTCTAGAACAAATTAGTCGAACCGCTGGATGGAGCGGCTCCTAGAATACATCGGTTCTATAATAGAACCACAAGTTAATTAAATGCTGATGAAGACACTTCTTTTACAAGAACAATTGTTAATGGAACCCAATGAATCAAACCAGATGCTTGAATTGTTCCAATAGATTATGCTGATTTATATAATTAGATATAAACACAATATTTCATTATTTTTCTCTCAAAGTCTACAAGTGTTATTTGCTAATCCCGAGGACGAAGCCGAAGTATAATTTATGATTAAACGAACTTACCTGTACGTGAAGTTCTATCATAATTATACGAAGGCTTCGTCCGAAGGGATTAGCAACCCTCCCTCCCTGCGAAAGCTTTCCCCCTTTTTATGAAATATTTTCAGCTATACTCGTACTCTAAACTTAATGAAGCGGGTAAGTGACAGGCCAAACGTCAAAGATACTTTTTTTTTTTTTCTTTCTCAAATATAGTGTGACAAAGGCGAACCACTGGGCGGTACTACAAGTGTTATTTGCTAATCCCTTCGGACGAAGCCTTCGTATAATAGGGTAGTTTCCTATTTTTTAATTTTTACATAGATGGATGAACAACACAATTGCAAAGGTGTTGTTAAAAGAATGGTTTGATATTTGGAAAACTCCCGGAGATATTACAGTTTCAATAGCACATCATTTGGGCGAGCTCAAAACGCTTCATACAAATGTCGCACAGAGCTATGACGTCACCCCTCTGTATACGAGTATGAATATCGTAAGAGCCTTGTTCAGCAGCTATATCAAATGTTGCTTTTACGAATATGTTCTCATAGTGAAAGCTACTACTAATTTTGTAATTTATAAGATGGCATACTATTTTTATTGAATTTTCGCACTTTAAAAATGGACTTTCCCACCTAACTTCAAATGCCTATTATTGTCTCATTTCGTAAGAAATTTTAATTTCGATTTCACTTATGTTATTGATTTACCCATATGTAACTGTTAATTGTGAAATTTTATGTAAAATCAGACTTAGGAAACTAGCCTATTATGATAGAACTTCACGTACAGGTAAGTTCGTTTAATCATAAATTATTGTCAGCCTATAACTTATTCCAGTGTTAGACGTAGCTGAGCGACCCCAAATGATTTTTTTATTTACAACGCACATAAAATGTATCATTCATTAATGTCTCTTCCAAAAGCTTTAATAATTTATCAAATAGAGTTAAAAGTATAAATTATGCTGGCTGTACGCGGATTAAGTGAACATGCCTGTAACTAGTTTGTATGCAAATGACATTTGACGTGTCGCAGGTATTTAGTTTGATCAGCAAGATAGTTAATTATTTAGTAGCGAGGGCATTGTACCCTTACAGCTTTGAACATGTCAGCATTGATTGCTTCTCTTACACTTCCTTGAAAAGGCAATCAATGTTCAGTAGTTAACTTATTTAAAAATGGAGAATTGGAGAATCACCACGTAGTATAAAACAAAGTCGCTTTCTCTGTCCCTGCGTACACTTAAATCTTTAAAACTACGCAACGGCTAATCTAGCTGTTTTTTGATAGAAACAGGGATTTAAAACTTAAAAAAAAAATTGAAAAAATTCGCATTCATGACCCCGCCTGAACGGGGATTTGAACCACCGGACCTGCCGATATCGCGTCGGTTGCTCTAATCTCTGAGCTATCCAGGCTATCTTTAAACTTTAAATTTACATTGAGCTTTAATATCATTAAAAATAACAAATAAAAATAGATATAGGGATTCAAGAAGAAGTTTTTAACTTAAAATTCACCCAAAGCGAAGTCAAAGCGGGTCACTAGTTCATTATAATTTTAAAAGCTAATGTATTTTTTAAATTATAGTGCTATATGCTATGTACCTAATTATATGATTGGAACAGACTAAATTTCTTGTTTCATATTTGTGGTTTTATTCTCTTTCAAAGAGATTGTATAAACACATTACATCAACATGTTGCCATGAATGTTTGTAGAGAGGGTAGAGGAATAACAGAAATCCTTTTGCACATATATTTTGTGCCGATAAATAAAATCCCCTCTCCCGTATTCCCAATTTGAAGCTTCAAATGGGGTAGGTATCTACAAATATTTTTCCATGTTGAAAGCAAGTGTAGGAGATATTAAATTATATGGATCTAGCGACCATTTCTACAACTTACAAATCAATAATATACTTTCGTCGTATTTTGTTTTTGTTAACAATAAGGTTTCAGTTTTTTAAGCTTAAGCACTTGTGTTGCTGATATCGAAACCAACAGTGGCATACAAGATGTTAATGGATACATTGCCACACAATACAATAACAATAACTTTGAAAAATGTTTTTTCCCTGTTCTAAATTCAAAAATAAAATAAAAATCCTACAAGCAGTAAATAAGATCAAAGGGTCCTTTTAATCACATAAAAAAGCCGCAAAGAGTGCGTTAATCCAATCCACGGATACCGAATTGCGTAAAGGTTTCCATTTCCTGTTCCATTATCCTAATTTCTCTTTTGTCTGGCTCCAAATAAAGGTACGTGCTACTTTCCCACGAAATATAGTAGTAACTTTGCAGGTTGCAATGTGGTTACAATTATCAATTTGATTCTAGTTGGCTAGCGTATATAAGGTAAACTAATGGTAAGGTATTTATTTAGTTTACATGACACACATGACAAAAATGTCACTTGATTACAGTATCTAGCTACGCCCAAATATAAAATAAATAAATAAATATTTCACAACATCACATACATTGATTTGATCCCGTGGTAAGTAGCTTAAGCACTTGTGTTACGGTTATCAGAATCAACAGTGGATACACAAATATACTTAAATATATTTAATAATACACCCAGACACACTTGTTCCGAGTGGGAATCGAACCCACGACTCCTGGAACCGTAGTTAGTAAACCTGGGTTACTAACCACTGTTTCACCGAGCCAGAAAATAAGAAGGAACAAAACACATTTATGTCCGCTGGTTGGACGAGGATGATTAATTATAATTTACAGCAAACGGCATTCCATTAGATATTGAGTTATGTTTTAAAATTACTTACTATCATACACTTTTAATGACATATTTGTTCGTATCGTTCGATTTGGGCTATTAAAATAATCAAGATTAAATAAAGCAATAATAAATCAATTGAGAGATTTTATAATAAAAACCAAATGTATGAAATAATTTATTTTGCGGCGTAAACTTTTAACGATCTTAAAAAAATTATAAGTATTATTGGAAGGCAAATGTTGCTTTTAAAATATAGGTATTTATAACAAAATATTCTAATACAATATTCTAATAAATAGATTCAGTTTATAGATATTCGCCAAAATGTACGACAATGTACAGTCCTCAAATTAATTGAAACCATGTTAACAATGTGACATTACAACAGAAAAAAAGTCATCCTTTGCCCACTAGAGGGACTGATACTGGTGACAAAAATTTTGAAAAACTTTCCTAAAAAAAGAAAACGGTTCCGAGATTTCTCAGCTAATAACTCACTCCCGAAGGGGACATAGCCGAAGGATCCAGCGCTTAAGCTGAGTGTATAATCCTGCTAATTTCCCTAAGAGTTTAAACGTATACGAAACATGGGACCGCTAAGGAAGCCGGACCGGGAACGGACTAGACTACCCTTGCATTATTTACGACGACCCAAACCCACATAATGTGTTTAATTAAGTGGCTGTAATTTTATTTATGTTTTATATATTACCAAAAGAGTTTGAGCGTTGAAACACTTTTGCGTTACATATTTCAGTGTAATATATCGACTAAACTTGAAACGTGAATAGGTTGAAGATGCATAATTAGTAGCTAGTTTTAGCTTGACCGTAAAATCGAGTTATCTATCAACTTCTCATTCTAATGATGTGTTAAGTTCGTGAATATTTCGATTTTTTTTTGGAAATTTTAAAAATTATAAAAAATACGGTACCTCCGTGTCGTTTGAGAAATCCTTTGCTCGGCTATCAGAACAGTCACAAAAAACAGCACTCAGTTATATAAGCGATCGGTCGCGTGCTCACGTCTGTATATTTCGGGGCGCGAGACGTCCTCCCCTCGCGGCGTCCAGCGGAATACTGATTTGGATCAACGTCAACACAGTCTAGCAAGGAACCGTGTGAAATGCGCAAGTCACGCAGCGCTTAACTTATACACCTACTTTTGAATTTCAAATTGTCATTTATTCGGTCTTATTATACAGTACACACGCAAAGCGGGGACCGTTCGTCGGGAATAAATTTCCTGTTACGGTCTACGTGTTTTCACGCTTCGATTGCTGCGTCTTCACTTCCAAATGTTTTATAGATGAATCGCACCTTACGAGTTATTACCTGGGTAGTCGGAGTTTTATGGATGAAGTCCCAAACTTTTATTTTGCCGCTGAAATGACTAAACTACACGGTGACACTAATATAAATAATTAATTCAGGTTTAACTGTTTTTTTTTTCAAGATTTCATGATTTTATTGATCATGAAATCTTGAATAAATAAAAAAAATCTATGGTGTTTTTATTCTGTAATATTATTAAAGGTTCTTCACAATTAATTAAAGCAGTAGGTATAATAATTTAACGTTGAACCGATGACAATACAAAATAATGGTTGTGTGGTACATAATACACATTCTAAGACAGTCATGAACTAGTTCTGTGAGCTGTCAGTAAGAAATGCAAAGCATTCTGAGCGTATTCAAAGTCTTAAGTCAAAAGTTTTCTCATGTTCGTAGAGGCATTCGTAGCGAAGCGCTACGTAGCGTCTACGGACGTGTAGCATCGTAGCAAGGACTTTCAAACGAATCGTTGGTACATTTTTGTAATTTTTCCAACATGCAACTATTCTTCTACTAACTAGCAGACTTAGTTATTTGATGATGAATTCTGAGCTCAAAAATTTTACTATGCTCTGAGTTTCTTACTAACAAATTTTGGTAATACTATCGGTTCATATTATTAAAACACATGAGACATATTTCAGCCAGAAAATTCAGCTAACGTTTTGTCTTGTTACTTTTTAATAATTTTATTTTTAGTAGGATCGCAATTTCTGATTAAACTCTCCTCGAGTTCAGAGAGCTAACAATAATAAAAGGTTTTGAGAATTTTGAACTACAGTTAAAAATATTTAAAATCTCGCTACTGCATGTTTGTTTTTACTCGAAATTTCAGTTCTCTGGTTTTTAAGAAGTAAAGTGAAACCACAGCAACAAATGGCATATTTTTCAGTACTTCCTTCCTTTTATTTTTTAAGTAGTATCTACGAAATTAAATGGTATTGCTACGTAGGTTCTACTTTAAAAGAATAGTAAAAAAAATCTAACTTGTACTTATCTATTGTGTAGCTAAAAACAGACTCTTCGTTATTCTACATTTATCATTTAAGGAGGAGTCACGTGAATGAAGCCTTAACACGTCTAAACTTTGATCTCAAAAGATTTGCTAGTACAACCGGAAATTTTGGCGGTAGTACACTTTTCAAACAGATTTCTTTAAACGCCATTAGCCCCGCCCACTGGCTAATAGAAGAGCACTTGAAGAAAATCTGTCAAAATCCAAGCAAAAACGTTCCAATAGTAGGAGAGCTAGCAATAATTTTTTGGTAGGTATTTGAGGCAAGCTGAAAACTTATCCTGTACCTCTCCTATTATATCCCAGTACGAAACTGCAGACCTGGCTGGTGAGTAGCGGGGCTAAAGCAAACCCCCAAAAATATTTTTCATCTTTTTATTTATAACTAAAAAATAAGACTCACTAAGACAAATCATTTCGATGGAACTTCTACCTGTCAGATGAGCTGACAAATTATATTTTTTTGGATTATAAAATATAATTTTAAATACCGCCAGGTCTGCGGTTTTGTGTTGGGTTATAATATTAAAGGTATAGGATAAGTTTTCAGCTTGCCTCATATACCTACCGAAAAATTCTTGCAGGCTCTCGGACCACAATTTGGGCGGGGCTTGCTCTGACAGACGCGTAAGCGCCAAGCGATTTTCACCTTATAGGTGGTCGACCGCCAGCGTTGCTGATAGTACCTCACGTAAAACGACATAGCTGTCCGTAGCTATTCGTAGTTGGTAGCTATGATTCTCGTAGCGAACACTTGCAGCGTCGATAATTTGGACTTCAAAATCTTTGAGTATCGTCAGTCTACCACACTATAAAGACCTATCTCACATTGCAAGTCATGGCAACCTGTAATTGAATCTGCACTTAGCTCTTATTCTATGTCATGTATCTGTTGTATTTGTAACATTTGTTGGTTGTCCTTAATAAATAAATAAGAGTGTTAATCACAGATATGAAGTATATTTTTTGTTAATACAAAACTTAGTTAGCTAGGTCCAACTGAAAAATCACTAACAGAGGCTTGACGCGTATTTTCAGTTAAGTCAGTATGGTTGTTATATCTGGCGAAACAAAAGGCACCGCTAGAATTCCAACTCGATTTACTAGCTTGTTCGTTTTTGACTAAACTTGTATGAAAAATCGAACTCTGACCCTTCTGCCGACGTCTTGACCTGCACAGAACAGATCATCGAACACGAACAGGCCTTTTATTTTATCAATAGTCACATCACACAATTTATATCATTGTAACAAATATCATAAGTTATATTTAAGATATTTTAAATAACATGCATTGCACCATCATCATCATCTACCCATATACGACCCTACTGTAGCGGCACGGGCCAACCCTAAACCAGGGCGATAAGGCCTTAGTTAACCACACTGGCCAAATGCGGGTTTGGTTGAATACACAACCTAAGAATTTCTTCATAGGCGTGGTGCAGATTTGCTTACGATGTTTTCCTTCATCTTTCAAATTTAAAAAAAAACACATTGGTACGTGGCTGTTTTTGAACTAGCGACCTCTCGCATGGCAAGCAACGTCCTAAATCACTCGGCCATTGACGCTTTTTTTTGGATTGCACCATGTGTTCTATTTTTTGTTTCAATTAAAGCGAGAACCGTATTATAGTTTATGTTAAATGCAAAGCCGGTTCGGGATGGCATCCGGCTCGAAGGACCATGTATAAACAAAATTAACGCAGAAACGTACCAACCCTTTTCAACACGTCCAACTGTAGGAAACCTGTCGCCACCTCGATATTGATCGCGGTCAAGCCTGGACGCTCATGTAATACCCACAAAACGTACCCAGAAACCGATGTCCAATATTTTTTCTCGAGATAAGATACAAGCAATAACACCATTTTGTTTATGTTGACGGCGGGCTAACCTCGCGGGAGGAGGGATCGCTTGCCCGTGTGGCTTATAAGAACTATCGGGTTGCTCGACCCGACCATTCGGCGAGACCTCCCCCGACCCTCTTATTTCAAACTAACTATACATTTAAGGGGAGGATCCAATATTGAGTGGGGGTCTTACTACAGTTGGCGTACAAGCACAATGCCCGCGGGAGACCCTACATCCCAAACAAGGTACTAGAATGATGGACTACGCGGCACCCTTTTCAGGCATATCCTTCATTAGTCTCATCTTCCAGTAGTGTTAAGAGATACGTGGTTCTCCTATGATGTGATTAAGTGTCGCTAATTTTAGAAAAATGGGGAACCGCAAGTAAGATTTAATATTAATTTTCGGTTCGGTAGATATTATCGTTATAAACCTACCTAAAAGTTAAGATTTATTAGAGTTTGAGACATTCTGTAGACAGGCTCGATGACACCTTTCGTTAGGCCTTGTCTCTTGTGCCTGGAGCTGTGGGTTCAATCCCCAATAAACAATGTTTGTGTGGTGGATACCTAGTTTATTCTAGTGGCCGCCCACGACTTTGTCCACGTGAAAATGGTTTTGGCAGCAGTAATGTTTTGTTTAAATAGCGTATAAAAACCTTGCAAAATTTGCTATTTATTCATGAAAGTCCCGTACAAATTGGTGCAACCCTTTCGGAGGTAAGCGAGAATAAACATACAGACAGACAAAAATGATAAAACTGTGTTTTGTGTTGTCACATATCACAAACATCACAAACATACATTTCAATATTATTTTATTGTATAGATTTCTCGGATGTGATATTTATATATCTCAGTTCATTTTTACGTTCGCTGTTATATCTGATATTTGTTACATAGCTTAAGCTAGTAGGTACTTCTCTCAGAATCAGACCAATTCACAATGCATTGCAAGCTAATATAAGATTTTGCGATAAAAGACATTGGAACTTCGAACATTATTTCAGAAAGTTACAACGCAAATTGCACCTAAAACGAGAAGCGAATATCTTGACTCGCAACTAGATTTACTTTAATCCTGGCTTATTTATCCGATGGTGGCATGTGATACCCTGCATGCAGGTATTGCTTAAAACTCGAAGTAATATAAATGTAAATTCAGGAAAACAAAGCTTGGAACAAGTTGTCACTTTTGGTATTACGCAACTCGGCAGTCCTACTCGGATATTCGTAAGTAGGAACGATCTGTTACAAAATATAGACTTTATTGATTGAATATTTTATTTTGAAATACTTTACACAGACTTTTAAATGAAAATAAGAATAGTCGGACCTATACACAAGTTCCATATATATGGCAAATCATACATAACGTTATCATGTTAGTAAGTCATGTTAGGTTTGACTGCCTCGTTGGTCTATTGATAGCAAGTGCTGCGCTAGGACCAAGAGGGCCCCGGTTAAGTTCGGGGTCGAAAAAAAAATGTGCTTTACTGTTAATGAATTACAGAGCCGTTGGCGTTTGCACGCTTGTGCCTGGAATCATAGTAAGCCGGTGGTCTTACGCCTTATCATTTATGGGTCAGGTCGGATTGCCGTATCACCGAACTATGAGGGTAAGGGAATAGAGTGCATTTGTGTTTGCGTGCATACTTATGCACTCTAATATTTTTTGCGTAGTTAGCTGATCTCTATTGAGATCGGTCGCCATGGCTGAAATCGGTCGGACGCCTTAAATGGTATTAAGTTATAATATCAATATTATACTTTAAAACATAAAAATACCTTTTCAATATCAGCTCATCTTTATCTAGATGAGCTGATATTGAAAAGGTATTTTTATGCTGTGAGCCACCAAGAATACAATAAGAAGAAAGTAATGCTTCCACTTTATAGTACCTACATTTAACCAAAATATTGTTAGTATTGTGTAGAGTAAATCCCTATACGTCAAACACATCAATTGAATGTTTAAAATGTTTCAACCCACCAATCCAACCTGAGTACAAGATCAAAGTTTTATCACCTGACCTCACGACGCGATAAAGCCGTAATTGATTCAACGATATCAGGGATCCAATAAAAATGCGCTCCCCTAATTTGGCGCGGCGTAAAGCGGACCGACAATTATTTTTTATTTTATACGCCAATAAACCGAATAATGGTCGCTTTTACTGGTTCTCTAAACACAAACACGTGGGACAAAGTGGACGACGCGACAAAGTCACATAATTAAAAGCGTGAAACGCGTGAGCTGACTCGGGCGCCCTACAAGTTTTATCGTACGAACGTTGCCTCACATTACTTGCTACTAGATGGGCGTGTAATTTCTTTGCACGGATCTTTTATACGGGGCGTTGTACGTAGTTTTACATACAGAAGTAAAATGTATTCAAATTGGTATTTGTCTTTCCAAGTCCAAGTGAAATAATATTTTAACGTTTTTTTTTACTCTTTTCCAACTGATGGTAAGTGATGATGAGGTCCACATATGACGACAGGCTCAGGTTTTATCTATTTTCTAATAGCTTTCTGCTTAGAGGTGAAAGCCATCCGCTCCCCCGCAAGTCCGGTGATGATGAAAAGGCTCCCCAACCATCATCGTTAGGCAGTTAAAAAAAAAAAATAGCTTTCCGCTGCTTCGAGTCTGTTATTGCGTAGAACATTGCTCCCTTAATAATACAGTCACATACACGACTTTCTTTAATACGAGTATTAGAATATAGTAGAATAGAATAGCTGTTTATTCAGTACAAATATCTTAAAATCTATTAAGTACATTGTCGAATTGAGCATTCTTTATTAAAACTGTAACAACCTGATATTTTAATTTCAACTCTACATTGGAAGCTCTACAGAGGTTTTTCTATATTTTAACAAGTGCACTCATATAGTTTTCTACTTATTGTAATTCGTGTACCTAGAACCCAATCAAATCTATTGAAGGAACTTGATGCTTCGAAAACGTTGCGTAGTACGTACAAAAACAACTCAATATAGACCGCCATCTCCCTTCTAATAGCATTTTACACAAACAACTACAAGGTACACACTTTGACTAATCAATGCGAGTCATGTCGCCTGATGTTCTACTTTAAACATCACGTAGTGCAATGTAGACGTACCTTAATGCACCGACTCACATCTCACGGTGTTTCTATAGACCTCTTAAAGTTACACAACTCCAGGACAAGAACAAGACAGGACAAAGAATGTTGATATTTAATTTTTTTATTTTTTATACCTAGTGGAGATAAAAATATTCACACATTATATTAGGTACCTACTAATTTGTATTTAAGCCCTGTCGGTTCATTTTTAAGTTCTCTGGGCTAAATGGGTTTTAGCTCAATGCATAATATTATTGTACATATGTATTTTATCTGTGATGAACTAAATAATTAGTTGACCCTCTATCTATATAACAATAGATATTCATTTCTCTCACTTACTTGGAATGTGTATGATGAATGTGTAATTAAGATTTTACTGCTATGGCTAAAGAAAATTCTTTAAAAAAGCAATCTTAGAAGTTTTAGTATACAATAGAAATTCAATTGACACTTAAGTAAGATGCGGCAGTGGCGGGGCGGATTTAGATTTTAACCTCCAAACTTACACGTTACAAAGTGCACTTAGGTTAGAAAATACTGTGAAAGTATCACCCTCGTTCTGTGTAAAGGCCGGATCGCGTAATGAGCGCCGTCTTCCGCGCAAGGGCCGTGAAATTAATTAAACGAAATGCAAAGGATCATTCTGGAATGCAACAACTCGCTAATCCGAGGGCGCCGCGTTCTGCTAACGAGTTACGGATGCTTCACAGCGAATGTGCAAGAGCGTTTCGTGCTAATGAAATGCTTATGTTGAAAAAAAGGTGTTATTGAGATTTTTTTTCTTAAAAAACTGAGAAATTGGAAATGTTGCGCCGTCTCCGCTTGGCCAGGGACAAGGGCAGGACAATGATGATTGTAAAATAATGTCGACGCCAACATTGTCAAACTTTTGAACCATATTAATATCTGATATTAGTGCATTGCTCCATATTAAATTAAATCTGGTTTTGTGAAACTGCTCTTACGACTTCGTGCTTTTAAGGTGAGAGCCATCCGCTCCCCCGCAAGTCTAATGACGATGACGAGGCAACTCCAAGTCTTCATTATTATGTCAATTAGGAAAAACTAATAAGATTTCGTGCATTCAATCGTTATGAGGAACATCAAATCGAGTTTAATATATATTTATTAAAATTATCATCTCTCAATCAGTAACAATCAATCATTCGACGCTTTAACGGTGAAGGAAAACATCGTGAGGAAACCTAAGAAGAAATTCTAAGGTTGTGTAGTCGACCAACCCGCACTTGGCCAGCGTGGTCGACTAAGGCCTTATCGCCCTAGTTTAGGGTAGGCCCGTGCCCCAGCAGTGGGGACGTATATGGGCTGATGATGATGATGAATCAGTAACAGAAACGATCCAAGTTGGATAATCGTGAAAACTAAATTCAAATTTAGAAGATTCCGCCAGCCAGTAGTAAGCCGTAAGCGGCGCTTAAAACTTTTCGCTCTCCTCAAAAAGTAATATACGTAAATATCAAACGTGACACTATTTGCGTATTCACGATCCGCATTTCGCGTACGCGCGAATATGAAATCAAGCGACGCGAAGTAAGATGCAGTGCTATTCATTATACGTATGATCACGTCCCTGAGCGTGTCAAACTGCCTCTGAGCATTCGGAGATAAAAATGTAATAACGAACACGGTTTGTTTATGAAGAGGAATTCTTCGTGGAAATGGAAATGTTGAATATAATTCGTGGAAACCAGCAAGTGACGAACAAGGCAGGCAATATACACCGTGAAATTTTAGTGGTTGTTTTCCCGCAGCAAAATGATTCTATCTTAGTAGCAATCGATTTGTGCAGTTCTTTTTTATTGATATCAATAAATGCCGGTTTTACGAAATGCATAACCGAAACTCGAAAGCACGTTCGAACCACTTTATTCCTAAGGGCGTAGAGCTTATTTAGCTTTAAGCATCGATTTCATGCGGCAAGCAGTACCTGATTACGTCACATCTTATAAAAAAAAGATAGCTTCTCTCGTTTTCAAGGAAAATTATTAAATAATTTTAATGAAAAAATAAATTAAATAATTTTTTCATGGAATAATTTGCATGATTCGATAGTATTACTGGAAAAAGCCGAAAAGTGGTGTACCAGGACCGTAGCACATGCAAGGAAGTGATTTCTGCCAACCTTGAAAAAGGCGTGATTCTATGTATGTATGTATATGTCACCGTAAAATTGTAAATAACGCTTGATTGCAATCTATCTCGCGAGATTGTGAACTGTCGAAAAATTGTGAACCATAACCTACTGCTTACAATTTAACGTGTTATTATTCGTTAGATCACAATCTATCGAAGTGAAACTGTCAAATTTTCAACTGTCCGAAGGCGGTCCCTGATTGGTCGGCCTTATAGTTGACCTTTCTGTGTCCATAGAGTTAGTAATAAAACACAGGTGTCAGTCAAATAAAATGTACTTAAGAATTGTGACATAATGGACAATGCATTTACAATATGTGAACATTTTTATTGGTGCAATTTACTTTTATTTTCCAATAGACAACTTGGTTAAGTTTTCAAAACGTTAAACAATGTTTTTTTTTTTTATGTTATTGTTTTTTTATGTTTCTTTTTTTATCTAAGAAAATAATGTTTTATTTAGATAATTTTTTTTCTTACCATGTGATGTCAATTTATTGATTACCTACCTACTAAATAATAAATAAATAATTACTTGATGTAACAATTTTTGAAGTGCATTTATTTTATTTGAGTGACACTTGTGTTTTATTCCTAACTCTATGGACGCAGAACGGTCTACTGTAAGGCCGACCAATCAGGGACAGCCGTCCGGAGGCTGACCCTGATTGGTCGGCAATAGGCATAGTTCACAATATGACAATTATATTATTGCAATTCAACAGTTTCACTTCGATAGACTGCAATCTGACGAATAATAAGACGTTAAATTGTAAGCAGTTTGTCATGGTTCACAATTTTTCGACAGTTCACAATCTCGCGAGATAGATTGCAATCCAGCGTTATTTACAATTTTACGGTGACATATACACATACATACATACATAGAACCACGCCTTATTATATGTACACATATGTATAACATATATAATAGTACATAACATCGAAGAAAAACGCTTTCCTAAAAATTAACACAACTTGTTGCATAATTTATATTACTATGTAAATATAAACACACACTATGAGATATGTCTAATAGGGTGGGTCGATTACGGGCGATTTTTTCAAAAGGTGTTGGATTTTAAGTGGGGGGGTCTCAAAAGTTGCGTAAAAATATAAGCTTTTAGACTACGTTTTTATTTTTCTCATTTTATATAATTTTCAGCCCTCTACCCGAGTTCAAAATTTTCATAAATTAAAAAAAATCGTTGTATTACAATATGGTTATATACTAAAAAGAAAGTCACTTTGAAGGACTAAAAACCTTTATTTAGATCTACAATTGTCTTTAGAGAACAAAAATGAAACATTTCGCAATATTAAAGGAAAAAAATAAAACAAATGTCAATACTTATTTCGTCTATTTTGAGCACTTGTAATCAGACTGGTAGTAGAACGAAGGACTATTGATCTGGATTGCAATTTTGTTCGAATTATTCTATCTCGAGCTTTTTCACCAGCAACAGTGATAGAAGCCTCTGTAACTAGTCTGACAGATCGTTCTACAGCCGACGCATGACAGGGAAATAGAGATTTTCTCAGCATCATGTCGATCAAACTGGTATCAGGTATGTGGCTCAAAATTGACGGTGGAGTAACATGAGAATCAGCCCAAATTAGTATGTCGATATAATCATTTGCATCAAAGTTAAGTTTTCGTAATTTAAATACTCTAACAGACTTAGTTCTTTTCTTTCTTGCTTAAATAATTCTTCTCAAAGAAAGATCTCTTACAAAACTTCTTTCATCGGCAATCATAGCAAGTAACAAATTCTCTGGATGAGCGAACAAAGCATTTCTTTGAATATCAGGGTCAATAATAGATTTAACCGTCTCATTGAAATATCTAGAGATCTGTATCAATTAAAAATATGTTGTGGGCCATCCTTGTAACTTCGCTTTTGTTTTATGTAAAACCGAATAGGAGCGTATACTTTAACGTATTTCACAAGTATTTTTAATTTTTTAGTTAGCTCAGTAGATCCAATATAAAGACGCAATGTACGATTTGCTGAACGCGAATGATTCATTTTACGTGGTTGTCTGTTAGCAAGCTCAGACCTATAAGTTCCAGAAGTCACAGAACAATACATTTCATAGAGATATTTTTGATAGTACAATAGCGAGGATTTCACTTATTGCTGGCTGTTTTCCTGAGTTTTTAGCTATAATCATGCCTCAGATGAAGTATATACTTTATTATGTCTGCTATTGTGGGTAACCCATTGAAATTAATTTCTGCAGGTGCTTCAAATATGGGACAGTCCACATCACATCGTGTTATGAGATATTTTCGCTCACTCATTTTATAAGTCACTAATTGCAAGTATTACAACACAATCCCAAATAATAATACTTGGAAACGAATTAAGTGGAATTAAATATACCTATTACAGCTAAAATTTCATTATAACGTATGGAAAATCACTAGAACGATGATAACGGAAGGATTTGTTGTGAGTCGAATTCTGCGCGCGAGCTACTATCAAACCGTCAATATTGTAATGAACCTATCCACTTAGAAATCTTTTAATTATGAAGAAAACTGATTTATTATGATGCAGTTGTCTTTATACAAGACTTAAATAAACCAAAAAAAAGTAAAAAAAGCATTTTGAAGTATTTTGAAGAATTTGAAATATAGGCAGAAAATACCAATTTTTCGATTATTTGGGGCTCGGTAGAGGGCTAAAAGGTATATCGAATATTTTTTTAATTATTTTTTTTGTAAAATTATGACGATAACGCAACTTTTCATACCCACCCACAATTTTTATTCAAACATTTTGAAAATCGACCCACCCTAATGTCTAATGCATAACTAGTCAGTAAAAGCTAGCCCCAAAACAACTTTAGCAAAATTCAGTGTTAGTACAACAAATGTGTAGTAACTGGGCTGACATAGCACATTCCTTATTAAACTACGCTTTGAGCGTATTATTTCTTGCTTACCAGAAAATCCTACGCAATCAATTACGCATTAGTTTTACAAGAGATATCCCCACAATATATCCTTATGGCCGCTTCCTAAGTCCCTTGTGGCAGGACCTAAATTATTTATAAATAGCACCCATATCATATATTTTGTAAATTCAAAGATTATTTTTTACAAAGGATTGTTAATATATAAGTAGTGAATCATCTAGACACGCGGTAGCGTGTCAAGCCAAGTTCAAGAAACAGAACTGGCGAGCAGCACCGTGTGTAATATTACACGAACCATTTGGAACCACTTATGAACCCCTCATAAATCAAAAACTATTTCACATAAACGTATCAAATTTGGCTCATATATTGTGACTTGCGAGATAAATATGTGTTCTAAATTTCATAAGCTTATCTCAAACAGTTATTTAGATATTAATGTCCAAAAATCCTCATTTTTATCATTGACTGACTGACAGATCAAAATTCTAACCCAGTTCCAAATGACCTAGAGAGTTAAAATTTGGTATGCAGATAGGTAATTACATGAATACAAAGGAATAAATAAAAAACTGGCAATTTTTTAATAATTAGGTTAGGTTCTATTATGAACGCTTAACATAAATACCTAATTAGTGCCTAATCACGCCTATATACCGGGGAAGGCAGAGCACTAAGTATATATTTAGGTATACTTACTTATTTACAATTAAGAGTAGGTACTTATAGTCGGTTTTCATATTTATTACTTAGGGTAGGTACCTACATAAAGTCTAGTTTTAGTTTTGAATTTGTCCTTTTCAAAGGACCCACGGCGTTACGATGATATATACTTTTCTACAAAAAGTAATGATATCCAATAAAAACATAAATGTGAAATGAGAGCCAAGTTCAATATTATGATAATTTTCTTGGTTGTTGACTTCAACGACAAAAGAAGTGAGATCTAAATGGGTGCCAAGTTCAATGGTCAACCCAGAAATTTATTTATAAGTAACACTATAACATACCTATCATATCTTCTTATAACATAAGATAATGTATGGTGGTAGCCTATGAAGGTCTGTCTTGGCTAGTTTCTATAAACCTACCAACGTATTATTATGTTCGCTCGCTAGTTTCTACCAACAATCCAAATTTTTGGAATTATAAAAAAAAAACCGACAAATACTTGTAGGCTTAGAACTTGCGACGGCTATTATTCATATATGAAAACTAGCCAAGACAGACCTTCATAGGCTACCACCATACATTATCTTATGTTATAAGAAGATATGATAGGTATGTTATAGTGTTACTTATAAATAAATTTCTGGGTTGACCATTGAACTTGGCACCCATTTAGATCTCACTTCTTTTGTCGTTGAAGTCAACAACCAAGAAAATTATCATAATATTGAACTTGGCTCTCATTTCACATTTATGTTTTTATTGGATTCAAATTTCACAAATCGTTTTAAAATCTCACAACAGTTAAAAGCATATTATGAAGATAAATTTTTATTGGACTTAGCGAGATAAGCTATCGATAACATTACTATCACTACATAGAATAAATGACAGTCGCTTCCCGCGTTTGTCTGTCCCTATGTATGCTTAAATCGTTAAAAGTAAACAACGGATTTTGATGCGTTTTTTTTCGTTTGGTTTTTTATATGTATAGGGATTTAAGAGGAAGGTTCTAATCTATACATATAATAAATTTATAACAACCTTGTCTGTACATTATAGATATTAAAGTGTACTTGCAACGCGATATTGCAACGGGAACGGGAGTTATTGGGAAAAAACCTTTTGTATGTAAAATCCTGTAGTCCACGCGAATGAAGTCGCGGGCACAGCTAGTGTAAAATAATATACTCAAAGCGAAGCGAGGGCGGGTCACTAGTGTTATTATAATATATAAATATGAACATATTTATTCACCGCTAATTTACTTAGTTCAAAAACCTATGAACAATGGAGTTAACTTTAAAACGTGTTCCGGTAGCCTGGGCTTGTAAAGGCACCTTAATTGTTTACAAATAGGGTCTGTGTTGTATCCGGTTTGGGATGGATTTTTGTTTGTGCACCTTGTTTTCATGTTAACGAATTGTGAAGGCTTAAGAGGATTACTTCCGCCGAAATAAATCAGCTTGCCAAGTTACGGCCCCGCGGTGAGATCACTCAATTTGTGCTAGCGTTGCACAGGGGTCGGTCTCTGGTCCATCGATGTATTGATAGTATAGTATTGAAAACATAACTGTGGAGAAGGTTAAGTTTAAATTATATATGCATTATTATATATATGTATGCATTATATATATGTATGCATTATATATATGTATGCATTATTTTCTAACATTAAAATTACTTTTGCAGGCTTTTTAACTAAAAGCAAGGTTAGAAATTATTGTAATAATGTCTTAAATCAAGACAAAACTCTTTAACTGTCTGAAAAGGTTGTACTTTTTTGTCGTTGGTAATTGGCTGGTTTTATCAAAGGTTTTTATTGTAATCTATACTAATATTATAAAGCTGAAGAGTTTGTTTGTTTGTTTGTTTGTTTGTTTGTTTGTTTGTTTGAACGCGCTAATCTCAGGAACCGCTGGTCTGATTTAAAAAATTCTTTCACTGTTGGATAGTCCATTTATCGAGGAATTAGGCTATATTACATTTTCAAAAAAAGTAGGGATCCGTACGAAAAACCCAAATTTGTCTAAAAAAAATCAAATTTCAAACAAATTTTTACAATTTGTTTTGACAGGACGAAGTCTGTTGGGTCAGCTATTGTTCATAAAATTACACATAGATGGCATCGTGTTTTGTACAGCATGCCATAAATGCTGTCAAGTTTCATATAACATGAGTACCTACGTGATAAGTTTTTTGGTAGTTCAAAAGATGGCACTGTGCTCTACGTATTACTTCGATATTATATTGTGGAAAAGTTTGTATGTAGGTATACCATACGTCAAATATGTGAAGTTTGTCTTTTGGAATTGATAAATTTGGAGTACCATTAAATTACCTACGTAAATTACTAGAAGGGTTCTGAATCGACAACATGTATCGAAAATATTCTAATTGTCACCTTTTTTCTATTTTAATTAACAAAATAGTGTCACCTAATTGACATATTTTTAGGCTGTCAAATTAACGAGAGCATTCAAATTTCCATAATTGCCGAATTGAAGAAGGTTGGTTGTCAAAAAATACATTGATATTAATACTCAAGGGTTTGGTATCAGAAAAAAGGATGAGATGATTACAATGCGATTAATACATTGTATGCACCAACCGGGTATTAAATATTCAATCAAATTGAACAAATTCAATATTGAGTTCAAAAAATAATATGTAAATCAATATAAAAGTATAGCATAAGCATATTTAATTTGGTAAAGCATAAAATTCGAAAAGAGAAAATGAGGGGTTTGCCAGGGATTAAGAAAGGACATGATTCAAGCACACAGTAAAAGCTTCGAATAATCGTACATAGGTATGAATTTAAAATTTGAAAAACACAGTGGTACGTGGCAGGGTTTGAAGTGGCGACCTCTTGCATAGCAAGCAAATACCTAAACCACTCGGCCATGGACGCTTTTTTCCTCTCTAACTATAAACTGCTACCTGGCTTTGGAATAGGACGTCCTTTATTTCACATTGATCGATGAACAATTAGGATTACTTGAAGATGATCTATTCAATATGAGGAAGCTGTTCACTATAAACATAGATTTTAGGATTTCGTACGTCGAAAAGAATAACCGAACCCCTTATGTAGGATCCGTTTATCATCGTCAATTTTTGTCAAGGAGAAAATATCAAACTGAAACTTACATCAAATACTCAGGTCTACTGTCCCTTCGCCTGAGTCAACACAATCAAAAGAAACATTCATTTATGCTGCCAATTGACACTCCAAAATGACACTCGCAAAGGGAACTACTATCTGCGAAGTACTCAGATTCTCAAAATTTAGAATAAAGCAACGTCATGTACAGAGAATTGCGTAAACTTTAAAAATAAATTGCGTTGTGCGAGTCCGTCTTGCACTTGGACTTTTCTTTTTTTTTTTCTTTTCTTGGGTTCTATTCCCACTCAGCACAAATATTTCTGCGATGAATATCGATGTTTGTTCCGTGTCTGGTTGTGCTATTTAAATATTTAAATGTATACCACTGTTCTGATAAAAACAAGTGCTAAAGCTTCTTACCACAGGATCAGATCAATTAATGTGATGTTGTGTAATATACTTATTTATTACTACACGATAAACAACAGATGATGATGATGATAAAAACCAAAATAATTTTGTTTTAAATGTTTCTTCCGGTTGACTTACTTCTTAAGTGGCAGAAAAGATTTTGACGGGACTACGACTTTTAAGTTAAAAAAAATCAAAATCCTGTAGTTCATGCGAACGAACTTATTTATTACTACACGATAAACAACAGATGATGATGATGATAAAAACCAAAATAATTTCGTTTTAAATGTTTCTTCCGGTTGAAGACTAACTTCTTAAGTGGCAGAAAAGATTTTGACGGGACTACGACTACTTTTAAGTTAAAAAAAATCAAAATCCTGTAAGTAGTAGTGTAGTTCATGCGAACGAAGTCGCGGGCACAGCTAGTCTCCAGATAAACTAATTAACACATAAAAAGAAAACTTTATTAACCTGTTACTTCTATGACAAAGAACGTTGTCCCTATGATCTATATTATTTTGTTTTCTGAACACCACTATACTACACGTTGGAACCAGTTACACCCGTTTGGCCGTGTAAACAGGACTTGCGCTGTGGCGGGATGAAAATGCCACTTTGCTATGTGCAATTTTTTGGTCAACAGCAAAACCGTCTGTGGTTTTAATCGAATATTTCACAAACCGATTCTGACGGACGGAATTGGATTTTTGGGGCTCAAATTATTTTCGTTTGTGCAAAAGATACACGTGATGAAAACAAACAAACAAAACTAAAAAATAAATGTATTTTGTTGGTTGCGTATAAAATATTTGCAATGCTTTTATTTGACACGATGTAACAAGCATTACAGCTGCGAATTCGTCGTAGATAAATTTATTGTAAAAATCATTTCTCTCTCATTGCAGTCGGTTAAAAGTCTTTAATACTTGTAAATTTTAAATTTGAAAAAAATCGCATTCATGACCCCGTCTGAATGGGGACTTTAATCCTTTCCCCAAACTCTAGACTGAACTAGTATTAAATCGTATTAGTAGTTTTGGCGTGAAAGCACGACACACAGACAGAGTTACTTCCTGCATTTGTAATATTACTTATAGGACTTTTTAAAAATCTTCGTTCAAAATGCCATCACAGTAGATAGATCATTATGAAATCATAACAATGAATCAAAATCTCAGAGAACTAAGAACACAAGAAACGCAAGAAATCCATCTAGCTATAGTCGATTAAAAACATTACCTTTAATAGTAAACATACATTTCGAAAGCATGAACGGAAAACCATATATTTAATTTTCAAATTATCCAATCGCTCTCTGTAAACATTACGCGCAATTCGAATTTAAATATACAATATTTATGGCGTGAATTTATTGCCTACAGATAAGCGTTTTTGCTCTAAATAATATAAAGATTTGCTCGCCGCGGTCTCCTGTGCCCTGTGTGTTTTATTCTGATGCCGTTTAATTCTACATCACGCTTGCTTCTCTTTCATACTCATCACAATTCAAAATGGAGAAAGAGAGACGGACGATCAAAGATTCGCGGGGCTTTCCCGAATTAAGATCGAAACCGCTCTGCTTTTGCTAATTTACATTTTTATCAACACGCCCCGACGGTATTTGTTATACAGTAGCTACGTTTTGCCTAAGCCCTGAAGGGTTTAAATTAAAAATGGAAGTGGACAGTCATTTCTGGCTTCATATTTAAATTTAGCTCGCTTTATGATGAATATCATACATTTTATTTCGGCTTATGATTTCGTATATTGGCATTAAAATGTGTAAATGTTACATTAAAATAAATTATCTCTTCAAAGTTTATAGATATTTTCATTCGCTATTTCACTTATTAATACTTTAACACATGATTGTTATATAAAGCAAACTAGTTTTCAACTATCCCATTTGACAAGCGTATTCGAATATTTGAGACATATTTTAATACACAAATGAAAATTTAGTGATAGTTTTCCTACAGTAAAATTATTCTATCTTATTAGTAAAATAGATTTATGCAGTTTTTATTTAAATCAATAAATACCGGTTTTACGAAAGGGATGAACGAATAGAAAGCAATGTGAAAGTGTTCATTTTGCTATAATCATCAATAAATAACATTTCATGCGACAAGCAGTATCTGATTACGTCACATCTTGTAACAAAACTATCGCTTTTCACGCTTTCGAGTTGGATTAAATAACTAGCATAATTCAATGGTACTAAAGGAAAATGGTTCGGCTACCGGAAAACAACCACTTAAATTTCACGGTGTATTTTGTCACCCACATTGTGGTGTCTGTCTGTCTGTCTGTCAATACAGATGAAACAAGACAAGAAAACAATAAAATAACCAACTTTATTTGTTCAGAATCGAATATCATCTAATTTACTCACAAATTCACTCTTATAAAGTGCGATAGATAATTACTACCTAACTATAGTTTGCTGAGGTACACTTGCGAGAAAATACTTACCAACCATTTCTGAGGTGTAGTGAGGTGTATGCAGATAAATATTCGAGAGCTGCATCGCATACAGATTGCAATATCCGGCGACACAGACTATCCTTTGACGCCTGCCCGTCGTATGCAAGAGTCAAAGACGCTACGTGACGTATAATGAAGACGTGTTTGTAGCTTACATTTTAGTGTAAAAGTATATTGGAGCTCAAACAGTTTTTTTATGTATATTGTCGCGATATTGTCTTGGTAAGAACTGGCTTGTAAAGTTTACCAATTGTGTATGGAAAAATAAAATATTATTTTGATCATAGTATTAGTTTTTTTATTTCAAAAGTCGTCAATGATGTAGGTGCTACACAATACAATTGTTTAATTGGAAAAATGAAAATGCTAGGAGTATTCACCATATTTCACTGTTTTATCGAGTTCCCGATATTTCGGCACAGTTACAAGCGCCATAATAACGAGTAAAAGGACGCTTTGTAAATATAGAAACAGTTATATTTCAATAAAATATTAGTTTAGATCAACATGGCGATATACTCACATTACATAAATGCTATTTTTGCTGCTGAGTAACTCACTTGGCTTTATTTTTCACTAGTGACCCGCCCTCGCTTCGCTTCGGGTAAATTTTACATACAAACCTTCCTTAAGAATCACTCTATCTATTAAAAAAAACCACATCAAAATCCGTTGCGTAGTTTTAAAGAT
Source organism: Maruca vitrata (assembly GCA_039566165.1). Classification (NCBI taxonomy): domain Eukaryota; kingdom Metazoa; phylum Arthropoda; class Insecta; order Lepidoptera; family Crambidae; genus Maruca; species Maruca vitrata. Next base: position 4,441,345 of record CM076923.1, on the reverse strand, counting down.
CTAAGCATACATACGGACATACAGCGAAAGCGACTTTGTTTTATACTATGTATTTATAAATAGAGTTTGAAATATGTTATTTATTAAACCTACACAAAGTTAAACAAAACGCGTGATCTTTAGCACACTTGCCTGCCCATATCACTATATAAACTAGAAACTATAACTAAGAAATAATATATCTCATGAAACCAGAGCTCATTAAAAATAATAGAATCTCCACCGCAGTACGAGTACGTTAAATTGCCCCTAAGTAAGCCTCTAAAACACAGCCAAATATTAAATTCTTCGGTCTTAAGTCGACGCTGCACTTCCTTCCTTAATAGCTCACTGCGCTTATAAGATGATGGCATAATAACTCAGGCTGCGTTTTATCGTACCAGGCGAACTACGAACTCAAAGAGACTTACGTTGATTTACTGTTTACAAGTTGCTATTGGTGAATTACCGCATCCTACTAATTTTTTTTTAAAGGCGTTTCGCCTTACTTGTTTGACAGAATGCATTACGGATAGTTAGTTATACATATATTCTTACAAATAAAATTAAAAAAAACAGTCACCGTGGCTAGATTTTGTTTATTGATACATGATAAAAAATATAACTTAATTAATTCCATCATATAATTGCACTTTATGTCAATACGCTTTATATTTTGACACACGTTTGTAAGCGTTTCATCTTAAATATTTTTTTAACCGACTTGAAAAAGGAGGAGGTTTCTCAGTTCGACCGTATATATGCTTTTTAGGTTGATAGATCAAAAGTTAAGTACCTGAATTCAAAAGTACGACTTACGCCTAAACATAGGATCAAAATAAAATTAAGCGGCATCAAAAAATGCTCACTGTTCCTATAACTGTAACTTTTGCCGAAACATTAGAATACCATTATTGTTAACGAAGTTTTTGTGTAAGAGGTAGGCCTTGTGACTTGTAGACATGTATTTAGCACACTTACAAATATACGTAGAATTAAGTGGATTTAGTCGTATTTGTTGCGCAGATATTGATGATTCTTCCATTATTAAGTTATTTGCAAGAAATAGTCTTTCTGAGTTAGAGCAAAAATATTTTTTACTTAGAAATGGAAACTGAAACAAAAGTTGAAAATTGAGACCCGCTATTGAATAAGTTACCAATCAAAATAAAAATGTACCTACTTCATTACTTACAAAAACAAATTAATCGTTATTGCAATTTTTTTTCATGTAGATTGCTTTTATATCTTCTCTTGTCAAGTAATTAGAGTAGATTGTACAAAAACGATAAGCAAAGCAAGCTGCCTAGCTTTTCAGTGCTAAGCTTTCGCTCGAAAGTCAGGGCCGGAAAAGTTGCATCACACGCTATTAGGATTAAAAGATTAATCTATTTCAGAGCTTAAAGTAGCGGCCGCAACGACTGCTATCCATCGCCGTCTAGGCTGTGGACAGATAAATAAATCGACCTCGTCTAGTTCAACTAATTACTTTTACCAAGTCTCTGATTAACTGTAACCTATTGGTGTTTCTTTGTTGCATGCTGTAAGTGATTGTTTAAACTAGTTACTTAGTTAAATCGTATGAGTACGAAGTTTAGTTTTAACTAGCTCAATGGCGGTTTGGATAGTGAAGAGAGAAACGAGTTTAATTCCCACTCGGGATATTTTTGTGATGAACCGTTGTTCATGAGTGTGAATAAACATCGTTATGTTTATTTATCATCATCAACAGCCCATATACATCCACACTGCTTATAACTAGGAACGTCCTTCCCCAATTTGAATTTTAGATTGCAAAATGAAAACTTAGAACTCAATGTATGTGAATTAGAAAGTTACGCGATTTATGCCTCTTCAAAAATGAGGGCTAAATTCGCAATTTTTTTTAAAATAAACGAGCGCTGTAAACTGCTTGAAACCTCGGTTCTTATAATATGTTTAGAGACACGCGAGTTTAATCCGTAAAATTAGTTTTATTTCCAATGTGTAGTGTTCGCGCAAAAATTGTTTTTTTATTATTATAGGTATTGGCAATAATTTAAAGCATTTTATTTTATTGACCCATATGCAAATTAAAATGGATAATTTTTAATCGACAAAAAAAGGTTTCAAATAAAGGATCCCATTTTTAGGAGCCATCGCGATCCCCTTCCATTAGGCGGCCCAATGAGGCTTGACATTAATAATTTGCTTAATTTGTATTCGCCTCAATTTCATGCGCCAATGCACATCAATTTGCAGGTGCCAGTAAAATATTTGGTCCATTCTGATATTCATAACCTTTTAAAGTAATTACTTGATGACGCTTTTTATTAATTAGCCCGCATGAAAAAGCTTTGTTTTCGGTAGAATCCTTTGTGTTATTAGGTGTTTTAATATATTTTTTAGCTTTTGTAATTTGAAAGTGTAGGAGTGTTGTGAAAGATTATTTCTCATTATAAATCAATGTTCCTTTAATATTTTAAGTAATAAAGCTTGATTGTGCTGTTTTTTTTTGTTCTACATCTTTAATTTTTTTTTATTTTTTACACAGCGTGTAAAATAACTTCTTTCAAGTGTTATTCAGCGTTGTAGTAATTTTGATTTCGGTACAATACTATAAGTTATTGTTGCTACTCATACTCGTACTTGGTGATAGAATAAGGAAGTTATTTTTAATTGTGTTTTAGAGTTACACAGATGTCTTATGTAAATTCTAAATTTGACAAATTCACATTAATTACGGCTTAGACGGGGACTTTAATCACTACATACTATAAAGCAATGTCGCTTTCCGCGTCTGTCTGTATGTATGTATGCTTAAATGTTTAAAACTACGCAATGGATAAGGAGGGCGTTTTTTTAATAGATAGAGGGATCCACGAGGCAGGTTTTTTTTTTGTATAATATACCCAAAGCAAAGCAAGGTCGGGTCACTATGTTACAATAAGGAAGTATTTACTGTTAAAGAAGTTTTTTTTTCATAACAGTTCACGGAATGACTGACTTAACTACCGGCGCTCTTAGTTTTTTTTTGTAATAGACAAGCACTTAAAATTAATATAATGTTAGTACGTAGTTCTTATTTGCAGAAGCGTTCTCCAAACAATCTGTGTTGAAACTTTAAATACTAACTGGTTTACACACTACACCATAATTGCGTTTTACCCCATATTTAAGTGTTTGTCGTGCTTAATATTAAACCCAACAATATTATGTGGTTCAACACAGAAATTGCAGTTGGGTGCAATCTGCATATAATTTTGCTACGGAAAATGCAATGAGCACGAATTTCTGTATTCCACTTAATATGAAGTTTAATGTGAAATTACTCCGTAATCTTACTTAGTTCATAATAAGTAATCGGGCATTTGGCACATACAAAGTGGGTCGAGACATTTCAGTGAGATTTCACAAAATACCTACACTGTATACATACATACTACCTAGTAAACTACACGTTATAATTTTGAATTTCTGGTAATTCAACCTTCCTAATGCAATGCAATATACTGTATTACAATTGTACCTACATATAGAAGGATGGCACAAACAAAACTGTTTGGGTCGAAACATTTAAGGCTCCAGTTTCGAATACACAAACCCTAAACATTATGGAAATTCTATGAAATGAAAATGTACGCAATGATACAGTCATATTGGATAGAAAACCAAGAAATCCCTATTAGATTCTATATTCACGATAATAATCTTTCGTCGTAAAAATAACAACACAATAACATTGTGTGCTTTGTTTAATCCCAATAAAAATATCAGAATATTAAAGCTTGTTTTGATTTCATAATAATGAAATACAATATCAGATTTAAAAATAAACTAATAGGGCTTTTACTCTCCGCTTGAAAACAGTGGACCTATCTGTCACGCCTGAGGCAATATTGCTTTCTTAATATATGTAGCTAAGTCAGTCAGGGGATACCAGTTCAGTCAGGGGATACCAGTCACAACTATCTGTCCGGTGGTTGGTGAACGGTATACGGCTAAGCGACCCCGACTCCGTATGTAAGTACACTCTTAGCTACATACATACATATGTATCTAGCTAAGAGTGTAACAGACGGACAAGTGATTAGTTTTGTTTACTATTATAATATGATGTATTATTTTGAGTACATTTTCATTTACTTGTAACCGATAAAACAGATGTTGATGAAGTTATGTCAAGTTTATAGTAATGGCGTCCGTCAGTCAGTATCAATGGAAATCAGGCCAAAATTAATATATTTATATTTGTAGCTCGGTGAGACAGCACTCCGACACTTCCGTTAAGAGATCGGGTGCAGGAGCCACGGCTTCACCCGTTTTTCGAGACATTTGTTATTTAATGATTGTAGGTATTAGTTTATGTTTATACATTTAAACATGACACAGAGTACATTTCCATTCGTATTTTATATATATTTCATGCCATACATAATAATTGAACCGATTTGAATTAAATTTGCTATAAAACTAATTAGTAATTCGTCTAGAGACAAAGAATGGGGCTAGGCCATTAAAAAAAAACACCTTTTGTTTCATAAATCTAACACATAGATAGGTAACATAGGTTGCATAAAAACTAAAAGAAAAGTGAGGAAAAGGAAACATAACAGCATGGCTTATTTTGTTAATGCTGTTTTTCAGATTTTGAACCCTCTTAGCAAAATGGGACTTAATGTTTTACGCGATGAACAACTTTACATGGAAACAGCCATGGGCAGGAATCTATTTAAAAAAAAAAAACAGCTCGATCGTTCACATGTATGACGCGATCTACCAAAATGGCGTCAATAAACCAAACCCAAATCCCCGGAACACGTAACACCATTATCCGCAAATTCAATTTCGCATTCATTCCATACAAATTCGTCACAAAATCGAACGAGATCAGTCATCTTCCGCCTTTTTGTTTGCCGAAGCCAATATCGTGCGCAAACAGCGACCGACTTTAACCGCTGCAGTGATTGACTGAATTAATTAATTCCGATTGTCGTGGCCGAAATATTGGATATCCGAAATATTATCCGATATTGGGATATCGCATCGCACTAACCGGCCTGTTGAGAGGACACGTGGGGAATTGGAAAGGAAGTCTTCAAAATATGGGTAGGAATCATGGTTTAATAATTGGTTGGGTCCAAAACACAAACCAGCACCTGCCTCGTTGGTCTGTTGGTAGCCAGCGCTGCGTAAGGACCAAGAGGTCTCCGGTTCGAGTCCAAGGTCTGACATTTTTACAAACACGAACAAGCTTTATTCCAAAAAATAAAATACAAAAAATACAAAATATCTTTATTAAATATTACAGACTTAAATCTAGTTGTCGGAGTCTCCTTTTAGGCGTAAAATTGCCTGTGCCAGGAGACAACGCTCTGCATAACTGCTAAGTACATTACAAATTAAGAAGTAACATCATACATACAATTTCGTGTGTTTAGTAGTTTTTCTGTAAATAAATTACTCAGCCCGGAGTTTGGTAGTTGGCGGATGCACGCCCATGCCTCGGAAAGCACGTTAAGTCGGTGTTCTTGCACCCGATCTCTCATCGGTCATGTCAGATTGCCGTATCACCGAATTATGAGAGTAAGGGAACAGAGAGTACACTTGTGCAATAATTATGTCCTGCACACTTGGCTGATCTCAATTGAGATCGGCCAAGTGTGCGAGATTGTTTTCTATACGACTCTATTGAATTCCGTTTTCATGCGTCTATGTACTTAGTAACATTGAGTTGGAACGGTCGCTCAGTACTTAGAAGTGTTTGCTGGATAGCTCCGGTGGAAAATAAATAATAGTCCAAGAGCTGGTGAACCCTGGGAGTAACGGTCTTCCTGTAAGGTTAGAAATTTGTATACCGACGGTTTATGGCATGCTAAGAGCAATAGCCAAGACCTGGCAGGCGTCAGCCCTGCACGTCATCAGCCCCTTTATTTTTCAAACTGTTAAGTAAACGGGGTTTCAAAACTTGTTCCTGTAAGTTTGAAAATTTAATAGAATAAAGTTATTTTATTATACATCTTAAAAATAAATTGACAGGCGATTACAATAAGCAGAAGTATACGACAGGTCAATTAGAAAACGCATAGTTGATGAGTTCAAAAAAACTTTATCCTGTATACTTGAAATTTTTTTATGTTTTTCAATAGACTTCTCAGAGTAAATATGTACAATGCCAGGCGGTTTTGAACAGCATAAGACCTTGCCAGGCGAGGGGACAGCTGCTAAAGGCGTGCGAGTGAGAAGTGTTACATGAACGCATACAGTAAATGTAATGTATTCTATTATGTTTTATACAATGTACAATCGATGAAATGCAAACTGACGAATAATAATACGTTAAATTGTAAGCAGTAGGTTATGGTTTACGAATTTTCGACGGTTCACAATCTTGCTAGGTAGATAGCAATCAAGCGTTATTTACAATTTTACCGTGACATATACATGTGACACAGACATTTTAATATTACTTCTCGGAAACATGGACCATCTCCACAATAAGAATTTAAAAATCTATATGGAATATGGCACTAATAATTGTAAAAAATCGATACATATTTCTGAACTATAAACAAAATTGGGACCTTCTATATGCCAAAGCTAACCTGGATTTCAAGCATTAACCGGTTGCGATTTCAATCCGTCTTTTTCAAGAAGAGATAAAGAAAAACCATTCCAAATATTGCAAAAATCGAGTATATATCAGAAAGCATTCAAAAAATTAGGAAACGCAGAAATAGTACAAAAGAAAGAAAAAAAAATCCCGATACTAGAGAAATTTGTATGCCAAATGTATGGTTTGAAATCTTCAAAATTAAAAATGCACTATATGACAAGTTCGTTGCTACGCTCAACACAACTAATCCTAAAGTGTTTATGAAAAAAGTAGTAAGCTATGATTCATCAAATTTACCACCCTGCCAACGTGAACTACATCAACAATTGTTGAGAACTGCCTACATTACAAATATATGGCGAAATTGTTATTTAAAAGAACCAACAATTATTACACCTGAAAATAACGGTTGGAACTTAATTGATAATCGTTACCATTTTAATTGGTTTGAGGGGAATACGGTTCCATCGTTTATATACGACATACTTTTACAAGAACATGCTGATACTTCCACAGCACAATCGACTGAAACTGAGGAATGCATTTCAGGTAACATACAACTATTTTATTCTATATCATTTAAATATGCAGTCCTATGCGTTGAACTTAATATTTAATTCTCAACAACCATATTGATTCATAAAAATGTATTTTACTATTTAGAGATGAGGAAAACATTGTTGAAGAATCAGATGATGATGAAAACAGTGATAGCGAAATTTCGGATGATGCTGAAGAAAATGAGTGTTAAAAATAATGTACATTGTATAAAACATAATAAAATACTTTACATTTGCTGTAAGCGTTCATGTAACACTTCTCACTCGCACGCCTTTAGCAGCTGTCCCCTCGCCTGGCAAGGTCTTATGCTATTCAAAACCGCCTGGCATTGTACATATTTACTCTGAGAAGTCTATTGAAAAACATATAAAAATTTTAAGTATACAGGATAAAGTTTTTTTTACCTCATCAACTGTGCGTTTTCTAATTGACCTGGCGTATACTTCTGCTTATTGTAATCGCCTGTCAATTTATTTTTAAGATGTATAATAAAATAACTTTATTCTATTAAATTTTCAAACTTACAGGAACAAGTTTTGAAACCCCATTTACTTAACAGTTTGAAAAATAAAGGGCCTGATGACGTGCAGGGCTGACGCCTGCCAGGTCTTGGCTATTGCTCTTAGCATGCCATAAACCGTCAGTATACAAATTTCTAACCTTACAGGAAGACCGTTACTCCCAGGGTTCACTAGCTCTCCAGCTATAATGTCTCTGGAGTCGAGTACTAGTGAATTTTCAAACGTAAAAGTAATGAAAGCCTTTAAAAATCGTAGTAATTCAATGGTTTAACTCTTGTTAAGTCGTGTGACTGGATTTTTTTACTGTTGACTTATGATTCAACAGCATAAAATCATAGTGGCAAAATAATTTTATGAATGGATACCTTGATTTTACCTACATAAAAAAAAATATCTGTTAGTAAAACTGTCATGGTTACACACATAAGAAAACTGAAAAGTAACCGTTAGAGTGAAGTTACAGAGAAGTGTCCCTAAACATCGTAAGGAGTTCAGTGTACTCATCTCGAATTATTGCCTTCCCGGCCGTTTAAATAATCTCAGCGCGCAATAAAAGCTCAGTGGCAATATATCGCTAGCTCTGAAGCCATTAGAAGGCGCAGTGCAAACATCCAACCGATTAATGGTCTGGCACGGGGCAACTTGCCTGACGTGACTGGGGGTAAGTTTGTGTTTAGATTATCCGCGTTTACACTGCGGAGATAAACGCGACTCGAGATAATGTGATGGATGGTCCGGATCTGGTTTTCAAGCGTTAAACGACTTGAAGTTGGTAACGTTTTTGCTGGCTGTTGTGAGATGTTGATGTTTGAACTTCCCGGTACCTGTCATAGCGGATTGACTCAATGCCGCGCTTGGTAGCGCTTTTGTCTTTTGCGCCAGCAACGTTCCAACATTATTTAAATTAAACTAACCGCAAAGTATTAAAACCTGCAACTATATTGGTGGAGGTGTTTTTAAAAAGCACAAAAATTCAGACAAAAATTTTCTTAAAATTTAAAGTATAATTTGGCCAATAGAAGTTTTTATATATCATCAATGTACAGACAGCGTCCACTTACGGATTTATTATAAAGCACTTTCTTCTACTTCACGATAGTATTACTCCTGTTGATCACCAGTCAAAATTGAACATTTAGTGTTCAAAATAGGTGCAGTCCTTAATTTTCATGACTAACCAAAAAATAATCCAGCCCTAATCCTTGATTATACGTTGCAACATGCTACTGCCATTTCAACCGAGTTTTACATGTTAAACGTTGAAATCTTAACACAAACTTGCACAATGGTCTCTTTTTAGAAAATGTTGGGAATTTAAACGAGACTCGCACTGCGGGTGTACGTAGGTTGTAAAAATGCTACGCGCTAACAGCAACTTTCCGTATTGAACACGACCGAGTTGCGAACTTCCACCATTATCAAGCCTTCGTGTTACTGTTACTGGGGTGCTTGACTCATTGGGCTACCGGTATTAAATTTAAAAAGAATTTACGTAAAGGTCTGTATGCTTTTCTAATATCTACAAAGTTGCACATAGTATTGCCTATTATTTTCTTCTTGCCCGCGACCACGAGCGCGGCAAAGAGCTGAAAGCGTCGGATCTCTAAATAATATGTTAAGAATAACAATACACACGAGTTTTATCCGTTAAATTAGTTTTATTTCATGTACAAGTTAACTTTTAGTAGGTTAAAAAAAGTTTTTATGGTGACTGATAAAGGACTTCAGTCATCTGTTGACATTACCAATTTTGCTGGTATGCTTATTGTACGAAGTTTATTTACCAGAATCGAATTTATGATTTGAGTCTATGGAAAGGGAAATACAATCCTGACCTAAAATGTATGGGATATGTCCTGTCCTACATACGTATACATACCAGCATACTACTGTCCAATGTCATGACTGAGTAATCTTGAACATACCATACGCTAACGACATGCTATGTTGAAACTCAAAAGTTTCCAAATTATTATATGAATGTTTTAGCACAACAATTTTGAAGGTGTGGTAAATATTTCAATAGAAATGTTACAAACAAATGAATATCTGGGATAAATTAATATCTGGTACATTTCCACACACGGTCATCTGACCCCAAACTAAGCAGAGCTTGTACTATGGGCGTCAGAGACTGATATACATACATATATATTTATAAATACATACTTAAATACATAATCACACCCAGACACGGAACAAACACCGATGTTCATCACACAAATATTTGTCCCGAGTGAACTAGAAGTTAGATCAGATCGAAAATTGTATTGTCTCAATAGGTCTCAAAAATACTAGCGGCTCGGTGTATCCGTGCCCCCGCACTCGCTGCTATGCCAGGACTTTTTGAGTACCAACTTTATTGGAGCATGTCGACCTTCCGATTCACAGCACATTGTTTTAAAAAAGTATAGTGGAAGTTTTAAATTATGGCATTCTTGCGTTAATTACACGGAGGCTCTGACAATTATTTATAGAGACATTCATATTCCGAGTATGAAACAATTAGAAATAATCTTAATAATTAACATTATTATGACTCTTATTACCTAGCTAATTTTGAATTATTTGTGGGTTAATATTTAACTAGCGACCAGGGGGCTGAGACAAAGTAATAATTTCGAAACGATAACGAAGTTCTAAAAGAACAAAATGTATAGGATTGACCACGTGATTTATCGCGTCTAATGTCAATCCCATACATTTTATTATTTTCGAACTTCGTTATCGTTTCGATATTGGTTCTTTGTCCACGGCACCATTCCTCGCTCCACTTCTGATATATTTAACATAAGACTTCCTCTTGAATCACTCTACATATATAAAAACTGCATTTGATTACATTGTCTTTTTGTTTTAAATCGTACATTATTTACCTGGGTTTGCGACTTTGTTTAATACTATGTAGTGATGAAAATGAAAAATGTTTATTCAGTGTCTTTACGAGGTACGTAACAGGTGGCTGGCTGGAGTCTCAATTTAAGTAATATACCTGTGTTTGTTATACGCGTCGATGGCCGAGTGGTTAAAAGGTCGTTGCTTGCCGTGCGAGAGGTCGCCAGCTCAAACCTCTAACATATTAAATTAAAGATCCATTTCAATATCAATATTCAAAAATGTCTGTCGAGTCCGTTATGGTGTCTGTATGAAAAACCACTTTGGTACTACAGGATAAGCTTTCAATGTATGTGTCTTTACCTCGAAGCCAGTTTTATAATGCGTGCTGGCATGTTCGTGATATTCTCATCATCAGCCTATAGGTTAGTCCACTGATGGACATAGGCCTCCCCATGTCTTCGCCACTCCCACCTATAGATGGCGATATTTTGGGGTGAAAATTAAGAATTTTATTTAATCTGTTGAAAAAACATGCTGATGGTTCTATAAATTGTCTCTTGGCATAGGCAGTTTTTATTCTGGTTGTAGGCGCAACATTTGGTGTCCTTTTTTTTTTTAGAGAGATGAAAATTGTGTTTTCAATGAAGTTTTAGAACAGCAGGACATATTTTGACTTACACCACTAGTAGAAAGTAAGTAAACCTAATCCGCCGTAAATCAGAAAACTTACGTCTTGTATCTTGCAACCAGTCGAAGGTACAAGTAAATCAAAAGCTTATCGACACACAATGGACCCCGTTCACGGAACAGCTGTGACCCCTACGTGTCCACGGCTCAGCCGTAGTGCTGTTAATACCGCGTATTGTAGAAGTAATCGCGGCATTATTGTGAGGGCGGCTCTGGTCTCGGATTACGGGAACTATTGCCGGGAACATCCCGTTGGATAGGGCTGGCGAGTTTTGGAGAAGCATTATTTTTGGTCGTTAAAAGATCACGTTCCGAGTAATGTACGTATACGAAGCAACTGCAATATTGATGAAAATCATTATTGTAGTTTCGTGATAACCGTATTTTAATTTTATTAACGGTTTATTAGTGAAGCTTAACCTTAAAAAATGCTATTAAAATGGTGACATAACGGGTTTAGCCTATTTTGTATCTCATTTACAATATAATTTTGCAACAGTGCGATCAGGCCTTAGTTAACCACGCTGGCCAAGTGCGGGTTGGTTGACTACAAAACCTAACTAGGTTTCTTAGTAGGTTTCCTCACGATGTTTTCCATCACTGTTAAAACGTCGAATAATCGTACATATAAATTTCAAATTCTTAAAACACAATACATGGCGAGGTCTTAATAGAGCTCGAAACGTCCATTCCCCGCCCGACGTCCGTTATTTCAAAAAGAAATGTTATATTGGGCTTTCAAGAATAACTTTTGGATTAGTAAAGTGTTTGTTTACTATTTACAAAAAATTGTGTTGTTTAGTATTCATTTCTTGTTTAGTAACAGTAAACGTGACTTCAATAAATAGCCAAGTAACATAGCTATGTAAATGAATAAGACTTTTCATTTAAGTACAATACCTATCATTATTTCAGTACTTTAAACATGAAAACCCTCCATTGGATGCCCTCTGAAATTCTATTGAAAATGAAGAATAGTAGCAAACAGTAAAGAATTGAACAAAAGATAGAAGTTTTCTTTCATATTTCATACAGTGTACTGCCAACCCTATCTTTCTTAGGTACTACAAGCTGACCTATTTATAGTCAGCCCACTAATCTTTTAAGTCGTGAGAAACGTTAATTGGTAACCGACGAATCGACAATGGACTGTTAGAGTCTTAATACAATTGTTGTAAGTACAACGTACTTTTACCTAACTGTTGTTTGAATCTTTGATTCACTTTGTAAAGTTAATTATGCAATTGACTATTTTTATTTGAATAAATAAATAGACATAACACAACATCACATACGAAATCGGAATCCCATTCCGACCTGATTCCGTTGTAAGTAGCTTAAGCACTTGTGTAACGGATATCAGAATCAACAGAAATTACACTAATAAACTTAAATTAATTTAATTACACACCCAGACACGAAACAAGCACAGATTTAAAAACCTATCGAGTTGTTTTTTTCATACGACCGATTGTAGTTCTTAGCGTAACCACCAGGGGCGCTGTTCAAGTTTTTCATAGACATATTTACGTAGGCGATATCGAGTCCGTAACTTTTAAACTCATGGTAGGGCTACTGTTCCACCTAGCCAGTCAAAATAAAAGATATGGTATCTGAAAATACTCTTAATTTTATGAGTGAAATCGGTAAGTATTTTTTATCATTATGGATTTTATCCTTTATCGTTGTAGTGTAGTGCGATAAATTAGTTCAGGTTTAAAAGGTTCGGGGTACGATTCCTGGTTTGAATATTATAATATATGCATGCAGTCTTGTTGGCCTGATTAAAAAAAGAAAAAGCCTCTAAATGTATTTTTTTCTTTGAATTGCTTAATAATAATAATTAAGTCATCCGACTAATGAATTATCAAAGTCTATGTGATCCTGGCATGATTTTCTGGAAACGAAACGCTAAAATACTATCAATGTAAACTGTCTAGTGGATACGAAGCCTAACTATGTGCGAACAATGAAACTGAAGACTGAACTCCTCTGCAGTACATAAACAATGCATTCCAGTGTACTCAGTGAACATAGTTTCCATGCTTTGCGTCCGTTGTTTAGAATGCGTACGCTAGCCCATACCACCGTAGATCGAATATCAGTACCATTTTCGAAAAAAGATATTCATGGTATTATAATACGAGTACTTTATTTCAGCCCCGGATGGACGTAGATACCGAATTAGAAATGAAATGAAAAGGCGTTGCCCGTGGGGGGCGACCTCAATGGAGGTCAGCCAACTGCGTAGGATTTATAGTGCACAAGTGTGCGCGCAAACACAAGCACTCTTTGTTTTCTTACTCTCATAGTTCGGTGGGACGGCAATCCGACATGACAGATGAGAGATCAGGCGCAGGACCAAGAGCTTAAGGTGCTTTCCGAGGCACGGGCCTACGCAAAGGTTGCAACCTTCAACTGCTGAACTGGGGACCTCACGCTGCGCTTGTTACCAATAGACCAACGACATAGTCAACTCAACAAACAAACTCAACAGAAAATAATATAAATAAATTTAAGGAATAAACGCGCTTGTATTATGACTATAATCAATCACATTATTTCGGCACCCGATGTTTCGACCTCTTTATTGTGCTCGTGATCGCAGGCAGGACTAAGGTCCAGTTTCACCATACTCTGTTAAATATTTAAGGTATTGTTAAGTCAGTTAGGGGGCTGTTAAAGTTTTCGAGTGTCCCACCACGAGTTAACGCGTGTTTATTTGTCGTACAAGCCGTTAAATTTAATCACTGCTCTAGAGGTCCGTTAGTTCTTAACATGTCTGTTATATTGTCATTAAAATCAAAATGGATGGTTTGATAGGATGACGCGACGTTTGACATTGATCGCGTCGCGTAGCAACAAATGACTTTTTATACGACTAGATAAAATCTAAAAAAAAAAAAAATTTGTCGACCGGTTGCTGTTACCACCATACAGTTGCGTAAAACCCGCCAAGTGACTCTGACCTCTCTCGGTCAGGTTGCGTTCCGGGATCAGCACTGTACGAACCGAAGCCAGGGGGGACCATTTTTGCGGCAAGCGCCGGACCAGTGGAGTCTTAGCGGCGGCATTGTGCGGGCGGAGCGGGTCAGCCCGCCGGCCTGGGAGACCCGTAGAAACGAGGGCCCTTCCGTCCGGCGGACTGGCCAACTCGGACCCGCACAGCTCAATACCAATGCGAGACTCCACGCCTTGTCTCGTTGTTGCCGCGGCAGTGGTCTCCTCTTTAAGCGGGCTTTCAGGGTGAGTGCGACAGGCTCAATATGGTCTATTGTGCCTGTCGACCTCATATTTGGATCTCACTACCGCTTTCCATCAGGTGGAGTGAGGTCATCTTGTTAGCTAATTATAAAAAAAAAAAAAAAATCTTACCGAACTCCGTCTAAATGACATCTCACAAATAAGCATTTCAATTTGGTTGCTTTAAGATAAGAGTGAGTGAAATGCTTGTCATTCAGCTAAATGTTCAGTTTAATAATGGCTTGTTAATTTTTTTTCCTGGAACATTAAATGATATAACAGCACATGAATTTTTAACAACTCATTAGTAAATGACTAATTAAGATTTAACAAACATAGTTTGGTGAAACTGGACCAAAAGATGACAGTTGTCTTGTTGACTTTTATTGCGTAAAACATTACTCTCTTATGACGCAGTTGGTTACAAAGTGGCCAATTCCCAGGCTGTAGACTAACAGTAAACCAAATTAAATTTTAGTAGTTTTGGTGTGAGGGAGCGACAGACAAGGACACTTTTTTAACATTTATCAGCCCATATACACCGTGAAATTTTAGTGGTTGTTTTCCCGCAGTAAAATGATTCTATCTTAGAAGTACAAAAGATGTGTGCAGTTCTTTTTTGGTAAAATCAATAAATGCCGGTTTTACGAAAGGTTTAACCGTAACTCGAAAGCACGTTCGAACCGCTTTATGACTTAGGGTGTAGAGCTTCTTTAGCTTTAAGCATCGATTTCATGCGGCAAGCAGTACCTGAATACGTCACATCTTCATAAATAACGATAGCTTCTCTCGTTTTCGAGTTGGAAAATTATTATTCTGAATAAACGAAAAAAAAAAATATTTTTTTCGATGAATAATTTGCATGATTCGATAGTATTACTAAAGGCAAATCGTTCTGCCACGGGAAAACAACCACTAAAATTTCACGGTGTATACGTCCCCACTGCTCGGGCACGGGCCTATCCTAAACTTAAGACCTAAACTTATAGTAACAGAGCCCACGACCAAAATTTTTGTCTCATAGCAATACGGCCAAAACCGCATCAAATCGATAGATAAGATTATTCTGAACTCGAAAATACCAATATCAGACATTTTCCGCGTAGCGTTTGATCTGACCGAATTTTCAAAATTGTCAAAGAATTTTACCGAACTGCATCATAGCAATATGTCTGATTTGCAGACTGTAGTTAAATGATGATTCTGAGATAACGGAAACATATTTTTCAGACGTTAGTGGTGTAGCGCAAACCCGCAAAATCACTTAAAAAGATTAAAAATGAGACAAAAAAAATGTCTCATAGCAATACGTCTGAAAATCTTTTTTATTAGTAAATTTTGGTTATTTGATGCGAACAAAACAATTTTCAGACGGAAATGTGGACGCATAAAATTTTGAGACCGTTTTGAAAATGTTAACAAATTTTACCGATCGGTATCATAGCAATATGTCTGAAAATTGCTAGACATGATAGAATAAGTTGTCCACATGTGCAAAAAATTTATATCAGACAAATGAAGTGTAGCATCTTTTCTATCAGACAACTTTTCGATACTCAGATATCATTTAAGAATCGTATTGAGGTATCTTGAATGAAACCAATGAATAATAGTAAGAAAGGGGCAGGGGCGTAACAAGCGATGAGGCTGTTGAAATTAAATACTGATTGATTTGATAGTTTTGGTTTTATTTAAAGCACACTTGTTATTTTCGTTTTAGCATATACTTCATATGCTACACTTAAAGTGTCTGAAAACAGGTTTTTGGTAATCAAGGCAGCAAAACGAAAAGTTAAAAAAAAAATTATCCGTATTGCTATGATACAGGTCGGCTAAATTTGTTGACATTTTCAAAAATGCGCTCAGGCTATGTGCTACGCACAAAATGTCTGAAAACAAACTTTTTCGTAATACAATTATAAAATCTATGTACATTATCACTATCAGACGTATTGCTATAATACCGACTGCCTTTTTTTTTTGACACAGCAGAAATGGCCTCCCACGCAGTTGCTACACTTTCGACCGTTACTATATACCTAGTCGGGTTCAGAATCATACAATCTAATCTTAGCGGCGGCATTGTGCGGGCGGAGCGGGTCAGCCCGCCGGCCTGGGAGACCCGTAGAAACGAGGGCCCTTCCGTCCGGCGGACTGGCCAACTCGGACCCGCACAGCTCAATACCAATGCGAGACTCCACGCCTTGTCTCGTTGTTGCCGCGGCAGTGGTCTCCTCTTTAAGCGGGCTTTCAGGGTGAGTGCGACAGGCTCAATATGGTCTATTGTGCCTGTCGACCTCATATTTGGATCTCACTACCGCTTTCCATCAGGTGGAGTGAGGTCATCTTGTTAGCTAATTATAAAAAAAAAAAAAATCTTACCGAACTCCGTCTAAATGACATCTCACAAATAAGCATTTCAATTTGGTTGCTTTAAGATAAGAGTGAGTGAAGTGCTTGTCATTCAGCTAAAGGTTCAGAATCATACAATCTAAAGATTTTATAGGGTTTTTGCCGTATTGCTATGAGACATGGTTTTGGTCGTGGGCTCTGTTACTATTAGTCAACCGCCCTGGCCAAGTGCGGGTTGTCGACTTCACAACCTTAGAATTTCTTCGTCGCAGGTTTTAATATTAGTAAGGATTTATTTTTTCAACATAATAGTGCAACAAATATTTAATCGAAGTATAATTTCCTTCAGTCCTCGCTATATATCTGTGGCAACACTGCCTGTCACAAAATAAACACAATTATGTTGCGAAAGTCGACATTACTAAAAACTATTCTATGATTGATAATTTTAATTTTTAATCAGATACTTTATTGTATTCCATGTTAAAGCTTTCAAAGATACTTTGAAAGCATTAAATTGAAAACTGCATGCGATTAATAAAATAATTATTAATTAGTAACGAATTGATTCGCAGCACATGAAATATGAAATGGCGTAGTGGATTCATTTCACTTTAATGTACCTATTAATCAGTGAAACAACCTTGCCCTAGCATCCGGAATCGGTTTTATTGACGTATAGGAAGCATGGCTGCTCGTTACTACAATCAGTAACTATCATCATCATCATCATATCCCGAGCTTTTTTTATAATAGGCTGATAAGCGGAAGTAAGATCCGCATATTAGGTTGACAGGCACAATAGACTATATTGATTGAGCCTGTCGCACTCACCCTGAATGCCTGCTTAAATACCGTTTCACGCTCCGCCTGAAGAGCCCGGGATCATAGGAGGGAGGGAAACATGAACAACATCTTCAAAAATCAAGTTATTAGCCTATTAATAGCATTTTCAACTAAAAAAAACAGTGAAATTCGTTATGCCTATAATGTATGATAATGATTCTAGCAATTTATCCAGGAAGGGTTTTAACGAGAAAAATAACAGGAAACTGTTTGTTTTCTTTATTAAAGCTCCACAAATATTGTGTTTTTAACCGACTTCAAAAAAGGAAGTGGTTCTCAATTCGTCTGTATTTTTTATGTTTGTTACCTTAGAACTTCCGCCTGGGTGAACCGATTTGGATGTTTTTTTTTGTAAGCTGGTGCTTTCCGTTTGGTTCCATAGCAATTTCGTCCAGTTCTGACAATGGCATCCATGAATATAATGTTTGAATGCTGAATGATGGAAGGTTAACTCCTTAATAGTTAGTAGTAAACGAATAATTCTTTCAATACTGTTTGCATATTCAGACTACTAGTTATAATATCAAATGTAGCACTAAAAAGTATTAAATTTTTTTTAAACAAAAATTACAAAATCCGCGTGTAAATGGTTTTGGCAACGATGTTTAAATAAAATAATAAGCCTATAATGTGCCTTGTAAAATAAGCTATTTGTTTGTGCAAGTCCTGTTAAAATTGGTCTTGCCGTTTCGGAGATTAGCGGAAACACACAGACAGACAGAAAAATAAAAATCCAAAATGGTTTTTGTTATTGGTATTCGATATAGATTTAGTAAAAACTCATAATTTTGATATTACATAATATGTAGTTGATGTAGTGACTAAGGTTGAGAAAGGTATGCTTAGATGGTTTGGTCATGTTGAGAGGATGAGTGGAAGACGATTAACGAAGAGTATACATATAGAGAGGGTGTAATTGGAGATGTCGACAGGGGAAGACCAAGAAAGACCTTTCATGACCAAATAGGTCACATCTTAACGAAAGGTCAAATCAAAAGTACCCGTAATCGACGAGCGTGCATGAAGAGGTTGACCGGGACTCCGGACCAGGACCGTAGCAGATAGCAGGAAGTGATCTCTGCCTACCCCGCTGCGAAAGGAGTGATTTTATGTATGTATGTATGTAGTTGTACAGATGACGTAAACCCGTTTTAATGCTGGGGTACGTTACAAAAGTTTTTTCCTAGAAAATATAACTGCGAATTGTAGTAACTTTGCTCAATATGGTACCAAAAGTCTGTACATGTAGCATTAGGGTATTCCCTCAGGATATTTCAGTCACTGGCTGAGTAAACAGCGGTTGGAGGAAAACAGCTAGTGGTAAAACTAAACATTGTAATGTATAAGGTTTTCAGAACCGTATTTTGATCTATAAACACTTTGTATTGTTTGTTTGTATGTTATGTTATCTTGACCAAGCAAGCTTAATATTATATTTAGGACAGTTTCACACACGGTCACCTGACCCCAAACTAGGCAGAGCTTTGAACTATGAGCGTCAGAGACTGATATACGTACGTACATATAATTTGTTGAAAGCCTTAGAAGGTAACAATGTGTAAACTTTAAAGTTTACATCAGAGCTTTAAGTAGATCTTAACAACAAATTTAAAAAAGTTAAAAAATGTAACAATCTACATCTATGTGATATATTTTGTAAACCGTATTATTTAGGCATAAGGTAGTAGGTAGATCTTAGGTTATCGCCATTAGGCATTAGGTTAGCGCCTGTGCCCTAGCAGTATCGATGTATCTGGCCTGATGATGATTAGGCAGGTACGTATATTTTCGTAAAATAAAAAAGACGTGTGGCACTCGAGGACTGCCGCGGTATAGCTATTGCATAGCATCGTCCGATTTCGGAGCAGCTCGTTTCGATTCGTGCGAGTTTCGTAGATCGTGCCGAAGTCTACCGAACTGAAACGACGTTAGACGATTGTGAGGTTTTTTTCGTTACGGAATTTCTTGGTTCGGTCGCTGCGCTCAAAGCCCGCGATAAAAGCTATGCAATAGCTTAAAAAAGCTTAGAGAGTGTTTTAATTACATCTAACATAACACATATCATCCACATATTCTCACGTGTCTTTACAAAAAGAAGTTTTCAATAAATACTCAAAAGCCTTTGTCAGGAATACCAAACAAAGCTTCATTACTAAAATTGTCTGCTCCTATATAAACAGATCCTAGTAATATATCAGACAGAATTAGTGAATTCAATTTAATATAATGGAATTAACCGAACAAAGGTTTATTGTTTGATGAAATAAAACAGAACTCGAGAAAATAATCTCTTTTCTAATATCTCGCAAAGTTGTTCATGAGAAATAGTAGAATATACAAATTATTAGGTAGGTACGTGTGTGAGTGTAATATTGTTTCGTAATCGGATTTCATATCCATTGTAACGATATTACCCGATATAATAATAACGGTACGTTTCTGACAGTGTGGGGATCTAACTATAAATCCAATTATAATTCTTGGTATTGCAACAATCGTTAGTTATTTTTAACCAATGACCCGCCCTCGCGTCGGTTCGGGTCAGCTTTTTATAAAAAAAATCCGCTTTAAAATTCGTTGCGTAGTTTTATAGATTTTAGCATACATAGGAATATAGGGACAGAGAAACCAACATTGTTCTATACTACGAAGTGAAGATACGTTTTTAATTGAAAGTTACAAAGGTTACCTACTAAAATAATAGTTTTTTTACCCTTCGGTTTAAAACTTGTATATGATTCACGAGTACCAAATGGTAATTGTAGTATTGGTACAAGATTGATGTTTTGTTTGTAAAATTAAATAGACACATACTATGAATTGGGTATCTACAGGCGAAGCTAAAATAAATAATAAGCGACCGACTGGATCCAGCTACTCGTTAGAATAAAAAAAAGTGAATTTATTTCTTTTCTAGTCGATGTTTAAGGTCGTTCCACTGTGTTTTCAAATTCGAAATTCATGTGTTTAATTATTCGACGCTTTAACAGTGAAGGAAAACATCTTTTGGAAACCTAGAAATTCTAAGTGTGTGCAGTTGACCAACACGCATTCGACCAACGTGGTCGACTAAGGCCTTATCGCCCTATTTTAGGGTAGGCCCGTGCCCCATCAACGGAAACTTATATGGGCTGATGATGACCTGTCGATTTATTTTTCTATACTAGTAAATAAGGTTCCATTAGGAAACTTCTTAAAGGTTAAAGTGATTACACGAACGCTAGCTTAATGTGAAAAAGATGCTTTTAGTACAAATGAGCTTGTTATCTCATCCTCTAAGTAGGCGGATTATCAAATCATAAGGAGAAAATGTTTTTCTTATAACATTTTTTGTTGTCTTTTGATCATCATAATGAACATGAACGAAGTAATCTTGCAAATTCTTATAAATAGATCCTATAAGAGTGATCTGAGCCTATAAGTTTAAAAATAACGTCGATGAGATTATTGCCAAATTGATTTTGTTGACACATCATTAATGTTTGGATTTCATCAGTCCTTTATTAACCGTTTGTTATTAGGAGTGAGAGCCATCCGCTTCCCCGCAAGTCCGGTGATAATGACAAGGCTACTCCAAGCCATCATCGTGAGTCATATAGAAAAAAGTGGAGTGAGGTCATCTTGTTAGCTTTTTATGAAAAGAAAAAAAAAGTGTACCGTTCACACTGTCTTCGCTACAAGATAAGATAAGATTATAAGACACTATTATCATTATTCAGTTCATTATCAAAACACAATCGGCGTGAAAAGCGTCGAATTTTACGGGCTTATATTTTTTAGATAACGCTTTTTATTCTCTGTTAAACAGACAAGTCGGATTTATACAGGATTAGATTGTCGCCATAAATCTTATTAGGGACGCACGGGAGTATTTGCATGATTTAAAATTTGTTGAAAAAATGTTGGACCCATTATGAAAACGTGTGGAATGGAGTGAGTAATGCATTGCGACAAGCTTTAATTTAATAACTTCAACTCATGGTATTTAATTGTACTAAGATGATTAAAAAATTTATCTTATTTCGTGTTACAGGTAATAAACTTTCAAGTTGTCTGATTTGGGGTAAGAGCCGTCCGCTCCCCTGCAAGTCCGCTGATGATGACAAGGCTAATCCAAGCCATCATCGTAGACAGTTAGAAAAAAAATACAAGTAGCCTGGGGTAAATAAATAAAAAAAGGTTTTTTAAAAATAATATGTTGGTCTTATTATCTTGCAATTTTTATTTATACAAATACTTATTTCTATGCTTAGTGACTGGTTTCGTGGCGTAATCTTCTGAGTGTTTGCTGACGTCACAGCAATTTTTGCAACAGTTCATTTCCGCGCCACCGCCCCTAAAACAATTAAAAACAAATATAAATATAAACATTATTTGAAACTATCACAATGTAAAAACTACAACATACTAAACACTTAACAGTATACACACACAATAGTACTTAAATAAATAAATAAGGCGTCCGACCGATTTCAGCCATGGCAGCCGACCTCAATTGAGATCAGAAAAGTGCGCAGGACATATTATAGTGCACAAGTGTGCGCGTAAACACAAGTGCACTCTCTATTCCCTTACTCTCATAAATCGGTGAGACGGCAATCCGACATGACCGATGACAGATCGGGCGCAGGACCACCAGCTTAACGTGCTTTCCGAGGCACGGGCGTTCAACCAACTTCCTAACTCCGGGCTGAGAAATTTCATTACAGAAAAACTCACACAATTTTTTCCCGACCCCGGACTCGAACCGGGGACCTCTCTGTCCTAACGCAGCACTTGCTACCAATAGACCAACGAGGCAGTTGTCTTTACTAATATTACAAATACGTAAATGAAGGTAAAGCCAATACTATTATAAATTAAAATAGATTTTGGCAAATAGTTTAAATTGTGACATAAAATATGTCTATATTCTATCTTCCTTCCTACTTTTCAATCGCTTTCGCTTATTTAAACGATTAATGTTTGTCGCTTCAATCTATTTCAATAATATAGTTTATTTGACTGGCCTGGTGGAACAGTTGCTAGTGACGCAGGTTTACTACCTACGGTTCCAAGAGTCGTGGGTTCGATTCCAACTCGGGACAAATATTTGTGTGACGAACATCGGTGTTTGTTCCGTGTCTGGGTGTATTATTAAATATATTTAAGTATATTTTTGTATCCACTGTTAATTCTGATACCCGTAACACAAGTGCTTAAGCTACTTACCACGGGATCAGATCAATGTATGTGATGTTGTGAAATATATATTTATATTTGTCAGCAAAATTTGTCAGCATTCTTCTCATGACACAAACATTGCTTATTATTAGGTTATGGTGTCCTCTTCAAGACATTTCCCAAGGGCTTAGTGTGTGAAAATAACATAATAATAATTTCGTTTCGTATCACATTTTTGCAGTGTCACTTTTAGCAAAGAAATATAATTTCATGCCGGCTATGATTTCCCTTGATAAACAATAAGCAAATTTATGCAAAAGAAAACTCCACCAGAAAATGTTAGGGATGAGCAACATTGTGATGAGTCGACTCATTTAAAATTGACTCATGTGGTCGGAAATAATAATAATTATTTTTTCCAAAAAACATTGAGTATATGGGCTGATGATGACGATGATGATTGCTATTTATGAGCGCAGTCGCAAATATTTATATTTGTTATTTAAGATAATACGAACATAAACTACATATTATGGAACTAGGACCATAGTAATAATTACTTCATAAAATTAAGTATCAACCTAATTTCGACTTTTCCAGGGTTACTATTCCTTGGTTAAAAAAGTAAATAATTTACACTCACAGGCACAATAACAATCCATCTAATATTTCTTTAAATATAAGGCACAATTTCGTGTCATGCAAAGTGTATAAAGTGTTTATTGTATGCTTTTTTCTTATTATTTTGTGCTTTATGAGGCACATTGTTCCGATTCCAAGCTTCATAAGTTGCCTAGGCTAGGTTTTTTTTCTCCCAACTGACTTTGATGATAGCTTGGAGTAGCCTCATCATCTCCGAACTGGCGGGGGCGCGGATG
This sequence comes from Maruca vitrata, assembly GCA_039566165.1. Taxonomy (NCBI): domain Eukaryota; kingdom Metazoa; phylum Arthropoda; class Insecta; order Lepidoptera; family Crambidae; genus Maruca; species Maruca vitrata. Next base: position 4,417,682 of record CM076923.1, on the reverse strand, counting down.
ACTCTCACCCCTATATGATATTCAGGGTTAACACTTTTTTCTTTCCTCACTGACATACGATGATGGCTAGGAGTAGCCTTGTCATCATCACCGAACTGGGAGGGGCGCGGATGGCTATCACCCCTAAATGATACCTCAGGGTTAACACTCCTATTACAAGAAAGTAAACGCTGAAATTGACATGTAACAGAACATAGATTTGCCTATTTACGTCCTTTTATCACATTTTACATTTCATACTCTCCCATTTAAATCGCGCAGGTATGCGAGTTGATATCGCCTCGTATTTCACGAACCTGTAGCGGCTATAAAAAGCACTAGTCGTACAACTCCCAAGCATAACTGTCAGTGTCGGAGACGCGAACAAAACACGGAATTGACACCGTCAGAGCGATAAGCCGGGAGCTATTTCATGTGTGAGAGATATTGTACTCGGCTACGGTGTTAAAAAGAGTAATGTTTTGACTTTGAGTAGGTTGTAGTGACGGAATTGATACATATGTTTTTAACAGTTCGTGTGTTTGTGTTTGAATATGCTTCGCAGGTAGCCTTGAACTGCTTATATTAATGTTGTAGAATTATGAAGCAGATTCTTTTCTTCTACGAGTATAATAAAGTATCTTCGATTTCTTCTTATTTAAAAAGTATACACCGTTACAGTTACAGTAAAAATCTCGAAGACATTTATTTACCTTTAAAAAGAGGAACAAAGTGAACACAATTCAAAGAATTCAATTAAATTAGAACTATTTGCAACACATTGCACGGAACTTAAATTGGATTTTATTGCAGCGTACAATCGAAACCACGAGTAACTTTATTGACACTTTACAAAGTGTTGTTCGGTGTTTGTCACATAAATAACCAATGATTGTAAGATGTTGACTACTCTCAAAATCTTAAAATACCTTGTTTTTGAAAAAAAAAATTCTAACATCAAGTTGAGAGTCAACACTTTTTCATGATAAGTACGTGATTACGTAACTATGAAACGTATGGAGAGGGTAACATGATGAACTGGAATATGTTTATACCACCTGTATTGTTACATTTATTAATGCAATAAACACATTTGACTTTAACTTTGACATGATGTAATACTTAAAGTGGAAATTTATTTAGTTTATTCAAAATCCACAGCTCTTAAACAAAAATTACAAAAATTACAGAATTCTTCTAAATCATAAAGCAAATGACGGATTTTATATACACAGTTTTAAATTATATTACGCTATGACAATCAGAAAAGGCGCATAATGATGACTAAGTAGCAGCTTCAATGACTTTAAAAGTGATCGACCTTCATAATAATCAAAAATCTACTAGAATAGCCCCCCTATCTAGCCATCGGCATAAGTCAGGCCGCCCGACACGATTCATCCCCTCACGTCACCCAGACCTAACTAGCTTGTCGCCGTGCCTCGCTCGGCTCGCAGGAAAAACCCTACAAATTGGACTTTTAAAGAGAAACAGGAGTTCTCCTTTATTCACTAGTCATTTAGAGAGCTTACGACGGCACCTAGACGTAATTTGCAGGCATTACGCTGCAAATTCTTTCGGAGTAAAGTGTACAGTTTAAAACATAACATCAATATCTGAATAGCGGTAAGTACTTGATTACGTAAGCGTAAGACAACTATGTATTGGCTCATTGAGATAACAACAAACTAAAATACAAAATTGTTATAACTTTTTATAATATTATACATAATTATATAAACGACCAAAACTTGTTTAACTTTTTTTTTTAAATTGGAGTTTGAAGATTTACCAGAACACAGCATCTAAGTACCTATTATCACCTATGTGACGAAATAAGTTATATAGACAGAAATTATCGACGAGCTTGCATGAAAATATTGATGAATGTGGAAGAAGCGAAAGTGGTGTGCTATGAATTGGCACATGGCAGAAAATGGCAGGGGTGATATCTGTATATTCCTCTGGGAAAAACGTAATTATGTATTTGTTTTTTTTATAATAGGCTAAAAGATGACCTCACTCCACCTGATGGTAAGCGGTAGTGAGATCCAAATATGAGGTCGACAGGCACCTTAGACCATATTGAGCCTGGAACATTAGACCATGGCGCTCACCCTGAAGGCCTGCTTAAATGCCGTTTCAGAGCCCGGGATCATAGGAGGGTAGGAAGGAAGATATCTATGTTAAATAGTAGTTTTGTCACCTTTTATACCTTAACCAATTGGAGCAACTTGTGCTCATGTTTAAAATGCTCAAACACTACTCACGGCAGGTTGTCAGCGATCCAGTTACAGTAGCAACTCATCTTCATGCCCACAGCCACGTGGTCTCCATCGCATTGGGCGCCGCCCACCGTCACAGCCACCAGCTGTCCGTGACGAACCGCTGGGGCTCCGGAGTCCTCCTGGTACCATGAAAGGTTAGGAATAAAAATGAGGTTTCAGTTGAACTTTTTTTGTTTTGGTGCCTGAGGTTCCACCAACCTGCCAGTCTAACTGCGTTAAGATGCTGGCCATCCGGTAACTAAACTATCACTATGTCAAGGCCAAAAAGAGTATAAAAGCATAGCGGATTGTGCAACCACTCCACTCCAAGCAAGACACGGTACGACGCATTAAACCACACGGGAGATATTATTACATATATGAATTGTCTGCTGTACAACTTTTTAAATAATGTCGTCTAGACCGTTATTTTACTTTAAACTGTTATGGTAACACACTAATCTACGATATCAACTTGCATCAGTGAGGAAATATTGGGAACTCATTAAAACAATTATACATACATGATACCTATACCGTTCATTAACGTTTTGTAATGTTATTTTACTGTTATAAAAACACCTAAATGCAGAAAATAATGAATAATGGATGACACTAATCACTAATTAGTCCACTTCAAGTCATTTTGTACAATATTAATCATTAGGATGCTCGTAACATACCTAACCTACAAACATAACCATAACTTTTTCTACTGCTATTTTATTAGACAACTAGCTGTGCCCGCAACTTCGTCTGCGTGGAATAGTAACTTTCGCCAGCATTTTGATTTTAGGAAGCATTTTTTAAAGTAATCACAGGTAAAATAAATAAAGCCACATAAATTATAAAAACTATGAGAAAAAAAAAATTAGTCATTGATTAGATTTATATCCAGGAAAGAACCTAAAATTGTTTACTGATTAATAGGTGATTTAAACAACATACTATATTTTTCATTACAAATCGGCCAACTAAAAGAGGGTTCACTCGCCCAATATTTTTTTTGTCCAAGCAATGCTCTAGCCACATAAGGAGAGTGGTGGTGGTGGTGGTGGACTCACAAAATATTTTTCACATTTTAGAACTATAAAACCACGTTAAAAAAATATTTTATTTGACCGAAACAGGTTTCAATGGCTGCAAACAGTATACTGTACCTATGTAGTTAGTACAAAAAACTGGTGTTAGATATCAGGATGACTTCAAAAGGTAAAAAATACAAACTACCGATCCCCACTGCCTTAAAGTATCTTTAAAGGATGTGTGTCGCCATGTGACGAATTATATTAGTATTTGCTTTGCTACTTTATTTCTCGTAGATTGTATTGTACTCGTAATGAAACAATGAGATAATAACATTAAAACGCGAGTTTAATAAAATGGAATTCATTAATTACTTTTAGTATTTGAAGCAATATTGCGAAATAATAAAGCACAGTGACATCTCTTGAACTAACCAACTAACTAAACTAAACACTCGTGTCATATCAAATCTGACGATATTTGACATGACTTGCCAGCTAAAAACGTGATAGTTGGGGAGCCCAACAGGGGTTTTGCAGTCTTGATCAGACACAGACTCTGTCTTGTAAGATTTTTAAATGGAATTTTACAATATCCAAAATTTTTACGTGAATGTTTATAAATTCCCCTTTATATGCTAAGAATACCGATATCCCTCTATATGAACATTCAGATAATACCGAACAGCATATAAATTGAAAAAACACAAACCAGCAATGCAAGCCAGCAAGAACAACTGACCACCTCAATACCGAAAACCAGATTAAAGAGAAATTTAATATACTTTTGTACCTTTTCTTCGTAGATATTTCGAACGTCTTAGACGGTATCACCCACATCAGCCCAATTAGCTTTCTCTTCTTCAGCAAAACGTCGAACCCACATACATAAAAGTTCTCCAAATCATTTACCAACAAAGCACTGCCGATATCAAACTGCACACTGAACGCCTGACATTCAAAATACAAAAAAGGGTTAAACAGGGTGACTCCCTCTCACCAAAGCTTTTCAGTAGAACGCTCCAAGAAGTCTTCAGGTCACTAAAATATTCTTAGGCAACAAAAGGAATTGGCGTAGGGGATAGATGACTGATAAACTTTCGCTTTGCAGATGACATTTTCCTCATCGTGAATAAGTATACCTTATAAAAAAAAAATACCTCGACAGAACTCGAGTTGATGCTCGAACAACGAAGCGCAGATAGCTTTGAGGTTAGACTGACGATGAATAGATCCTAAACCAAGGTCGTAACCAACAGCACCAACGATAGGACAGCAGTCAACAGGCAGGTAAAGCAATATATAGAGGAGTATAGACTTGGGCTAGGCAGCCTCCTTCGAAAACAGGCAGGACAAATAAATACTCCGTAGAGCAGACAACGCCTAGAAAAGCTTCTGGTCTATGAATGGGTATATGAAGGGTGACCTTCTAATATCACTGAACCACAAACTCATCGACATTTTCATACAGCCTATCCTAACATATAGGGCAGAATCATGGTCCCTCACCGAAAATCAGAAGTTTAAACTGGCAAGTCCTGGCATTGGACGGAGAGCAGTATCTACTGCGTTTGACTCAACTCATCTGAGTTTGAAGGATACTTTGCCCAGCAGTAAGATGATGAAGGTTAAGAAAAAAAATGATAGATTATTATACAGCAGGACTTTAATATCAACTTGAACCTCCTGCATAAAAATGTAACGCGCTGAAGTATCTCAAGATTATTTATAAACCTTCTGGTCCAAATCGTTTTAATGACACTTTTCAGGGATTATTTAAGATGCACTTTGAATGACTCACACGGTCAAATAACTTTTTTCTTTAAACAGCTTGTTACCAGGTAGCCCTCCTGTATTAATCGCTGTCTGCCCACTTATAAAGAAAGTGTAATAAACTTTTTTCTTATTTAGCGTAATCTTTCTATGCCGATTCCATGTCGTTCGAGTAACTGCAAATCTAGCTATTGACCTCTCCTACTAAGACGTTTTGCTTAATAAAGTAGTCCGTATAGACCTAGTCAGAAGGTTTATTTTGGTCGATATACTTTTACCATTTTTGTACGTGATCTAATAAAGTTAGAATTTTAAATATCCTACAGGAATTTTCGTGACTAAAAGTATTTAAGATCTTGACCGGGGATGTATGGTATCACCATGCAAAATTTCATTTAAATCGGTGTAATAGTTTCAGAGATCAGTCATTTATTAAGGTTTTTTGAATATCCCGCGGGAACCAGTTAACTGTCAGTGATTTCAAGTATCCTATGCATTTTTCCGGAATTTAAAATACCTTCGTGTAAACTTTCATTTAAATTGGTTCAGCCGTTTAGGAGGTCAGTCGAAACAAACAAACAAACAGACAGAGATACAATTTTTTTTCTAAGTATGGGGATGTGTTCTACTACTCTCAAAACATATCCCTGACTGGTTTTTTTGCGTTTCTAAGAAAAGTACAAGAATTTTTGCCTCTACGTTTTTATTATAGTATAGATTCCGTCAATAGGGGTGATGGGGTGGTGATAGAAAGGTGGAAAGAGGTGTCGTAAAGTGATTTCGCTGAGTCGGCCAGTAAATTTATCGAAGTCTAAAACTACTGACCCAGATTAAAGAAATGCTAGCAAAGGAGATTGATATCGGAACATTCGTGTCAGCGGCAGCACAAAATGAACAGTTTATTTCGTTTTTATTTGAAACTTAGTTAAAGGCTGCTGTGTCTTACAGTAACATGGTTTCTTATATTGTGTCATGGATTTCGAATTGCAACAAAACTGGTAAATAACTACATAGTATAAAACAAATATGGATTATATAGAATAGAGAAGGTATGCTGAAAATTTTAAAACATCGCGTCGGATATTGAGGAAGATGCATATAAATGCATACTTAATATACCCGAAATGAAATCAGAGCAGTAAATTAAAAATTCACAATAAAAGTACACATGGACACAAATCCAATCATGAGCAGACGCAGTTATTTCGTTATTATTATTAACATTAATATTTGTCACATATGCACGTTTATGAAAACTACGAAACCTGACCCTCTTAGGTCTGGTTTCGTAGTCCGTAGCATTCGTAGTTCGTAGTCGTCGTAGACACAATACTACCAAGCAATGAAGTGTATTTAAAGTGTCGAAATATTTCTACGATTTTTCCTTAGAATAAATTGTGTAGTCCTTACTTACATCTGTTAAGTAATGATCTTCGCTCGAGTAACAGGCGACCTCGCCATTTTCTATAATGAAACAGAACAAAAGCATTTTCCTCACCGCGATTGGTTACTTGGAATTTCTTCGGTTTGACCTCACTGGAGCCACACAATTGATAATACAGATGAAACAAAATGTACTTTCACGCAGAAAATTATTTAAAAGTATTTATTCAAATTACTTTGAAGTAATTTTCTTAGTATTTTCAAGTGGCGGTGACTGTGCCAGTACCGTATGTTGGACTGCATTAAATATAATTTAGCTACTTTAGTACAATAATCGAATAAATAAAATAAACTAAAAATAATAAAAAAATCTATTGATTATGTGGCACCGACAGACAATTTATTTTTGTTTTCGTTAAAATTTACTCAATTAATTATAAATCAGTCCCTCTGTATAACCTTATTATCTGTATAAGGGGCTATCTAACCACTATATACGTAGAATAGCATTTATTCGATCTTACGCACTGATTTCATAGCGGGTTGGCAACGATCCTTCGACAATTTTTTTACAAGTGGCTATGTTCACAAAGCCGAATGTTTCAACAGTAAGTTTATTTTGCTGAAACAAAAAAAAAACAATTGTCAAACATTTATCATTAAAGAAGCAATCAAAAGCTCTCACTTTATATGAACCTGTAAAAAATATTTTAAAATTGTTTATACTAAGATTAAAGTTACTGGCTGTATACATTTATATAAAGAATAATTTATGAAGCAGATAATAAACTCAGCGAGTTTTGGTCTTCATAGGTTTAATTCGTACTTTCATGTTTAAATACAGAGTAATACATAACAGAATTTATTCTTTAATAATTTTTAGCTATTACCATTATTTTTTTTTTATTTTTTTTTAAAAGGCACAACTACAGAATATAATTCGTACATTACAATAAATTACAGGTTTATATCTTCATACTAGTGGTCCCGGCGAATTTCATACCGCCAATACTATAAACCTTCCCTGGACTATCACGAACATTTTAAAACCAAAATTACCTAAATTGGTCCGGGCGTTCTCGAGTTTTAATGAGAATAACGAACAGCAATTCATTTTTTTTTATAAGATTAAAACTGTATACCAATAAAAGTTGCGCACAGCATTTACTTTTATATAAATCTAAATAAAAAGAATGGTACTTAAACATGCATGCATAATTGTTGTTTCACAATTTTAACAAATGAGTAAAGACTGCGAAAATAAGTCCAAACTACTACTATTAACATTATACGATCTACACATTCGACAACGGATTATTAAATGTCACATTATTGCTACAACCAGGCTCAAAAATAGTTTACATTTTCGCTTGCTACCAATTGTTTTGAAAAATACATGGCTCAACAATTCCCCAGAATCCCACTGATTATTCAAAATTTTAAATAATATTGATAGGTCCTGAACTTTACGCCTAGACTCTAAAGTACTTATTCCAAAAACTTTAGTTTGGATTCATATGAAGATAACATTCGTTTCATACCTATCTTAGAACTTAAGATCACACTTGTGATTCGTATCTGTATTTTTGATAGTAGTATTAGCTTTTTGTGAGTTTCAACTTACCTGGGCACCCATGTTTCTTCTCCAATTCTTGTAAGCGGCTTTAAAGTTGGTTATACGATTATCAGAAAGTCTGGCAACAGGTCGTCCTTGCAAATAATTGTCTGGGCCCTAAATTATACAATAATGTGTTAATAAGTTACTAATATATTGAACCTTCAATAAGATACTACTTCTTATTGATTTGCAAGTAAATTATATTTTATAGCAAAATTAAAGATTTCAATAATCTGTAAAGTTTTCGGTTTAAGTGATTGCATCTTTGTCAATATATTGATTTAAAAGAAGGTTTTTCCAAGAAAATCCTCCATCACTTTTAGATTTTCATTTTCATCAGGTGATCTGTTCAAATTTTAGTTGTAAAATGTACACTTATTTTGGCTTTGTACTAAACATTGCACACTTTTCACAATAGAAAACTGATAATGTTCGTGGTATTTACCATGTTTTACATATTAATAATCAAATCAAATTTTTATTTTAAAATACTTAAGGAGAGGATTGGTCGATATGTCTCTCTTAGATCTTTCGTCAGTCTCGCAGTTCTACAGTTTGAAAATCGAAAAATCGGTAACTCGATGAATAAGGGCAAAGTTTGTTAGAAAGACAACTTTGACTGGCTCGGTGGAACAGTGGTTAGTGACCCTGGCTGGCGGTTCCGAGAGTCTTGGGTTCGATTCCCACTCGGGACAAATATTTGTGTGATGAACATTGGTGTTTGTTCCGTGTCTGTTAATTATGTACATGTAAGTATGTATTTATAAATATATACGTATGTATATCAGTCTCTGACGCCCATAGTACAAGCTCTGCTTAGTTTGGGGTCAGATGACCGTGTGTGGAAATGTCCCAGATATTTATTGATTTATTTATTTAAAGCACACATTTTTAATGTGTGTAACCATGACAGTTTAATGTTACTTCTCACAAAATGTATCCGGGTACTAAGACAATTTTTATTTCGGTTATACGTGCCTAATACCTGTTGTTAATGAAACATTGAAATTGATGATATTATAATATATCAATAATATCTTACCACATCCGTGTAGCGTGGACTTTCCGTAGAGTTAGATCTTAATTTGGGTTCGTGGCGATAAGGACTTTCCTAAACAATATAAAAATTTTATAAGACTTTTTTATGTTAAGGTGACTTCAACTACTAATTTGTAATTGCAAGTGCAAAACAAAGTAGTTCTTTCTATTAAAATTTGTCCTACTAGCCCCAAAAAATTAGTCAATATTTACTTGAAATAAAACGTGTTTTTACGGATTACACTTACGTATAGCGTACAATCTAAACATAATTATTTAGAGACCCAAAGTATCGAGTTCTGAACAGGGCTCGTGATCACGGAAGACTATAAATGGCAATTCAAAAGTGCAATCACTACCGTCGTAAGGTGAATTATTTTATGCATTCCAGTTCACGCACACCGATCTCATACTTTGATCATGCAACATGTTAAACATTAGATTTAGTCTTTCGCGTTCCATTACATCAAATTGTAGTTTTTATGGGTAGACACGCGATATTGTGAGTAGCAAATACATAGCGACTTACTACCCGGCGTTTCGACTATTTATTTGAAATAAGTTGTTGGAGCTGGCAAGTGCTAGCCTTGGATAGAGAGCCGTAGACAAGTTAAGAGGGGACATTTGCCCAGCAGTGGGATGATACAGCTTAACAAAAAAGTAAGCTGTTGGAACCAAATTCTTCCAAAATGCCAGTAAAGGCTTATAAATAGGAATAGGTAAAAAAAAGACGTGTGGCACTCGGGGACTGCCGCGGTATAGCTATTGCATAGCATCGTCCGATTTCGGAGCAGCTCGTCTCGATTCGTGCGAGTTTCGTAGAGTCGTACAATACGTCTAATCGCACGCACACAAACACCGTGCTGAAGTCCACCGAACTAAAACGACGTTAGACGATTGTGAGGGGTTGTATGGTTACGGAATTTCTTGGTTCAGTCGCCGCGCTTAGCTTTTAGCTTAAAAGCTATGCAATAGCTTAAAAATAATAATATATGAATCAACTCACGTCTTCATCTTCGTTCGATGATAGGTAGCGACTGAGCTGTTTAGTGACCGGCTGTCTTCGTCTTTTGACGGACACATACAGTAGTCTTTTATCGATTTTCTGTTGTAGTTCTGGATATCGGTAGAGCAGCTCCCTGTTATTAGTCATTCTGGATGCTGTTTGGAACCGATGTTGCTGCCTCAGCCCTGCTATTGGTCTAGGCTTCTCCGTTTTCTTCACTTTATCTGACTGCGATGGCTTAAATTTATTTTTTATTTATAATTACATTATAGCGACCAAACATTTTAATTAATAATTATAAAAACAAAAATCCTAACAGTATTTTTTTTCACAATTATAGCCAATTACAGCGGGCAATCAACAGAAGAAGGATTTTTTTTTAAATAACAAAACAACAATATAGCGATATGAAAAACAAATTGACAAAAAATATACAGTTTCGAAAATAAAATAAAAATGTACCTAGATTAAAAGTTATATTCAAAAACCGCTTTGAAATCATTGCCGAAAATGAGAGTGAAGTTACAATATAAAGTCCCAACAAGCTGAATTTCAGTATAGTAGTACTTAGAAACGATTGATTGAAACAAACAAAGTTTTTGAAGTTGAACGTGATTGATAATCTTTTTTCTTTCAAATCTTTTTCTAGCTTTACTTCGTATATTTTTAAAAAAAATACCTGTTATGTTTTTTTTAATACATACCTTGTCCTAAAAACAACAAACACAAAAATTTACAATTTTGTTGCAGTTAGTTCAAAAGATGTGAATTATTCTATTTACTTTTATTTCGCTCGTTACTTCTAACTATCCGTTACAATTATACTTTATGACGTTTTAAACTTAATTGGGTAAGTAAAAAAGTTAGTACTTACTTCCTCTTGTTTATGGTCCCTTGCACGGTTTGGCGCGCCGGCAGTGAATCTACGTATATCTTGCGTCTGCTGTGAAAATCAACAAAACAATAATAAATCATCGCATATTTACTACTATTAGTATTATATTAATTGTTCAAAGATATCATTGTAAAATAAGCTTTTGACGCTGTGTTTTTGTGAAGTTTAGGAAATATTGTCTAATTTATTCACGCGACTCTACACATTTCAAACAAAACTATTAATTTAATATAATAAATTTTTATTTTGCACTCGCAGTTACATAATATACTACATAGTTTTAACATACTTATTTAGAGACTCGAAAGTATTTGAAAGAGCTTTTTTGGTAATGAAAAAAATATCAAATGTGAGTGATAAAAAAGCATAAAAACTTACACTATCCTCAACAGAGGACGAATCAGGGCAGGGTGTGTTTTCGTGCTTCGTAGCATCCCAGTTATGGGAAGGCTAAAAAAATATCGAATTGAGTCACAATATGACTTTCTTTTGTACTTTACTCTACATTTGTACTAATGGAGGAAGCTCGATTAATGTCAATAAAGAATGGACCGTGAATATTTTGTATTAAGTTATCTATGTATACTATAACATATCGGTTGTGTGTTAGAACGCGCTATCTCAGGATGTACTGGCCCGAACTGAAACCATTTATCGAAGAAGGCTTAAGGATATATGACATCAGGCTGCAACCAATAGGATTCAATGAAAAATGTATGAAAACCGACGAGGTCGCTATCACAGCCAATACAAAAATAAAATGACTGCGTCATTGGCGCATTCGTAATTTGAATGTCTTTTTGTCCTCATCGTACCTAAGTGCATACGCAACATCATTAATTAAAAAAATATAATGTATATGGGACATTTTCACACACGGTCATATGACCCCAAACTAAGCAAAGCTTGTACCTACTATGGGCGTCAAAGACCATTTAAACGTGGATTGCAAAATTCATACCTTCGTGCGTACTCAAATAAATAAAAAGAAAACCATCTCACCTCTTCCTCATTACCGTGTCCCCAACTCAATATAGTGACGTTAGAATCGACTTCACTTGACGTCCTTTCACCAGCTAGCGGTATTTTTCTTCCAGGCTTGTCCGACGTCATACCAGCGAATGTGTAAACTAAGCTCAGGTCGGCCGTCCAATCACGGAACTTAGGATGAGTCAGAATTCTCTCTATTGGTAGATACTGTTCGTAGCCCGTATCGAACATTTTTTTCGTTCCTATCACCACAAACGATGTGGTTAGCTCTGGCTGAATTAAAGGGTCATATTTATGGACGCTGGAACATAAATTTGAATTTAATTATCAAGTACTAAGAGTTGCTAATATCATACACGCGAAAGTAACTGTCTGCCTTTTATTTTAAAACTAGTTTGGGTAAATTTTACATAAAAATCTTCCTCTTGAATCACTCTATCTATTGGAACCGCATCAAAATCCGTTGCGTAGTTTAAAAGATTTAAGCGCAGATAGGGATGAAGGGACAGAAAAGGCGACTTTGTTTTGTACTATGTAGTGACTAGTGAACCGATAAGCAAAATTTGGTCCACAAAAGTAATAGTAGTAGAGATTTAGAAAAAACATATTTTAACGACTTGGCTGTGAAGAAGTAATTTATAAAGCGAAAAACGACGTTAAAATCTTTACAATAACTATAGTAACTGAGTTATCCTTAATACGCCCAAATGTGACTACTAATTTAGGTTTACATTAATGTGATTATCAATATTTTACGGTTGTTGTCTTAAATATAGTTTCATTCCTCTACCTTAAGGCTTTTAGGTAACATAAAATAAATATTTCACAACGTCACATACATCGATCTGATCCCGTGGTAAGTAGCTAAAGCACTTGTGTTACGGAAATCAGAAACGACAGTGGTTACACAAATATACTTAAATATATTTAATAACACACCCAGACACGGAACAAACACCGATGTTCGTCACACAAATATTAGTCCCGAGTGGGAATCGAAGCCACGACTCTTGGAACCGTAGGTAGTGAACCTGGGTCACTAACCACTGTTTCACCGATCCAGTCAATAAGAGTAACATTTAATAAGAGTAACATTGAATAACATTTAATAAGAGTACTTACAAGCAATGAGCTGCAGTAATCACCACATTGTCATGTATGATGGACCCTGTACATGTCTTTTTAGACCCGTCGGAAAATACAATACTGTGGAATGAAAAAACAGTCCTAAACTAAAGTAAAATATTCATATTCCATAAATATACACCGTGAAATTTGAGTGGTTGTTTTCCCGTGGCAGAACGATTACTAAAGAGTAATACTATCGAATCATGTTAATTATTCCTTGATAAAAAAAACCTTGTTTTTTTTCGAATTTTCAAATTATTTTTTTTTTCAACTCGCAAACGACAGAAGCTATCGTTGTTTTTTAAGATGTGACGTATTCAAGTACTGCTTGCCGTATGAAATCGATGCTTAAAGCTAAAGAAGCTCGACGCCCTAAGTTATGAAGTGGTTCGAACGTACTTTAAAGTTTCGGTTATACCTTTCGTAAAACCGGCATTTATTGATTTTAATAAAAAATAACACAAATCTACTGTGCTACTATAAGGTAGAATCATTTTGCTGCGGGAAAACAACCACTCAAATTTCACGGTGTATAATATATAACTTCTTGCAAAATAAACACGGCGCACGCCAAAAATGCTAATAGCTTCCATTTCAAGCTTTAAATTATAGCCGAAAGTAAAGGTCAACAAGACCAGGCTTAGTCGTATGATTTATGATTGTAGTTAGTATTCTAGGACTTAACTGGTCGCCATTATCATAAACGTACCTAAAATCTGCGGTCAAAACTTTATAAGAAAAAGTATTTTAATCACAGAGTAAATAAGTTAAATTATAGATGCAGAGTATAAATCGTGTATTTCATATTTGGCGCGATGACAAGAATAAGCATTTATTAGACAACAAATAGTAGATTTGTACAATTTAACATAATATAATTTCTTTATTTATTGATTTAAATAAATAAATATTACACAACATCATATTTATTGATCTGATCCCGTAGTAAGTAGCTTAAGCACTTGTGTTACAGAATCAGAACAGTTAAATACTTATATAGCTCTGGTCAAAATAATTATTTAATCAAAGATTAAACATAGTCAATGGTATTGTCAGATATGAAACAACACATAAGGCAATAAAAAAAAATGTCGAAGAAATACAAAAATATCAAAATATAGTAAAAATTACGCAATACAACCAAATTCAAATTATAATAAAAAGTCAATAAATATTGCCACGCAAGAGATCGCCAGTTCAAACTCACGTACCACTGTGTTTTCGAATTTGAAATTCATATGAACGATTATTTGACATACCACAACACACCTATGAAGGAATTCTAAAGGTTGTCTAGTCGACCTATGGACTATAAAATATGGGTTAATGATGACTAATCTAAATATCAAATTACCAATAAATGTCGCTCTTTAAATACACCTTGTACAAATATGATACAAGGCACTATAATGATAATAATAACTAGATTAAAAGTATCCGTTATTTTCAAAACACTTACTCTATGAGCGCGACGAAAGTGTGGCTATTGTAGTTAGTTATATCGACCCTGTCTTCATTTTCTTCTTTACCTAAGAACAGACGTAAAGAAACAAGTTTTAGAGCAAAGAATTTAAATAATTAAGGTTTGATTAACAATTCAAATCAGTATCATGATCAATGACGAAATCTTAATCAAAACTTTGGATAACTTTGCCTCTCAAAGTCTGAATTAGGGAGACTCAAGTATTATTATCAATGATTTTTTTAACCAAAAAACGATATTGTGATATTTTGATTTCACATAATATACATCCATATACAAACACAAAACCACATACGTACACACACACACGCACAGTGTTGGGGATAATTATCTTTTATGGGAATTTAAACTTCCTAACATTAATATATAATTTTTAACCGACTTCAAAAAAAGGAGGAGGTTCTCAATTCGTCTGTATGTATAATATTTTTTTATGTATGTTCACCGATATATTCGTCAATTATAGACGGATTTCAAAATTTTTTTTTGGTTGGATAGAGTTCACTTCCGAGGTGGTCCCATTTTCACCAGTCTCGGATCTGATGATGGGATCCAAGAGAAATCGAGGGCAACCCTCAAATTTTATAGGGACATGTACCGCGTTTTGCATATTATCTGATGTTATATTGGCATTTGCTTCTGGAAATCATAATCTTATGATGCTGAGCTGATGATGGAAGGTCAACTCCTTAATAGTTATGAGTAAAAGAATAATTATTTCAATACTGTATACATATTAAGACTACTAGTTATAATATCAGTAGCATTACAGGTGAGCTAAACTATTAGGTTGACCAGTCTAGGATCTGATGATGGGACCCAGGAGAAATCGAGGGCAACCCTCAAATTTTATAGGCACATGTTCCGCGTTTTACATATTTTCTGAAGTTATATTGGCATTGTTTCTTGCAATCATAATGTTATGATGCTGAGCTGATGATGGAAGGTCAACTCCTTAATTGTTTGGAGTAAAAGGATAATTCTTTCAATACTGTATACATATTAAGACTACTAGTTATAATATCAGTAGTATTACAGGTGAGCTGAACTAATAGGGTGAAAAAAAATTGTAAACAAAAAAAAACCGCCTTCAAAAACCCGACTCACTTAAAACTACAAAATAATATAATACGAACATTTTTAATAATCATCTGGGTATGAATTTTATATGTTGTTGAAGGCGGTGCCAATCAAAATTTTGAGAAAAATGAAGCACTCTGTGCTTGTCTGTATGAAATATAAACGGCACCGCCTTCAACAACATATAAAATTCATACCCAGATGATTATTATAAATGTTCGTATTATATTATTTTGTAATTTTTAGTGAGTCGGGTTTTTGAAGGCGGTTTTTTTTTGTTTACAATTTTTTATTAATTGTGTTATGGTTACACTGATTAGAAAACTGAAAATGTCCGGGATATTTACCATGATGATTGTACCCACCCATGTCACCCGTGATCATGGCGCTTGCAACAGTGCCGAAATATCTATAACTCATTCAAACAAAACAACATAGTAAATATCTCGGACATATTCAGTTTTATTAACTAATAAAGCCTAAATTTTATTTATGAAATTAAGTTGAATAATAGCGACTGATACTTTGACTCCACACAATGACACAACACGTTATGATAAGGTCTATGAAATATAAATAAACAACAACAAAACTTGTAATTACTTCTGTCATCCGATAGTATAGCACTGCTCTGTAATATAAAACAGTAAGTCAAAGCGAACGCAATATAATGAAAACTCATTGCGAGACTAATTTTATTTCTGCTCTGTAAGCGAATGGGTAAGTAATTTTCCGATCAATTTGACTAGGTAAACCGCAACCAGTTTATTTCAAAATTAAAACCAACGTACTGTGCGAATTGCTTTGTTTTACCAATATTTATTTCACATTTCACGGCGCTTAATTACTTGTGGGAGCAACGTTATTTAATATTTACCTGCCTATAGTAAATAAATTCAGCTCACTAAATTATCTTCGAGAAAGACTTTTTAAGATAGGTACTATCTAACATTCGTATGAATACATATATACATTTTGAGTGTGTTAGTTATTCGCTATAAAATAATAAATCTTATTACCTGAAAATATAAAATTCGAGTCCACTTCTGACTCGAAATTGGAGTGAAAAGCAAAAATGGCGGTGGCTCTTGAAAGCACTCGTAGATATTAGAAAAGTGTGAGAGTCGTTCACAAACCTTCCCTAGCCTAATAACAGTAGTGTAGAGTAGACCATTATTTTCTTATGTGTACGTAAGTAATAGTGGGGCAAACAATCATTCAAAACCTTTAACGATATTTTTTTTATTTGGCATGGAGATCTTTTATCAGCAAGCTGAATTTTAATAAATACTGGCTTACCACTGCGACTCCGTTAGCGTAAAGATCGTAGGTGCAAAAATGTATTTGTTACAAAAATGTAGAACCACTCTACTGGTTTTGCGCAAACTTCACATAAATCATTTATAGTCCAAACAGAGCTTGAAAATTTGGTTTGGATACCTAATCCCTTTCTCGAGTTAGAAAACTACAAAGAAAAAGTGGCATTAATTTTTATTTATTTTTCTAAATATATAATATAAAAATATCAACCACACGATATTTTAGGGCTAGCGATTTTACTCATATTATTGTTCTAAAGTATGTAATGTTACTTCGAAAACATCGGAAATGGAAATGGCACCATTACGTTAGCAAGTAAGGCAACCCAATAAAAAAAAAAGTAAGAATTTAAATGCACACGATCGTGAATGCACTTGTATCCAAAACCAACAAAAGTATTCGAATAAAAGCGTCCGCCGCGGATACTACGTATGTAGGGTTACCATCCATCCGGGTTTCCAGCATTTCTCCTGGTTTAAAGGGCGTCCGGGTATAAAAGCAGCCTTGTTGCTAGTTTTTTCATATATACAGAATAGATAGAGTACACTTATTACCGGTAGACGCCACCTGTGCCTAACGTGTGGGTAAACGTGATAGAAAAATTCGCATTGGGGCCTCAACACCTCGATAGCTCAGCTCAGTGGTTAAAGCGGCAGATGCGATATCTGAAGACCGGTGGTTCAAGTCCCTGTTCAGACAAAGACATAAATGCGATTTTTCTCAAATTTCAAATTCACTGAATATGTTCAAAATGTTGCAAGATAACAGCTTTTGCTTTCCATGAGAGGTAGCCAGTTCAAATGACCCCGCCACGAACCCATTGTGTTTTCTTTGAAATTCATATCATCGTTTATTCGACGCTCTTACGGGGAAGGTTTTGCTCTTGAGAAAAACTGCTCTCCTGTGACAAAATTCTAAGGATCCCACCCATGAGCTGACGATGATAATGCTTAAAATTTAACCCTATAACATGTCCGGCCTGTAAAATCGTTCATTCTCACTAGTCCTACTACGCAGTTCGACTGCCTTACATTTAGTTGGTCTAAATGTACTACTACTTGCAGTACATTTAGACCAACTAAAAAAAAAGAAACTGAGTAGTAGAACAAATGGGAATGTAACGTTAAATTATCCAACTTGGAAGAATATTAATTTTAAGTAGGTATTAGTACTTACAGATTGGACCTAGCTACTTATACATATTTATTTGTAAACTGTAACTTGTCCTGGTCACCAAATTTAAGAGATGGCGAACCTACACGTGGTGCTATTCCACCCTAGCCTTCCTGTTTTAACGGTGCTCTGTGGCACATTCGTAGCCTGCGCGTAATAGTTGGACAAACGTCCATTATAGATGATACTGAGCATTATTTTCTCTTTTCATTTTCCAATGTTCATGCTACTGCGGTTATGCTATTCGCGTTTGTGCACAATGTTTTATTTAGGCAAAGAAAGAAAGTTTAACGTTTAGGGTTGCAACTGTAAATAAGAGCATAATAAGGTGTTCTTTTCCTTCTTAGTGGCACTTTGGCCACGTAGCCACGAGGCTCCCTTACCAAGCGGCGGCTCCCAGGCTTCTATCTCTCCCTGCACTAGAGCCTGGGACTAAATTAGAACAGCTCAGCCCCAACAATGCTCAGCTGTGTAGAAACGGATTTATATTAATGCTATACCAATCATTAAAACCCTGAGTGGTTGAACTAACTTATTGATTATTGAGGGAGGAGTTAGTGTAAATTAGTGACAATAAGTGAAGTGTGTAATTATGAACACAAAAATGAAGTGTCTTCCCCTTAATAGAGACAGTAAGAAAAGTGATAATAGACACATTCTTAGGCATACTTTTATTTTAGCAGCATAGATTGCACATAAATTACTTATTAGTCTTTTAAGACTAGATTGTAATTTTGAAGGCGTATTTATCGTAGTCATAAAGAATTATATAAAATTATAACAGTCTTTTACATTTAACAAGTGCTTTAACAAATTTAAAATGCCTTTCGATCAAAACTGAGTTTATAAAAATTCAATAACCGTACGAATCTTCGCGACAAAGCACTTGGCACTCACTGCGCGTCGGGGCACGATTTATTTCAATGATTTTATCTTCTCTTCTTTACTGCAGCTAAAAGAGGAAACATCTTTACATGAGAAACAACGTTTAACAAGCTTTAAGATGGGGTAGTGAATTGTGACGATTTCAGTTTTATGATTGAAGTTATTCAAGATTTGCCGTTGTTATAAAATAAAATGAGAACATAAAATGTACAGAAGATGGTGTTTTACTTCGATTACGTGTTGCTTCTTGTTATTTATTTAGCTATGTTATTTGCTATTCCTAATATCACGTGTAGACCCATAAAGACTAATTTTAGTTGCTTTTTGTTGTAAAGTAGTTTATTGACAGCTGGTTGAAGTAGATGTTACGAAAAATTAGAATCGTAAGATCTATCTATCTGTTGTAAGTATTGTCGCATTTTTACACAATTAAAGAATACTTGTTTTAGAGACCATAGAAGATAAAATAAACTAAACAAAGTTATACTATGGAGTTAAAGATCATTGTAAATAGGAAATGAGTAAAATAAAACCTACCTGAACTTTAAGAAAATTGATGACTTTCGGGCAAACATTAAATACAATAAAACCGTTTAAAAATTCGTTTCTTATGAGCACACGATATGCAGTTTATCGAATAGTATTTCACTCTCATTCTAACAAAAATGCCTTCATCTTAGAGACTTGGCATTAGGTACTACTTCCTAAGAATTAAGATCTCTAAGTATAGCTAATAAAGATTGACAGTACAGCATCGTATACAGCCTAAACACCAAACTTAAAACATTTAAAATCCTATTTCAGAGTAGAACAATCAGCACCTGACAGCTCGGTCTAACAGATACGTCAATTAGTTCCAAATTAACGTCTATTTTAAATTCGATTCCGCAAATCAATAACGGTATTCCTAGATTAGCTCGAGAGTTGACTACCCTCAATACTAATACCCAGTTTAGGGTAGACTCGTGCCCTTACAGCGGGGATGTATATGGGCCAATGATGTGTTTAACTATGACAGTTTAACGTTATGTATATGTCGCAGTCGGATTGTATAACCCGCCATTTTACATTACGGCTAGCCGTTATCAAAAACAGGGCTGTTAAGTATAACGGCGGATCTTTGAAAAGCCGGATGTAATGAATAAGGCTGAATGAAATTGCGCCAGGATGTGTTCGGCGTTATACGTTCTTTAATGCGCCTAGCCGCAATGTCAAAGAGCTGGTCGTTAACCGCCTCTTTTCATAATATTAGGCGAAAAGTAGAATTGCTATAAAACAACTGAACTATTACCAGGTGCTTTCTCTACTTTATGTTCATTCAACAGCGCCTTCACTATTACAAGCGTTTCCATCTCTATTTACAAGCAGAATAGTCTTTGTCTAGTTTCGCAATATCTAGACTATTGGTTCTGATCTCTTGAGATAAACGCTTTGCAAAGTTTGGACCAATAAGTTGAATCGTAATGTAAGATGTATCATAATATGCAAATCGAATTTTAGGAAACAATTTAAACTTATGTTGCCTACCGGATAGAGGCCGCATAAAGAATACATAATTTTAAGTTATAATACATAAGTTTAAACGACACCTGAATTTTAAATAAAACAAATTTTACGAAATAAACTCACGTGTATTGTTATTTTGGACATAATATTTAGAGACCTGTCGTTTCGAGCTCTTGGTCACAGGCAAGACTAAAGATGTCCACGATGATTAATAATATGTTTTTTTTTATTAATACTAAAATATTACTGACGTCAGGCGAGCCGTGCTGATAGATGATTTATGTTGCATCAGGAGAACTGAGCGTTAACAATTAATAACCTAATACAGTTCATATATTTTAACACCCTATATATTATCTATAAATATCTTTTTTTTTTTTTTTTTTTATAAATATCTGGGACATTTCCACACACGGTCATCTGACCCCAAACTAAGCAGAGCTTGTACTATGGGCGTCAGAGACTGATATACATACATATATATTTATAAATACATACTTAAATACATAATTACACCCAGACACGGAACAAACACCGATGTTCATCACACAAATATTTGTCCCGAGTGGGAATCGAACCCACGACTCTTGGAACCGCCAGCCAGGGTCACTAACCACTGTTCCACCGAGCCAGTCAAATCTATAAATCTATATAATATAATAAATCTATGGCCTATTAAAAAGCAACTTAACCTTAACACCTTCCCAGAATAAGAGGCTAAACGTTCTATTTTTGCCCAAGTGCCCTGTAGTGTAGAAAAGCGGCGCTTAACAGAAATAATTTGTAGAAAATAAGCGTAAAATTTACTGCGCCGGGGGCTCTCCAGAGTTAAATTTATTGTACGTAGCGCAATCCCGGAATTTTAAGCAGTCTGTCCCGCACTGCAGAGTCGAGTTTCAGTAACGAAGAGCACATACCGTGGACCTTAGAGAGGGGGAGTGTAGTGTTTTTTTTTTTATTATTAGTGAGTGAGCTCAATAACTCTAGCGCAGTAAAGTACAGTAAATAAATGGCGAACAACCTAATACACATAGTTCCGATCCCGAAGTGAGCCCGATTTGTGTTACGGATATCAGAATAATAAAAAAATATAAGCAAAATGTTTCTTTATTTGAGTGCACTGAAACGAAAATAATAAATTTACTATTTTGAAGCATGTATAACTGAATACATGCTGTATTCAGTTAAGTATAGGACAAATTAAGATTGATTTTATTCTACAAAAGTATTGATATTTTTAGGTACAAAAAGAAAGACGACTAATGAATATAACACCAATGTAAAATTAAGGTCATTTGCTTTTAAAGCACCAAAAGGATTTCAAAATCTTGTAGCGGTCACAAGAAAGGTATTCTTTGAGAATTGATTAGCAATTCTCGTGCAACAAATACCTATTTAGTTGTGACGTATTTTTTAAAGTTCTTTACAGTTGCCATAAACTGACCGCTTGCAACTAGCATTATTTTATTCATTAAGCTTATCATCTTACCAACGCTAATATTTTATTAGTTTTTATTGAACAGACACCGTAATTACGGGACAGGTTTGTGTCGACACATTTTAAAACATAAACTAACTAACTAGGTTGGCGCAGCGACCCGAAATGAGTCTTGGCCTCCGATAATAAGCTCCTCCACCTGAGCTGGTCTTGCGCCACTTCCCGCCAGTCGACCACTCACGACATACACGACACGTCGGAGTTCGCGGAGATCTTTAACAACTTCGTCCTCCCAGAGGTACCTGAGACGTCCAACCGACATCTATACTATACTAATAACAAATCTGTAAGGGTCGGTCATGGAGTAAGTTTGTTTGTTTTCAGAGATATTGTGTTTATAGGCTCAATATATGATACTGATACTAATTTCACGATTTTTAGATTTTTTTTCTGTATGTGTGTATGTATGTTCCTCCATAACTCTTAAACCAATTATCCGAATTTGATGGGTATAAAAACACATAGACATCTGGGACACAGGATATGCTATTTAAATTCTAGCTCCAACGCGAACGGAGTCGCGGGCACAGCTAGTTTTGAAATAATGCGTTATAACACACAGCGCAGTGGAATGGATTGACGTTAGGTACACCTCTATTATGTACACCTGTACACTGTACAGTCTTTGTTTTGACTCTTTTGGGACAACACGTGCATTTTGTTCCGAAGTATCGGTTTCTGTTTGGTTTGTATTGAGCTAAACGAGGCGGACTTCGTGTATCGTGCCAAGTCTGCGATAGAGACGAGATGTTTATGGTATGGGTGTGGGACTAGGAACAAATAAAGAAACTATTGTGTGTGTATAGTTATACACAATAGTTCGTTAACCAAACTAGTTCGTTTGGTACAACTACTTCTGTTTGTAAGAAGACGAAAGAAAATACAAAAAGTTAGAAGTACCTAAACTTCTAAATATACATAACTAAAAAGTGACTGACTGACATAATGATCTATCAACGCATAGCCCAAACCACTGCACGGATCGGTCTGAAATTTGGCATACAGGTAGATGTTATGATGTAGGCATCTGCTAAGAAAGCCCGGGTCCTATATAGCTCACTGTATGTGACTGTATCCGGGTGAAGTCTATTAATCCCTTATAGCGAAGATGGTTAAAAAGTAACCGATGTCCTTCCTGTATAACTCTAGAGTTAATTTGTACCAAATTTCATTTATACCATATTAAGTCGGTAACCATATTAGGTTTACATATCTCTGGGGTGAATGTGGGACAGACGGACAAAATTAATTACTTCATGAAAATTTATTTTTGACATAGACACTGGGCCGTGCTATTTTTTCTCACAATCCTGTCGTAAAAGTTTCACTTAAATGTGTAGGGCAATATAAATTTAACTACTGCCACAAAATATTTGTCCTCTGAAAAAGCCACAATCGTAGCACAGCTAGACTATGCCAGTTTCATTCTAGCGAATAACTCTTAGAATTAACCCTACAAATGAATTACTCTCTTGAGAGTCTTGGACAAACTGACGCTCATACTCGTACTACAACTGCGTCCAATTAGGCATCGTTTACACCGGACAGATTGGACACTGGTGAAAGTGAGCCTGTTATGCGGATTACCGTTTTCAGCTGCTTTGCTTTCATTTGTGGTAGTGTGGAAGTAATCAAGAAATGGAATTATTTAGTTACTAATTTAAGGTGAAGCAAACATAACATCGTTAGGAAATCCGCACTCACATAAGAAGAAATTCTAAAGTTGTGTAGTCGATCAACCCGCACTTGGACAGGGTGGTAGAATATGGCCTTGTCGCTCTAATTTAGGTTAGGCTGCCCCAGCAGTGGGGACGTATATTGGCTGATGATGATCAAGAGACAGACACGTAGACAAAGTAACAATATCAAAGCGATAACGAAGTTCGAAAATAATAAAATATTTGGAATGACATTAGACGTGATAAATCACGTGGCCAATCTGTCAATCCCATACATTTTATTCTTTTCGAACTTCGCTATCGTTTTGATATTGTTACTTTGTCTAAGCCCCGAGACATTCGTTCGGTGTGAACGATGCCTAAACGAAACGTGGCCTGAAGAAACGCAAAGGGGCAATAACTTCAAGTAACAATAGCGTGACGCTGGGCTACAATAAGCCACTGCGGCGTTCGCACATACTAGCAAACAGTGGCTTGCTTAGAATGTGACCGACACGGGAATTACGTGGGACCACGTGAACAGCCTAAGGCGATGCATTGCTAGAAGGGGGTCCCTGAGATGCCGTATTACTTGCCTTGAGATGTCGTATTACTTAAGAGTAGGTAATAAGCAAATGTTTAGAGTTTATTCTTTAAACATATTGTGGTAAGTTATTAATAAAATGTTTGTATTTAAACGTAAAATTGAATATTACAAAAACAAAACATTTTAATAAATATGTTACTCTTGCTCATCATGGACATAAGTTAAATATCTAATAAATAAATATCTGGGACATTTCAACACACGGTCATCTGACCCCAAACTAAGCAGAGCTTGTACTATGGGCGTCAGAGACTGAGATGAATACATATTTTATATATGTATAAATACATACTTTAATACATAATTACACCCAGACACGGAACAAGTACCGATGTTCATCATACACATATTTGCCCTGAGTGGGGATGGAACTCACGACTCTTGGAACCGACAGTCATAGTCCACCGAGCCAAGTTACGAGTAACTATTAACTTTTTATAAAATGTTAGCGCAGATTTGCATCCCGAAGCTTCTTGGTACGATAACCGTAGACCAAGAAGGCTAGGGATAAAAATGTGTCATCGTTAAATCGTAGTGTTACATTAAAATTCAGTTGTGGATTCAGCTGTTGATACGTAAATTGATAAAAAAAAATTCTCAAAAAAAACTCTTAACGATATTTTTTCATTTAGTTTATTAATTTTTATCAATATTTTTTTTCTCTGTGTCTGTAAAATGTAATAAATACCTAGATACCCTTCATGTTTCCACCGCCTTAATTTCGCACTCCTAAAACAAAACTACGCGCGTTAGGACGGGTATTGTTAGACTTAAATTAAATTGTTTAGAGGCGAGTGTCACTTAATTTTCGGTTGGTTACTCTAAGCATATATACACCCGGAGTTCGTCTGGACCTAATTGAATGAGTTGGTTTGTTTAATAGTTTCAATCTGCGTGCGTTTTTGGGTCGGGAACATAACAAGCGGCACTTTAATATTTCATGATGTACACGTACATCATCAGCCCATATACATCCCCACAGCTGGGGCACGGACCTACCATATACTAGGGCACACACTGGTTAAACGACTACACAACCTTAGAATTTCTTCGTAGGTGTGCAGGTTTCCTCGCGACGTTTTCCTTCACCGTTAATGCATTGAATAGTCATACATATGAATTTCACATTTAAAAATACTGTGGTATGTGGCAGGTTTTGATCTGGTGACCTCTCGCATGGCAAGCAGTGACCGTAACCACTCGGCCATCGACGCTTTTGCTTCAAAAAGTACAATTGACCTTAAAACGATAGATCTATCCAGTAAGCTCGCGACCATGATTGTGTAACCCAATTAAATAAATAAAAATAAATTGAATAAAAAAAAAATAACAAGATCTATAATTGATTAGGTACTTTATATTTTGGAAATTTCCATTGTTGTCGTTTCATTTATAAAACGGGACTAAAACGTAAAGTCGTTAAAACGTATTAATATTAACTCAGAATTCTTAATAAATAAATTAATGTTATCTACTTAGGTACTTTATCTTTTCCCGGGAAGAGGGTATGGACAACTGCCTAAGGAAATGGCTTTATTCCAAAAATAGCAGGGGGAATCCTATAACGGCAGAAGAACCGTTCATTTCTAAAAATATCTTGTCTATATTTAACTAACTGGTGAAAAAGGTTTTTAGGGTACATTTATGTTTATTTCTTTTTTTGTGATTACGATGATGACTTGGAGTAGCCTCGACTCGAATGCTTTCTAGTTTCTTCTAGTCATTGAAACATAATACGCCGAAAATAAAGGATGCCGGAACACTGGAAGGTAAATCTAAAATCTATATTGAAACCGCTCTTGTCTAAAAATCCCCTAAATATTTATTTAATTCTGCGTGTGAATGTACTTTTTAACACTCATGATAATTACACTTATTAAAGATAGTTTTATACTTTGGTACATTAGTTAGTCTAAGGCTTAAGCCGCACTACGGCTAAACCGCCGCTGATTTTAACCGCCTGATTTTATGAGTAAAAGAAACTAATGGAAGCAGCCGCACTGACGGTTTTTTTCCGCGACTGATTTTAAAACCGCGTTTTGTTACGGAATACGGAATTGTTAGCGGGAAAAAACCGCGCCAAAATTTGTAGTCTATAGCTTGTAGGCTAGTTTCGCGGTTTTTAACCGTAGTGTGTGTGTCTCGGGAGGTATTGCGGTTTCACGATTTACCGCTTGCGGGAAAGAAACCGTAGTGCGGCCTAAGTCTAAGGCAAGTTTTAAACAAACTTTACATAACGCATAATATTAAAAAAATTGCTTTTTCTGTCCTTATATCCCTTTGAACGCTTAAAATTTTCAAAACAACGCAACGGGTTTTGTTTCGGTCTTTTTAATGGATAGGATTCAAGAGGAATGTTTTTACGTAAAATTTACCTTAAGTGAAGCGAGGGCTGGTCACTAGTATAAGGATAATATTATACTAAATAAACCAAAATCGATACGTTGGTCGGCTGTCAAATTAGGCCGATTATTTGTGGACGACTATCGAGAAGGCTAAGATCAAGTCTAGATCCAATCGTGAAGGCGAATATTCGCCATTAGTTTGAGCTATCGCACGTAATGAACATCTAATGAGACCGCGATTATTCAATAAGACTTTATTCCCTTCAAGGTTGTTAGACGAGAATACCGCGATAAATTTTATGATGAA
This sequence comes from Maruca vitrata, assembly GCA_039566165.1. Lineage (NCBI taxonomy): Eukaryota > Metazoa > Arthropoda > Insecta > Lepidoptera > Crambidae > Maruca > Maruca vitrata. The sequence goes on along the minus strand of CM076923.1, from coordinate 4,390,718 downwards.
ACCTTAATACTATTAATAACTGTGATGAATAAATAGTATTTTATCATAGTAAGTATTATTTAATTCATCTCTTTCAACTGTAAAGTTTGTGCAATTTAAGATTTCATTCATAATTTGTTGCTTTTTATCAAATTAAAAATGAATTGATTTGTGCGAAAGTAATTAAATCTTAGACCCAAGTATTTCATATGTTTATAATGTTATAATGTAAACAGCAAAAGATGAAATTTAATAGCAATAAACAATTGAAAAATATTTATAAAATTAGAAACCCAGCAAGTCCTCATAAAAGATGTTTCAAATAATATTTTCCCCGAGAAATAAAGAGCGCTTTTTCCAATTAAACACTCTTAATTAATGTTTCTGAAGTCACCGTACGGTACCTAAGAGCTGTAAAGTACAAAATATTGAAGAGAACGTTCAAAAGTTGAAAACGTAAGTGTAATATTATAAATTCAGCCGGCAAACTTCCATAACCACTCTTAACTTATTTTGCCAAGAACAAGTATCGCCATTAGCCAAATGCTCCAAGTTAATGATTGCAACAGCGGTGCTTGCCGTAATCTTTGGATACTTGAGAGAGTTCGATCGACCGCAAATACGCATTTAAGTTGAATTTTGAATGAGTTTTTGTTTCTTTTTAGAGTGGTATTAAATTATTTCGAAAACCACAAAATTTAGACAGTGTTGACTACTGTTGCTCATGTCTGCAGACATTCAAAATATCGTGACATTGAATCCTTGCGCACATTCCAAAGAGTGGCCATTACTAATCTTATTCTTGAACTACGCAATAAATGTTACATAGACTAGATAAAATATTACTACCTATGTAGATTTTTAATTAACTCTAACCATAACTTGAGAATTGAATTCAAAGAGAATTCTAAACAGACACTAAAGAATATTCGTTAACTTAAAACTCGGGAAGCACACAGCCAAACAACATAATCTCTCCGCAAATCCCAATTTGGGTGTTTGAGTAACTGCCTTTGAATACCGATGCAGTGTAAGTAGATTGACGTTTACACTCCCAAAGTCGTAAGTGGGGGTAGCACGACCCGACTATTTCGGGTAGTGTGGGCACCAATAAAATAAAATCAGTCAAGCGTGAAACGAAACCGCAATCGGGGTCCCGAGAGTTGCGGCATTATCGACACCCTATTTATTCAATAATGTCCACAACTAGATCAGAGTTGCCAATCTCAGTGACGATTGGCCTATTTTGCAAGACATGACTTTTGGGGTGGCTGGCTCGATCGCACATTTTGTGATGTTCCTCTCTCTTACGCCAAAAGTGTTGGGTTCGATTCCCAATCTTATATATAAAAATGAATCGCAAAATGTGTTAACTCAACAACACCTGAAACAATTTGGCCAATTCTTTTTTTAAAAGAAAAAATCGAATAATTGCCGGGAAAACCCTAAAAACAGCCCTTTTCTCTTTCATATTTTATTGACAGATCGAAGTCTGTCGGGTCAACTAGTTCTTTATATTTGGCTGTATAGATGAGAACAAATTAATGTTCATTACAAATTTAAAGTAGTACTTGATAAAATTAAAATAGCTACTTTATTTCAATCTGTTATCTGTTTTTTTTTTCATTATGATATTGTAACAAAGGGATTGGCCGTAAAAAATCTACAACTGCTCACTCCACCTGATGGTAAGCGGTAGTGAGATCCAAATATGAGGTCGACAGGCACAATATACCATATTGAGCCTGTCGCACTCACCCTGAAAGCCGTTTCACCCCTCCCCCCCGGAACATCGATATTAGAGGGAAAGGGGGACGTAAAGGGGGGACCACTGCTGCGGCCACAACGACACAAGGCGTGGAGTCTCGCATTGGTATTGAGCTGTGCGGGTCGGAGTTGGCCAGTCCGCCGGACGGAAGGCACTACCGTTTATACGGGTCTCCCTGGCCGGCGGGCTGACCCTCTCCGCCCGCACAATACCGCCGGTATGACTCCACTGGTCCGGCGCTTGCCGAAACAACGGTCCCCCTGGCTCCGGTTCGTACAGTGCTGATCCCGGAACGCGACCTGACCGAGAGAGGTCAGAGTCACTTGGCGGGTTTTACGCAACTGTATGGTGGTAACAGCAACCGGTCGACAAAATGTCTCCCACCTTTATACAAGTTGTTGTACAATATTGGTACAGTACCCCTTCGTGCGCGAGTCTGACTCGCACTTGGCCGATTTTTTTTATATATATAACAGACGGGTAGACAAACATGCTTAAATAAAAAAATCAATACTGTTATATCTGTAGCACAAGTGCTTAAGCAACTTACCTATGTAGGAATCGAATCAAGGTATGTGAAATGTTGCCTGATTATACATAGTTAGTTAATTAAAATCTTGGTCTTACTTTAGACAATTGAACTTTGGAATGGAGAATAGAATGGATAGAGGTTTATTTTGCATAAAACATGGTACATAATTATTATTGGTAGTATACATAAACATAGTTCAGCATGCGTTGTCATAACACGACATGCAAAATTTTGATATAACATCGGAAGTGAATAGACTCTAGGTCAAGCTAAACGATTTCATATGCTCTTACGGGCCCTTAAAAATCCGTCTGTTATACGACCTGCAATAAACTAGTGGCCCGCAGGTAATTTTACATTTTTAGGTTTCCTCTTTATACACAATCGTTTGATGTTCGCCTGGGCTACAAATTACGCATTCAGGAAATGGGACGGGCTATTTTTCGAGTGAGGTTCCGTTTAATGATACCTCTTGTGATTTTTACTACAGCTTTTGGGGGGATTTTAGGTACGTCACTAAATAAAAGCTTTGTAGTGTATTTGTGACAGGTGGTAGATAACTGTCTTTTTAATTTTTCACATCATTTTCATTGCATCTTTTACATTCGCTTAAAATAGTAGCTCTATTTTTTCTTATCTCAATTTCTACTTCCTTACTAGTATTCTAAATGCAAATGTCTGTTTTGTTATGTCAGTCTGTTGGCTTTTACGCCCAAACTACTAAAATGTTACAAAAATTAAAAAAAAATATTACCTTGCCCCAAGGCCCAAAGGGTTAATGGCTGCCGGTTCCAAGACTAACTTTTTTTTTCTAACTGACATACGATGATGCCTTGTCATTATCACTGGACTTGCGGGGGAGCGGATGTCACTCACCTCTAAATCTAAGCAACTGGGGTAGAAAGACTATTTTTTACTTTGTTTTTTTATAATGCCGGCATATTTCTGCTATTTTACTGGCTAGTTTGCAATTTGTTACATGATTTTCGGTGAAAAAGAGTAGTTATCGAGATTTTTGCCGAACTCTTCTCGGTAGAATCGGCGTTTCGAATCAGGTGGTAGAATCTTATTGTATCATTACTACAATTTTAAAAGTGCATATAAAATTAGAAAACTGAAACTGTCCGGGATATTTACCATGTTGTTTTGTTTTAATGAGCTCCCGATATTTCGGCACTGTTGCAAGCGCCATGATCGCACCATGATACACGACTGGTCAGGGAGGCAATTGAAATTAAAAAATTCAAAAACTTCAATCGTGAAGACGGGTTTCAACTATCGAAAGTATGGCATCCGGTGATACGTTTGTCGTTTATGTAAAAATAAAAATGTGTCCGTTTTCGAGGATAAAAGAAGTGATACCGTGAGTGTAGTGTGTCGGGATCGAATTCTGAGTGACAATAATGTGAACGAGGGTAGTGGTGTTGTGCGTAATAAAAGACTGAGGAAGAGGGTAGACCGATATGTCTGCCCTTAGACCTACCGTCATTCTCGCAGTCCTACAGTTCACCCGTGATCATGGCGCTTGCAACAGTGCCGAAATATCGGGAGCTCATTAAAACAAAACAACATGGTAAATATCCCGGACAGTTTCAGTTTTCTAATGTGTGTAACCATGACAGTTTAAAATTATATATTGTGCATATAAAATATCTTTATAAATAAGATAATTTGTTAGAAATACTTTTCGCAAATACATATTTGTATTTTCATAGGTATTTTTCACATTCAAAGAAAAAAAAAGAAAAAATTGATAAATAAAATCGATTTTGTACTTTTCTGTACATTTTTATTTATTGCTTCGTCGGAAGAAATAATTCCGCTGAAGTAATTTTTACCCTGATCTTTTCATTACACAATCTGTGAACCAGAACTCCAATAAAATCTCAGCGAGTATTGCTTCAAGGTTCCAAAGTCAAGAATAATGGATGAACTGGTTAGTACAAATGGCGTTCCCAAAAATCGACATAGATCGGTGTAACAAAAAATAAGAATCACTTTCGGAGCCAAAATATATCTGACATTTTGATCACGTTCCACTCACACATTTACAGTGTGGACCTTTACCAGTATTAAGATTATATAGAGAAACTGAAGGGCTTTCTTAAGAGGAAAAGGTATTATTTGTTAAAAGCTTTCTTTATGTTGCTTAAATAAACAACATCAAGGTGCATGAGATGATTTTTATTTTAAAATATCCGCGTCAATAGTGTCGTGTTGCGTTGACCATGGCGCTTGCACCATGACGAAATATCTCGATAATATACACTGGCCAGCAGAAAACCTGGACCACCAACCATTTTTCATACAAACATGTACAGTTTTGAGGCCTATACATGTAAAAGTTTTAGTGCTATGGTAATAATTTAAATGTAAATAGATGTCAAATATCAATTTTTAAAAAAAAATATTTATTTTCATATGGTCCATTTTTGTTTCATAGTTGTTACCTTAGGTCAATGCCCGCCTGACTGTCCATAATTAATGGAAGTTAACTAAATGCACAAATTAATTATTCAAAACTAAAAAAAGAGAGCTTTTAGCAATTTTATTTGGAGCTTGCATTCCCAAAATTTAGCAAACGGTGCAGAATAAATTCCCGGCTTAGTGATGCGATGAGCAGCCATGGTCTGTCCACACTGACACTTTGATAGTTGAACGATGCTCACATTTTACTGCGTTTAATTTATTCATACGACATCACGCGAATTCCCACCGCCGAAATGTGCGCGACACATGAATTATTTGACTAAAGGTCGCTGACATTGTAAGAATGATTTAGCAACAAGTTGTAACTTTGTTTAAGTAAAAAATTATGTTGTGGCATTTGAAGATGCGTAAATCAATACGTGTTAGGCACTTGTGTTTTATTTTGATGCGAGCATTACTTTTATTTTCAAACTAACCTTGTTTACTGAAAATAGCTTTCCGCCCGCAACCCCATCAGCAAGTCGTATAAAATTAACAAAAACCTAAAATCAAAGTTAATAAACAAAGGTGTCCTTTTTCAGGCTCTACTATTAATACTTTGCCTTAGTTGGGACACTTCCCAAAGTTCATTTAAATCGGCTTAGTGTTTTGGCGTGAAATCGCGACAGACAGCCGACACAAAGAGTTACTTCGCATTAAAATATTGGAAAGTATCATTGACAAAATTCAGTTAACACTGTATTTACTTAGTTAACTTGTGGTTATAAGTGTGCATTATTTTCGACAAAATTAAAAACGGAAACGCAGTCAGACGCAAAGGGAGGCCGGTATCAGCCGGAAACTTTCTTTATATTCGGTTATTTTGCGACATGATGGACAATTTACGAGCCAACTCGACAACTCGGCAGCTGTGCCCGCGGCCCGAATGAGTCCTGGGTTAGATCTGGAATACAAGTAACTTACTTTTGATCCGGCATTCGAATTGGAGACAATTTGGTTGTTGACAAATAAACAGCAGAAATTGGAAGAATTATTGATCTTTTCCTTTTATGAAGCTTCAGGGAGCAGACTGAAGGTAACGATTCAACACAAGTAAATTAGTAGATCGAATTTAATATCTGTAGGTCACATCATGACTGTCTTGCATGTTTGAAATGTGTACATACATTTTCTATTCTTTCACACACCAATCTCAAGTAGCCAGAACCCAGAGTAGCTAACTGGTTTAATGATCAATAACACACACGTGTCACAAGTCCTATGAGGTATATAACGCCAACTTCCTAACTTTGAAAGAATATAATAAGCTGAAAGTTTGAACTTCGTTATTTTTCTTTCTTACCAAATTTATGTTAGGAGGCTTACAATACAATGAAATGTTAGTTTTAATAGAGCAAGAGGACGCTAAACTCAATGGGAGAAAAATAAAACGCAAGTGTTTGCCAAAACAGCCACTATAAAAATGCAATTCCCTACTGAATTTACTCAGAAACATCGTGAGGTGATAAAATTGGCGCAAAGTAAGCAACTAATTCGTGACACCGTAAATTGGAGTAATTTCCTCAAACGACCATACGGGGCTCGGTTGTTTTTTCTAGCCTATAAAGATAAATTTTAGATGTTTACACTATCAGATTTGTAGTGGAATATATCAATAGGTGAATGAGTTAAATATCCATAACAGATCTGTGTACGGAACTCATAAAACTGGCATTCAAAACATACGCAACAATATTTGCCACCACAAAAACATTCTCTACACTATGAGCATACAGTACCCATATTTTTATCAATCAAATAATTTTCGTTATTAAGAAAAAACTAAATTTATTGAGAAAAAAAAATAATGACTTAATAAAATAATCTCCGACTACAGTAGTCTGTAGTCGGACAGATATCTCAACCTTCCGAAAACAATCTGCCTTAACCATATCCGGTGTTAGTACGATATTAAAACTAACAGGCAACTTATAGCCACCCAAGCACTCGTTAACCCTCATAGTGGTCGTTTTCCGTTAATGCACCGTAAAGGTGGCATTGTCAATTTCCTCCCCTGTGTTCTGGATATGGCTATGTTTGTCATTACGTATGGTAAGGTGTCCATCCGACCAATTTCGGCAGTGCGGCCGACCTTAATGGAGATCAGCGAACGATCTGCATGGGAATTCTCAAGCGTTTTTAAAATTTATTTTTATATCGATCAAAATTTAATTAGGATTCACGACAAATTAATTAGAAGGTGAGTAAAATAAAGGCAACAAGATTTCTGCTGGACACAAGTGCCATCAAAACTTTTTAGTATCAAATCGAGGAATTTTAAACTTTAACGTTCCACTAAAAATTAAAATGTAAAAGTCCCTTTGACTTAACGCTACTTGACCACGCGTAAAGTCCCAAGTTTTACATTTTAATCAAATTAGAGACTTTAGATAGACCGTTGAGCACGTTTCAGAAGTTGTCAACTTGCAAACAATTTCCGACGTAAGATCACATAAAAGACGCATTTTAGGTGATAAATCAGTCGTTAGCCCGAATTCGGGGATTTCACTAACTACAATGAAATTCATCAGTCAATGACTCGGTTGATACATGGTACTCGGAGACTCCTTCCCATACATAGCAACTCAATCATTAATCCCGTACGGCCCGTACATCTGAAACACCAGGAGAAAATCACATATACAAAATATACAAACCAGAATAAAATAATGCATAACCCTAATCTGTCAATAAATGTCGAATCAAAAGTACCGTAATCGACGAGCATGCATGAAGAGGTTGATGTGCCAATGTGAAAGAAGGGAAAGTGGACAACTGGACATGGCAGGAATTGATCTCTGCCTACCCCTCTGAAAAAAGTCGTGATTCTATGTATGTATGTCATGGTTAAGTTAATTAGAAAAGTGAATAAAAATAAGAAAACATTCCAGTCATATTCAGTTTTCCAGTGAAAATGCGCTTTGAGAGCCATCCGCTCCCCCGCAAGTCCGGTGATGACGACGAGGCTACTCAAAGCCATCATCGTATGTCAGAAAAAAAACTAACTGTAGTCGTGTCGTGTAAGCGCGTCATAAAAGGTGACATCGTCAATTTCCTCTGCGAACCTGTGCGTCCGGGTTCCGCACGCAATATCCGCTGAAGAAGCCAAAGGACAATGTCTCACAGAATGGCTGTTCGGGAAAGTAATAGCGTTATTTATCATCTAGTCTACAAATACTTGAAATTGCTGCGAATTGCTCGGGTGAACTGGGTTTTGAGTGTAGTCTGCGCCTGGCTTCATCTTACACAGTACACGTGCAAATAAGCTCAATACTTTCTTATACACTCGTACTTTGTTCATACTTGTTTGTGTAGATTTTTAGTCAAATTTTATTCGTAAAATTTCAGCCGAGCTCACTAATTTAGCTCTTTCATAGCATCCCTGAGAGCCGGGGGGAGTTGGAAACCAGCGAGGGCACGGGCCTCTCCCCGCGATCGCATGAGCTTGTTTGTTTTGGGTTATTGTTGGGTTGTCAACGTGTTTATAAGTGTGCAACTGTCAACTTCCTAACTAAGGGGTAATTCATTACTTTACAGAAAAAATCACACAAATTTGGTACGGGCCGGGCTATACGAGGCAGTCATACAAAATAAAAGCTGTAATTATACTTTTACTTCAATAATAGGGTAGTTTCCAATTTTTTTATTTTGATACAGATGGATGCACCACACAATTGCAAATGTACTGTTAAAAGAATGTTTTGATATTTGGAAACTCCCGGAGATATTACAATTCACAACTGGGAAAAATAAGTAGGTACGAGTATCTGTATGATTAACATCAGCGTTTGCTCTGGGTATCTGGGTGTTTTGTATATACATCTGAGTATATTGTATATTCCACTGTTGTTTTAAGTTTTTGTAACACAAGTATTTAAACAACTTACTACGGGATCACATCAATGTATGTATTGTTGTGGGTTATCAACGTGTTTATAAGTGTGCAACTGTCAACTTCCTAACTCAGGGGTAATTAATTTCTTTGCAGAAAAAATCACGCAAATTTGGTACGGGCCGGGCTATACGAGGCAGTCATACAAAATAAAAGCTGTAATTATACTTCTTACTTCAATAATTATGCAGTACACAAAACGTAATCACCACTCTAAAGAATAAACTTAATGAAACTCTTATTAATCCAGTCTTATGTTTCCGCAATGAACAAAGCGCGCGGAATTAATCATTAAGAATTATTCCTTTTAATCTGTATTAATCTTGGGAAACCGCAAAAAATATGCGAGATCGTAACAAATGACCCGGCCCAAATGAGGCCCAGCTACTTTATTCACTTAGGTTTTTTTAATAAGAGGCCCGGCTGATTCTTTGAAGAGAGGTTGTAAATTTAATGTAATTGTTGGGCAAGAAAAATGCCTTATATAAAATTCCTTTTGGTACTACAGGCCTAGTAGTCTCTGTGTAAACACGGCATTACAAAAATAATATTTTTTAATTTATGCAATCAGTCATACTTACTCGAACTAAGGTAATTTGCATTTAAAAAAGAAGATGTAACATGCAAAATTCAGTGCTACGTCCAATTGTAGGCATGGCTTAAATTACTCCAATTTCTCTACTGCAGTTGGGCTCGAGGGCAATTTTTTATTTAAATTACCTCACTTTTTAATTCCTGCAACAAGGTTTAGAATAAAGAAGAAGGTAACATTGCATTGCTTATTGAATTATTAAATTACCTCAGTTATAAGTTCCTGGAAAAAAGTGAGCACAAAAAGGAGGTGCAACGTTACAGACCTTAATCAATGTTTTTTTTAAATTTGATCTGCACACTGGCACACTAGAGATTGTTATGTGATGCTGGCACCCCTACGAAAGCTCCCAAAGCTCCTTTATCAATCCAGTACCGGACAGTATCGAGTAGGCTATACGGCTAATACCGGTCAGGGCGGCGCTAAGTCCGCCACGTCACTCACTTGTCCCGGACAGCCCTGCAGGCTACATTACCATGCAAATTGATGGCACCACGATTTACGGCCGTAAACTTTATTTTGGACGGATTATTCGATTTCCCGCTATTTATCCGCTGTCTTAGCAGGGAGGCAATTATTTTTTACGCGCCGCTCTCGTTTTTTAATTGGGTTTTAAGGGATCTGCATAAAATGTTCGTCTATTCGCAGACACCTATCATCGACTTGAAAGTAGGTAGGTAAAGTTTGGGCGGTCAAGCTACTGAACTGGAACACAAAGTTTCAAAACTTTTAACACTGGATTCCCAGATAAATTACACCTTCCTCCAATAACAACTACTTTATATAGCCAAAGTACGTATTGCACAGCCATTAAAGTGTATAATAAATTAGATAATAAGTTAAAGTCTCTGCCATTGAATGTATTCAAGAAAAAATTGAAAATATGGTTAATACAAAAATGCTTCTACTCTATACAAGAATATTTTCAATTTCAATCACAATGTACAACGGAGTGCTGTGTTTGTTAATATGTATACCTACTCCATTTTAGCGTTTTGTTTTTATGTTCAAGTATAATTGTACTCAGTTAACTGCCTATTTTTTGGTACCGATGTTTGCATGCCAGAGTCTGGTAAAATGTGTGAAACTTAAATTTATTGTATATGACCTATTGTACCACATTTGAAGCAAATAAAGTTTGATTTGATTTGATTTGATTTGAAAACTTTTGCCAAGGAATCAGATTTGACTGGCTCGATGGCGCGTTGGATAGTTTCCTTGTCTCTTGCGCGAAGAGTAGTGGGTTCGATTTCTACTCGGAACCAATATTTGTGTGATGAACCCGATGTTCATGTTGGTCCCGTGTCTGGGTGTGTTCTTTATTAAATTTAAGGATTTTTGTGTATACCTTTAATGATACTGATATGTATTACATAAGTGCTTCAAAAAAATTACATTGTAATCAGAAAAATTTAATGTTTTGTGAAATTTTATTATAATTTGGCACTGTTTCTATGAAATGTCCATTAAATCAAAATTAACAAATTTCAAAATGTAAACTGGGTACTTAAGAACTTTGTAATTTCTTGCTTCTCCGTAATACTTAAAAATGCAAATTAACCAGTATACATAAAACCGCGAGTAAAACAAATTGCCAACCCACCAACGGTTTTCAAAATAAATGGACTGCTGATTTGCTCATCACCAAAAATCGTTGAGGCACTCCCATAATTGAATCCCGAACTTTGGTTAACGCCTTAAAAACTTGCTATACACAAATTATCACCCTGCAGCTATGTTTTAGCCTTCGCAAAATCCAAGCACAATACCCGCTGATTTCGCATTAAAACTGGAAACTTTTGGACCGCCAAAACGTAGGTAATTTATTACTGAGCCCGCTACAAAGCGATGAAATATAAATGAACAAAATTGTGAAGTTGTGAGCATCACCGTCGCGGGAAGGGTTTAAGTGCTCCTAGCCTGCGTTCGGCCCCGGGATAATGTGTGAGCCTCTGTTTAATTTTGCCTAAACTTCTTTGTGTACCGCATTTCCGTTATAAATAAACAAGCTTAGACGCTTTGTTGTTTTAGTTATTCGAATGTTGTGTTAAATATTGTTACGTGTGGGTGCGTAATAATTATCGGCGATATCTGTCGCTTTTCGGACTAACATGGATTAGGAGGTGAAGTCATAATTCAGACGTCATAAAGGTCTCATAAATGACTGGCTCGATGGCGCAATGGATGGTGTCCCTGTCAAAGGAGTCTGGAACTGGACTCCGACATTCGTTTCTTCACAGAACTGCTAACCGACAGATCATTTCGTATATCGCCGCTTCGCCAACAGAACCTTTCGCCAGCGTACGATTCGTCGACAGCACCGCTCGTCATCAGACCCTTCGCCTTCGAACGATTCACTAACCGATACGTCGTCAATTAACTGTTTCTCTTGAAAATTTTGTAATAAAGTTATATGCATATTTTTTAAATTGTTATTTATGTATTTACGGTTGATTCTGATATCTGTAACACAAATGCTTTTACTAATAATTACCACATGATCAGATTATTTATTCATTTATTAATGTATGCAATGCAGGTAATATATTTTTTGTTTTAAAGGTTTCTAAGCTTAGCACCTTACCTACCACTGTACGTTGCGAAGAGAGCATCTATGCCGTTATTTTAATTTAACACAAAAAAAATGTTAGCTCAAAACAATTGGTGTTCGAAAACCAGTCATATTAAAAAAAGGTTACTCATTTTGAATCAAAATACTAACAACAGCCAACTGACAACCTAACTAACAAACATTGGCTTAATGGGTACGAGTACTGGCATTAGTAATTTCACCACTTTCCATCGAACACAATTTTATATGCGGTTTGCTCACTTAAGCTACATTATTTATTAACGACACAATGCATGTGCAACAAACCCATACATATAAAATTTAAGTTTCAATCAGTTAGCCCTGAATTTAAAAATCGGGAAGTTCTTATTCAAATCATACTACGCCCCAATAAGAGAAAGGTCGACAATACTTGAAAAGGTTTTAATACCACTTCCAACACTGATCTCTCTTGGCGTTCAAACACTCCAACAAGACGGAATTGAATGGATCAACTAAATGGATTTTATACGTTCCTTTTGTTTCAAGTATACTTAAAATCAAATAGCGGTATTGAATATTTTATGTTTTATTTTATATTTTATTTTATTCTGTTTTAAGACTTTCATATCCTTAACAGTTAGAGCCCTATGCTGTTATTTTTATCAAAAAAATATTTACGCTATTCATTTGTAACCTGAATTATTAATCGGTGAACTATTTGTTTGATATTTGTCAAATAATTATGTATGTATTTAATTGTATGTTAGGGATAACACACCTACGATCAGGGCCGTCTTTACCAGGGGGTGCAAGGGGTGCGGTGCACCCGGGCGCTCTGTGCCCGGGGGCGCCTTTTTATGTGAGAGGCCATCAGCTCCCTGTCCTACCTAAAAAAAAAGAAAGTCGCGTGCTACGCTGCAGTGTAAAAAAGAGGGCGCAGGCTGAGTCCCGCACCCCGGCGCAGATTAGGTTTAAGACGGCCCGTAGGCAGGGCCGTCTTAAACCTATTATACTAAGGTTGTGTAAAATCGGCCAACCTGCACTTGGAAAGCGTGGTTGAATTAGGCCTGATTGCCATAGTTTAAAGTAGGCCGTCCCCTTCTATGGGGACGTATTTGAGCTGATGATGATGACATTCTTAGGAATTGTTGGATGTATAGTGAGAGCAATGTAATTATTTAATCTTCTTCTTATCGTATGGTTGATGAACAACCTGGTGTCAGGTGGTGTCGGCTTCACACACCGTTGAAAAATCTCTCGGGTGTGCTGGTTTCCTCACGATCTTTTCCTTCACCGTTAAAGCGTCGAATGATGGTACTACCGGCAACGCTGGCGGTAGTACACTTTTCAAATAGATTTCTTTAAACGCCAATAGCCCCGCCCACTGGCCAATAGAAGAGCACTTAAAGAAAATCTGTCAAAATCCAAGCAAAAACGTTCCAATAGTAGGAGAGCTAGCAAGAATTTTTGGTAGGTATTTGAGGCAAGCTGAAAACTTATCCTGAACCTCTCCTATTATATCCCAGCACGACACTGCAGACCTGGCTGGTGAGTAGCGGGGCTAAAGCAAACCCCCAAAAATATTTTTCATCTTTTTATCTATAACTAAAAAATAAGACTCACGTTGTAAGACAAATTATTTCGATGGAACTTCTACCTGTCAGGTGAACTGACAAAGTATATTTTTTTGGATTATAAAATATATTTTAAAATAAGAAAAATTGGGGGTTTGGTTTAGCCCCGGTACTCAGCCAGGTCTGAGGTTTTGTGTTGAGTTATAATATTAAAGGTATAGGACAAGTTTTCAGCTTGCCTCATATACCTACCGAAAAATTCTTGCAGGCTCTCGGACCACAATTTGGGCGCGGCTTGTTTTGACAGACGTAGAAGCGCCAAGCGATTTTCACCTTATAGGTGGTCGACCGCCAAATACTCCGATAGTACATATGCATATCAAATTTTAAAAACACATTGGTACCTGGTGGGGTTTGAATTATTTAATATTTTGTTACGACAAATGTGATAATAGTTACGGGAGAATATTAAAGAAAGAAAAATAATTTTGGGCTTAATTTTTTACTCTTATTAACGTTTTTGACCCGCCCGATCCGATCGTAGTTATAGGTATTTCGTGTGTGAAAATAAATTTTCAGTAGGTAATCGGAAATCATCAGATATTACATAAAGAAACTGTTTCCATCTATCGACAAAAGACGAAGCTTAATATTGGTTTTCTGTATTCGCTTTTGTTAGCAAAGATATGAAGGCTAATGAATAATGCAGAAGAGTCGGACCCTCTGTCACTATGGTTACCGATTTATTTAGCACTCAAGGGGAACTTTAGTACCTATGTAAGGACTGTCTATCTCGATCAAAAGTTCAGACTAGGATTACCATAATATCTGTGTACCCAAAAAAATCACAATATTTTACTAATGTCAAAAAAAATCTTTGATCCTGATACCCGTAATATTTTATCTTGCCGCTTTTGTTGTACCTACCGTTATTTCCGGTTAGGATGTGTGACGTACCGCAACTATTTTATATTTATAAATACTTAGTGAAACAACTAAACTAAGACACACGGCTAATTTAACAATTTTACACAAAAATGTGAATGTGAAATGTGAACAAATGATCCAACTACACGAGCTTCTACGGCGGAAAGTAAAGTGCTTGATAGCAGCTTGTTGCCACACAGTACATTTCGATTAGGATGCAAGGTGCGGAAAATTCCTACGTCTAGCTTCATATGCACGGCGTCGACGAGAAAACTCAGGTAATATAAATGTAAATTCACTAAAAGAAACCAGTTGTGTGCGGCGACAGAGATTTTTTATGCAAACATAATGTTATTTAAACTAATTTTACGCTATGGTGGCCAATATCAACGTAAATTGGCTGTCGCAGGATAATCCTAGTGTGTGTGCATTCTATGCCATTCACCATCTTCCATAACCACATGTATGCATCGAAATTATAGGCTCTACATTTTTTTCGACGTTATACTATCTATTAATAAACCTGGCCAAGTGCGGGTTAGAGGACTACTTGACTACACAACCTTAAAATTTCTTCGCAGGAAAAAAGGAAACTGCAATATACGTTCCGATCCACATTTATTGCAAACCTCATTCAAATGAAATATTGTATGTTATTTTTATTGATACAGCCCATAATAAAAGTTAGTTGATTAGATTAGATGATGGCATTTTTTTGAAAATCTTGCGATATAAACTGAGAAACCAATTATACTGCTAAGGTTATCTCGTTGCCAAAACCAGCATTTGCCCACAAAATAGAGAACTGTGTATCTTCATATCTTGGTCAATTTATGACAACTACCTAGTATGTTTGAATGCTCTAATATGTAGTCCAAGAGTCCAACATAAAGTAGATTGATCTGATTCCGAACTAAATTTTTTGTGCAACATGTGCCCAAGTAGATTTAGATTATCAAAAAAAAAAACAAAAATGTCTTTATTAATAACAAGTAAATATTATATAGATTATAGATTATACACACCGAAATAAGGAACTTACTACCTAATTGCTGTAGTATAGTGCAGAATTATTATTTTCATTTTTCTCTAATATTCGACTATAGGTACATACACTTCATTAATGCGTATTTCCTGTAGCTTATTTCATTTTAATAATGATGTAGTATAAAAAAGGACTTATTTTTACTAAAACAGGACGAAAATACCTACATTGATCGAAAGTAAGTCTAACTGTCGGTCTTTGCGATGTCGTTTTTTTACTTTGCACGGGACTCAATGTTAATTCTTTGACATGAAACTAGAGTACACTGGCACTTGGTCTAGTTTGCCGAGAGCGGTTCGGTGTTATACGAGATATTACCGTGAATGTAGTTTGTATCAAGTCTTAGCTAATCTTGATGTTACAAATACGAGTATTATACTATTGCTACAATATTATTATGTATGTTACTTGTTAACTAACAGGCAAATATTGTGATGATGAGACTGTTACGTGACTATTTTGTAGTTTTGTCCTTGTTGGAAACAATATTGATGGAAAGCGTAGTAGAAGTTTTAACAGAGAGGGAAGAAGAAGTTTAAAAAAAAATTCAATAGATAGTTTGTGGTGGATTCGGTATGCCAAACTACAACGATATAAGTAGCAGAATCTTACTAGAAATGCTGGTTATGTAATGCACTTACATTATATATTATAGACGTATGTATGTATATTTCCAAATACTGACTGACTAAGCGGAAAGCGCTGATTTAGCGAAAAAGCGCTGCCTTAACACTGCGTAGCAACTACCGCTATCTTCAACTAGAATATAAATCGTTACTTCCCGTACAATTTCAGTGGAAAAATATTACTGGACTGTGTAATCACAGAGTTATAACGGGGCTATTAAATCAAACTTTGATACCGTAGCTTAAGTTTCGCTTCGGAATAATTTGGCTCAGCAGACACAGTTTGTGAATCAGCCATTCAGAACGAAATTAATGATAGTCATAACTCGTTTAATTGTTTTATATAATTCCTGGAATGGCTCTAAAAGTCAGCGATTTATGGAGAAGTTTGACATTGGCGGGTTTTTTTAATTATCGCAGAAGTTTTGAAGTTTTAAATATATAATTTTTCTTCGTCATTACAGCTTTTCTACTAGTCTTTTCGTTCCTCTAACCTTTTGTCGTGACATGCTTAAAGTATACAAAATAGTACTGTTGTGTATGTATGTACTTACAAAAATGCATTTTGCGTGTTGTTAGCATGCTTCCTTCACTACATAGTATATGTAAAACAAAGTCGCTTTCTCTGTCCGTAAATTTCTATGTATTCATAAATATTTAAAACTACTCAACGGATTTTGATGCGCTTTTTTTAAAATAGGAAGGTTTTCATAATGAATAAAAAAAATTAGAGATCGTTAGAAATGATTACTTTTTTCACTTAAATTTAAGTGTTTTATTTTTTGTCGTAACATTTATTTTTATTCCTAGTATGTAGGTATTCTATTTCCGACATACATCCATGTTACGCCTTAAAATGTGCCTTTGTGAACAAAAATGTGGTTAAAGGAGCGAAACGCTGGAGCTTTTCGTGGAATTTATATCACACAGTTTATTACAGTTTTACATACATTTTGCACGAGCAACATAAACACTGTCCAAATTGAACAACGCCAACAGCCGTTTAGGTTGAATAGAATATGCGCTTTCAAAAACATTGCAGAGTGTCGCACAGAGGTATCGCCTGGGGCCACGAGTGCCGCCAAACACCACTGTGGGGCGATCGAAACTGCAACTGCACTATAAAATGTGGACGTGACTCGAATCGTTTGGCCTAAACCGACATGACACGAATAGAGGTGCCGGATAGCACCTTGCGGGACGTTGTGGCTGCGTCGACTGAAGCATGGACGATGGACAGTCTTTTGTTTGAACGATAATTCAAATGGTTCTTCACTCGATAAATACCTAAAACAGAGAAATGACATGAATGGAGGTGTTAGATAGCACCTTGCGGCACGTTGTGGCTGCGTCGACTGAAGCATGGACGATGGACAGTCTTTTGTTTTAACGATATTTAAACGGATCTTCACTCGATAAAGACAGTAGCAAATAGGTTAGCTAATTTACAGCGTGTTCACATTAGCGATATTTTGATGAGACGTATCCGCCGCGATATCGCAGCGAGCTCGCGGTGATATCGCAGCGATCGCACACATGAACGCCGCGATCTCGCTGCCATAATAATATCGCCTCGCTGTGAAATTGCTAAAAAATCGCTAGTGTGAACAACAGGCACTTACTGCCCGAATTATCGACCAATCATGGTCGCGTGTGAACAGCAGTATTTTCTTACTCATGATGAATACTAAATTATAAATATACACCGTGAAATTTTAGTGGTTGTTTTCCCGTGGCAAAACGATTTGCCTTTAGTAATACTATCGATTCATGCAAATAATTCCACGAAAAAAATTTTTTTTTTTCATTTCATATTTCAATATAATAATTTTCCAACTCGAAAACGAGAGTAGCTATCGTTCTTTTATAAGATGTGACGTAATCAGGTACTGCTTGCCGCATGAAATCGATGCTTAAAGCTGAAGAAGCTCAACACCCTCAGTCATAAAGCGGTTCGAACGTGCTTTCGAGTTTCGGTTAAACCTTTCGTAAAACCGGCATTTATTGATTTTAACAAAAAGGAACTGCACAAATCTATTGTACTGCTAAGATAGAATCATTTTACTGCGGGAAAAAAACCACTATTTCACGGTGTATACTGAAATTACTTAGACATTTGAGCACTGATTTGCTGTAAGCTGTTTATGTAGGTTCCGTATTCAAAACTTCCATAAAAATATTTTTTAGTTATTTATCGGTATATAATTTGTTATTGGTAGTCAAAGATACATATTGACTACAGGTAGGTAGTAAATATTTTTAGAGTAAACTTATAAAGTAACTTATTTTGCCTTTAGCTTTTCATCATGTCCAAGGAATATTTTTTGTACAGAAAGTACCAGCCTCATGTCGGTTAGAAAGTTAAAAAAAAACTTATAAATTTAATTGTATTGCTGGTCAAAGTGTCCAGTCCTTTATACGTATCTATTGGTCTTTAGGGCCCTGTGATGTAGGGCCATGGCATCTCTACAGGGCCATTTATATCGCCTCAGAGACGAACGCAGGATTTGCGTATCGCTCGCAATCGCGGACCGTAAGCCACTTTAAGTATTCCTCTAAATCCGGCCCTGGGGAATTGTGCAAAATCTCTGTCCGGATCTTTTCAATGAAATTCAATTTCTTTGGATGTGCACATTTGTTTTTTATGAGTTTGCTCTTATTGTTTTACATAGCGATGTCCTTTCCTTATCGCTAATGGAAGTGCTTATTTGTCTGTGAGGATCTATTTACTCATGAATTGGCCAATAAGGAAAAGATGAAAAGTGTCATTAAAGCTTTTGAAGGCTGCCCCTGTAAGTCTCATATTACATTAAGAGGCATAATTTAACTACGTATTACTGGTTTTTAGCAAAACTCTCCATGATTTTTTCAACATTCTGTAACTTTTATACATGCCATATCACTTTTGCTTACAACACACATCTGGTAGATATCGCAATAACGTAAAACAAAAGTGTCCACTCAAAAGTGCATCTTGGGTATCCATGTCACAGTAAATTGCACCACTGCTATACCAAGTATTATTTTTCGGGATAAAACAACTTGCAGAATCCAACAGTGGATCTAAGACCATGGACACACACGATTCACGACGGTTGCGCCGGCAAATTAGAACAATTGTTTTTGAGTAAAAACAAAGTAAAGTGAGTAACTTACTCAAGTAGACAAAGGAATAATTTTGTTCATTTTGATTGAGACGATAAAAGAGAATATAATTGTGTCTCGATTTCATATCTAAACTTTATGACTATTGCCATGGTTACCATTAATAAGTATGAAAAATTTATACGGTAAAAACTTTAAACACGTATGTATAACTTTTAATAAGTTTGCCAATTTTGGCTGTATGACACAGATTACTATTAGATTAATCACACAGATGGTTTCAGTTCACCAAAGATTTTTTTAATTGAATATCTTAGTCAAGATTTCCGATGATTTGGTTTTCCTTCATTCACCGTTATTTGTGTCCAAATACGTGTAATCGCATTTGGACGTCTCGCCACTGCACGGTGGCCGATGTAGCATCGTATAGTTACATGTGTCCAAGCCCTAAATCTCGTTCCTTTGTGTCAAGTAAACGTTCTGAGTCATCTTACACTTCTATTGTTTGCCCCTTTTACCCAATTGAATTACCATGCTTTTATAGTCTTCGCGAATAAATAGTAGAAATATACTATTATTTGATTACACACAATGCAATACTTACTAATAGAGGAAGATCCCAGAGCCGCCAGACATCACTTATTTTCTAATGGACAAAATATATACGATTGAGTAGTGGTGGGGTGTACTATCATCATATGACTAGTTGCTACCTTGACCAGACGGCCATTTTTCAGATATCAACCAATCAAGGTACATAGAAACACTGCTCACCTCACTTAAATTCTGATGGCTGATTTTAACATATATTTCACACAATATCATTAAAAATCAGGTTTTATTACTCCCAGACACATGCGGTCGGCGGTTTTACCTTACAGACGCTTTAAAACCATGAAAAAAATTTTACTTTTACTTAATTTTACTTATTTTGTGATGCTTGATTTTTATATATGTTATTCAAACAACTATTTTAAAACGTTTTGCAAACGGACAGACCGATCCAAGGGGCCAAACATTCACCAGACCCAACTGTTTTAGATTTTTTTTTTAAATTGAATTTAGTTAAGTTTTTCTAATAAAATAGTTTGTAAGGTACAATTCTATAATTATTGCGGTCAGATGAGCACTTTTTAGTTGTTTGAATAACATATATAAAAATCAAGCATCAGAAAATAAGTAAAAGTAAAATTTTTTTCATAGCTTTAAAGCGTCTGTAAGGTAAAACCGCCGACTGCATGTGTCTGGGAGTAATGAATCCTGATTTTTAATGACATTGTGTGAAATATATGTTAAAATCAGCCATCAGAATTTAAGTGAGGTGAGCAGTGTTTCTATGTACCTTGATTGGTTGATATCTGAAAAATGGCCGTCTGGTCAAAGTAGCAACTAGTCATATGATGATAGTACACCCCAACACTACTCAATCGTATATATTTTGTCCATTAGAAAATAAGTGATGTCTGGCAGCTCTGGGATCTTGGACCATAATCTTTTGCATTAGTAACAAAACAATCTACTATACAAAGATTTAATAAAAAAGCATAGAAGTAGTTTGCTATTATGAAGCAGGCCTTTAGGGTGAGAGCAACAGGCTCAATATTATTATGGTCTATTGTGCCTGTCAACCTAATATTTGGATCTCACTGCCGCTTACCATCAGTTGGAGTGAGGTCATCTTGTTATCGTATTATAAAAGAAAATATTTTTAAAATATATTTTTCTTTGACACGTTAGCAAAATACAAACAGCAAACACGGCCAAGACAATCAATTTGCACAGACGTTTATCATAATATTATTATTGTAAACATGTGTATAAAGAAACTACAGCGTTTTCTTAATTGAGTGCTCAGTTAAAACAACACTGCAAAAAGTAAGTAAACAGAGCCTTTATGTCCAATGGCAAACACAAATCGAATTTGAGCAATCCGCAAAGCACACACCGGTCATCCTTTATAAACTCCAGCTAGTTGCAAACCGTAGCAAGCTTGCATTGCCGACTCTACTGTTTGAGTGGGATTTCCGCTAACCTGTGGAACAGGTAGGAAGGGAATTGTCATAAGTTAACAAACTTATGACAATAAACTTCAAGAATTTTTGCATCTTGACTGGCTCGGTGGAACAGGGGTTAGTGACCCTGACTGGCGGTTCCGAGAGTCGTGGGTTCGATTCCCACTCGGGACAAATTGCAACTAGCGATGGCAGTCCTTGAGATATAGACACAGGAAATTGTTAGGTATAGCGTTCCGTTTTTACTATTTCGTCTTGGAACCCTAAAATAGGTACTAATATACTTAAGGTTAATATGTATGTAGGAATGGTGAAAGATCAGTGAAGTATGAAAGGAACGAATGTAAGAATGATGTGCGAAGAGTGAAGAGAATGAGTAGTGTGTGTGAGAGGGAAAAAAGGATGATGGCGGCATAGCAATAAGACGAACGACGCTAAGACGGTTGTGCTGTAATTTATTTAAGAAATTAGAACTGAAGATATAGCGAAAAGCCTGTTTTTTATTTCCATCGCTGCCCCGCTACCTCTGCCAGTATTCTCACAACTACGTGTATCAACTGATTCAAAGTCCAAAAGAGCTTATCATGATCAGCCCATATACACCTCCACTGCTGGGGCACGGAGCTACCCTAAACTAGGGCGATTAGGCCTTAGTCAACCACCCTAGCCGGCCAAGTTCGAGATGGTTGACTACACAACCTGAGAATTTCTTCGAAGGTGTGTGTAGGTTTTCCTTCACCGTTAAAGCGTCGAATAATCGTTCATATATATTTCAAATCTTAAAAACACAGTGGAAGTGGCAGGAGCTAATAGGAACCTATTTCCAAGATAGCCTGGGGAGGCTGCGATGTGTCCAGGGCTACCTGGGGACGGACACTGTTTGCTTTGATTTCACTTCGTAGTTACATCGCATGTATTTGCTTTCCTTAGAAGTGAGTTAGTTTGTTAACATAGTATAATTACTTCGCTAAAATTATATTGAAGCCATTCTCGAGAGAGATTTATGTTCAATCTAAAAATAAACCGACACATAAAAGAAAAACCAAGTGTTATGGCATCTCAATAACCTACGATATCCTCGAATGGAGTGTATTATCTTATGATTTACTGTAACTAACAATAGATACACATTATGTATTTAAGTTGTTTTTGGTAAAAGTAATTCATTTAGGGATTGTTTAACTGTCACTTGTTTAAAAAATTGTATGAAAAGTACGGGTAAAATCGTGCAAGTTTATTTCTTATTAGAGAATACTTTACATAGCATCTGGCAAGATCTGACCTCATTGTTAAAAAAGGTAATAATAAAATAAATATTACACAAAATCACATACATTGATGGTAATCCCGTGGTAAGTAGCTTAGACTTATGTTACGTATATCAGAATCAACAGTGGATCCACAAAATAAATATTTTTAAATAACACACCCAGACACGGAACAAACACCGATGTTCGTCACACAAATGTTTGTCCCTTGTGGAAATCGAACCCACGACTCTTGGAAAAGTAGGTAATGACCTGGGTCACTAACCCCTATTCCACCTTCCAAATAGACTCAATAACAAGTCACACCTATATTTGTTCGCTACAGCACATGCTGAGGCAGAACCTATTGACAATTTTAAGATCAATAAATGTTTTCTTTCTTTTTTTTGGTACACAGAGTTTTAACCTACTTCGTTGCAAACACAATACCCGTTGTTTCGCTCTCTTCATATTCGAGCAGTAGCTTTCCTATAACATATCGATTCCAAGCTCATACGTGAGTCACGCTCGACTTAATTTCTATTTGGAGCGGGAGCTTTGAACGTGACAGTTGCGGTCACGCCTTCAAGGGGAAGCTTTGCAGGTACATTTGCGAGGAGTTTTCAGCTAGCTTCACCCGTTTTTAAGTCTTCTTGCTGTTTGACAAAGAAATGGATGCTCAAGTTTGATGCGCTTTGTCGAAAGGTCAGTTTTGTCAGTTCACTAACTTTGGGGCACGGGCTTACCCTAAACTGGGTGTGTGCAGATTCCTCACGATTATTTTTCCTTCACCAATTTTTTTTTATTTAGAACACAGTATAGTGTACAATATTACATAGTTTTTGCATTATTACGAACACTTCTACTCATTAGTGTGTTGTACTTCTAGAACTTGCCAATTCACTTGCCAATTTATCTCTTAACTTTAACATGCAATACTAGAAACAGATTTTTGACGTTCTATCTAATCTGATCTCATATACCTAGGAACTGAGGATATTTACAATGTTCACCCAACGAATATATAGATGGGCATAATAAACATTCTCGCAGTCAGATTATGTATATGCGAGTACATTAACTCGTATACATCTGACTGCGTTAGAATGTGAAACATTACTAGCGAGTAGTGTATTTATTGTTTTGTTCCAAACTATATCTCATCTTTATTATCACCTTAACTACCCCAAAGGCTACGAAAACAAACAAAGTACCCAATTTAAGTAACGGATAGTAATAGAGAGCCATAAAGCGGACCGTTTCTAGAATCAATATGACAGTACATAAGAGGGCATTATTGTCCTGGGTCACACTGTGCAAATGGCCAATTCTACCCTCCCGAGACAACATTATCAGCGTTTGTTACCGTGTTAGGCAACGGCGGTGCTTTCGCGTTTAAATAAACCCCAATGGGGCATTCAATTGAACCACCTTCCACGAATATTCACGTGTTCGGCATATAAAAATCGTATCCGATAGTGTTGTAAAAGGCCCCTTAATTTCGGCTTCTTATGATTTATTTTTTGTATTACAATCAATGGAGATATTATATCATTGCTTCAATCATTGAAAAGAAGATTCAGTTTTGATTTCAAAGTAAAAAATCAATCATATGAATTAAATACATAGCTTATTAACTACCTGGCACGAAGCTTATACAAATATTTGTCACGCTATTGACAGTTCGCGGCAAAATAAATATAAAAAACATAATCCTAGACGTAAGTACCAAACAGAAACTTAAACAAAATCTACCTTAGGTAATAAACGCTTTACCGCAACTTGAATAAACCCCTACAGCCTTACATTGTGTCAAAGCACCTCTCGCGAAATTCGTTCAGCCATTCGCGTGTAGAACTGTTCTCGGAAAACATCCGGTAAATTGGAACGGACGATATTCAAGACACTTCCCTCCTTAGCAATGACCGTTACGCAGAAAATAGAATGGGTAGTTGTGCATGGAGGTCGTTCACCTTTAAAATAAATAACATTGCAAGCGCTCTCTGCCATAAGGGGCATGCAACACACAAGGCGCGATAGTTTTGTTCCGGTTTTTCTAAATTATCAAGTCAAATCTAAATATATAAAAGGAGAAACTGGACGACTGACTGACATATCAATGCACTGCCTAAATGGCTAAATGTAGGCACTTGAAATTTGGAAGGGACGTAGCTTAGGTACCGTTGGGGTGCACTAAGAAAGGAACTCCCGAAATTGCACGGGAACGGGAAAAATCCTTTTGCATGAAAAATCTAAACCGCTTATATTAGATGCTTGAAAATTTGGCAGGCAGGTTCCTCAGTAAACTTAAAGCTTAGTTGCAACGCGAAATTGCAAAAATAGCATGAAAACATTATGTGTGTTTTTTTTTGCTATTTTTAAAGGGACACACAGGGTTTTCATATATAGTCGTAATGTGGTTTATTTTATTCACAACACTGCTTATAAACATATCATTGAATTACGTAAATAGTTGTTATTTATACATATAAATTTAGCGCAGAAGTGTGAAACTTCACAGACTTGAAAACCGCAAACCATGCTTACATTTTGTATTACTAAGATGTCTTGGGCAGTCTCGCTGTCTACAACTTGCAGACACGAGTTTACAACTGAATACCGAATTAATAGAAGTTCGCAACTTTCCGATACTACCGTACACTTTATCCTTTGGACTCCTGAGAGCAACATGTATGCTCTATAAACATCTAATACGCTGAGAGGAAGCCAAAAGGTGATTTTGATAAGGGGCTTAAACTAAAATACACCAACAATCACACTAGTGGCGGCCTGACCCCGTAGTAGACTGCTTAAGCTGTTTTGTTACGGAAATCAGAAGCAACAGTGAAATAGAGAAATAAAACGTTTATTTAGTGACAACAAAAATAACTTACATTCGACTTTATGGGTCTACACGCGATATTAGGAGTAGCAAATTACATAGCTACTTACTGCCCGACGTTTCGACTGGGTTACACCAATCGTGGTCGCTCGCGACCAATCGTGGTTGCTACTCCTAATATCGCGTGTAGACCCATAAAGACTAATTTTAGTGTAATGGAACGCGAAAGTCTAAAATCTTACAAAAATAACTTATACTAATACACAAACATATTACTATTTGGAAAACGGAAAAAAATCGATTACTCCACTGTCAACACGTACCAAATATGCGGGAAAAATTAGACGATTTCAATTTCTGTTACTTGGTGTAATGATTCGCACAGCTGGGCACGATTCCCGGAAGGATGGGTGTTCACATCCCCGGTTAATTGTGGAGCAAATTAATTTATTTCGTTCTTCAAAATAGTATTACAACAGCTCGTGCACGATTCAGCACTTCAAAAATTTTAATTTACATACACAAATATACTCAAAAATATAAATAACACACTAAGACACGAATCAAACAAAAGATGTTCATGACAGAAATATTTGTCCCGGGTGGGAATCGAACCGACGAGACGTAACACTAGAAACAAGGGCACTACGTAATTCATATCAAACCAGTCAATACTTTCAGAAAGGCAACGTCTAGAAATCTGACCGCGTACATTAACCAACAATCAAATTGGATTACTCGATAATCAGTGATGATTGCCAAGCAACCTACGCTAAACTTACCTAATATGATAAAATTTTATTAAAATTCAAAACCATCCAAGTCAAACCACCTTCAGACACAATATGAAAGTATGCGCCACTTTAAAGAAGCTTATAATATTCCATATTGCTCAACAAATACGCTACTTCTCTCTCGTATAGTGCTACAAAATCCTCTTAGCGGGTAAATGAAAAGAAGTAATAAGAAAGCTTTAGGGATTTAAGGGTTTGTTCCACAGAATAACTGGCAAAACGTAATGTCTCGGTGTTTGTGGAACATCCCGCAGACAATTGTTATACGCACAATACAGCAAGCGCAATAAAATACGGCGATGTGACAAATAACATAGAAAATGATAAGATGCCAGCCCTATTGTCCCTTGGCCGCCGTTGGCAAAAGCCTCCCGGAGCACAAAAGCCAAGGAGTAATTTGGCCTCGATAAAATCATCAAGATTATTATTTCACGCAGAATAAGATAGAATATTATTGTTCGCTGCGTTGTAAGGACGTAATTCTGTGAAAGGATTTCATGTCGTGTTGTTTATGCTGTCCTAAAATTTCGAAAGGGGTACTTAAATTAAATAAGCCGCCATTTTGTTATCTAAGAGTTAGCAGGAAATCGAGATAAAAAATTATTTTATTTTATTTTATTTATTAGGACAACCAAAAAGACATACACTACAAAAAACTGATGCCTAAAACTATTTGGTTACTTATGCTAAGTGCTGACTTAATTATAGGTTGCCACGGCATGCAAATGTTTTACAACACTATAAAAATAATAAATAACTATTTACGCCGACGAGAAAGAAGCAATTATGTTTCGTTTAAATTTCTGCTTACTATCCGAGAAAATGTAAATATAGAACAGTTTTACCGAATAAGGTTCTATATTTTTAAATATTATCGACCGCGATATAAAATATGTTTAATTAACGTGGAAGTAGTCTTCCGTCAATCTGATAATTAATGAAATTTTTTTTTTATAATTTTAACTGATTGAAAATCCAGTTTATGAAATTATTATATTTAACATATCAATGAAACTACGATTCTATGAAGTATGAGCGAAGTTTTAGTTTCATAGTTGATTAATAATCGGTCTTGATTAATAATCATTTCAGAAAAATGAAATAATTTATGCAGCAAATAAATTTTCACATATAAAAGTAAATTTGTACAAGTTACATAATTCTTTGATGTCCAAGCGAGCAGCTCATCATGTTCGAGGTTTTTTATTATTTAAGTACATAGTATTCTACTTTAAAATATTTTTTTTTCTCAACTTAGTAATAAGTTTGAAATTATAAAAAGGCAATTAAATAACATTCTGCGAGATCTTACTAAACAATGTTATGCTTAAACCTAAGATTGACTTTCCAGTCTTTTGAAGCCTGAGGCTTGGAACGTAAGCCTATCTCTATTAATCAAATCTTATACCGGGCACAGTCGTTCATGACTATTGTAGAGTTAATTGATGAAGATAAGGTAGGTCCATTGTACTAGTTCGATGTCTTGACGTTAGAACAATAGAAAAGGCACTTGAACGGGTCTACCGTGTAAAGTTTGTCTTCCAGTTTAATAATTTTCTGACCATAATATTAGTAAAGATAACGGACATCCATGGTACTGAATAATGTCCGAAGTTGCTAGTTACTAGGGCTAGGAAGTAAATCACAATTTTTCATATTGTCCTTTATTTTGCTAAAAGTTATTTTCAAAATACTACATCCATACCTTGTGCCTGCCTAATATATAAATGCTATCTAGATTAAGATAGAAATCTCATGTCATTCATGTGTACTTACATCCAATGAGCAAAGTTTTTATTTTGAAGAAAATATAATCTTACAAATCTTATATCTTCTTCTTATAAATAAAAATGAATTGCCGTTCGTTAGTCTGACTAAAACTCGAGAACGCCCAGACCGATTTAGGTAATTTTGGTTTTAAAATGTTCGTGATAGTCCAGGGAAGGTTTATAGTATTGGCGGTATGAAATTCGCCGGGAACACTAGTTTTCAAATATAAGGATGGAGAATGATTTAATCTTTCTATTATATCTCTCCCCCCCCTGTCACGCTCTACCACAATGTATACAAAATCTTCTTAATACGAAACTGTAACAATAATCCTCGATCGTGTACAAGTTACCAACCTGATCCACTTATGTAATCTAAGCACGTAACTAATTTCAAAAACTTGTGCAAAACGTATTTCACTTTCCAATGGATTCGCAATCGGTTTTCTTTAACTAGAAAAAGAAAATCGATTGAACAGGTGTGACTTTTGGCGGTCTTTTCCTTTAACTATTTTATCATCATCAACCCATATTCGTCCTCACTGCTGAGGCACGGGGGTACCCTAAACTAGGGCGATGAGGCCTTAGTCAACCACGCTGGGCTAGTGCGTATTGGTCGACTACACAATCTTAGAATTTCTGCTTAGGTGTGCAGGATTCATCGCGATGTTCTGCCTTCACCGTTAAAGCGTCACATAATCTTACATATGAATTTTAAATTTGATAAGCACAGTGGTACGTGGCAGGGTTTGAACTGGCGGCCTCTTGCATGGCAAGCAACGACCTTAACTAACATCGACGATTAATTATAATGCTAGTAGAACATAAAATTGTTTAATATATATTTAGAACATCCGGCCGGGAACGAAGAAGTCATCCCGATTGAGCCTTTAGGAGATATTATTATTAGTACATTTCTTCTCTTTTAATAATGTCAAGATTCGTTTAAGGTCAAATGCAACATTGCACCATTTGCACTAATGCATAGGAACATTTTACTTCTAATCTCCTGCATAATCAAGACCCGCAAACTAGCCGACCAAGGCATTTCTCACCTCAACAACTGAGTTGTTTCTTAAACACGGAATCATCTTGTGTTTGCCGCATGCACTATCTCTGTGAGAGTCCAGGAGCGTCGTCATGCGCCATTCTATTATCTCACAGCTATGCGGTAACGACTTCTCAGCAAACTTCCCACCGTGTTATCTGCTTCGGAATTTCTAGATAAGTACCCGGCCCGAAGTTGCTTAGCGCAGAGAAGTTATTTTGGGGCTATGTAGCGGAGAGGCATTGGAATGTATAATCCTAATACTAATGTTGAAGGCATTCTGAACCGAAACTCTAGTATCTACCTACTTCCAAGTAACGAAACTTTGGTAACAGGTATCACCTGTCTGGGTGTACACTTACAGATTGTATGTACGACGGTCTTTCATTTCATCTCACATTAAAAAAATTCTGACACAAAATAAACGTTTATTAATAACTAGACCTAGCTAGACTAACTTAAAAATAAAATGGAATCAACAAAAAAGTTGTGAAACTTTAACCTAGAAAATCAATTTTAAAGTAAAATTGGAAAGGTCAGTTCAAAAATCTACTATAAAGTTCACCTGTGTACCTATAATTTTAAATGAAATTAGATCGCATCCAAGGCCTTTGTTCACTTACAAAGAGCCTGCTCGGTAAGCAGTTAACTATGCAATATTAATTGGGACCGCTCCGTGAGTAAATAGGTCATCATAATGCCTTTTAGTTATTAAATGTCAAAAGATAATTAAACAAAGTTTTATACTGGCGCTAAGTATACGTTTCACTTGGGCTCCAACGACCGTAAATAAACACTCTAAGTCCAGTTGCAATTTCTTTGATAGCATTTTAGAATTTGCATGTCACTTGCTGTAAATTTTATTAATAGTAGTTTGGTATCTGGGATTTTAAGTCAAAATTTGTGTCAAAAAGGGTTTTACACCGTGAAAGGAGAACCACCATTTTGGGCCCAACGTTACAGGATTAAATTATATATCAAAAAATCGGTCTATTTTTGTAAGTTAACTTATAGAAATCTTAGCCAAAACGGCAATGGCCAACAGGGAAAAAAGCAGATTTTTTTTATTTTCCTTATGTTACTGGTTTTGTAAACCAGTTATATTATTTATTAATAACGTAGCTATCTTCGCAAACGTGATACAGAAATCTATCCATAGAGTATAGAAAACAGAATCTACTTATGACATTGATCGATTTGATTGATGTCGATTAATAATTAAAATGTTTTATTATCTATACTATAATAAAAACGTAAAGGCAAAAATTCTTGTACTTTTCTTAGAAACGAAAAAAAACGAGCCAGGGATATGTTTTGAGAGTAGTAGAACACAACCTCATACTTAAAAAAAAATTGTATCTCTGTCTGTTTGTTTCGACTGACCTCCTAAACGGCTGAACCAATTTAAATGAAAGTTTACAAAAAGGTAATTTAAATTCCGGAAAAATGCATAGGATACTTGAAATCACTGACACTTAACTGGTTCCCGTGGGATATTCAAAAAACCTAAATAAATGACTGATCTCTGAAACTACTAAACCAATTTCAATGAAATTTTGCATGGTGGTACCATACATCCCCGGTCAAGATCTCAAATACTTTTAGTCACAGAAATACCTGTAGGGTAGTTAAAAATCTAACTTTATTAGATCATGTACAAAAGTAGTAAAAGTATATCGACCAAAATGAACCTTCTGATTAGGACTATACGGACTACTTTATTGAGCAAAACATCATAGTAGGGGAGGTAAATAGCTAGATTTGCAGTTACTCGAACTACATGGAATCGGTAGAAAGATTACGCTAAATAAGAAAAAAGTTTATTACACTTTCTTTATAATTGGGGGGACAGCGATTGATACAGGAGGATAACAAGCTGTTGAAAGAAAAAAGTTATTTGACCGTGTCAGTCATTTCAAAATGCATGTTGAATAATCCCTAAAAAGTGTCATTGTACCGATTTAGACCACAAAGTTATAATTAATCTTTGTGTCTGTTCAAAATCTTGAGATACTTCAGCGCGTTACATTTTTATGCAGGAGATTCAAGTTGATATCGAAGTCCTGCTGTATAATAAACTGTAATTCTTTTTCTTAACCTGTATCACCTCACTGCTGGGAAAAGTATCCTTCAAACTCATCTACTGCTCTCTGTCTAATGCTAGGACTTGCCAGTTCTTTGATACATGGACCAGGTCGTCATACCACCTTTTCTTAGGTCTTCTTATGGTGGTATATTTTATTTTTTCTTTAAACATAATACCTATGATACTCCGCTTCATAGCTTTTTGAAAAACCTTGAGTTTAGACTTCTGATTTTTGGCGGGGGACCAAGATTGTGCCCCATGTGTTGGGATAGGTTCAGTGAAATAAGAAGATCACCCTTCATATACCCATTCATGGACCAGAAGCTTTTCCAGGCGTTGTCTGCTCTACGGATTATTTCTTTGTCCTGCCTGTTTTCGAAGGAGACTACCTAGCCCAAGTATGCTCCTCTACATATTGCTTCACCTGCCTGTTAACTGCAATCCACCAAATCAGTGGTGCTGTTGGTCATGACCTTGATTTTGGATCTATTCATCGTCAGTCTAACGTCAACGCTTTCTGCGCTCAGTTGTTCGAACTCAAGTTCTGTCGATGTATACGTATTTCGACTAGGAAAATGTCATCTGCAAAGCGAAAGTTTATCAGTCGCCTATCCTTTACACCAATTCCTTTTGTTTCCTAAGAATATCATAGTGACCTGAAGACTTCTTGGAGCGTGCTACTGAAAGCTTTGGTGATAGGGAGTCACCCTGTTTAACTCTTTTTTGTATTTTGCATGTCAGGCGTGCAGTGTGTAGTTTGATATCGGCTGTGCTTTGTTGGTAAATGATTTGGAGAAGTTTTTCTATATGTGGGTTCGATGTTTTGCTGAAGAAGAGAAAGCTAAATGGGTTGATGTGGGTGATACCGTCGAAGACCTTTGAATAATCCACAAAGGCCAGGTTCAAAGGTTTATTGAATTCGCTACATTTCTCTATTACCTGGTTTTTGGTATGGAGGTGGTCAGTTGTCCAATATTTGCTTGCTGGCTTACATTGGTGGGTTGTGTTGTTCCAATTGATAGACTGTTCGATATTATCTGAATGTTTATATACATAGAGGGATATCGCTATTCTAAGCAAATAAAGGGAAATTTATAAACATTCACGTAAAAATGTTGGACATTATAAAATTAAAGAAAGTTATCGTATATAAAGATCGTTACAAATAAAATCACATAGATCATTAGAAAACTGGTCAAGTGCCCCTTGGATCTTTATTGGGTCAAAGGTTTTAGTAATTGTTGTTATAGGCGCTATTCTACGGCCATCGCCCCATGGAAACCATCAGAGATTATTAGTTCTTCATAATCCTGCCCAATTCTTTTAACAGTGTCTTTGTAATTAGCATTAGCAGCTATCCTATTTAAGATCACGCACCCCTTCCCTCCCGTATGAAGTGTACATACACGGCAGAGGTACATGAAAGGGTGCAAGGAGTCTCCCATTTAAAAATCTTACAAGACAGAGTCTGAGTCTGATCAATACCCCAAAAACTCCTGTTGGGCTCCCCAACTATCACGTTTTTAGCTGGCAAGTCATGTCAAATGCTGTCAGATTTGATATGATGTGATGAGTGTTTAGTTCTTGGTTAGTTAAAGAGATGTCACTATGCTCTATTATTTCGCAATATTGTTTCAAATACAAAAAGTAATTCATAAGTTATATTTTATAGCGCTTTACCTTATTATGTCATTGTTTTATCATGAATACAATACAATCTACGAAAGTAGTAACGAAAGTAGGTATATGGTTATCGTTTCAGATCGATTCACATTTATGATAGTAAAAAAATTGTGTTTTAACTTTTATTATAATAATAGTATATTTAAGATGTTGACAATTTTGTTCACATATTTTATGAATATTTATTGTGAATTCAATTGCCAAAATCTAAGAAAATTTGAATTTAAATCCTGTAATCTACGCGAACGAAGTCGCGGGCACAGCTAGTTTATCATATTTATTTAGATCGTATCCGAAATACTATCATTCGGAGACGTACCGGAGTCACGGACATTACATCGATTGTGACGAAGTTGAAGTGGAGACGGGCCGGACATATGTGCAGAAGAGAGGATGGCAGATAGGCACGCAGAATTGCCGAATGGAGACCTAGACTCGGACGGAGAAACGTTGGGAAACCACCTATGCGCTGGGCCGACGATATCACAAAAATATTGGGCAAGACCTGGATGCGAGCAGCAAAAGACCGGGTCAAATGGAAAGCACATGAAGAGGCCTATACCCAACAATGGGTGATACAGGGCTGAAGAAGAAGAAGAAGACGCACAGTTTTTAGATGTATTATGATGATAAGGATGAATAAAATAATTTATTATTATTTTGTAATGACCTGCTTTTGTTACATTTATTTTTTTATACTGAACTGCTCTGTCCAGCCATAAGCAAATATGCATTTTCATTATTCACTTTAATGAAATATCTAATAAATTGTTAGTTACCTAGTTCATTATTCACTTTAATGAAATATCTAATAAATTGGTTTTATAGTTGACTGGCTCGATGGAGCAGTTGCTAGTGAATTCTGGCTTCTAAACCAAGGGTCATGGGTTCGAATCCCACCCAGGATAAATGAGGAGGAGACTGACACCCAGGAGAATGTCTAAGATATAAGACTTTGACTTCATAAGTCGAATGATTGCAATATCCATAGATTTATTCTCATTACCTACTATGTAGCGTGCTTGCGTGTGTGCGCGGTGCAGTGGGGCGCAGGGTTGACCAGGCATTGCGCCGTCAACGACGCTTGGGAATATATGTTGTTAATATTCTGTTATTAATATTCTGTTATTAATATTCAGAATTACCCAACAACTTAACAAATCACAAAATCATATTTCACGGACACATGCAAGGTTCCCTGACCAATATAGATGACATATAGCCTATGTCTTGATACCATTTTACCACTTTATCTGTACTGTTGGATAGCTTGTATACAATCTGTAATGCAAAACTTAAAAAAGAAACACCCTACAAGCTTTCTTTCATAATAGAAAAACAGATAACCTCAAAAATATTCACTGTATTTTAGTGATTTGGCCATTGCGGATCAACATGAAAATTCGTCTCATGGAAACCTTTTATATGCTTTGTCTGATGGCCAACTTTCAGCTTTGTAACGTTGGGCCCAAGTTTGTATGGAATCGGGTGTTCTCCTTTGAGTGGTTGTTTTCCCGTGGCAGAACGATTTGCCTTTAGTAATACTATCGAATTATGCAAATTATTCCTTGAAAAATATAATAAAATAATAAATAAATGAAATATTTTTTTGTCGAATTTTCAAAATAATATTTCATTTTCCAACTTTTTCAAAATTTTCCAACTCGAAAACGAGAGAAGCTATCGTTGTTTTTAAAGATGTGACGTATTCAGGTACGTTCTTTAGCTAAAGAAGCTCTACGCCTTAAGTAATAAAGTGGTTCAAACGTACTTTAAAGTTTCGGTGTAACCTTTCGTAAAACCGACATTTATTGATATAATAAAAAATTACTGCACAAATATTTTGTGCTACTAAGGTAGAATCATTTTACTGCGGGAAAACAACCACTCAAATTTCACGGTGTATAGATCCTTACTATTAGAATAAATTGATTCACACTAAGACTAGACTGATTAAACGATACACAAACCGATATTTATACGAATCGCGTTAATTCAGGTTATAGAATCTCAAACGATTCCATTTGCCAAATCTCCTTAACGGCAGCTCAATGCCTATTACATAGGTCAATATTCCTCCTTGAAGGCCTAACGCCTACATAGTAAGAGGATATGGATGATGGCGAATATGCAGATGCATGCATACATCTCGAGAACTCAACTTGCACTTATGCCAGTAACATAGTTAACTACGCCTGACCAAGGAATAGGATAGAGACAGCGGTAAGGTGTCTAATAAGTGTTATAAGGCTTACGTCGATGCTACTTTAAAATCTCCTATGTGCAAAAATTGTATATGGTACATCTTCTAATTTCAAATAGATTTTTATTATATAAAAGTACATTGACACATTAGAGGTTTTAAAGTAGCAATGACGATATGGTGTCTTGAACCTGTAAATCATTATCTGGGTATACACCGTTAAATTTTAGTGGTTGTTTTCCCGTGGCAGAACGACTTGCCTGTAGTAATACATTCGAATCACGCAAATTATTTCAAGAAAAAAAAATTTTTTTCGATTTTTCAGTATAATAAATTTCCATCTCGAAAACGAGAGAGAAGCTATCGTTGTTTTTGAAGATGTGACGTATTCAGGTACTGCTTGCCGCATGAAATCGATGCTTAAAGCTAAAGAAGCTCTACACCCTAAGTCATAAAGCGGTTCGAACGTGTTTTCGAGTTACGATTAAACCTTTCGTAAAACCGGCATTTATTGATTTTACCAAAAAAGAACTGCACACATCTTTTGTACTACTAAGATAGAATCATTTTACTGCGGGAAAACAACCACTAAAATTTCACGGTGTATACATAAATCGCATTATATTTGCATATTATTCCACTTTTGTTTCTGTTAACCATAACAAGAGTAAGTACCTAATGAACATAGCACAGAATCAGACCAATATACTTCTATTTGTTATAATTATTTACTTGTTTATTGCGAATGTAAATGCCACCTGCATTTTAAAATTTAAGTAACCTTTTAATATATAAATAATATTAACACGAACGCTTATCATCTACGTACAACAAAACCATTCCGCGGACATAAGTGTCAATTCATTCGGATTTAGATATTTAAACGTTTATTAACTCCCATTACGGTGGTAATGGCCAGACAAAGGGGAATACTGTCTAAACTGTTTCCAGTGCCATTCGCCGCTACTGTAAACACCCTTTACATTTAAGTGAAGTTGAGACCAAACTGTTAAGGAGATGTCATTCGGATTGATACGCCTGCTATATCATATCACAAGTTGAATGAGAGCACCTTAACGTGAATTTTTGACAGTTTGTTGGGTTCATAATAATGTAATTCGAAATTTCTTTAATTTACGTATTATACTTCTTTACGCAAGTTCTATCAACAGTTAAATCTAAGGGAACGCGAATGTATTACATCATATAAAAAATAGATTTATTGCTTACAAAGTTACAGTCCTACTTGTATTTGAAACTATAGATGACGAACGAAAAACTATTACGGGCACAACTTATAGATTAAAAAGTTATACGCGAAAGCGCACACATGTAGATATATATTTTTTTAAACATAGCAAGTAAGACTACCTCGCCTTAACAAAACTGCAAATAGAGGAAACAGTCACACGGCTATCTGCACTATTACGGCTCTTTGCGTTATTTTGCCAAATATCTATTAGTCTAGTACGAAAAATAAACGCCACAGAATTATTTGGCTAACATAATGAAGCGTTGCAGGTCATTTAAAGCACATAAACTCTTACAGATACATAAGCAATAATATAAGGCGTCCGACCGATTTCACTCTCATAATTCGGTGAGACGGCAATCCGACATGACCGATGAGAGATCGGGCGCAGGACCACCGGCTTAACGTGCTTTCCGAGGCACAGGCGTTCAACCGCCAACTTCCCAACTCCGGGCTGAGTAATTTCATTACAGAAAAACTCACACAAATTTTGCCCGACCCCGGATTCGAACCGTGGACCTCTCGGTTCTAACGCAGCGCTTGCTACCAATGGACCAACGAGGCAATAATAACTTATGTTCTGTCAAGAAAGTATCGGGAACGGATGATTTTTTATGGTTCCAATATTTTTTTTAAAGATTTGATGAAGTTACTGAAAATGTTACAGAAGGCTTATGTGATTAATGAAGGCTTATGGTGAATCGAATTTTTCAAAAAAACACAACAAAAGCATGTCATGGAAGAGTTGCCTTGGTATGGTAGATAGTTTTGAATTTAAATCTGATAATTCATATAGTGTATTGTATACCTACCTATCTCTAAAATGAGTTATGAAATATAATAGTTCACTCACTGCTTACAAATATACCCAATTACAAAATATAAACCTACACATTTTAACAAAAACATCGAAACCCTATCGGTTATATCAAAGTTGCATACATCAAAACAAAGCTAATATTTATTGAACAACTTTATCGTTAAAATGTTTGCGAGAGGCTTTATTCGGCAATGTTGACGTTTGTAAATGCCCTGTACCTAGCGGTACCATGAGTTGGCTATCGAAAACTTACGTACGTTATAAACCTATCGAGTTGTTTTTTTATACGACCGATTTTAGTTCTTAGCGTAACCACCAGAGACGCTGTACACAAGTTTTTCATAGACATATTTACTTAGGCGATATCGAGTCTGTAACTTTTAAACTCATGGTAGTGCTTCAGTTCTACTACCGCTCCTTTCCTCTCCTTTATTAATTCGTTTCATGTTTTATTTCTAACTAGTGACCCGCCCTCGCTTCGCTTTGTGTATATTATGTATTAAACCTTCCTCTGAAATCACTCTATCTATTTAAAAAAACCGCTTCAAAATCCTTTGTGTAGCTATAAAGATTTGAGCATACCTAAGGACGACAGACGCAGGAAGCGACTTTGCAATATTATACTACATATTACGATGAAGTTAACTTGACTGCAATCATTAATCTGGTATGAATACAAATATACGATGTCGTAGAACGTTCTCTCTTATCCTAGGAATCTCAGACTAAGTTTACTTTTGTTCAAGAGTCATAAATGATTACATATATATGAATTTCTCAGAATATCAGTCTAGCTCAGAAGTACCTTAATATCTATTCAGTCTAACTGGGGTACGACGATAAATCCGTCTTTCAACAATACATTTCGCTATATTGAAGAGTTAGTCAAGTCAAATAAATCGCACAAAACTTACTAAACTTACTGAGTACCGTGATTTCGATATTTTATTTGAAAGATATATGATATTTTATATGTTTCTTATAAAATTGTTCAGTTTTCTTATTTAGTCTTAGTTGAAAGATATTGCAAAATATATAGCCAATTCATGTTCAAGACAAGTTTATCTTAAAGTGGAAAAGTTAATGTTTCTTGATGTGACATTTTTATTTAATCAAATCAGTCTTGTTGGGTTATGGAGGTCAAAAGGCAATCTTTTGCATTATCCAGGATTGTGATGAAGTCAACCCCGTCGGGATACGAGAAAGATGAATTTCTTTCATTAAAAAGGTAAAACCAGTTCCTAGACTAGATCTGGATATTTAGCCTTTAGCTTTACTAACTGAACATTAATTTATTAATAATAATGCCTACATCTGAGGGTGAAACTCCCATGTGACATTTTAAAAGTCGTCGTTTTGAACATTACAGAGTATTGATGTGCATAAGTCATGGTCATAATTTTTTTTATATAATAATAGGCTAACAGGATGACCTCACTCCACCTGATGGTAAGCGGTAGTGATTTTCAAATATGAGGTCGCCACTAAGACTCCACTGGCCCGGCACTTGCCCCAACAATGGTGCCCCTGGCTCCGGTTCGTACAGTGCTGATCCCGGAACGCGACCTGACCGAGAGAGGTCAGAGTCACTTGGCGGGTTTTACGCAACTGTATGGTGGTAACAGCAACCGGTCGACAAAATGCCTCCGACTAGAAAATTAAAAAGAGAAACATAAAACAAAGGCTCACTACAGTCATTCGACATTTCTTAATGTTATTTCTACAAGTATTTAATATTTCCAATGTGTAGTTTTGATGAAAGTAAAAGATTATACAGTAAATTATATTTAGCGAAGTATAAATTTATGCTACAATACAATTGGCATTATAGGGGACCATTGCCAAGAATAACAATTAAGTTTATAGTAATTTATACACGTACTATGACTTGAATAATAATAGCGTATTATAATTCCGATTTAGGGTTCATGCCTGGGGAATTATGGTTTGATATATTTAACGCAAGCATGATATTATTTCAAAATATTTGTTGTTTTCAAAGCTTTTGAAGTCTATGTATACGCATTTATTTATTATCGGTTCGTTTCCCAATCATGGCTAATATTGGTGTGATGAACATCGGTGTTTGTTCCGTGTCTGGGTGTGATTCAGTGCCGTAAATAGGGCGGTGGAAGAAACAAGAAAATACTAAATAGAATAACTTAAAAAAAGAACAAGGGCGCAATTATACTGACATAATACAAGCTCTGCTTAGTTTGGGGTCAGATAACCGTATGTGGTATTGTCCCAGATATTATTTATTTAGTTATTATTTCAGACGTCGTCAGACGCGGGAAGCGGATTATGCTTTATACTATGTAGTGATTATCAAAAAATATAAGTTTATTCAACAGTATATTTTCGCCCATTTTTCAAAAAAATTGCAAGTAACTTATGACGCATTGTACACTTAGATTTTTTAATAAATTTGACTATACATAAATAATACATGAAATTAATTTAAAGGTCCACGTGACAAAATCACTTTCCAAGTAAAAAAAATATAGACTCTAAAAGAACAAAATATATAAGCTCCAAAAAGGTGGTCTCATGAAAACTAAATGCCCTCACATAATGCCTTGTATTCTGTTAGCATTTTCACCGTGAAGTTTTCTCGCTTGTCACCGCTATATGTCCATAATAGGTGGACATCGAGTATGATACATGAGGCGACATCCGGCGTTTGAGAGGACACGGCCACAACGCTGTGGACATAGTGAAGATGGGGACAATAAACCAAATAAGTATTTGGTTTATTTTTTTTACATATAGCCAGGTGTAAAATAAAGAATGGGACTAAATGCGATAAATAATACACAAGCAAATACATAGTCTTCACACAGTAACCTAGTCGAAACGTCGGGAAAGCAGGTAAGTATAAGTACAGCCAGCTACATACAAATTACATGAGCTACTTTTGTTACTGTTTTTACCAGTATTTGAGTAGAGCATGGACAGCTCGAATAACTCTAAATGTTAATCCAAGCTTACTTTAGCATTAGTGTACTATCCCCAAGCGATATTCGAGGCGCCTACAAAATAGCCTGTCGAAGGCTGGACCCTTGTCAGCGCTGTAACAGAGCCGCTAACCTCTGGGGGGAGATTAAAATTCTCAATGCATCGCCTCCAAATACTTAGTAAAAGGTTCGATAACTCGCGCTATTTACTTTTAACGAATAATCTTTTGTGAGAAAATACGTGGAGTTGCGTAGGTAAGAGTCCTGAGTCATGGGTTGAACTTGCGCGGTATTGTATTGATATTTGATTATGTTCTCAGTAGTTTAGCAAAAGGAACTTACGAGTGGTTATAGTGCCTTGTCGGTCAATTGGTAGCAAGCGCTGCGTGACTGCGAGTTTCCCGGTTCGAGTCTGGAGTCGGGCAAAATTGGTGTGAGTTTTTTATAAAGACACCACTCAGCCCGGAGTTAGGTAGTAGGCGGTTGCAAAGTATGTTACAGATGGTCCTGCGCCCGATCTCATCGGTCATGTCGGATTGTCGTCTAACCGAACTATGAGAGTAAG
The DNA here is from genome assembly GCA_039566165.1 of Maruca vitrata. Lineage (NCBI taxonomy): Eukaryota > Metazoa > Arthropoda > Insecta > Lepidoptera > Crambidae > Maruca > Maruca vitrata. Next base: position 4,350,377 of record CM076923.1, on the reverse strand, counting down.
CGCGCACACTTGTAAACTATAATAATATATCCTGCGCACACTTGGCTGATCTCAATTGAGAAGGCCGCAATGGCCGAAATATGACTGATCAGACAGAGTGTGTCAAGACTCATTGGTTGAACTTACGCGGTATTGTAATTGTATTGCTTGGCCAATATTTTAATCAAACGGGTTCCTATTGAGTTGAAGTTTCATTTGTAGATAAAAGAAATCTAGATAAAGGGTAGCAGGAAATGGCAAATCATTAAAAGATTTAATTTTGGTAAGGTCATGTAAAATTTCTGACGTTAATCAGTACGATGTATAAGATACGTGAGGATGGGTGCCCGAAGCTATTTTAAATTTCTTAAATAAAATTATGATTTTTGCCTAATTAACGTTTTATTTGATGTGTTAAATACTTAGCCAGAATTTGTAGTATGAAAGTTTTCCTAATTAGACTCGTATTGTTAGATGGGATGGATAAACAGTCTATTCTCCACGGCGAATTTAATCAGGACTGAGTTACCTGGCTAGACGAGACAATTACCTAAGCAGATTAACCTGTAAGGTAACAAATGTGAGAACTAAACGAGCACACAATTGAAGTCGTAGAGTTATTATAAGCCCGCTGATAGCTTCTGTAACTTTAATAGAAACTCTAGTTTTACAAGTCTTGAATCAATATAAACATTGTTAGTACTCAGTTAATTTAAAACCTGAACATACTTTAGAATCGTTTTCGCTATAAGAATGGGAGAAATTATGTACGCGAAGAATAAGTGAATGATGACTGACATACTAAATAAGTGAACAGATTACAATGAGATATTTTGGAGTTTTTGTTATCTAATGCCTGTTATCTCACTACTACGCAAAGGCCTCCACGAATGCCTCCAATAATGCACTCCATCTGCCGAACTGTCGCTAGAGATGGCCAGTTTAGTTTAACTGGCTCAGTGGAACAGTGGTAAGTGGGTTCGATTCCCACCCGGGACCAATATTTGTGGGACGAACATCGGTGTTTTTTTTTTCATTGTCTGGGTATGTTATTTAATATATTTCAGTAAGTATATTTATGTATCAACAGTTGATTCTGAATCTGTAACACAACTGCTTAAACTACTCGCCACGGAGTCAGATCAAAGTATAATATTTGTTAATGTAATTATTTAGGTAATACTAATTTAAACCAACAAAAGAGCAATGTCCGTGGAAATAATTTCACAGTGCGGTGTTGTGTTTATTCGCCAAGTGTCTTGGACTCTCTTTACGGCCACAATAAACGGTCGGGCCGCTATAAAACTTGAGGTTTATGCCAACGCCGGAGACTTTACAAGCTCTGTACGTGGCTAGTTGATAGACCACGTGCATTCCAATGCGATGTTCGGTCAGCCGTTTTAAAACCACACCATATGTACTGTGCATAGCTATGGGATCTTTTGCAAGAGACCAAATCTAGGTCTGTCATTTCCTTCTAAACTAGAATTCCCTTTTTAACGTAATCACTACACAGTATAAAGCAAAGTCGCATCCCGCGTCTTTCTGTATGTATGTATGCTTAAATCTTATAACAAAGATTTTTGATGGTTTTTTTTAATGGATAGAGAGAGGTCAGAGTCATTTGGCGGGTTTTACGCAACTGTATGGTGGTAATAGCAACCGGTCGACAAAATGTCTCCCGCCTAGTTCTACCTAGACCTAAATCATCGAATTATCTTATGACTTGATCACAGGATTTGCCAATTTTCTTCTCATAGTTTTCAATTTAACATATAACAAAAATTCAGAGATCATACTTTTGTTAAAAACAAGTAGATTATGATACAATCAGATGTGTTGACACTTGACTTTTGGCGAAAAGTCTCTATATCCAATACGACACCTTAATTTTATTTACAATTTAAAAAAAGGTATGAACATAGACACCGTATGACTGATGTATATGGCAATCCAATCCTGGTGGTTATGTAAATCCTACTCCACAACCACGAAAAAGTAAAATCATCAAAACCTTTTTCGGGTCAAAGGTACGCGTGTAAAATATTATGTGATCGTCAGCTTTTTGCTGGAAGCCTTCTATACCTGCTGTAAAGGTGTTCAAATACGAAACAATTCGTACACGGGCCATGAAGTTGTTCAGTCATTTATCTTCCTTGCAACAAGGTATTCCCAAACTAAAGCCACAGAAGGCCTTTGTCCCAAAATGATTTCAAAAATCCAAGGATTCAATATTTTTTTTCACTGACTGACATACGATGATGCCTTGGAGTAGCCTTGTCATCATCACTGGGCTTACGGGGGAGCAGAGAACCCCTAAATTTACTGATTCAATAGTTTTTAAAAGGTAAAAAAATGCTGCCATACACAAAATTTCGCATGCAAACGGCATTAAAACTTATCTGGTCAGAGTAAAATACGAGCATTGATCCTCTTATTTTATAAGAACTTTTAACAAAGGTATCATTTAAAATGTTCTAATCAATTCAGGTTTTACTTGATTGAAAAAAACCTGACTGACTTTCTTAATTAAAGCGGTTATATTCAATGTGAAGTTCTCTATCAACTCGTTTCTTATTAGATTATTCAATTTGTTGTTGAGTCAAAAGATGTATAGGCACCTGATCTACTTCTTTTCCGAAAGCGGGAATGCCTGAAGGTTTTGATATAAAGGTGACTTTCGATATTAGGTGTGATCATTTTCTCCGTGGTCATAGCAGACACATCAATTCGTAAAAGGAACGTAAACATATCAACTCTGGTTTTCAGTATTATTTGTATATATATTATAAGAAAACGTAACGTAATCGTCCCGCCTCGGATAATCCATTTCACAGTTGATATGTGTGCTACGACCTTTAACTGTTTTGTTCTTTAATTCTATTCTGAAAATATTAATTAAGCAATTTAATGAGCGTATTCCTTTCGTGGAAAAGATACAAAAGTTTGAAAATGACGGCACAGAACAACCCAAATAATTACTGAACCGCAAAAGAGTTAGCCCGCGAAGCAGTTTTTAATTCTTAACTGCGTTTTAATTTAATTTTCGTTCGTAATTGCAAAGGGAACCTTATGGATCTTTGAACTTTGCCGGGATCAAGTTACTTCGAGGCTTAATATTCCAGGCCAGATTTTCGTCGGCCACTTGTGGAGAATAACCTTCTTATAAAATTATGCTTTTCCGCTATTTTCTTTCAGGAAATAGTGCTTTTTAATAGCACCGTTATGAAATCGGTTCTGGAAACATAGTAGGTTTAAAGATGACAAAAACAATCTCAACCTGTTGGTTACCTTCACTATCAAAATATATATTTTGTACTCGGTTAAGGAATGTAATTATGTATGTCTTTAATATTATCTACTTTTAGAACCTAAAAAATGCATAATTTTTTTATTCAACACACAGTAAGTGTCGATATGCTATTGATATTTTCCCAAGTAATCAAATTACTATGATATTACAAGTTACAATCTAAAACATAGTTTTAAGACTATCAGGTAGATGGTATTTTAACAGAATCAACGATTTCATGTCAACGAAACTCCTCACAGATTGTAGTGAAACAGAAGAATTCCCTTCTATTTCTTCTGAGATAAAGCTTAACTACCCCACCACGTCACATATATACGAATGCCTGAATTAAGTCAGGTTGTGTAAATACGCGAGTAATAATGGAATACCAGGCGGAATTCGATTAACCCTAACCGGGTTCACTGAATATCTTTATTTCTTTCTTTGTAGGGGTAGTAAGACGTACGTCATATGATTTCTCCAGAAGAAAATGTATGATTAAGACACACAAAACACTGTACAATTTGACATAAGATACGAGTACCTATACAGCGCGATTATGAAATTTTTAATAGCCCATTCAAAATAGACAATATTATGACGAAGCACAAACCTGAAAATTGGCATGAATGTCGTACAAAAAGTGTATCTTTTATAAATAATCTGTCAAAAGTCACCATCGAAACGACGTGTGCAAAAAAATTCAAGTTCAAATGACACAAATATCAGTTTTTTGCTATTTTTACCGAAATGGTAAGTCTTACAATGTGCAAGACACAATTACTTATTAATATAAAAAAGAGATAAGTAAGTATCTTTAAGAATTATCTATTATATCTTTTTTGCTATCATGTGTGCTATCATAATCTAAGATAGAATTAAGTAAATAAATTCTACATTTTACCATGGCTACATTGCCATGCTAACTTAGAACGCTACATTAGCTAAGTACCTAAAAGTAAGTCTGGCCTCCCAAATCTTGCATAAGCACACACGAGTTGAGATCTAGCTTCAATAAGCCCGTTTCTAAAGGCCCATTCAAATCCCGTGGGTCGGCATATGCTACCGAGTCTCAGATATTACCGCGAGGACATCTGCGGTCGTCCGCGAACCCAATTTAATGCCTCACGAAATCTGGACAAAATAAATGGGAAAGAATATCCGCGCCCGACAATGCCCTGCGTGCCTCTTGTATACTTTCATTACGACACATCTGTTTAACATTCCGAAGGGACTAGGAAATAATGGGATTTGTTTATGCGAGCTTCTAAGATGACCAATAATGGAGGAACATTCATACGTAATGAATGTTGGTTGGTTAATTTTTTTTTTATTTTAAAAGTGGTTTATCTTATTGGTGTTTTTCTTAAGTACGAGCGATTATCAAGTAGTAGAGCAGTTTCAATGTTAAATTTTGGTTTCGGAGCCAATGAATTTTATGATTTTAATTGAAAAATATTTGCTCAGGAAAAATCTCATCCTTCTTAGTATTTCATCATCATCATCATCATCTCAGCCTATTGCTGTCCACTGCAGAACATAGGCCAAATCATAAATCGCTGGGTTTTTTTGGTTGCAGGTGGGAGTAGACCGGCCGCGCCGGAAAGTTTTGGAAGAGCCTTATGTTCTTTGTATTTATTTCAAAAGATTTCAGATGTCCGTAAGACCTATTATTGTCTACGTAAGCCAAGTAAAATAGTACAAAACGAACGCTTGAATCTTGCGTAGAAGCCTTCAAAACTTGTGTGGTGAGGTAACGCGGTCATACATACATACATAAAAACACGCTTTTTTCCCAGAGGGGTAGGCAGAGATCACTTCCTGCCATGTGCTACGGGCCTGGCATACCACTTTCGCTTTATCCACATTCATTAAAGCGGCCCTAATCAGTACAATAGTAGTTTATAGCCGTCTAACGGCCAACCTTTAGTTTTAACCTTATTGTAAGTAGGTATGAGAGCTACTTCATTCGTTTATCCATCTTGCCGAATCAACCATAACGAGGTAAGTGGGTTGCACTATGAATAGACTATGAATAGTAGTCACTAAAATGATGAGCTACCTAGTTTATTGTATAAAGGTCGAACTAGTTCATTCTAATTTAGTGGACTAAGCCAATCTTAATAGCGCGAGTTTGTATTTTAAGTCACAAATGTTAGGGCAGTGTTAGATAAATGTGCCTATGGGTTAATGAGACAAGTATAGAAATAATCTTTGCTGAACTGAAAAACAATAGTAGTTGAAGACATTAAAGGTGTTTATATCAACACGATGATGCAGTTTATGATATTGAATTATATAGATCAATCTCTTACCTTGACTGTTATTTTTTTTCGGTTGGAAATCGATATGACAAATTTTTAATCGAAAAGTATCAAAACTAATGTATCTTAAAACTTATTCACGTAACGGCGTTTTAGTAGAGTTATGAGCGACTTGATGGGTGCCTCAGACAACGCAATTCGTGTGGTCGAATACTGGGCCGATCACGTTTGATTTTCCCATCGACTCGATAAGAAAAAGAAGTAGATTTATGGCCTCCTATATTTATCCAAAAAATCCGATACCTCTAATTTGATTCTTTTTAATACATTTATTGTCTGAAATCTGAGAGAATCATATTATTTAGTCATCCAGAAGGAAAGAGTAATATAATTACATTCCGACGGGTTTCATAGTAATCGAATAGAACATTCATATGTAGAACTAATCCGTTGTCATGGAGACAAGGATTTCCACTTTTGCGTACTAAAAGGAGCAGAGCGCCTATAAAAAGCTCTTACAATGAAACCTCAAGCATCATTCGTAATCTGAGGAAAGATCATTCGTATTAAAAGCCATCTTTTGGAGCAGGTTATAAAAGCAGCATTAAATGAAATTCCGGACCGTGTCGGCTGCTTTTTAGGGTTGAAAGCTTCTGAAAACATAGTACCTATTTTGTAGTACATATATTTTATATGTACAAATCGGAACTGGTTTAATTATTTGATTATCAAAATTAATGTTATTTTACCGCACAAGAACTGTCATCTTTATCGTCCACATTATTAAGGGTTTAACGCAATCCAAAGAGCCCGCATTTAATTTATCACTGTCACAAATTTGGTAGAAGAAAGATCTTTAGGAGAACATTGACCCATAGTTATGAAAATTGTCAAGACAGAAGGTCTAAGTAATTAGAAATACTTACTTTCTTGACATTTTTACTTACAAAATTAACTTTCGCCTTGTCAATAAAAATGTGGATGTCTATCCAAAACCATGCGTCGTACTGAATGCGAATCTAACTTACTTGGAGTTTGTAGTTGAGTAGTTAGAAGTTTCAAGTCAGCTAGACACGCATATTCTATAAAACAGGGCAGCACTGAACTGGAAGTGACTTGACAGGTGCCTCAGACAACGCAATCCGTGTGGCCGAATACTGTAGCGCTACTATGAGTTTAAAAGTGACAGACACGATATCGCTTGTGTAATAGAAAAAATGTACAGCGTCCCTAGCGATAATGCTAAGAACTAAAATCGGTAGTATGAAAAAACAATTCGATAGTTTTTTTTGATAGCTAACTCATGGTAGCGCTTCTGGTCCGAAAACGTTTGATTTTGCCATCGAAATGAAAAAAAAGAGAGAAGACTCAAGGAGGCACTGAGGAAGCACGGTACCTTTTTCTCCCAACGTCTTGTGCCAGCCCTAAAACCCGACCCTGGATTGCCGCGGCGCAACGCGTACACCGCGAGAGTTATATTCGCGAAAAATTTAATTTAAAAAATAACTTTCCAAGAATCCGTGTTTCCTTGGCCGCCATTGCACTGTTTGCGGACGACTCGAGAGAGCTCGTGTAAGACAATCTTTGTAATGCGTTTGCAGAATGAGTTAGGACTTCTAGTATAAGTTTGTTGTAGCACGAACAAACATCGAAGTAGTGGTTATGTGTGCCAGTAAAAAGTATGAATTGAGTAATAATAAACTTTTTTTTTTGAAAGTTATCTCTTATAATAGTTATTTATTTAAAACACGTTAAACGGGTCGTATATTCTCACGTAAGGATTTTTTTAATAATAAATCTATTAAATGTCCGATAGAAACTTTGCAAGTAAAATATCGGTTAACAACACAGGTTATCAATGTATAATATTAATGGTTGAAAATGATTTACACCTCTATGTTGATTAGCCTATTATGAATACATAATGACTCTATAAAGAATATTTTGACGAGCGTAACAGCCGAATGAAATCTGTCAAATATTTTATTATCTTTTGAGTATTAGGCTGCCCCAATACGTACAAAGAGCGGCTGACATGACATCTCTACATTAAAGTAAACGTAGAGACTATCATCCAAAATCAAACACGCCATATCAACACTCGACAGAAAACATTGTGAGATTAACCAGCACCAGTCGTATTCCATTGTTTTTTCAGCAAACGCACTCCGGTACCAATAACACTTTAGCACTCAGAGCGTTGCCGAAGAAAAAAGTCGATCGGGACCAAAGCAAACATTCGCGTAAAAGTCAGATTGTAACAATGCAAATGCGAAGCCCGTCGGATTAGCGGCCGGCGGTGATGCCAGCTGAGCGATTTCTAACTACCCATATTCGCCCTTATTTCTTACTTTTTTTTGTAGGGAGATAAGTAAAAGTAGAGGTATATATGAATATTTGTGTTCCAGGGGCCTTCCCTTTTTAAGATTCTATCCTAACCTTTAATTTTATATGAACTTAAATGATACATAAATTACATGACTTACTGCTTCATGATTCATGAACTCTACCATAGCCCACATATTTAAGTAAGCGTAATTATCATGTAATTTTAACTGCCTCGTTGGTCTATTGGTAGCAAGTGCTGCGTTAGGACCGAGAGGTCCCCGGTTCGAGTCCGAGGTCGGGCAAAATTTGTGTGAGTTTTTCTGTAATGAAATTACTCAGCCCGGAGTTAGGAAGTTGGCGGTTGAACGCCCTTGCCTCGGAAAGCACGTTAAGCCGGTAGTCCTGCGCCCGATCTCTCATCTGTCATGTCGGATTGTCGTCTCACCGAATTATGAATGTAGTATCCCTTGAATAGAGAGTGCACTTGTGTTTGCGCGCACTTGTGCACTATAATATGTCATGCGTACTTGGCTGATCTCAATTGAGATCGACTGCCATGCCTGAAATCAGTCGGACGCCTTATAATATGTTATTTCAGTACTCCAAGATCACCTACGCTGGCAACCCGGATTGACGGATGCCAGCGGCTTTTATAACTACCAAGTGATGTAGGTACCTCGGAACATGAGGCACTTAGTGCCACTTGCACGTGCCAGTTCCTCACATTCTTATCTTTACCTAGAAAATTAGATTCCTTTGAATCACAAAGGAATATCGGGAATTATCGGGAAATTTTCTTGATACCATCGACTGCAAACGAACAATAGAATCTCTGTTCGAGAATTTTATTATCAATTAACCACCAAGATTACAAAGTTCTTTATTCATTTGGCGTTTAGTGCTTGTTACATTTAATCTTAAAGCTCAAATATATTCTAAAAACCGTATAATATTTTCAATGTACTAGCTTGATGGAGGAATGAAATGAATAATACAACATTGTGACTTAATTATAAATCATTATATTTTGATCAAAACTATGAAATTGTTTCTCTAATTGAATATCCTATCCAATGCTGCATAATACGTATTTCTGATAGTGTAACGTTATATTGTTTCATGACCTAAATAACTTGGTATACTAAAAATTCATATTGAAATATTAGAGCTATAAATAATAATGGACCAATGCGCAAAATCCGACTTGCATGGTATTATTTTACACATGAAATAGCTCAGACAAGACGATTTAAAAATCTTCAAATCACAATGTTACTCCGCCTTAGTACCAAACATGGCGTTAAGTCATTCTATTCATCTTTTTGACATTAAAGGTACGCAAAAGTATAAGTTATTTCTTTAAGTTGGTCAAAAACTGTCTGTGTTATGTTTTTTAATAATAGGCTTACAAGATGATCTCACTCCACCTGATGGTAAGCGGTAGTGAGATCCATATATGAGGTCGACAGGCACAATAGACCATATTAAGCCTGTCGCACTCACCCTGAAGGCCTTCTTAAATGCCGTTTAACGCCCCGCCTGAAGAGCCCAGGACATAGTTCATGCGTTCGAGGGAGTTCATGGCAAATAAACTCATAATATAGTATATCATACCACTAGTAACAATTTATGTTCTTTACAATAGTACCCTACGTAATTAGAATTATTTTCCCCAGTGGTTTCCCTAAACTGTAAATCAAAATCGTCATGTGTAAAGGCTATTATGCTAGTACCCTGAATTATTGACATAATGATACAAATAATGTTCAAGGTTTCAATTTGCAATTAATGATGTAGGCATCCTAGTAAATTTTAATAATGGTGTAGTGTATTTGGTTGCATTATAATAACTCATTGGTTAAATAATTTAGAGTGTTAAACTAGATACCTTTCATTATCTAGTGATCATTTTATTGAATTTTGCAATATCGCGTTGCAAGTAAGGTTTAACTCACTAGGGTACCCGCACGCCAAATTTCAGTCATCTATCAGTAGCGGATAAGATATTTTCATATAAAACTGTTTTCCCACTAACTCCTGTTCCCGTGGGAGTTTTGCAATATCCTGTTGCAACTAAGCTTTAAGTTTACTAAGATACCTGCATGCCAAATTTAAAGCGTCTAACATGAGCGGATTAGATTTTTCACACAAAAGGATTGTCCAGATAATTCTCGATCCCGTGGTAACTTCGGGAATTTCTTTCTTAGTGCACCTCTATAAGCTACGTCCTTTGCAAACATCAAGTGCCTCAGTCTAGCCTTTAGGCTGTGCGTTGATATGTCAGTCAGTCAGTCAGTTTCTCCTTCTATACAATTTAGATAGTATTAAATTTTTCCCACTGTGACAGCTATATCCGCCATGAATTTAAACCATCAAACTTACGTTACTTTCTGCTTTGAACGGTGTTTGCCGCCATTAGGTTATGAACCTGAGTCACTAGCCACTGTTCCACCGAGCCAGTCAGAAAAGAACATAGTCTGTTTTTCATAGAAAATACAGTCCTGCCAACAAATAAACTACACATTCAAAGCGGGGTGGACGAAATGTCGCTCCAAATACATCAGTGGTGAGTGAGCAAACGTTATAAATGCAGAAATATGAGCTACGTCGGCGTAATCCGATTCGATCAGGGCTTATTTCCCCTGAGTCTAGATCACTGGCTGCACCGAGTCATGCTCTTTGGATCCCTTTTGATGCGACGGGGACTCTGAGCGTCATTTATTTTTGCATTTTAAATATTCGAGTCGGCAAAGAAACGGCACGTAATTCGGGAATGATAGGATTTCGAAAGTGGACTATTATTTGTAACGTTTGCTGATGATATTTATCCTTATTAATATTATGAATTCGAAAGTGTTTTAGTTTGTTACCTATTCAATAAATTTAATATTCTTGAAAATTATCGTTACAAAATATTTGAAGATCGAAAGGTAGATTTGAATCTGTGTTGAATATAAACGAAAAAAAATTCTCTTTTTAATAATTAGTACTTTGTGATGAAAATTTCATTCTTGTACATCTGGATGTTTACCTACAGTCAATTACTAAAATTTGCGACTATTGGACCTTCATTTAGGTTTTAGGTATCCTTACAGATAATATTCACCATACGTACATACATTAATGTGTTTACGTTACAAAGTTTTTAGGTGATAGAAGGGTCAAAAAGTGGCACCAAGTGGTTCGCGTAATCACTTGGCGCTGGCTAGCCAGTTTCTTTGCTCGAATTTAGCTTTGATACGCAGCCGCGAGTCTTTACAACAAGTTATTTCCTTTTCGCCATAAACCGTCAAACGCCATAATCCACAACGCATGCACATATGAAAAGCAAACTTTGTGCCAACCTAGGACCAAAGGTTATTGCAATTACACGAATAAGCAACTCGTCCATTGTGATGCTAATGCACAGTTGAATTCGCAACCGGAGCTAGTTCTACCCTAGAGATAAGTGACGCTGCGCTGTGCTAACTCAATGAGTTATCCCATTTGACTACGCATATCTAAATATATATGTAACTAGAAGGTGACTTACATAGTGATCTATCAACGCTCAGCCAAGCAGGTAAATGTTATGACGAATGCATCCGCTAAGAAATTATTATTCGAAGCGAAGCGAGGGTAGGTCACTAGTTATTACTAATTTTGAAAAAAAAAGCTTCTAAAAGTTGTTTTTAGAATCTATTAAAAAAAAAACTAAACGAATCAATATTTTTATTATAAAAAATACTAAACTCGGTAAATAAAATCACTACTTTTGCAATGTCTGGAGCCGTAAAGATGAAAGCTGGCTGGTAGCTTTTCACCATGACGTGAAACTCGTGAATTAAAAATAAAAGTTTTAGACATCAAGCGCCCAGTAAGATGAACATGAAATAAAATAAAGTAAAGTTGTGCGGCGCAACATTCTCTGTGGCTTACATCATTGAGTTACCCAGAGAAAATGACTACCTTACCCATCTCTAGCTAACACCTAGAGACGGGACAATCGAAAACGCATAGTAGAACCAATTGACTTGGTAATAAGCGTGGCCGGTTGAAAGCAATGGCCTGAGGATTTGTTCCTGTTTCCTGTGCTTAGTCTAGTATTTGAATAGCGATGTTCTATAGCTATTTAATGTTCTATGCGACTTTGGATTTGTTGCATTAACAAAAGTCACTATACAGGGTAAGTAACGGATTGCTGTTTTGATACAAACCTTTTATACATAGCTTTCACTGAACTTTTCAATCAATATGAACACGTATAAAAGTATCTCAAATGCCTATTATACAAAAAGCTGTTAAAGACCGGCCACGTACCATTATGTTATTTAAATAATGGCCGAGTAGTTACGGTCGTTGCTTGCCATGCGAGAGGTCGCCAATGCAAAACCTGCCACGTACCACAGTGTTTTTCAAATTTGAAATTCATATGTACGATTTACTCGATGCTTTAACGATGAGAGAAAACATCGTGAAGAAACCTGAAAATCTAAGAAAAAATTCGTAGGTTGTGTATGTGTAGTCAACCAACCCGCATTTGGCCAGCGTGGTTGACTAAAGTCTTATCGCCCTAGATTAGGGTAGGCCCGTGCCCCAGCAATAGGGACAATAGGGACGTATATGGGCTGATGATGTTACAGACACTCAATTTAAATGTATTGTGTCTTACTGTTTGTTTCCTAGTTCATTTCTAACAATCAAGGATAATTCATCATTATGACTTTAGTGAAATAAGATTGTTTATATGCAGAATAATATTATGTTCAGCTTTGATGCTACCTTATTTGCGAGTTCGCTTGCTCACAATAAAGCCGAGAGCAGCCATTAAACCACAAGAAAAAAGGTAGTTATTCAAAAAGGTTACAAAACAAGAATGTAATTTACCGCAGTGAATGCGGCCCCTCTGCCCTGTACTAATGACGTACGCCACAGCCAAATGAGGGAACGAATTTGAAACTATCGCGCCACACAGTTAAAACTACGAATAGGGATGCCGTTTTTAATTAATTCACAAAATGGCGGCCGGACAGCTCTCATTAAAATACGTTGATTTTAGTTTTATTCGTGAACTCTGCGCCCAAGCGAAACTGTAGATATTATTAGTTCCGAACTGGTTTCGGAATTTGGTAGTCTGCTGTCAACTGAAATTCCGCTTTTTTTTACTTTTACCTATTCAAAAAAAGGGTGAGGTTCTCTGTCGGACTGAAGGTTTTAAAATATTTGTTGATAATCTGTGGAACCAATTGTTTAACTATCAGGATTTTAGAGATACAGCCAGGCATACAGTGGAAACTTAGTAGTACACAATGGTGTACTACTAAGTTTCCACTGTATGCCTGGCTTGTAATGACAATTTGTACATATCCATCCAACGTTCAAACAAATTTTACTTAAATCGGTCCAGTAGTTTTGGCGTGAAAGCACAACAGACAGAAAGGATTACTTTTGCATTTATAATTGTATTATAATAGTCAGGACTGTTAAATGATATAACAAAATAACTGTTCTGTATGACTAGTAGCACCATCTAGTGTCATTTATGGTATAACATATTAGGCTGTATAGATGATGATGTCTCTGTGTACCTATTAACTTAATGTAATATTAAGAAAATAAAAACAGTTGATTACAAATTATTATAGCGTTTTAATAGGTTATGGGCCCAGACTCGCCTAATAAAAATTTATTCAGTATTTAATCAGTGCAGTTGGATTTAAAATGTCGACTAATTACTTAGCAAATATTCCGAAGCTAAAAGGTCGCGAAAATTATGACGACTGGTGCTTCGCGGCGGAAAATGTGCTAGTACTAGAAGGCATGGCAGACGCTATCAAGGCGCCATTAGCAGAAATGGCTACATCGGTTCAGAAAGCAGAGGATATGAAGGCAAAAGCAAAACTAGTACTAACGATCGACGCTTCTTTATATGTCCATATCAAGCAATGTGCAACGACATATGAATTATGGAGAACTTTAAAGAATATGTTCGATGATTCTGGATATTCACGTAGAATCAGTTTGCTTAGAAACCTTATCAGCATACGCCTAGAAGACTGCGATTCGATGACCAGCTATGTTAGCCAGCTTATGGAGACCGCACAGAAACTGCAAGGAACTGGTTTCGAAATAAATGACCAATGGATCGCATCACTTATGTTGGCCGGGTTAGACGCTATAAAGACAAAATTGTTGGATATGGGTACAGAAGTGAAATCGGAAGGTGCATTTGTTGCGAAAAATAATTTTCGAAGTCATAAATATGGCGGCGGCAGTAGAATGAACGGAAACATAACGCATCCGTCAACTGTCAATGTCAGTGATGGCGGCGGCAATAATGTATCGACGAGAACCAAAACAATTCGTTGTTACAAGTGCAAGCAGACTGGACATTTCAAAAATCAATGTCCACAAACCGAAAAAAAGAAGACAAATGCATTTAGTGTGTTCCTGATTGGCACTTAGATTCCGGTGCAAGTACTCATTTGGTTTCCAACAAGAATATTTTGTTTACGAATATTTGTTATCAACTCAAGATTAAGGAGATTATCGTGGCTAATAAAACGATAGTGCCTGTGGAATGCTCAGGGGATCTACAGATTACGACGTGTGTCGGTAGTAAGAGTCACAACATAAAATCAGTGACAGTGCCAAGCACAATTTGGCACAGGCGACTTGCACATATAAACTCCACTGATATACAGAAACTGAAATTAATATAAAATAAATAACAAATATTTATTATATCATTTAACAAGGACAAGGATAAGTAAGGATTTTAGTAATTTTCTACAGTGAAATAATAATTAATAGGTACCAAAGAGAATGTCACTGGAAGGTTGGCTAAAATTAATAAAGTCTGGGCAAAGATTTATTTTATAAGTGTGCCAGCATTAAAGAGGGTTGACTATAATTTTCCTTAGTTATATAATATCTAAACGGACAGCTGAAATTCCATTTAGGTCTCATTTTAATATCTATTCAGCCACAAAGGAGTTAGTCCATTTAACTATTCAACATTCTAGTCTCCCCTACTTTTAGCTAAATACAGACTTATTCCGTGTACATTCAGGCATATTTTGATTTGTAGGTTAGCTAGTTAGTTAAACTGGTAATCAATGTGATTCTCAATGAAGAATTTCCCTATAGAAGTTTCTACTTTGCTATCTCTTTGCAATCATAATCCTAAAAAAAATCATATATTAAAAGGATCGGCCTAGGTGGAGGTCCTTATTATCGGAGGCCAAGACTCGTTTTGGGTCGCTGCGCCAGTCTAGTAGTAGTATACTAAAAATTAAATTTTTGTAAATTGAAAATTTTAAAATATTGTATTCATGACCCCGCCAGAACGGGGGCTTGAACCACCGGACCTCCTGATTTCGCGTCGGTTGCTCTCGGCGTCGGAACCTCTGGAGCTATCCGAAAATATAAAAATTAAATTTTCATGTAATTGTGAACAGATTTATTTTGGACCATTAATATTACCATGCGCATCGTCATTAAGTACTACCATTCGTAGTACTACGAAAGCTACGAAGTCTGGTGCTACAGTGTAGATGCTACGATAAAGTTGGATGCTACGATCTACAGATCGGAGCTTACAAGCTGACGCCAATAAACCATGAATCAACTGAATTATCAAACTGTAACTAAATCATGACAATGCTATATTCATTGGCAACCTAAATTACCAAGAGTCGTGGGTTCAATTCTCACCCGGGACAAATATTTGTGTGACGAACATCGGTGTTTGTTCCGTGTCTGGGTGTGTTATGAAATCTATTTAAGTATATTTGTGTATCCACTTATTCTCATTTTTCCTTACCACGGGATCAGATCAATGTTTGTGATGTTGTGTAATATTACTATTTCTATTCGACAAAGTACCAACGTCAACCTTAAATTCATTATGTAAATTTTGTTATTTCAAACGAAACCTTCCCGTCTCGTATCCGGTGCGTGTGAAATTATTAATGTTGTAATTACTCTGCAGTGCAGTTCCCTAATGTGAATATTTGGCCAAACGACGCGGCAATTAATATCGTCTTCTGACATCGTTCACATTAATTCAACTTAACAATACAAAGTTGGCGTTTTGCGTAAGGAAACTGCTCAGATGGCGGAGAGTAAAACAGTAACTCCGCTTTGTGCAATTGTTTTAACTTCTTTAATCTTTACAAATAAAGAAAAGCTTAACGAGTTGTTTGCTGCTTTTTTAAAATTTGTTATGGTCAAGACAAGTTTGTATGAAGGAAATAATGCTTTTAACTTCTTTGACTTTTGAGCAGTGAATCAGAACATCCAATATAATTATGCATGGTTGTATTTAAGGGTTAAACCAGAAACTTAACTAAATAATATATACTACACGTGATAAATCAATGATAGGTATATTCTATCCAACATTTTGCGATAAGTCCGGGAGTAGGTATAATATTAATCAAAAATTCAAAAAAATACTTGTAAAGTAAATTTTATAGTAAACAATGTATGTTTCATTGGTCTTTAATAAGGCTGGCACTAGTTAAAATAAAATAACAATATTTCCAAATGGAAGGATACTTACCAGGACCGTAGCACACGGCAGGAAGTTATCTCTGCCCACTCCCTGGGAAAAAGGCGTGATTCTATTCTATATTCTTCATTATGTATGTATAGAAGGATACCTACTTACATAAACGAACCTCATAAAGTACAATCAAACTTATCAACTAAAGCAACTTTCATAGTGCAAGATTTTAAATGTCTCGTGAAAATAACAGACTATAAATTTATTTGTACCTTCTGCATAGATAAAAATAATATTATAATAGATCATACCACCATGAGTTATTGTTATCAACATACGCTGTGGGTCGAAGATGGGAAGCCACCGGGAACAGTAGAGTAGCAAGAAGTGATTAATTATGTCTTATTTACCGTGGGAATTGGGCCCATAAAGGGAGTGAGTATTGCGACAAAATAACGCTTCTACAAATGTATGTAATTACCTACGACGGGCCTGGAAACGGTTACTACCACGCACTAATGAGGCAAAATATTTGAGCTACGCTTATGCCTGAATATAATACATAATTTGACAAACATACAATTCAACGTAATCAACATTATTTATTACCGTTGAAATTCATCTGTAGATATTACGAAATATGAATTAATTATTATATGACATCATATACATTGTCCTGATTCCCAGTAGCGCTTGTGTTAACAGTTACAATATTCACACAAAAAAGACATAACACGTCCAACAATTACTTTATCATTTCTGTTTAAAAATAAAATATACAAAAACCACTTACCACTGTCCGCAAACATAAAAAAAAACAATAAGAGAAAAGTAAATTACAAGGCTTGACGAACCATTTGAATTATGTAACTAAAAGGTAAACATAATACTTAATTACTTGGTACACAGCTCTCAAACGAAAACACCACAATTCTGAATTAATTATAATCACCCAACTTTCGCCCATTTCATTAGGTAGCGTACCTTAAATAGAAATAAGGGGCCCAATCAAAGGTAGCTCATTAGATTTAATTAGGCAATCATTAGTGAGAAAGAAGACCGTATTTGGGCGGGTTGGCGCGGCGGTCACGTGCCCACGAATTGATATAGGGTACGTGCTCCACTTGGGAAGATGACGCTCATTTCGGCCTGTATGGAAACAGGGATGGACCGAGGGCACTAACTAACTAACTAAAATTTCTGAGTGCAAAGATTAGTAGCATTGTAGCCCTTCCCTGAAAATCAGTAATTCCGTATTTCATTGATCACAAGCCTACCTCTGTATAAATGGTTATTTTTTTAGCCCCTTAACACACTATACGTCGTGCAATTATTTTGACAAGATCCGCGCCCCCACAAGTTCAGTGATGGTGTCAAGGCTACTGCAAACCTTTATCGTAGTCAGTTGGGAAAAAAATCAACGGAGGTTTAGTATTAGTTTGCCGGAAACCCACAGGTTTCCTTGGGTAAGCTAACCCTAGTTTTTTTGTGTTCGATATCCAAATGGTAAAAACAGGACCTTGTAATTATAACCTTATCAATGATAATTAAATAAATAAAATAAATAAATATTACACAACATCACATACATTGATCTGATCCCGTGGTAAGTAGCTTTAGCACTTGTGTTACAGATATCAGAATCAACAGTGGATACACAAATATACTTAAATATACTTAATATACACCCAGACACGGAACAAACACCGATGTTCGTCACACAAATATTTGTCCCGAGTGGGAATCGAACCCACGACTCTTGGAACTGTAGGTAATGAACCTGGGTCACTAACCACTGTTCCATCGAGCCAGTCAATTAAAATTACTTGTAAGTTTTGCTCCACATTTCAAATTAAGCCTACATAAACCAGCCGGCCCTGTTTTGTGAGGCAATTGGCCTCCCACAACGATACACATAGTGTAACATTTGCATTAGGTTGTATCAGAGATCGCTTCCAGAGTATTTCCATGCAGATTGTGTTATACTTGCCGCTACGCATAGAGTAGACTTGAGGAATTTTAGGTGATTTGCCCCACTTAAGTATAATGTTTTGTATTCCTAGTGAGCAGTGTCTAATCCTCTCGTATCTAAGTAGATATGAAATTATATGTAGTTTTTTGAAAATGTAATATAACCTTTAACCTTCCTCGATAAATGGACTATCCAACACTGAAAGAATTTTTTAAATCGGACCAGCGGTTTCTGAGATTAGCGCGTTCAAACAAACAAACAAACTCTTCAGCTTTATAATATTAGTATAGATTATCATATTTTGCCAAACGCACAAGTACTCAGTGCCCGTACAAGTAACTTTGCAATCACAATAATTATTCATGAAAATTCAATTACAAAATTCATTCAAGCATTTTAATAAGACCCCTGACATGTTATTAAAATTAGCCCACTAGAAACCTCCTTTTGATATTGCTTAGGTAAGTATTTTCTCACAAGTTGTTTGAAAATTAAATTCAGTGCGATCCAAGTAACCTACGTACGGTAAAGTTGTTCACATAAATATCAACCGGGGCAAAATAATGAGCAAAATTAAGTAACAAAGTTTTAAAGTTGTTTAATAACTTGTTACTCACTTCTAACGAATAAAAATGCTCTCTCCCCTCTAATAATTTTTGTTTAATTACTTTTAATTGCAGCTACAAAATCTCGACAAAGGCGGATAAACAAGGTTGCGGAAGATATTGCGGAGTTGTATTATAACGAAATTGTAGATGTCTAGATTTGCCAGCTTTGTTTCATAAAGTAGATTTGTTGTGTGTACACATGCTTTCTGAACATCTATACAGAGAAAGTCTTCCGTCTAACATAGTTGGCCTAATATGTACGTGTGTGTGTATGTATGTGTGTGTGTGTACGTGCTGAGTTGCAGTCACTTGATGTAAGGAAAGCTAGTGGCCCGGACGGTATTCCAGCGTTAGTACTCCAAATTTGCGCAGCGGAGTTGTCTCCAGTACTCACACGCCTGTACCGCCTCTCTTATACCTCGGGCATCGTGCCCCGGGCTTGGAAGGAGGCGAATGTTCAACCTGTACCCAAAAAAGGGGACAGGTCCGATCCTGCCAACTACCGGCCCATAGCTATAACCTCAGTACTGGGTAAGGTGTTTGAGCGGATAATTAACGCCCAGCTCATCCGCTACCTAGAGGATCACTCGCTGCTGCATGACCGTCAATACGGTTTTAGACCAAAACGGTCCACGGGTGATCTTCTAGCGTACGTTTCGCACCTCTGGGGGGAGGCTATGGAGAAGCATGGCGAATCTATGGCAGTTAGTCTTGATATCGCTAAAGCGTTTGACCGTGTATGGCATCGTTCGCTTCTCTCCAAGCTCCCGGCATACGGTCTGCCACCTCGCTTGTGCGAATGGGTTGCGGGATTTTTGGAGGGGCGCAGGATTCGTGTCCTTTGTGACGGACGCACTTCTTGTTTCCACCCAATAAATTCCGGTGTACCTCAAGGTTCCGTTTTGTCGCCGACATTGTTTCTGCTGCATATCAATGACATGTTGTCACTAGGCAACATTCATTGCTATGCAGGATGACAACACTGTCCACGCACGTTATTTTCCCCGGAAGACCTGGGGTAAAGCAGACCGAAACCGAGGAAAAGAGGAACCTTCTTGTCGCCGAGCTTGACGGGGTCTTGGACCGCATTTCCGAATGGGGCTCATGCAATCTTGTCGAGTTCAATGCCAAGAAGACACAGGTGTGTGTTTTTCTAGTAAAGTGTCTCCTTTCCTTTCCCATCCTACTCTTCAGAGCACCCCCTTACCAATACAGGATAGCCTTAGCATCCTTGGCATGGATGTTCGCCGCGACCTAAACCAGCGGGATTACATTGAGAGCGTCATTAGAACAGCCTCCCGCAAACTGGGGATCCTGAACAGAGTGCGGCGATTTTTCACACCGGTGCAACTCTGCCTTCTTTATAAGGCACAAGTTCGCCCATGTGTGGAATATTGCTGTCACCTCTGGGATGGCTCCGCAAAATACTTGCTCGACGCCCTCGATAGGTTGCAGCGACGTGCTATCCGTATTGTCGGTGATGTAGAGGTGTCCGAGATCTTAGAGCCTCTCCAGCTACGTAGAGACATTGCCGGTCTAAGTGTTCTCTACCGTCTCTATATAATGGGGAATGCTCTGAAGAGCTATTCCAGCTAGTCCCTCCCTCCCCTTTCCACTCCCGAACGACACGTGCTGGACAGCGCTGCCATCCACATACAATGCAGGCGCTGGTGGCTCGGGCAAAGAGGTTTAGCTCCTCATTTCTGCCCCGTGCCATTAAGGCATGGAATGCCCTTCCAGCTCATGTTTTCCCTCCCTCCTATGATCCCGGGCTCTTCAGGCGGGGCGTGAAACGGCATTTGAGCAGGCCTTCAGGGTGAGTGCGACAGGCTCAATACGATCTATTGTGCCTGTCGACCTCATATTTGGATCTCACTACCGCTTACCATCAGGTGGAGTGAGGTCATCTTGTTAGCCTTTTTATAAAAAAAAAAAAAAAAAAAAATGTTAAAATCAAATAATTTTACCATTGAACCTACATAGTAACCGAACACCCAAAGGTTCACCTAAAGATTCTGCCTCAGCATGTGCTGTTGTAACTGTAGACAACACCTTTTGATCACTTCAATTATTGTATGTGTGTGTTTTTTTTTATTGTACAATATGTGATCAATGAATGTTTTCTTTCTTTCTTTAAACAATTGCAGTACTTTATTTAGATAGTGAAGAACGGCTATTATACTGAAAATAATACTAAATTCATAGAATGACAATTAAGGCAAACCTTATTTTATAACTTGTTAGAAGGCAAATTTCAAAACCTTTTATTTCAGCAATTCACTGCTCAAGTACCTATATAATTATTGTTTCAGTATTTGACCGTTGAGTCACAAACTTGTAGGATATCAGCGTCGTAAATACAAAAATGCCGCTACGTTTCGTCCGCATTCTATGCAACCCTCAGATGTAGTCAGGTACAGGCTGCTTCTCCCCTTTACAGAGAGTTCTTTAAAGTTGTCTTGCTTTAGGGACGTCCTATGCCGTATTAAAACCAGGTACATGCATCGGCATACTCCAAACAATCATCTTAGTCAGTTACGACAGGCTATCGTTCAATGTTAAGAGCTTAAAAAAATAAATAAAAATCGTTTGTTTCGGACCGGAATCATTTTATTACTTTGTCTTCATAACAATTCTTATTTTTATCTTAGTTTCACAAGACTTTTGAATACTTTTGAGTGAGCGTATTACGCTACATAACAAAATATATCATGTTGAATGAAACTTAGGTAGTAAACCATAAACTAATAACATAGAGCCAAACCCAGTTCTTTAAATGAGAGTTAAACTCGTGCTCATTTAGACAGTCGCTTGTTCAGCCAATATCTAGAATATTGTCCGTTGTTTCATCACTTCCTTGCCCCAACCGAATCGTGCACGACTTGACCGCAGCGTTCTCCCGAATAGCTTCACAATTTACTTTTTCATCCTTTACGAGAGCTCTTATTGTTATTTAACGGGGAACACCCAATGTTCCCCAAACAAGCTTTTAGCCCGGTGCCGCTTCAATGGGCTTGGGGCCATTAGGAACCGTCCAAGATTGACCCAAATTTAAAGGCGAAGGCGTCTGAATCGTAGAGTAACATCGTCAATTTCAAAGCCTCATTGTTGTGAAGGAAATTTCGCTGAAAAGTCTTGGAGCTTTTTCAAATAAGCTTGAAGCTAATAACAAAACACCTTTTGATACAATTAACAAAGTGACAATCGTTTTTATTAAGTATTTTATTATAACAAAGTTTCATATATTATAATGATATAATGTAGTACATCATGATCATTATAAAGAAGAGAAGAAAATTAATACACATACATACATAAAATCACGCCTTTTTCCCAGAGGGGTAGGCAGAGATCACTTCCAGCGATCCACTTTTCACCTCTGTGGGAAACGTGAAAAATAAATACCTTCTTAAAATTAGTTCCATTCGATTAATTACATAGTATAACAATGAAAAGATAAAATAGATCTTAAATATAAACCTGACATAAATATGTACTATAATTTCAATAAATTCTTTCAGTTTTTTTTGTTAAAAACGTCTTTCCTAGTCCTTTCCGTTTTTAACAGCTATCTTATCATGAAATCCCACGTTTCACTTACGCGGATTCGCAAGTTCTGTATTTATTGAATGAAAGAGTTCACTGGGCCCTTTTTAAATTCGTTCCTTAAGTGATTCCATTCGGTCTTGAACTTTTATTGCAGTTTATTTCTGTCACTGTTTGTTTGTATGATACTTATTTGTTCGTAAGAAAATCTCTTCACCAAATCAAATATTTTGCACATTTCTGAGTAATAAAGCATTACTATTAATTAATGATATCTAGAGTATAATGAAACTTAATCGTTAAATTGTAGTGCTACGTAATTTAAAATGTAGTCGTGAAATGTATGAATGCCTGAAATTTTGTATGAAATTGTTCAAGTTCAATCACCGACTTTTATAGGTTACTATAGTACGGTATGGTATAGTATTTAATAAGTAACTAAAACCACATTTTTAATAAAATGTGGTTGTAATGTAACTTACGTACTGTAACTTTTGATACACCGTTATTGGTAGTATTTTTATAAATTTAGTTTTAGTAACATTATGAAAACATAATAATGTAAAGTTGGAATACTGAATATGTCCGGGATATTAATGACCATGTTGGTTTATTTTAAAGGAGCTCCCGATATTTTGGCACCGTTGCAAGCGCCATGTTCACGAGTCATATCAGTTTACCCGTGATCATAATAAAGTGTCCATATATGGGAAGCTAATTAAAATAAAACAACATAGTAATTAATATCCGGACATATTCAGTTTTCCAATGATACATAATTATCTTTTCATTTTATTCTAATGTGTATGTAACACCATGAGAATTTAAATTTACATAATGTACCGTTGGATTAATGGTACTTACATACTTGTTCATAACAATCAATTTTTGAAACAATATTTCAATCTAGATCAAGCTAATCAATCAATTCTGAGCGTAATAACTAAACCATTAGGGCGGCATCAGAACTGACTGGGCCAATTTTCTCGAGAGTGCCCATTTCACGAATGTACCATCGACACTGATCCAGTATGTGGGTCACGTATTATTCAATAAACCCAAAATTAATACTATGAACGTGAGGTGCGTCACTGAATGGTACTTTTCCGTTATTTTGCCCTAATAAAGACAGGGCGAGAGCGGCGAAACTATTTACTCAAGTCATACAAACTTCATCTGGTCGCCCTCCCAACAAGCGCCGTCGCAATTATATCTCGCAAGGAAGTTCCCACGAAGGTTCTGTAATTATGAAATAATTATTTAACCGCACTAATTAATAAGGTACAATAAATTTCGAAGAGGGAGCCACGTCTGGCGCCTCTCAAGTTTGTAAGCGCCTCACGTCTGATATTAATTTCGAGTAAAATAGATTTGAATGCGAGAAATTAACTTTGGAACGAGTGCAAATTTTTGTGATGAGTTTTCCACATTTTTTCCGCAATTTCGTGTAGCATTCGTAGCGTGCCGTGTCGAGGCCTCTTTTGTACCAGATCTGCTCGCGTAATTTGAGTTTGGAACAGTCTAAATATAGAGTATTGCACACATACATTAAACTCTGTTCTGTTTGATGGCTACATCAAAAGTATAGTAAAGGTTGAAAAAACTATAAGCGTTTGATTACGACAAATTACCAGTTCATTCACAGTATTTTACGTGATGACATTAAATATCCTCTGTTTGGTAATGTTTTTCAATAGAAATATTAATTGCATTGTTACAGTGTACCTACACTACATTTCATTTTTACTCCGAGATTCCAGCCAACCAGTTGCCGGCTAAAATCGATCGGGGTTTATTTGAAATATTTCGTTCACGCGCGCCGCGCGAAGCGAAAATGAAAAATCGGAATTTAAAAAAAAGCTTGTACGTAATGAATCCGGATAAGATAATATTGTGAGTGCTCCGCCGGAACTCGGTAATCCCACCCCGAGAGGTGTTCCTTAGGGATGGGTAATATAGCGATCTAAACTCAACTCAATCTCTCCAGGTAGGGTATGAAATGGTATCTAAGCAGGCCTTCAGGGTGACGTCGACAGATCCATTGTGTATATGAGGGACCTCACCGCTTAACATCAGATGAAGTGACGTCATCATCGGAGTCTTTTAAAAAGAAAAACTCCGTTCAAATCCAATAACGGCCAGGTGCCGTAGACAAAGTAACAATGTTATAACGATAACGCAGTTCAAGATGAATAAAATGTATGAAATTGACATTAGATTGACGTAATTTATAGCGTCTAATCGTCTATCGTTGTCTAAGCCCCCGGATACTAAAACGACTTTAAATGAACTAAGTCAGGAAAGTTTTAATTCAAAATTTGTAATGAGAGTTTTCAGTTTGGAACCTGCATTATACAGGTATATAAATTAGAGATACCCCGGCGCAGTGAAATAAGTTAACTCAATGAGTCAATGCAGCGCAGTGTTCCACATCTCTAGTTACGCCGTCCGAACCGATTTGTTCTTGCTTCAATAACAGCTTTTAGGGGGTTTTTGAAGGGTTCTTCGACAAGGCCGTTACGAAGGGTGATAAATGCCCTTTTGTTTTTATAGGTAAAGGTGCAGGTATGATCGATCTACTTAACAAACCTTTATAAACAGACACGATATCAATAAATACCTGTAGACTTTCACGGAGGTGGAAGTTATTTTAATTGCACATACTTTTTAATGTTGATGAGATGCCCATTCTGCTAGTATTATATTATTATAGTACAGGATCCGTGGAGTACTTTTTCAGTTGATTACTATCAAGCTAACTTTCTGTGAGTAGCTTCATTTTGACAAGACGCCCAACAATTTCCTGTGCGAAAATTTTTGATTGTGGTAGCTAACAGAGGTAGCAATGATAAAATATGTCGATTTGATGATTCTTCAATATTTATTACTAACTGAATTGTTTTTATTATATCTTATGATAATTATCTAAATTATTTGAAAAAATATTTGTCCTACAAAATCTATGGTTTCATCAAAGAGTCCTCCCCCTCCAACATGTATTGATAACGAGATCACCAAAAATGATTACTAACCAGCTGATTTCTTTTTATTTATTTAGTTAATATTTATATAATGTAACGGTCATATTGTCCTACAAATTCCGTGGTACGTTGTCCCGGTCCTACGGTCAAAATCTACCAAAAAGTCAACATTTTTTTTCTCACGCTTGAGAAATGAATTGATTTTTAATTTCATGACTTTCCAATATATATTGAACTGGTGCACCGCAATAGCGTACCACGCTATTTTTACATCAAGGATCTGTACTACTACTTTTGACCGTAGGACCGGGACAACGTACCACGGAATTTGTAGGACAATTTGACCGTTACATTATATAAATATTAACTAAATAAATAAAAAAAAATCAGCTGGTTAGTAATAATTTTTGGTGATCTCGTTATCAATACATGTTGGAGGAACTCTTTGAAGAAACCATAGATTTTGTAGGACAAATATTTTTCAAATAATTTAGGTAATTATCATAAGATATAATAAAAACAATTCAGTTAGTAATAAATATTGAAGAATCATCAAATCGACATATTTTATCATTGCTACCTCTGTTAGCTACCACAATCAAAAATTTTCGCACAGGAAATTGTTGGGCGTCTTATCAAAATGAAGCTACACACGGAAAGTTAGCTTGATAGTAATCAAGTGAAAAATACTCCACGGATCCTGTACTATTAACTGGAATATAAATATAACAGATATCAATAATTGTATACCTACATTCTATCAAAGGCAATATTCTTTAAAAAAAGGACCTTATGATAATAATATCACTGAAATATCTACTGTAATAATTTATCACTGAAAAAATTAACGTAACTATTTTTGTTTTGTTTTAATAAGCTCACGATATTCTGGACATTCTCAGTTTTCTAATGTCAAAACCAAGACAGTTTAAACTTATTTTTTCAGTCCTACATTAGAAGTTTGGATATTGACAGTTTAAAGTAAATAAAAGCAAAGTGGGGCGGTAAGATTCAAATGTTTTGGTTATATACCTATTGCATATTACCTATGTACAATCCACAATACAAAAGTAATGTACAATATTGTATGTACGAAACAGGTTTTATAAACGTAAAAACTGTTACTTCAATATTTACATAACAAAGGCGGAAAATCTCATTCTTCTAAACAACAACCCGGCAGCAAGCCTTGAAGCAAATCCATTAACAATTCGGAATACATCACATAATAAGATTAGGGGGATATTTAATTAGAATAAGGGCTCGTTAATTAACCTTCGCCCAAATGTTAAGCATATTAAGAAGCCCGTTGCAAACGGAAAGCCTTCCAACATCTTTGCCGCCAGTTCGCGGTCTGAACCAGGATATTAATTTAAAAACCCGCCAAGTGCGAGTCGGAGCCGCGCACGAAGGTTTCCGTAACAATGTTGTTAAAAAAATAAGCTTTTGGGAGCTTATCCGAAATTTTAGCTTTTCTTAGTACCTTTATGTTAATAGCGGCTAGAAGGTACCTAGTAGTTATCTACGATAAGCGTGGAGTGAAATTGACATTGAAGTGTGACCTAAATATGATAAAAATGTGGTTAAAAAAATTTGTGTCAGGGGATACCAGTCACAACTATCTGTCCGGTGGTTGGCGAACGGTATACGGGTAAGTGACCCCGGCTCCTAGCTACTATCGACTCTGTCCAAATCATCCGAGGAGATAGTATCCTTCCTCCCCTTTTCCTTCCCCCGTCATATATCCTTGCTACACGTGGGAACGCAATGACCTTGTTAAAACAATGCACAAGGCAGAATGGCGGCGACGTGGTCCACAACCCGTCACGTCACGTTTCCCAAAGTGGTGAAAAGTGGATCGCTAGAAGTGATCTCTGCCTACCCCTCTGGGAAAAACGCGTGATTGTATGTATGTATGTAAAACAGAGCGGCAGCGAAGTCTTAATAAAGAGTACCCCTTAGGCACGGAATCCCAAAAACTCCCCACCAACGGGTGATGAAAATTAATCAAATGGAATCAGGGCTTTTTAATAACTAAAACCATTAAAACTTGTTTATGGCTCGATTCTAATAACGAAACGTTTATTAAATGTTTTAATCATTGAATAGTCGATTTAAAAGCGGATTAAGCGTCGGACCACTACTTTGAATCGATCAATAAAATGATGAACCTGAACGTTTATTGTGAAATATTAATGAGAATGTAGTCTAATAATAAATTATTCTGCTTATGTTGCTGTAGCAGGTACTGATAGTCTACTAGGTACTTTGCACAGAGATCGGACTATAAATATATACACCCACATCAATGTTTAGACTGTATATAATGTAGTTATGTGTAACTAATTGCCTTCCCCTTTACTCCATGTAAACTACACGCATTGTTTTATAGAAAACTAAGTTTTCAACCGCGTTAAACATTACTTTCATGTATCGAAATCGGTTTTTATAATATCCTAGGCACTTCACCTGATGATAAGCGGTAATGAGATCTACATTATGACGTCGACAGGCACAATAGACCATATTGATCCTGGCGCACTTATCCTCAAGGCCGGCTTAAATGTCGTATCTCTAGACTATTTATGTACTTGAGTTCATTAAAATCGGTTCAGTAGTTTTGGCGTGAAAGTTCGTCGAAGTTTATAAAGTTAACTACACTCTATTTGTCCCTTCTTAGATAATCCGTGGTCAAACAGCACTTTTCCCTAATAAATACGAGTACGATAAAAAGTGCCCACACACAACTGGTATAATTTTTTTATGCTGAAAAGTTAATATTTTTTATTATGATAATCTGTAATTTTTCGACTTCACGTGTTTTATGTTCAGTTTATTTTCCAATTCAATCCCAAACGTCCCGTACCATTTTTTTTAATTCTGCCCATATTGTAGGAGTGCATTAAAAATACCCAGTCCGCCATCTTGGATGTACCACCATATTTGATTTAAAATGGCGTTACAGCAGATAATCGTGCATTGTACTCTAAACAAACGTGTGTAGGTAACTCGGTTCAATTGGTTGAAATATCAATCAGTACAGATTGATATAATGTGATCTCTTCTGCCCATATTGTAGGAGTACATTAAAAATACCTAGTCCGCCATCTTGGATGTACCGCCATATTTGATTTAAAATGGCGTTACAGCAGATAATCGTGCATTGTACTCTAAACAAACGTGTGTAGGTAACTCGGTTCAATTGGTTGAAATATCAATCAGTACAGATTGATATAATGTGATCTCTGTAACTTTTCCAGTTCAAGTGTTTCATTCGGCCCGATTCAATCCAATAAGCGCATCTTCGTCCCTAGTAGGAGCTTTCTGCCGACTCAATAGGGCTGTAAGCCATTTCCGTACAAGCTCGTTTTGCTTCACTGGGTCTATTATGCTTGCCATCAAATAGCATTGCTAGGTTTCATTGTGCGAATCTCTATGCCTTGTTTGTGGCATATTGTTGTACAATGTGTATGATATACAGACTGCCTTGTTGGTCTATTAGTAGCAAGCGCTGCGTATGAACCAAGAGGTCCCCGGTTCGAGCTCGGAGTCTGGTAAATTTTCAACTTGATATTGTTTTTATCATAATATATCAACCATGTATAGACAGCGATCCCTAACATTTTTATTTTAAGTATATAGATATAGATTAGCAACCGGTGAGCGGATTTGAGGGTTCCGGAGCTCGAAGGATTTATATTTTTCCATCTGTTATGGTTTCTAAGCTCCTTTGGTAAGATTTTATGCTATTCATTGTGGTGTCAATAAAATACACATAATAGTTTTTATTTTATTTATCGTACAATTTTTTTAGGATAATTATCTTCACAAATATGACAATAATTAAAGTTATCAACGTGACTAGTATATTTTTACTTTCTAAATCGTAATTAAACCAAAATGTAATGTTTTTTGTAATACGGGCTAAACCTACATACATACATATTATATTATGAATAATGAATTCGAATTTATGTGTTCTTACAACATTATCGATGTTTTTATCATGAAATTTTAACTGGGTTTCTTGTTATTGTAAGACATAGACAAGTTATTCAATAAGTAAATCACTTCAGCTAACTTAACACTAGTTTAAGGATACATAGTGTTAACATCAACTATGGCTTTATTTATAACAGAATAATATTTTTCTTAAGCTAAAGGAAAGTCCACGATGTCTTCACGTGGAGTTTTGACACTGAAACAATAATTTTATACAAGTTAGTAAATAAATTTATACTTAGTTCTAGATTCCTTAAAAAAACTACCTTATAACGAAGTCGATTAAAGAGTCCTTTCCCAGTCTCCAAACTATCTGTGCACCAAATTTCATTAAAATCGGTTCAGCAGTTTTGGCTTGAAAGCGAACCAGACATACAGTTACTTAAGCATTTATAATATTCTTTAGTAAGGATAAACAAACACGCAACGTGTTTGAATTGATCCATCGTCACTTCGCTTCTATTTCAAGCGTGACTACGCTTTTACGTTGGGGATAGTTTAGTTTTTGTGACGTTCCTATCACGTGGTATGTACACATACGGATAGAAAACGTGACCACTATTTTAGTACAGAGTAGAATCATATAGAATCGTTGGTTTGGTACAAATAAGGCACAATATATAATTTTAAACTGTCATGTTTCAGTTTTCAAATATGGCATAGTTTATTTTTTGCATATCTTAGTCCATATAGGACTAAGATTTAATATCTCAATGTTTTATGTAATTACGAATTGACAAGCCTTTTTCCGTATATTGAATTCTCAAAATCCGATGATAGGCTAAATTTCCAGTGATAAGTAAGGCGCTCAAATAACAGTATTATATTCATTAATTTCTATGCATTTCTAGTAAGTAACGACATGACTTTTCACAATTTTTCGTATCTTATACAAAACCTACCTATCCGCTGGGAACTCGCTACTTGCCGTATGGACAATAGTTTCCGACGACCCTGGAATGATCATGAATAATTATTCACTTTAATTATCCATTTGAACACCAAATTTATCATCAGCCTATCAAATTGGAGATCCAGAGCGAATCTATCTATAGTCCAGAGATCCAGTGCCATTTAAAAACGCTATACTTGTTTATTGTAAAGGTTTTTAATTTTAGAAATCAACAAGTGACCCGCCCTCGTTTCGGGTGACATTACATAAAAACATTCCTTTAGAATCCGCACCAAAATCCGTTGTGTAGTTTTAAAGCTTTAAGCATACATAGGGACAATAAAAGCAGCTTTTTTATACTATGTAGGGTTTTTTTTTTATAAAAGGCTAACAAGATGACCTCACTCCACCTGATGGTAAGCGGTAGTGAGATCCAAATATGAGGTCGACAGGCACAATAGATCGTATTGAGCCTGTCGCACTCACCCTGAAGGCCTGCTTAAATGCCGTTTCACGCCCCGCCTGAAGAGCCCGGGATCATAGGAGGGAGGGAAAACATGAGCTGGAAGGGCATTCCATGCCTTAATGGCACGGGGCAGAAATGAGGAGCTAAACCTCTTAGTCCGAGCCACCAGCGCCTGCATTGTGTGTGGATGGCAGCGCTGTCCAGCACGTGTCGTTCGGGAGTGGAAAGGGGAGGGAGGGACTAGCTGGAATAGCTCTTCAGAGCACTCCCCATTATAGAGACGGTAGAGAACACTTAGACCGGCAATGTCTCTACGTAGCTGGAGAGGCTCTAAGCTTTCGGACACCTCTACATCACCGACAATACGGATAGCACGTCGCTGCAACCTATCGAGGGCGTCGAGCAAGTATTTTGCGGAGCCATCCCAGAGGTGACAGCAATATTCCACACATGGGCGAACTTGTGCCTTATAAAGAAGGCAGAGCTACACCGGTGTGAAAAATCGCCGCACTATATTCAGGCACTATCCCCAGTTTGCGGGAGGCTGTTCTGATGATGCTCTCGATGTAATTCTGTTGGTTCAGGTCGCGGCAAAAATCAATGCCAAGGATGCTAAGACTATCCTGTATTGGTAAGAAGGTGTTCTGAAAAGTAGGATGGGAAAGGAAAAGAGACACTTTGCTAGAAAATACACACACACTTCTTGGCATTGAACTCGACAAGATTGCGTGCACCGTATTCGGAAATGTGGTCCAAGACTCCGTCAAGCGTCAAGTGATATGTTCATTGTAGGTATATTGAAGTAATAATAGTGTTTTACATTAATTCAATTTCTAAACACGTTTATAAAACAATTATTTAGTTTATAAAAGCGTGCGTGTTTTAGTGAAGCCCGAACACAAATTGAGGTTTTTGTAATTTTAATTAAGTGAATACTTTCGTAAACCAATAAAACAAATTTCAGCGTTGCGGCCGGAGTTAATTAAAAATAATTGACGATTCAACATTGACTGGACCGCAAACAGCGCGGGCCATCTGTTTGTATCATGGTTACGGCGGCCGCAAAAATGTTTGCGTCTAAAACAAATTACCGTTTGAGGTATTCACCTCTAACTATTCAGTTTACCTATTTTAATTTTTATTAGCACATGCAGCTGAGATGACAAATTCATTGCAGTATTCATATCATTCGATAGATAATTGGCTGTGTTTCAGCTTTCTAATTTATCACTTGATATAGCATGACGTACAAATTCTGCTGTAAGTAGACATTTTAGAGTCATCATCAATATCATCAGGCCATATACGTCCCCACTATGGGGCACGGGCCTACCCTAAACTAGAGCGATAAGTGAATAGAATAGGTGATTAAAATCATACTCACGCGTAATAAGGCCCTTGCTTGCCTTGAAGCATGAGGGATAGAGCAGCCTTAGAGCTTCTTTTTCCAGGAAGGTCTTCTTGAAGGTCCTTACTTAGCATGTGGTCTGGAACAAAAGCGATATTAGCTAACTACCACGTATCACTACTTGGAAATTGGGTGGAAATCACAACAAAAAGCTTTATGTTTTTATTAACTAAAAACAACATGTCACTCCTTGGAAATTGGGTGAAGATTACTTGAAATTTAAGTTACGCATTACAAGGTAAATACCCTGAATTTTAAGTGATTTCCATTAAGATAAAAGGTACATTTTATAGTATTGATTAATCGTACCGATATAAGTTAGGTACAACTTACGTTGTAATAAGAATAATTGTAATTTTCATATCGTCACGGATGTATCGAACGTAGGTTTAACTACTGTTAAATAAGATTTCAATCAGGATTACAGAACAAGACAACTGTGGTTTTTCACAATTGCGCTAGCACGCAAGGTAGACACTGGGTATTAGAGGAATGTTATTGTAAATCCATTGATATTAGGATTTGATCACTATTCAATCCGCAGCTTGCAGCCGATAACCGTCGCCCCGGATATTAACACGCTGGAACACAGAACGTCTACACCTTAGGCAGGGCTGTCTCCAAGTGTGTTTAATATTTGATAATATTTTTTAAACTTTTATGCCAGCCTCACAAAGTTAAATAACTGTCATGTATTAAGTAGCACCAGTAATGTACGAGTTGTTGGTTTAGTCAGGTAAAATGGTTCAGAACAATCATTACGATCTTTTGTTTTTTTTTTATTATCTATTATAAGGAAATCTAATTATAATGTTTTTTTACATTAATAAATCGAAAAAACGATTGAAAATCAGCTGTTTTCAAATAAAATAACGAAATCCATTCTAAATCAAAAATCACTTTAGTTTAATTGTAGGTAAACTATAGATGTACTACCTATTGTTTATTTAAAAGTGATGTCACCCCAGACATCTCAGCAATCCACAAAGTAATGAATTTGATTACACGCAAAAAGACGTACAAAAAAAATAACAATTGCCTCAACTTTTAATAAATTCAAGCTTATCGACTAAGGCAGCCCTGTCGCACCGCTCCCATCGATTCCCCATACGTACTCTTGAAGGCGTTCCCGGTTCTCTTCCTGTACTCCTGCTCGAGCGCCGGTAGCAGGCCCGGATATAGCTGCAACGGTGTCCGGTAGAAATCTAGTTGACATACCAATGAAGTGTTATCAAGACAGAAGTGACAACCACGCGGTTATAGTTTGCGGTCCGCTTTGTTTGCGGCCGAACAAATAAATAGATAACTTTAAACCGTCACGGTTACTAACATTATAAAAATCAACGTATCCGGGACATTTACCATGTTTTTTTTATTTGAGTGAGCTCCTGATATTTATCTGAGTTGACCTGTGATCATTTCAAAAAATATGAAACATATTCCGGACATATTCAATTTTCTCATATGTGTAAAGGTCGTCATTCTGTACTCCTGCCCTAGCGCTAGCAGCAGGCCCCGATAATGGTGCAACGGGGCTTAGTAGAAATTTAGATGACCTAACATTCACGTGTTATCAAGACAGAAGTGACAGTACTAGTACGAGAAGCCACAACGCGGTCATAGGTTGCGCTTTGTTTGCGGCCAAGGACAAAGTATATGTGTACTGATGATATAATAAAATAAAAATTAAACATCGCAAATAGTTTAGTGTAACACACAAATGTCCCAGAAATGTCCCAGATATCCCAGATAGGTATTCTTTGCAGTGTCGCTTCTGTACTAAGTAAAATATACTTCAATGTAATTGACAATCCTGGGTAAACAATCAAGACAAATAGTCGCTTAGTTAACGCAAGTATTAGTTAGGAAGCCGGGATTTTGTAGGTAACGATAACTTATAGCAGTTTCACAAATCGGAAGGCATTGTTGACTCTTCAATACGTAATTATCTAATGAATTGATTGTATGTGAAATTTAAACACTCAAAGATACTGATTTAAATATTGATGGGCCAAGCCATTATGAAATCGAGCTTTTGAATTATATAAGATAGAAGTAAAAAATCTTAATTAATTTCCGTGACTGGGAGAACATAAAAGTAAAAAGCTCTCTTCAAGCTTGCAACTGTGCGATTACTGTGAGTTTGAAGAATAAGCACGTGCAAATACCTATATACTTAGTAGATACCTAAACATTTCAGTTTTGTTGGATTAATGGTTAACAACAGTGACCGATAATGTCAATAAATTGCGACTGTACAACGTGAAATTTTGTGGTGGTTTTTCCCTAGCAGAAAGATTTAGTAGTACTATATTTTTTTTTTATTTTTCATTAAAATGTAAATTTAACTCGGAAGCGTGAGAAGTTATAGTTTTTTAAGTAATGTGACGCAATCAGGTATTGCTTGTCGCATGAAATTGATGATTATAGTTGGAGAAGCTCTACGCCTTATGTAATAAAGCGGTTCGAGCGTGTTTTCGAGTTTCGTTTACACCTTTCGTAAAACTATTTTTTATTGATTTGAATAAAAAGCTGCACAGATCTGTTTTACTACTAAGATAGAGTAAGTTTACTGCGGAAAAACAACCACTAAATTCTCGACCACTAAAACGACTTATTTAGGTGGCGTGTTTAGTTAAAGACCAAGAAAAACCTGCATGGGATGTTTCACGGATCACTGAAACTTTTAAACCCCAACCTGTTGCGGTGAACCTCTTATATCTAAACTGCTTTAAAAGTCACATTCTTCCTCTTTATGGCCATCTATAAAACGGATGTCGTAAAATCAGAAAGTAAAACGTTACCTCATTCTGATGCACATGCTGTCGCTAAGGCAACGGTAAAACATGGAATTTCAATTGTGGAAAAGAGTAGGCCCAAAATTTTTGTGTCGATGGCTCTGTGGTATTAAAACTTACAATCTTTAATCTGACTGAAGGATAATCGATTACTTTATCGTTTTTGTGCTTGAAGGTACAAAGTAATAAATCGCCATGCGTGCCAATCAAAAACTAATTACGGCTCTAGGACTCTATAAGTAATGTGGTGTATAAGTTTGAGACCATTAAGCTTAACACCTTGAACTTTTATTAGAAGAAGTTAATATTTTTTTTTTTGGTTACACGGATTTTTAAAGAAATTGACAGCCAGCTGTTTATCTAAAAAAAAAGCAATATTAAAAAACAAGGATACATACAGAGCATTCTTTCGCCAGGTAATGAGTCATCCAGCATGGCCTCATCGGACCTTGCCCGCAGGTAATCTGTAGAGAATTATAGTTTATTTACATTAAAAAATAAATCGGCATAAAAAGTCAGTTATACTTTTGGCATTATCAGGAGTCAATAATCACAATTCTTTATCCCGATTATATCATCTGATCATAAGTAGAAGGAATGAGGGTTAATGCGTATGAGAAATTCACTGGATGGCAATATTGACATGTCTGTCATTGTTGTCACGTTAAAAATAACCAATCATGCTGCAGTTGGACCTCACGACTACGTATTGCCATCTTCTGAATTTCTCATACACGTTTCATAACCCTTATTGGTATAAATAGGTTGTAAAGGTACATTTTTAACATCTAAACAAATGATGTTCATTTGAACACTTGCCAAATTTATTTACATACTAAAATACCAAATGTGAATTTGCTTGTGCTTTATTGGTTCCAATAATTTCGCTATTGAATGAGAGGGATGTCATAATAATGTTTTCCTACGGACTAGATTTTGGGAAATGTTAATTTAATTTTCATCAATTGCAGGAATAGTTTAGTTTTCGTTTTGATTATTTAGGAGGATTCTTAGAATTACAGTGATACTTTTTTCATTTGTAATTTATATTAATTTTGATTTGAGGAAATATTAGTTTATACGTAATTTGGATGTCGCTCTCTGGTAGTTATTTCGCTAATAAATAGGTTGGCTTTTGATCATTGTATAAGTATTATTCTATCTTTTATAATAACATTATTTATTACATACATAATACAGCCTCTACTATTTAAGGCTATCGAGACATTAATTTAATAATCGAGGGTCATAGACCACAAACAAATTAAATATTTTGAAATTAGTGAAGACGTCCTTTATTAAGGTGTTTAAGCGATTTAATTTGCCATTTTATTTATTTAACTTACTACAATTTTATTATACCTATGCTTCATAATAAGGTGAGCAGGTACCCAAAAATATAATTTTTAATTGTTCAGGAACGCGTTATATAAATTAACATTGCTTACATATAAGTGACAGTCAAGTGATAAACGTCCAGCCTGCCAAGAATGTTACCCTTTTCGAACGTTTACGTACATTTACATACATTCTTATTGTTTACCTATTTACGAGTGGTGTTTCATATTTGAAACCTGCATCGCGGTATCAACATTTTTTCGAGTGCGATATATACCCCCGGGCTAGGCCGCTCACATTAGGTTAGGGGTGAGAGCCATCCGCTCCCCCGCAAGCCCGGTGATGATGACAAGGCTACTCAAAGCCATCATCGTTAGTCAGTTTGGAAAAAAAAAGCTCACATTAGGCACACTTTGTAAATTGCTGAGACCTCATTTAAGTTGAACTTGGCATCATTGCTTTATTTTATTTGTCACTTTGCTGGGTTTTAACATAGATATTTCAACTGTTTCAATACCATATCAAACTACTTCCTAAAAACAACAAGGAACCCGTTGTTTCGTAACTTCTTAAGACCTTGTTACGTCGGCATAATTAGAGTGTTATGTATTTATCTTTTCACCCTGCTCATTACCCTGAAACGGGGGAAGAGAATTAAAAAATCATTAGTGTTTTGTTTGAATTTCGCCGTCGCGGCCATTGAAGCCTGTCTTTGAAAATATAAAGCGGATTTTTCACCCCTGGAACGGAGAAATTTCTTGTTCGGTATTTACTAATTAAAATCGGCCATTGCCGCGGGGGAGATTGCATCGACTCCGTTTGTTTAGAAAGCTTGTTTAAAAAGTTGTAGCGTGAAGTCGGATTAGTTAAGCTTATTTTTTTCGGGAAATATAAGAGCGTTTATTCTGTATGCTGCTCTACACAATGTTTTGAAGTTTTAATACCAACATGGAACATAACATTTTTGATTTATAATGCAGATAAAAACATAAGTATGTATGTAGGTCACAATGCTCTCTTAATCACTAGGTATAATAGTATACAACATCTTTTTCTGTCCGTATATCCCTATGTATGTTAAAAGCTTTAAACCTACACAACGGATTTTGATACGGTTTTCTGAATAGATAGAGGGATTTAAAAGGAAGGTTTTTATGTAAAATTCATACGAAGCGAAGCGAGGCCGGGTTACTCACTGGTTAGAAAATATATTATAGTAATAAAGTAAATCTATTTTTCCATTTTCATAATTTTAGCCACAAAGATAGGACAATCCCACTCGTATTAATATTACGCAGTAATAAGTGTAAATTATAATATGAAGTAAGGAAAGTTTGCTCCTAAACAATATTCATAAAACGTTCCCGTAGATCCGAAACTGGAACGCTTTTATGGCGTAACTCTCTTATGGTGTTACAAATTAAAATAGGACATTCCGAATGCAGAGACCAGAGCCAACTCGCTGAAACCTATTGGTTAAGTTTGTATAGTTCCCCTCTATGGTAGATGTTAAGTAAAATAAAACTTGTTTGAATAATTTAGAACTCATTTTCCTAATCTATACAACCAACTAAAATTTAAGAGTCTGTTTGTAATATCAAAATAACGAGCTTTTACAGCAGCACCTAATTTTTTTTTTGGGCAGCGCCAACAGCTTCCTGGGTATGATCGCCAGTAGATATGACTGCGAGTATATAAATCGGTGCTGTGCTACCTCTGGTGGTGTGGTGCAGGGCAGATTCCCTCTACCATGAGTTTTCTGTATGGTATTTTATTTTATTCTGTGTATTACTAACATAGTTCTATAAGACACATTGTAACTAACCCTATTGATCTCTGTTATCTGATAATAAAGAAATTAAATTAAAATTTACTAAATGGGTAGGAATCTATATTGAATACCAATAACAAAACACAAAATATTAGTCTTTATGGGTATACACGCGTTATTAGGAGTAGCTATGTAATTTGCTACTCCTAATAACGCGCGTAGACCCATAAAGACTAATATTTAACAAAAACACCTTTGGAAAGAAAATGGATGTCTGTTCCTGCTAATCTCCGAAACGGTTGGACTAATTTTGACGGGCCTGTCATTTATAGATAGCTATTTCACAAAGTACAATTATAGACTATTGATATTAAATTTATTAGTTATTGCCAAACCCATTTCCACGCAAACGAAATCGTGGGCGACAACTAGTGGATTATTAAGATAATACGGTATTATTAGTACGTAATCAATAAAATGTACTCTCTATTTGAAACTCAAACTCAACTTCTTGATCTTAAAAAGCAACAGATTAATAACCAGAACAAAGAAAACTAATTGAGTAATTTTCACGTACCTTTATAAAAGTTGACGTCTTTCCCCAAGTCCGAACAACGGACAGACGTAACAGCCAACACTGCCAGGACAAAGACCATAGCTTCTTTCATCGCGATTCTATTCCCACACATTCTTATTCAGGTAATCTATTAACTAACAAGACATCTTCTGTTCCCCAGGTCGTAGGCAACTGACGGTAGCAGGAGACATTCGTCTTTTATAATTCTCTACGGCCACCTGAATGATTGTTGGTTGCGATGCTACGGTGGACACAGTTCGATTCTGGTCAAGTTATATCGTATTGACATTTTATTTACAAAACGATATATCGAATAATAGATCACGATACTCGATTATAGTCTCCTAGTTAATGATATTCAAACATTGATGATCAAAAGTTTTTCCTTCCTTTTTGAAGATGGTTAATAACCATTTAAAGCGTAAGTAAAATTAACAAGTGCACTGTATACATTGTGCAGTTAATGCTTACTATAAAAAGATAGTTTCGCGTCTATAATTTCAACTAACATAGAGTCTGTTATGTTATAAAGCGAATTAAGGTACAATGATTCTCTACTCTCTTCTATGGAGCGCGTGTTAATAACGACCAGAAAAAAAGCTAAGCAGAACATTCCCAGTGCAAATCGGCGGGTACCATTCGAGGCGAGTGCGCCGCGTCGCGTTATTTTTTATCGCCACTGCGGGAGAGCCATTAAATAAAATAAAAAAGTTAATACGCGGTGAAGCTACCTCATGCAAAGAGGTAGATGAGTATAAAACTGCCGGTGATATGCCGTAAAGGGCTCATCCCACGCGGCTGCAGCCGACGGCGCGACGGGGCGTCCGCGAAACTTACTCAAGCTATTCAGAAAATCCTCACGGATTTTTATAGAAATGGGAGATGCTCGTACCCCTTTTTGTGTATTGTGACGGTTCTGTTGCGCGGATACTTACCGTCCGCGGCCTTTTCTTGAGCTCGGAGGTATGCAAGTAGGTGATTCAGTGTGAATTTGTTTATGTTAATAAATAAATATGAATAATAAGGAGTCCGACCGATTTCGGCCATGGGTTCCGATCTCAATTGAGATCAGCCAAGTAGGACATATTATAGTGAACAGGTGTGCGCGCAAACAAAGGTGCACCCTCCATTCCCTTACTCTCATAGTTCGGTGAGACGGTAATTCGATATGACCGATTTGAGATCGGGTGCAGGATCACCGGCTTAACGTGCTTTCCGAGGCACGGGCGTGCAACCGCCAACTCTGAGCTGAGTAATTTCTTTACAGAAAATCTCACACAAAATTTGCCCGACCCCGGACTCGAACCGGGTACCTCTCCGGTTCTAACGCAGCGCTTGCTACCAATAGAGTAACGAGGCAGTAAATAGTCTGAAATATGACTAGATACGAGTATTGCACTACATAAACAAGCTTATTTACCTATAGGATTTAACCTTTAATAAGATATAGGACAATTATTATATTGTTCCCACCAGATTTTAAACCTGATCTAGTTGTAATACCGGCGAACACTAATGAAAAAAATCTATATGCTGTATTTGATTAAGGGTTAAACAGCGCAATTTGGACATCCAGCCAGTTTATCAAAGTAAATGTATAGCACTTGTAATCTTTCCAGTACCAAGTTAAATTAAAATCTATCTATATCTATCTATACTATAATAAAACTGTAGAGGGAAAATTCTTGGACATACTTTCAATGAAAACGCTAAAAACCGAGGAGGAGGTGGGTGCGACAGAACAGTTCGTTTGTCTGATCGATGCAATTTCTATTTTTTAGGTTTGTTTGATATTTTTAAATATAAATTTCATATTATTTGTATTTTTTTTTATAAAGAGGCTAACAAGATGACCTCACTCCACCTGATGGTAAGCGGTAGTGAGATCCAAATATGAGGTCGACAGGCACAATAGACCATATTGAGCCTGTCGCACTCACCCTGAAAGCCGTGAAAAAGGAGACCACTGCTGCGGCAACAACGAGACAAGGCGTGGAGTCTCGCATTGGTATTGAGCTGTGCGGGTCGGAGTTGGCCAGTCCGCCGGACGGAAGGGCCCCCGTGTCTACGGGTCTCCCAGGCCGGCGGGATGACCCTCTCCGCCCGCACAATACCGCCGCTAAGACTCCACTGGTCCGGATACAGTTGTGTAAAACCCGCCAAGTGACTCTGACCTCTCTCGGTCAGGTCGCGTTCAGGATCAGCACTGTACGAACCGGAGCCAGGGGGACCATTGGTTTGCCGCACCAATGGTCCCCCTGGCTCGGGTTCGTACAGTGCTGATCCGGGAACGCGACCTGACCGAGAGAGGTCAGAGTCACTTGGCGGGTTTTACACAACTGTATGGTGGTAACAGCAACCGGTCGACAAAATGTCTCCCACCTGACATTAGGTGTTTGTTTTATTTATTACCTAAATTACAATTTGTATCGATTTTGTTTATTTCCTGGATATTCATTCAATTATTTCGTTTAGTATCGGTGGAGATCGGTAATAGAATAGAACAGAAAACTTTTATTGACCACATAACATAGACAAATAGGTATACCACAAATTATGTCAATACAAAACACAAAACATAAGCAAAAACACAAATAAATGACCGACAAAAGAAGAACAAAGAGTTTACACGAACAGATAAGGACAGGATGTGGTCAACGAGGTACAGGCCTCAGCATGTGCTACATCAGCCTGAGGGCATCTGCAGCGCTGGTATTCTGGCCGTACCCCGTGTGACATAATATATCGGTAATGTACCTATTACATTTGTATCTAAGAATTTTCTAAATTTAAAGAGCTTTCGAAAATTGCTTATAAATCATAATGCTGCTAAAATAACAATTCCGCGCAGACGAAGCTGCGGGCACAGCAGGTACCATAATAAAACACGTGCCTTCACACTCCGACAAGATGGCGAAAACTTCAATTAACCGCCAAATTGGATCCGTCCCGAAAATTCAGGTTTGACGTGTAAACAGCCAAATGAAACCGAAAGGTCTGCACTAATAGACGCCTCCATAAATATCTGCCGTGACGTCACTCCACAGACCTATTCATATTCTATGAGCTGTGGAATTATTTTCTTTTTAGAAGGGATAATAGAAAAATGATGATAGAAATCCGAGATGGCTTTGTAATAGGTGCCGGGGCACAGCCGTGCCAGTTTAATTAAATAAACAAACGAACGTCGTGTTGAATAGAAAAATCGATTTTAGAATAATTTTGTAAGGTCTTTTTTTGTTTTATTTAATAAGCTTCAAGCTGAGCATGGCACACGACAAGTTGCGTAATCGTATCTTTATCGTTGCGACGAACGAAAGCAAAACGTGCTCATAAAGTCTTCTTGACGGGAAGCTTTGAAAGCCCTATAATGAAGAATACCTGGAAAAGGTAACCATGTAGTTCACTTACTTACTTACTATGAAAATTGACCCAACACTAAATCCAAGTTGAAAAGTATAATCCAATAAGCAACCGCACGCAACCAAAACTTCGGAACACATTGTGACCCAAGCAAAAACGGAAAAGTAGTTCTTTAACTTTTTGCCCCTTTTAGAGCTCCGTACTCATAGGATAAAAACGAAACCTTATTATCACTAAGACTTCGCTCTCTATATTTACTAATACATATAACTAAACGGTACGTATTTTCACAATGTTATTTCTTTGCCTTTTTAACAACGAGTACTAGAAACCAAAAAAATATTTTGGCATGGGAGCCCGATATCAAAAAGGCAATCAAAAAGGTAGACAGTTAAATTCTAAGGTTGTGTTGTCAAGAAACTACAACATAAAAACGTAATCTTTGGTACGGAATTCTTCGTGATCACGTCCCGCTTACACATG
Source organism: Maruca vitrata (assembly GCA_039566165.1). Lineage (NCBI taxonomy): Eukaryota > Metazoa > Arthropoda > Insecta > Lepidoptera > Crambidae > Maruca > Maruca vitrata. The sequence continues at coordinate 4,307,821 of CM076923.1, read as the reverse complement.
ACCCTTTCATATAGTTGGTTAGCCTCCTGCATTGCAATAATAGAAGAAAGGCTGACCACTAATAATATAAAGGCACCTACGGGTTATTAGACCGCGGACACCCCCATATATCTACGGTGTGTGACGTCACGCTATGGTCAGCCCCATTAATATTCAATGAGCCGTGGACTTGTTTCCTTCCTTATTTGAGGAAGATTGGTAGGTAAAGAGGGTCATTTTAGCTAACTATTGCTGTATTTCTTACTTGAAAGCTAATTGACAGGTGTTTGAGAAATAATGATTCGTTTGAGATATCTCCAATACTAAAGGCTGTTTAAAACTAGTTAGATCAGTGATCATTTTAAGGAAAATCATGATGTTTTTTCACTGTAACTCAACTACGGTATTGTTTTGATAGCACCAAACCTAAACCTAATTGAACGAAAACAACGCACACAAATATAAATTTACCAAATCACGCTGTTTCTGTATTATAAAACCGAGCCAACAATGAATGGTTTCCCTAATGGCATTGTTATCTGTACATAGAAAATAAAAAGTCTCCTCCGGCCATAAAATGTTCATACGTATGACATTATATTTGCAAAAATTCGTTACCAAAATATATTCCGAGATAATAAAATTTACCGGGCGCACCTACGTATTGACGTAGAGGCATATTTTATGGGACAATAAAATTTCACTCTCCCTGTTTTATTTCCGTGTACAATATGAAAATTTGATTGCACAAAATATTGAATCGGATGATTTGACTCGCGGCAGAGTTACATTTCGTGTGCTCTTTTTGTCACCCATAATTCGGTTAAGTTTTTTTTTACTGTTGTTTTACTATCTTTCGTATTTTACGAGTGCATTCTTGCTTCTGATTGAGATTTTATGAAGCGATGAAATCAATCACATGACTCCGTAATTTATCTTAAGTATACAGGTTTCACGTCCCTCAGCATTGGGGACGTATATGTACTAATAATGATGATGATGGTACAGGTTTTAGCATCCGTTATATTTGCCTTTACCTTGTAACGGATAAAGATTTTTTGAAAATGGAGATCCATTAAAAATCGCCATTTAAATTGTTAGCTGTGTTCACGTGTTGATTTCAAAAACCCATAACTTACAACAGACGTGTGAACAACAGATGAAGATGATGAAGGATTACGCGTGCCAAATATATTTCCTGTTCACGTCGTGGGAAGAAGCTGCCTCGTAAATCCGGCTGCATCCTCCGGACACTTACCGCCAACACATCTGCTCTCTAACTTTTAACGACCGGCTGAGTAATTTTTGCGAGCCCTTCACAAACTTTTATATATTCATGAACCGTAATACATCAAAGTTACAGCCTTAATGAAGATAACAATGCGCGTTACTTACAGTGTTCTTGAACGTTCGTAACCATGGAAAGTAAATTTTGAACACTAACATTTCCAACGCTTTGTTTCAGATTGGATATATTTTTAAGTACAGCAATATCTTCTCTCCTTCGCTTATACATAGATTAGTTTATCTTTTATTATTCAAAGCAGCGTCATAAAAATAAATCAAAATGTTACGCATTTTATCTCTACGTCTAGACCAAACTTAAATAACGAATACATTTTGTTGATCGTAAATCCAACGTTGTTATCAGTGAACGCTGTTATCTAGATTTCTAATAAAAATTACACGCAGTAAATGCAATAAAATGCTCAATTATATGAATATTACTTGTAACAAATGATAAATATACTTGTCAGTGAATCGATAGTTAGAATACATTCCTTCGATAGAGAGCAGATAACAAATTCAAATTTTAAAAAAACCGTTTATATTGACAGAACTTACAATTAAATTTTAATTTAGGAAGTCACTAAAGTAGCCGCAAGTACGAAGTGTTACGAATATTTTGCATGAAAAGAGAGCATCATCTAAGTATGGGACTATTTCACGACAAAGCGACTAGTGCCAAATGCGGCATTACATCCATTAAATAAATTGGAAGATTCAGACATTATATTTATCGCAGCCGCCGGATCTAAGCCAATTTATATGTGCCAACGACAAAATACTCAACAAATAAGAGTTTTCTTATCGGGAATTTATCGGCTGTGAAAACGCCTTTAAACTTCAGAATGGTCTGCTTTATATTTTTGATACAGAATATTGAGTCGATAAATTTCTTTTTCCTATTTGTTTCTGTTTTTGGTTAGTAATTGGTCTACTACTTTTGTACCCGTCTTATTAAAACTTTTTTTATGAGTTTTTAGAAACGATAGTATTATTATCGTCAAAATCAGCTTCATCAGCCCATTTGTAGAATATATTACGTATTAATTAAGGTCAGGACTCTCGACGAACTAAATAAAAGTAAGACCCAAAAAAAATTGCTAACTCCACGTTCATCAGATCAATCACTGTAAGACGCGTCTGAAAAGAACGGCTGCAACAAAAATATTTCTTAAAAAAGTATTAATATACCAAATAGCCGGTCGTAGCAAAACACGATACCCCCATATCCCAAATTGAAAAAGGAGCAAAATATCGCTCCCAAAATCAAGGGTAACATGATCTCCGTTTATAATAGGTATTGAGCGCTCATCAATTTTTCCTTCCTTTATATTTTATCTCACATGAGATGGGTGCTTTCAGAACGTTTAGTGCAAATTGAGTTGGATCGAATGTTGTCGAATCACTTTGTGTACAATATGACCTTTAAATAATACGATATAGAGGAAAATGAGAGCTTTTATGAGGTGTTTATTGAACAACAGTGTAACTTTGATAAGTTTTGACAAATTCGTAGAATACTATTTAAACTAATGTTTATTTATTGCTTTGTTACTATTCATTGGCATATTTGATTTTCACACCCTGATAATACTTTTTGTTGCTATTATATTAATTTTATATGTTAGTTACACTAGGGACAAAATAACCATCGTGTATTCAATACACCGTATGTAATTATTATTATTGGTAATCAATTTTACGTCCTAATTAACACAAATGTGGCTTTATTTGTAAGTTTTGTGGTAACCATTGGTATTGACAGAAATCACTTATGTTTATTATTGTCTGCGAACATTAATGGACGTTTAAGGAACACAAACGTATGTTGTACAATGTTAAATTGGATAAGAAAAAAAAGTGTTCTCAACATTCATCACATTGATCACATGACGCAATATAAGCTTGGCAATATAAGCGGGCATGTAAAGATAATAAATAAGAGTAAAAAAAATGTTGTGGCACTAACAACGATTATTAAAATTGTTACTATGTTATCAAATATTATTGTTAATAAGTACATGTATCACCATCTTTACACTATTGAGGTGCAACTTATGTCTATGATTCTTTTGTCTATGTAACGACTCTATGAATAAAGTCAGTCTATTTGAAACCGCTAAAAACGACTTTCAATAGGTTATGGGCTACTCAGATTTTGCAGAGTAAATTAAAGTTATTGCGTTATTCGAAGTGTTATTGTTAGTTAGTTTTACGCGTGTGACATCAAATAATCACGATGACCTCAAGTTTTTCTTTCGAGCGTGCCAAAACTCAAGGGTCGAGAAAACTATGATGACTGGGCGTTCGCCGTTCAAAATTTGCTAGTACTTGAGGATACGGACAAGTACCTCAAGCAAGAAGCAGCGGCGACAGATGCAGCACAGACATTAGCAGATGCCAGAGCTCGCGCAAAATTGATCCTGACTATTGACGCATCATTGTTCGTGCACATTAAGGAGACGAAGACAACAAGGCAGTTATGGACAAAATTGAAATCTCTATTTGATGATTCGGGTTTTTCGAGAAGAATCACCTTGTTACGCCATTTAATCAACATCAGACTAGAGAAATGTGAAAACATGACCAGTTACGTTACGCAAATTGTTGAAACTTCGCAACGATTGAATGGTACTGGATTCATGATTAACGATGATTGGGTTGGGTCATTGCTACTAGCCGGTTTACCAGATAAGTTTATGCCAATGATCATGGCAATCGAGCATTCCGGGATACAAATCACGGCAGATTCCATAAAAACAAAATTGTTAGATATGGAAAATGGCGACTCAGTTGAAGTGAACGGAAATGACAACTCGGCTTTTATTGCGCGAGGTTGGCAGAAGAAGAAACTTGGTAAAGTTGGCAGCAATAGTAAACATGGCGGACCGACTCCGAATGTCTATGCCCCGAATACGTCAATGTCAAACTCAAATGACAGAAATACCAAAACAATAACATGCTATAAATGCAAACAGACCGGACATTACATGTCTCAATGTTCATTTAGAAACGAAAGAACAGAGAAGAAAAAGCAAACAAATGCATTCAGTGTTGTTTTTCTTAGCGGTAACTTTAGCAAGTGCGACTGGTATATTGATTCAGGAGCCAGCACACACATGACTGCAAATGAAAGTTGGTTGACAAATAGAATGGATTCGTCAAGTTTACCAGAAATCACAGTAGCAAACAATACAACAGTGCCTGTTTTATGTGCCGGCGACGTAGAAGTCACGACAAGTTTAGGTTACGAGATCACAGTCAAGAATGTATTGTGCGTACCGACACTTGCGACTAACTTGATATCAGTTAGCGAATTGATAAAAAATGGAAATAGTGTCGTATTTGAACCTGGTCGATGCCTTATAAGAAACAGATTAGGCAATCTAGTTGCTGAGGCGGAACTTGTCAATAATGTATACAAGGTAGTCTTACAAAACGAGACCTGTTTGATATCATCATCAACAGCAGATGGACAAACATGGCATAGACGACTAGGGCACTTGAATAGCACAGACATGAACAAAATGAAGCTTGCCGAGAAGCCATATATTTACAGAAATTAGAATTAGAGATAATTGGTTCTTGTAATAAAGTTGTTATATACAATGACAGTCAAAGTCAAAGTGCATTGAAGTTAGCAAATAGTGATCATTCACATAAACGGTCCAAGCACATAGATGTTAGGTACCATTTCATTAGAGAAGTTTTAAGAAATGAAATAATTGAAACTAAGTATTTGTCAACAGCTAACATGCCCGCTGACTTGCTAACTAAAGGTCTGCCAGGTCTTAAACATTATAAGTTCATGAAAGATCTTGGAATTGTTAATTTAGAATAAGTATGGCAGAACTGTATACTTTGTTATTGTATGCTTAATTTAAAAGACATTTTTTTTTTAAATGTGTTGTACCTCTCCACTGTAGTTCTTGTGTAAATTTTTTTTATTTGATAAAGTGGGGGTGTTACAATGTTATCAAATATTATTGTTAATAAGTACATGTATCACCATCTTTACACTATTGAGGTGCAACTTATGTCTATGATTCTTTTGTCTATGTAACGACTCTATGAATAAAGTCAGTCTATTTGAAACCGCTAAAAACGACTTTCAATAATAATCTTTTTGATTAACTCACAGACGGCCGAATACTGATGAAAAAAAAAACAAAAATTGACAATTCTTGCGGAGAATTCACAATTGTATTGTAGTTTTGAATTTGATGCCTACATCATTGTCAAACTAGCACTCAAATAACATCTTACCTATATCTCTTCAGTCAGCCGTTTTTGTATCAATTAATTTATAATAAATTGATAATTACTTATGTATGTACAAAATTGTACATTGTACATTATGCATGTACATTTTTTAATTTGATTAAGCGGCGTATTTCAAATTATATTCAAACTAAATACATCACCATAACTTACTAAACTAGGTTGGGGTATATAACCAAATAACTTTGGAATACTAATCGTCGGATGGTGAGTAACTTTAAAATAGCTGAGTTCCCTTCGGGCGGTCAGAAGCAGGTACGATTTCGAAGTTAGTCCTGGTAGAAGTTTCCTGAATGAATATTATCTAGTACACTATATAGAATTAACAATTCAATTCTTCTGACTAGTACCTACCTATTGATTGCGCCATTCACTATTATAATAAAACTACTCTTAAGAAACTAAAATGTCCCTATATGATGCAATCTAGACCAAAAAAAAATGTAAACAAAGTAAACGAAACGTCGGTTTTAAGTAATATGTTTAAATGGACGTCGCTCAAAAATGTTTAGGGTTTCGAAACATAAAAGGACAAAACAGAACTCTATATAGCTGATATTACTTTTATGCCGACCACCCGTGTATCTATTTCTCAGCATTCACGATTATTCACTTATATAATATCACATACATGTGTCAGTGGTCCCTTGAAGCTGTTAAAATGGAAGCTTCTATGGAAACGCTATCCCGTTCACTCATTAAATCGATATCACAAGGGAATGAAAATATTCGCAGTACTTTCCCATATTCCGAAAACTATTATCATGAAATTCGAGATCTTCCAACGAACGTAAAGGAAAACATCCGAAAACTTAAAAGAGTTTAGTTACATTTATGACAAAATAAAATACAAGTCGTCGTTGTACATATAATAATGATGTTTGATAAACATGTATCCTTACAAGTTTCCCGGATAAACTTGTCCCCAGCTTTCTGTACCTTAGGCCGACTCGCACTTGGCAGCTTTTTTCAGACCGTTGACAAGTTATTACCGAAGAATTAGACTGATCACTGATCCATGTTTATTACAATTTGGTTGCTAAAATGATGGAAAGAGAGGTAGGAAGAGAATTACACATTGATCCGATTTCGAAGTAAGTTGTTGAAATTTTTTTGTTATGAATATCAAAAACACCAGTGGTGTACACAATTTTATTATACTTCAATAAACGACACACCCAGGCAAAGAAAAAACACTGATGATCATCACACACATTTTGTATTTTTTGTACAACATAGAAATCGATGTTACCATTCTTGACGTGAGAGACAGAAGGACTATCCGATGTGATATCGAGCCAGTAACAGGTTTAATTTATTTATAGGATATGTATAGGACAGTAAGAGAAAATTACATTAGAAAATACTAAAAAATTAACATAAATAAACGTAAAAATCTTTTGAAGGCAGCCACATCATGCTCTGAAAAGTTGTACGGATGGATAATGTAGGTAAACATTTACATTATCCGTCTGTACTAATGTTCACTCAGAACCCTTAGTACCCGAATCCGACTAGCACTTGTACAGATTTTTTTCCTCCACCGCAACCAGTCGGAAGAAAACTTCACATCGACCCTCCACACCGGTTGTTCAGCGTCAAGTTATTACCGAACAAGAATGAGTTTTAATTTTAACTTTTCGCCGATTCCCGTCTAAGAGTTCTTGTTTAACAAGATCCTGTGCTCTTTTGTAGTCTGTTCAGTAGGGTTGCCAACCGTTCCAGAGAGGCCTCGCCGATATATACTTGGTATCTAAATAGGTATGGAGGATTTCGGGGATGAGAGTGAAGCCTATAGGCTATATATAACATAATGCATTGACAATTACGAGCGGAGTATCAATAATAAAACTTTCAGAGCAGATATTTCATTCATTTCAGAACTAACAGTTTCACAGCACTGTTTCCGTTCAAAAATATCTTCTCTTTAATATGATGTCCTGAGTATTTAAATACAATATTGTCCCATTGCAGGAAATGTTGTATAAAATCACGCCCACGTCCCTACGCTGCGTTGGCTTCAATGAAAGCGTTCCACCGCTTTAGCGGTTAAAAGCTCTTACTCTAACATTTGAACATATAACACACATATATCTTAATATTTTATATTAAAGTTTTAATGGTTTTAACTGGCAACCCTATATGGATCTTCAGCCTGTTCCAGCAGCGGCCAATTTCAACTTGTTTAATTTGAAAAGAATCGCCCCTTGTTGCAAATCAGCTGAAGAGGATAGTTGAGAAACGTTGATATTATAGAAGAGATGATTCGCTATTCCAGAAACTAGGCTAATTGGACCAAGAATAGGTACTTATAAAACGCAAATTGAAAAAGTCATACATGATAGGAGATCAGCAAACTGCAAAGCACACAGTAGAGAAGTGTGTAATAGAGAGTGTATACAAGTGCACTCTCTGTTACCTCACTCTCACAGTTCAATGAGATGGCAATCTAACATGACCAATCAGAGACCAGGCCATGACAAAACACTTTCACACTCATGATAGAGAATTTGGACTCCAGGCCGAGCGCCTTTCTATCCACACAACTTTAGGTCTCCCAGGTCGCGTACCCAAAACTACTGGGTCTTTACACGGCGCTTGCCACCAATAGACAAAAAAGAGAGTGCATTAAATACGAATATTCATAGCATTGATACACTGTTCCGTATTTTCATACGAGAACATTTAACGTGTAAAATACAGTTGCAAAATCGGATTCTGGCGGAAAGCCACATCCTTTACTTTATGTTAATGGCGATCGAAATTTTTGATGAGACAACGTCCGATCGCCGGCTTAATTCGAGTTCGGGAATAAAAGGCTACATGATGCACAATTTGCTACAAATTGCGAAAATTATTGACACGGGATTATCTGCCGGTGGGAGCGGCGAGCCAGAGATGACAATCGAATTCAATCTCTGTTTTCGTAAACTCTTCATACTTTGCATGCTTGACCGTGACGTAACTTGCTAAATAATTAGCATCACTTTAGGCAAATCTCAATATTTTGCTTGTAATTTTTTATCAAATTATTAAACATTGAAATTACCTACTATGAATAAGAACTCAGAAAATAATGACAGTTACCTAAACGACAACTTACACACATCTACCTAAAAACAAAGTTTCCTTGCTTAAATATAAGGGCTTTTCTAAACTTTATTCGATCTTATAGAAAAGCCCCTATATTTAAGCAAGGAAAGTAAATTACTTTAAAAAACAAAACAGCATAGAGCCTTCTAGTTTTAAAGCCTTGCTTTTGGCGCCGTCTTTCGTACGGACATCATATAATAACGCAGAGCATTGATTGGCCATCCTATCTGGCAGTGTTCCCAAACTGAAATACAGGGTGGCGTTAACCGACCAACCCTTGTAACATGTAAATAATTGCGACGACGAGCGACAATTTCCCGACACTTTTAAAGTATTTTGGGTGGATACCAGGAGCTGAAAATACCTATAATAGAGAATGTTACTATATATAAATTTCAAAATAGACCTTTGTTAGAATCTTATTCTTCTTTCTTATAAATAAAAATGAATTGCTGTTCGTTAGTCTGACTAAAACTCGAGAACGCCTGAACCGATTTAGCTAATTTTGGTTTTGAAATGTTCCTTGTAGTGTAGGTAATAAAAGCTTGTAAATAATCAGTATTGGCGGTATGAAATTCGCCGGGACCACTAGTATTGAATAAAACTACATAATTTATGTACTGCATGATGAAATAATATTACGTCTTATTTTAAAATCAATGTTGTATGGACAGAGCCAGAGACCTGAAGTTTAAAAATGTAACTTGGTGTTGATTTGATGACAAAATTAATAACACAAATCGATTCAGTTTATCAAAGAATTTTAAAATTATTCACCTTAAATCTTAAACATTGTGCATTGTTGAAGTCAAGTTGGCCTATACGCAAGCTATTATGTACTAAGTGTCTGTTAGACTGTGTGTATGTCATATAATATTTATTTTAAACTAAACTTTAAATAATAATATACATTACTGTTTTTAAAAACTTACATTTATTTTTAAAATAGGTCGTCAGTGCTATCAAAAAAGGGTTATTTCCAATATAGAATCCTTATGGGATTGTGTGTGCAAAAAAAAACAGCATGCTTGTAAACAATACCTACCGTGAAATTTTAGTGGTGGTTTTCCCGCAGTAAAATGATTCTATTTTTGTAGTGAAATGAATTTGCGCATTTTTTTTATTTAAATACATAAATACTGGTTTTACGAAAGGGATAAACGAAACTCGAAACTCGCACGCTCAAACAGCTTTATTACTTAGGACGCAGAGCTTCTTTAGCTTTAATCATCAATTTCATGCGGCAAGCAGTACCCGATTACGTCACATCACTTAAAAGAACTATCGCCTCGCAAGCTTTCTAGTTGAATGATAATTATTTGAAAATTTAAAGAAAATTATGATTCTATAGTGCTACTAACGGTAAATCGTTCTGCTACGGGAAAACAACCAGTAAAATTCACGGTGTATACCTGAAAAGACCACCACTAAAATAAAATAACAAAGACTCTTTATACAAATGTCCAAATATCGAATCCCCTGCATAGACTCAACATTAAAAATTATGTATTTAGGGCAGCAGCTAAATATAGCAAATGTTCAACTGAATTTTATTTCTGACATTCGTTATTGGCTTCTATTTTCCACCCCGTGTATGGGTTGAATCAACGAATGCAATACAATACCTACGAAGCTTGATTTCACCGATACCGACTGAAAAAGTGATCGCGATGTCGGATTTTAAGCTTTTGTTGTCGGTTTAGGATATGTGATTGAAAAATTGTTGAAAGAGGCTTTGAAATTATGACTAGCTCGATAGAGCAATAGGCAAGGTAATAGTAATAAATATAATAATAATATATTTGATGAAACAAATATACTGGCATATGATATTAACATTCGTAACTACCTATACAATGCCTACTATTGTCAAGCTTAAGTATTATTTTGTGTACCAGTTTTTTTTGCTCTCTTACTTACTTTCTTACGATAAAGGCTTGGAGTAGCCTCGTCATAATCACCGGACTTGCGGGAGAGCGGATGGCTCTCACACCTAAATTTGTGTACCAGTATTGTTACTGACATCCGCTACGCATGTGCTTAAGTAGCTTAGCGGAATATCTATGTATGTGTATTATACATTTCATCAAAATAACTTTTACAACATTTTTTATTACAATGGTGAGTGACTCTGGCTACGGTTTGTGTCTGGGTGAAAATATGTATTTAATTTATGTTTATCAGTCTCTGATACCCAAAATATAAGCTCTGCTCCGATTAGGGTATCTGACCCTAATCTGAGCAAAGCTTGTATTTAGGCCATTCGGACATGTTTTTTTTTTTTTATAAAGAGGCCAACAAGATGACCTCACTCCACCTGATGGTAAGCGGTAGTGAGATCCAAATATGAGGTCGACAGGCATAATAGACCATATTGAGCCTGTCGCACTCACCCTGAAAGCCGTGAAAAAGGAGACCACTGCTGCGGCAACAACGAGACAAGGCGTGGAGTCTCGCATTGGTATTGAGCTGTGCGGGTCGGAGTTGGCCAGTCCGCCGGACGGAAGGGCCCCCGTTTCTACGGGTCTCCTGGCCGGCGGGCTGACCCGCTCCGCCCGCACAATACCGCCGCTAAGACTCCACTGGTCCAAAAACGGTACGGAGATGTCCCAAATATTTATTAATTTTTTATACTTTATGCCTAACTACCTGACCTCATTTAACTCCCTCAGTTACAAGGCTAACGAAACATCTTTTCCTGTTTGATAAATAACCAGTAGATAAAACTCCGTTTTTGGCCGCTGCCTTCATAAAACGGAACGGTTCGGAAACGGATAATCCCCTCGTCGTTCAGAGCAGGTGATGTTAAATTGAAAACCGGTGTCGTTGGGCACTCGGCACGATCACATTTTTAACTATGGAATAAATTCTAACTTAATCCTCGAGCTAGAATTTCTATGCTTCAAACGGCACAATCGAGCTTTTAATGGCACGACTTCTATTTAGGAGATTTTTGATTGCACTTTGTTATTTAATATCATTCATAAGCGCCTGTTCACACACGCGATTTCGATCGCGGCGATATCGCCGCGATTTCGCCGCGATATCGCCGCGATTCCGCCGCGATTCCGCCGCGATTCCGCCGCGATTCCGCCGCGATTCCGCCGCGATATCGCCGCGATCTTGCCGCGATTTCGTCGCGTGCTGCGTTCATATTTCCAACATGAACAGACCTGCGCTGTAGAATGCGGCGAATGCCCTAAGGGGGTAGGTTGAATGAGGCGTCACACACTTAGCGATTTCGATCGCGGCGAAATCGCGGCGGAATCGGGGCGAAATCGCTAGGTGTGAACACGCTGTTAGGTATGCTGGAAAATTGGTTATTACTTCAAATGGTAGGTATTCTTTAATTCAAGAGTTGAAAGAGAAGAGTCTTTGACTTATTTGTTGAATCATTATTGATTCAATACAACTACTAAAATATTAAGGTGTTTGTTTTTAGCACGTTGCTAAATAGTAAAATATAAAACACTTGTTTCTTTTAATTCATTATTAAATTCGCAACTTTATTCATTATCGCCTTTATTTTAATTATTTTGGTAATTTTCACGCACGTCAAATGGCGACGTAAAGTTAAGTATACAGATTAATTAAAATATCCAGAGGCATCATCTGAATTATACATACCTACCCATATTGTTGTTGGAACTAGGGGTGAAAGGCATCCGCTCCCTGAAAGTCTGGTGCTGATGACAAGGCTACTCCAAGCCATCATCATCATCATCATGGACATCAGCTCATATGAGTACCCACTGCTGGGGCACGGGCCTACCATAGACTAGGGCGATAAGGCTTTAGTCAACCACGCTGGCCAAGTCTGAGTCGGTTGACTACACAACCTAAGAATTTCTTCGTTGATGTTTTCCTTCACCGTTAAAGCTTCGAATAATCGTACATATTAATTGCATATTTGAAAAACACAGTGGTACGTGGCGGGGTTTGAACTGGCGACCTCTTGCGTGGCATTCATCAGAATCAGTTAGGAAAAAAAGTCGGAATATATCAGTAGCCTAGCTTTATTGAGATTTCATTCATAATGCTAAATATTAAAACATCTATGAAACCTGAAAAACCTATCGGTTCACAGAATGAATTCATAAAACGCTCGCTTGTACTGAACGGATTATCCCCTATCCGCTCACTGCAGGTTGATGTTAAATTGAAAACCCATGTCGGGGTACTTGGTTCGATTAGAATTTCAACGAGGTATGTTAAAAACTAAGGCTTTAATTGTTTTATATATCTAACTGAACTTCATGATATTAATAGACATTTCTAATATACTAGTGACCCGCCCTCGCTTCGCTTCGGGTATATCCTTACTAATATTATAAATGCGAAAGTAACTCTGTCTGTCTGTCTGTTACGCTTTTACGCATAGAGTACTGAACTGATTTAAATGAAATTTGGTACAAATATAGTCCAGAGCCCTAGAAAGGACAAAGGTTACTTTTTAACCGACTGCGCTATAAAGAAGTAATGTTTTACCCGTTACCTTTCTTCGCGGACGAAGTCGCGGGCGGAAAGCTAGTTATACATAAAAACCTTCCTTTCGAATCCCTCTATCTACTAAAACCCCATCAAAATCCGTTGCTTAGTTTTAAAGATTAAAGCATAATACAGACAGACATGGTAAGCGACTTTGCTTTATTCAATGTAGTAAAGTAAGAAAAGAAGGTCACACTCCATGTTATTTTTAACTGTTAAAAATCATTTTTGTTCCCCAACATTCCCGTAATAGCCCGATATTATTGAACACCGCCACTAAGCATTAGGCTATCTAAGCGGCGCGATAAGACCTACAAATAAATAGGTGCTTTAGAACTTTTTAAGGCGAAAAAAGGCACAGTTTCGGTGGATCCTGAGGGCTCGTAAAATAAAAGTGCTCATCAGGGGGGCAATTTATTAAGAGGGCACTTTTATGGGACTATTCCTCACCAATATCGTGGTTCATTGCACACCATTGCGTGTAAGGAGTAGGGAGCTTTGAGTCAGCGTTCTGAGTCTACTGAGACAATCTGTTTCCTTATTGAAATGAAATGTGATTCGAGCTTTTTCTCGGCTTTGGTGCTTAAAGGCGCTTTTGTGGCATGCGGGTAAACTTTTCGGGTATGTAAAATGTACCGATCATTGTTTAAATAGCAAAATTTTATTTATTCATGTCATTTCATTATTCTAAAGTTGCGACAGCCTCATTTTATAATTATTACATACACATGTTACGGTAAAAGTGGATAGAGTGGTTATTATGTATAATTACCGGTAACTATGCATAATTACTAGTGTTCGTGGTAAAGGTGGTGAAAACTATCGAATTAATCACAATTACCGGTAATTATATAAAGTTACCATACGCTTTGTGTAAATGTGGCAAATAAAACTGACTTGACTGGCTCGGTGAAACAATGGTTTTGTTAGTGGCCCAGGCTGGCGATTCCAAAAGTCGTGGGTTCGATTCCCACTCGGGACAAATATTTGTGTAGTTCTGGTGGTGTTGGTGTTTCTTCCGTGTCTAGGTGTGATTATGTAGTTAAGTATGTATTTATAAATAACTTTTCTGAAAACATTTAAACCGCGTAAGATAGATGATTGAAATTTGGCATGCAGGTACCCTAACAGACTGAAACCTTACTTGCGACGCGATATTGCAAAATTCGTAAGGGATCGGGAGTTACTGGAAAAAAACTTTTGTATGTAAAACCTGTAGTCCATGCGAACGAAGTCACGGGCACAGCTAGTTATAAAATAAACCAGTCAAGTATCCAGAAACGAAACATCACGTATGGTTTTTAAAAAAATATTATCTTATAAAAATAAAGTTAAATGAAATTAGCAAATTGGCAGGGAATTTTCAGTGGAACTCTTAAAATTCTTTCTCGTCAATATATTTTTGAGATTTGTGACATTTGAAATTGCAGAGTACTTGTGATATTTGTTAGCAATGTCAACATTTACCACAGTCGAGCGGGAGTTTTATATAATTACCGGTAAATTTGAATAATTCACTACATTTACCATGTGCGTCGGGAATTATCTATATATACCGGTGATTATAGATAATTACCGATTGCTCACATTGACCGTAACACACATACATCATACAAAAAGGCGTGATTGTATGTATAATTATTAGCTTTACTTTAATTTATCTACGTAGACCGGTCGCTCTGGAAAGCTTTGGAAGAGGCCTATGCTCAGCAGTGGGCAGCAATGGGCTGAGATGATGATGATGATGATGAAATTTATCTCATGATAAGCTCTACCCACGTTGATACAAATGCGCGATTATTTTGAAATATTAACCTTTAGACTTTCCAGCCAATAATTAACATTTGCTTTAGTTTTTTTACATTAGGTAGATACTTAACGTAAGATGATATTTATTATACATAGTATTGTCCATTATTTGCGCGAAAACTACACTACAACAAATTTAACGGATTGAATTCGCACGTATTGTTATTTTATACATATAATCTAGAGACACGACATTTCGAGCTCTAAGTCAGAATAACAATACACGCGAGATTGATCAGTAAAATTATTTTATTTCAAAATGCATTTTATTTCACTTGTAGGTAAGTATATCAAAACATTAGTATCGTACAAAACAAGCCCTTAATATGCCAATAAAACTTTGGTTATTCATATAAGGCAGGTACAGGTCATACTTCAGAGTCCCATGACGCCACAAACGGCGATGAGGTACACAGGTATTGCATAGGCAAACCGTCCAGTGGGGCTACCATGAGTTTAAAACTCACGCACTCGATATCGCCTACGTCTATGAAATGAAATAATACATATGTCTATGAAAAACTTGTACAGCGCCCCTGGTGGAACGCGAAGAACTAAAATCGGCCGTATGAAAAAAACAACTCGATAGGTTTTTAACGTAAGTAAATTTTCGATAGCCAACTCATGGTAGGCCGTCTGGAGGCACGGCTGGCATTTACCATCTCCTCGCTAGCCGCTGGGGAGTCTGACAAACCACTAGGAGAGAACCCCTTCCCCCCAAAAAAAAAGGTACAGGTTATACTTAAAAAGAAAGAAAGGATATGTAGCCACATCCCTTGCAATGGAATATATAAGCGGATAAAAGTGCCGACTTAAACCCTAAACCCGACGTCTAGTTACCAAGAGAGCTACACCCAATATATGCGCTCGTATGAACGCACCTGCGAATATTTGCACTACTATCAACCGTATGTGTAATTCGTGAGCGATTCATAACTATTGTGACAACGTGTATGTGTTATTTTAGGACACTCCAGTGTAGATTTATTTAGCTTATCCAGATGGAAAATATGAGACTTATAGATCACCTCTACTTATGTGAGTGTACATTTTAGTAAGCGAATGAGTGTATTGTATTTTTTTTTATGTAAATGGCTAATTTTGAGATAGTTTGTTAGTAAGAATATTAGTAAGAGGATTAAATTGTATATTATCTCCCTCTTACCTGCACCTGCCTTTTTACTGTAGCGAGCCATTTTACAATTGAACCACAATACATTTGCTAGAGTTCAGTTATTATGTACCTCTAAATAGTTAACAAAATCCATATTACAAGTGAAACTGCCGAATTGGATTAAAACAATAGCTTGTTGCTTTATTTGTTCTGTGTCCTTCGGGGTCCCAAAGCGTGGTGACCGCATCCATAACCGAATGTGAGGGCGCTCTGATGTGGGAACAGCCACTGCCGAGCTCAAAGTTTCTGTAGCAAATTAATTGTTAATATTTACTTATGATGTCTTACATAAAGTCGTATGATACAGATGTTATGCCGAAACCACGTACGTATTCGGTTTAATTCTGTAGTTTAATCATAACGAGATGTTGGATTGTTTTTGATCGCAACAGCTCTGTGATATTCCATTGCATTTTAACGAGTTTTACGTTACTTTCTCGTTATACTAAAATAATATGTACATAATTTCTTGAAATCATGGAACCGTGGATAAACTTAAATGAGAAATTATTAATCATTACATAATATTATTGCGGCAAAAATCGGGTTCCTTGACCAACAGTTACAATTTGGGGCGTAAAGTATTGCAACAATTTATCCCTCCCTCCCTCTTACTTTTCAAACAACGTGTTCTGCGTCCACAGAACAGTTTAATAACGTTGTTAATTGGATTGACAAGACAAAAAGGAGGCAAAAACGAGCGCGCGCGATTGGACCGAATGCAAAATTCGTTAGTGGCGTTTCATTGGACGAAAATGTAACACGCATTCTGTATGTGTCCGCACAACGGCAGCGTAAACACTGTTCATTCAAATCAGCCGACGGTCGGCAGAATTCAATTTTGAAATACGCTCCCCGTTCGAAACATTGTTTGCAAGACCTATTTCCATTTATGCTGCCAGAAAAAGTGACAAGCGTTCAGATTTTATGCAAATTTTAGGGATCATAAACAAAAGCTTTAATAAACGCATTGTTTGATATTCCAACAAAATGGACCTTTTTGGCGAGCGCGGTTTTTTCGCCATTTAACAGCACCGGGAAAATTACAAAGAAAGACAGCGGGCTATTCAATGCGAACAAAGTCTGCGAACCGAAAGTCATGCCGCTGTGGTAATTACATCGATATCTTCTATAGAGAGTTATTAAAGTTTGACGAGGGTATTTTCACACTCTTCCACATAACTCGTAACGAATCAGTATAATCATTATCATTCTCCTCCCCTTATTCCACGCTAAGTGGGATCGGCGCAACATGTGTACTTCTTCCAATCGGGCCTATCATTCGTCAGCTCTGTGTCTACTTCTTTCACTCCCATATCATCTCTCACGCAATCCATCCACGTCTTCTTCGACTTTCTACCATTACGTCCATTGACATTCATACTCATCTAGTCACATGGCTTTCTTCCCTCCTCATAACGTGCCCGTATTAAGCTAACCTTTTCTAAAATTGGCGCTGCTTTCAGACTTCCCCTTATGTATTATTTCCTATCCAACCTTGTTTCTCCACACATCCATCTCAATATACACATCTTATTTGCATGTACCTTCCTCTCTTCAGTCTTTTTCATTGCCCAGCACTCAGATCCATACATCGCGATAGGTCTGATGAACGTTTTGTAAATTTTCCCTTTAAGTTTATCAAATCGAATCAGTATATGAAAATGATTATTACTCGACTTCAATAATCCACTAAAAAGATGAGAAATATAGTGTTCTATAAAATGTTGACTTGCATTGATTGATATATCTCACTTTTTATGCTTCCTATCGTACACGGATAAGTAAACAGAAGCCACTAACAGGTAGTCAAGACACGATCATTGTAAACTCAACTTTATTCTTATACCAGAATTTAACTTTCAGAATAAACATTTATTATTATCATAACTTTATTAAAAAAAGCGATTAGATTACATAAAATGTAGTATTTTTATTTTATGAATAAATGTTTTATGTTAATCAAATCCGTATATCGTCTACAAAAGAATAAATATCAACAGCCTGAATTAGCAGATCATTCCTGGAATTTTTCAATTAAAAAAAATTGATGATCCATTTTGTATAGACTATACCTTTGTTTGCTAAATAAAATAAACAGTGGCCTATCGGACCCGCTAAAACTATACCGTGATCCAACATAAAGGTTTTAATTAACTGCTGTGCTAAATTCTGCAGCGGAAATTTTATAAATTATTATCAAAAACGAATATACAAAATAAAAGGTACTGTTGCCACATTTTCATGCTGCAATGTTACACAATAATGTATGTGTTTCAGGTAATAAATAGAATACAATGACTTATAATTTATATCTAAATTAATTTATAAACTCAATATCTATTTCATCTATTTCAGTAATCCAAAAATCCAGAAGATCTATTTCATAGATTTGAAGATGCAAACATTTTTTCCAGCGCAAGTAATCAAAATTAATTCTACGTAGGTCGTTAATGATTTACAGATATAATTAGATGAGCTCCGTAGGAACCGTGACCCGTGTATGATCCACACACGTAACACCTCCACCATTTTTTCCTCCTCGACACGATTTGCTCGGCTTCACAAGTTCAAAGAGAAAGAAAAGTGTTGCGTTTCACGCGCGTTCTGTGATCGGCGATGCATTAATGCACCTTTATCCAAATTGCACGTTTCTATATACCGCCTCCAGCGAGGACTTCCTTTTACAGCCTTTCTTGTTATTTGTCACAAGTCTTTCCTCCTACAAGAGATTCAAAATGATATTGAATTTCAGGCTTTGACTTTAAGGTTGAAATGGGTAAATGCCTTTAAATAAAACAACACAATTTACATTGTAAAATTTAATATGACAGAAAAAGTTAACAGTAATAATTTCATACTTCATCTATAACATACATCTTCATGAAATTACATTTGTTAAATAAATATTTTTCGTTGGTTAAATTACTAAATTACCTACAATACCATTAATAACTTATAAATAATCCGATTTATAATCTAGTCATTACCTAAGAAGAAAAAGGTTAAACAACCTTATTATACTGTGTCTATTCTGAAATTCTGTCACTGGTGACTAGTTAATCCAGTCCTAAATAAACCATCACAATTGAAACATCCTTACAGAAATACAAATCCAATAGATATCTACAACGATATGAAACATAGCATTTGGTGTCTCACAACCGACACTCACCTAATTATTGATATGATAATTCTTCTGGAATGTTAATATTTACAGAATGGCATAACCCCGATAAACCTAAACTATTTAGAGGCGCAATATATGACGCGGTCCTACCGATATATTTTATCGTCGTGTGGCGGCATGCTAATAAAGTAGGGGGCCGGCGGCGCTAAATACCGGACGGAGCCCGGCCCTGGCTGAACCTTATGGGGGAGCGTGGCCGTAGATAACGAGGGGGGCGGCAGGGTCGCCGCGTACCCCGGCCACGCCGCGCCCCACAGCGGCGCCCCTGTCGCCGGGCTGCTCGCCAGCGGACCTCCTCTGTACGACGTCGTCGTCATCCGCAACCGAACTACACATATCACAATTATCAATATAGCTATGAACGCCACCACGCCTCCCACTATCCCAATGATCAAATTGTCGTCATTTGTCGACGACGCCATACCCACCACTGGCGCTCCCTTAGGCTCCCCCGACACCTTAGGCCTATCGTGAGAAGGCGCAACCGACCAAATTATATCAGGCTCAGCTGAAGTTCGGTGAACCAGACGTGGTGGCGGTGTAGTCGTCACTATACTGGATGACGACGATAAGAGTGTGGTCCTCCGCCTCGTTTCGCATGACAGCTCATCATCTCCAATTTCAACTAGTAAGAATCCGGATAGATGATCTGGGGAGTCGCATCTCACATTATCGATACCAACATTCGGCAACCATCTCCGTAACGCTCTCGCATTACAGTCGCATTTGATGGGGTTCGTTTCCAATCCAAACATTGACAAGTCAGCCCGTCGGTCATCCAAAGCCACCAACAATTGAGGCTGTAAGGTACTCAGCTGACTACCGGCCACGTCAATTGTAATTTGGGAAGATCTTGGCAACGGGAACAGCAATGCGGGTGGAAGAGTTGCCACCGAAGTATTTCTAAACCGCACTGTAATTGCCGGCGCCTTCAAACCAGCAAGAACTCCTGAGGATACCGTTTTCAAACGGGTTCCTCTTATACCAAGTTCCTCTAGACGCGGGTGCAATGTGGAATGTAATTGATCGGCGCCAATATTTGAATCCTTCACTTCGACGTCTAACTTCTCAAGAGCCAGGACATATTGAAGCATTCCCTGCATATCCAGGTATCCCAGTCTTGGATAATCATAAGCTCTCAATTCAACAAGATTAGGAAGTGATCTAAAGGAGTTTTTCTCTATCTTAGTACATTTATCAAGATCTCTCATGTCTAATACACGGAGAGATGAAAGACCCTCGAAGTTACCATCAACTATAGAGACAATTGGGTTACTAGAGATATTTAATCTTTGTAGATTTTTAAGTTTTGGCCAAGAAATAGCAAGTGATCCAGTCACATCCACAATTTGGTTGTGGGACAAGTCTAATGATTCGAGTAAGGTTGTTCTAGTAAATGTTTTCTCCGATAAGTTCGTAATGTTGTTAAATGATAAATTCAAGCTATACAAGAAAGGAGTCTCAAGCTGCCCGACCCATTTCATTCCAGTGCCTGCCAAATTAAGTTCTCGTACCGTCTTAGGTTCGGTCAGGACATTATTAATAGTTTTCTCCGAGAGTGGATTGAACGATAGATCCAACTTTTTGATATTAACCATCACACTGTTTTCGGCTGGTATATCAACAATGTCGTTTAGAGATAAATCGACAGATGATACAAAGAAATATTGTTTTTGTAAAGCCTTCAAAGGAGCGTGCTCAAACAAATTTCTGCTCAGAACAATTTTTTCTAACATGTGTAACCTTGAGCGATCGAAAATGTTGTCTGGTAACTCAGAAAGCAGGTTACCTGCCAAATTCAGAAGTTCCAATCGAATAAGGCCCTCAAAGAGCCTGTCACCGAGGCGGTCGATCTTATTGTCTGACAGATCTAAATATTGTATTTGCGTTGAGTTATGGAAAGCCATTTCACTTATTGTTTCCAGTTCGTTCCGTGCGAGTAAAATCGTTCTAAGTTTCGGAAGGCGGGCAAAGTCAAGCTCGTCGACGTTTTTCAAAGCGTTTCCGGACAAATCGACCAATTCCAAATACTGCAAAGTGCTTATAAGTTCCGAGGGGAAGAAGTTAAATTTATTGTCGCTAAGTATGATTTCGCGTAAACGGGGATGAATTTTAAATGAAGATGGGAACAGATAACTGAGCTGGTTATCCGACAGATCTATAACTTCTAAACTCGTTCCAGTATTGAAGAACTCCCCTTTAAAAGCACTTAATTGATTTCCCTTCAGAGATAAATACTGAATAGACATTACGTTTACAAAAGCCGACGTCCTGATATTTACTATATTATTGTAGGATAGATCTAAATAAGTCAAATTTCTTAGGTTCTTGAATGTGTTCTCAGATATCTCTTGTAAAAGGTTATTTGACAAATTTATTTGCTCGATATTAGGGGTTTTCATGAATAAATTGACGGCAAGCGCTTTTAATCCGACATGGCTTATATCAATATTCAACAGGCCCTGATTGTGATTGAAGACATTCTGTGGCAGAACGCTTATATGGGAGTTTCGGCTCAAATTCAAGTGTGTCAAGCTAGGGAGGAATTCAAAAGCGTTTGCTGGGATTTCAGACATTTGATTTCCAGATATATCTAAGAACCATAGTCCTACGAATTTCAGTTGCTGGCTGGTGAAGCCTAAGATTCTGTTTTGGCTTAAAGATAGAAAATGCAAGGATCCTTCTAGTCCGCTGAATACATCAGCTGAGATAGAGTTCAACAAGTTACCGGAAAGGTCCAAATGTTGTAGGGTTTTAAAGTGCTCAAAAGCCGCGGGCGGCAGTTCCCGAATCACGTTTCGGGAGAGTACCAAGGAAGTTACTCTGTCCGAGACGGCCCGGAGGATATCGCTGGATAATGCAGTTACTCTGTTGAACCCAAGATGTACAGATACCAAGTTGGGCAATCGTGACAGCGCCGTCGCAGGAATGAGAAGAATGTTGTTGTCGCGAAGTAGCAAAGTTTGGAGGCTTGTTAGTCCGTCGAATGCGTCGTCTTCAACCTGAAAGTCGAATTTGTATGTTATATAAATAAACTGAACACGTTATTATAATATCAGCTCATTACAATGATCAACTGTAAGTTACAATTTGTTTACCCAATAAACTTAGTAATACACTTTTAAATTTTTTTTTTTCGTTCTTAAAGATACATGTCGTGTTTGCAACTTTTATTAAGGTTTGTTTTCATACGTCCTGAAATACGTTCACGAGTTCATACTCGAAGGACATACCATAAAGTTAACGTTATCATACAGTAGACTATAATGTATCGTATAAGTTAAATCATGCTCTTAGAGCTACTTACAGTTCGAAGTGAGTTGACTCCAATGTCCAAGTAACGCAGTTCAGTTAGACCGACGAATGTCCCTGGGGAGAGTTTCACCAGGTTGTTTCTGCTTAGATCCAACACTTGCAGAGATATTAAGGAGCTAAGGTGGCTGTTGTCGATGTTCTATAACAATATAAGTGCATAAAGTTAACATTTTTGTTTTATAAAGCAGTTTTTAGGTAGGTACTAAGAAATAAAGGCAAATCATCGTTTGTCATCAGGCATATTAACATCAGTTTAAAACACCAAGTCCTAGCTTAATTTACTTCATAAAACTCAACTTTTTATACATTAACCTTCAATAGTCAGGCATAAATTATATCATAGACCTACTAGTAAGTACATGAACGGTTACGAAAAACAAATTGTCTGTTATAAAACATGTAAAACTTCCAATTGAATCTTGTCATGTCAAGTATGAATAATAATCGCATCGGATGTTAAAAAAAAATTTACATTTATCTAAATAATTGCTGTTCGAAAACTCATAAACCTATAAAAAAAAACTCCTAAAGCCTTTGGAATTAATTGTAATCGAAGAAAAAAAAACGAAATTGAATAAAAGTATAAATTCAAATTATTGTTATCGTATAGTACTTTTCATCTCACATATAATGTAGAGACCTTATAAGAGGTTTGAGACTAAGTAAATAGAAATAGACTTTGAGACCTTTTAAAGTTTTGATATGAGTTCAATGTATTGTACTTAATCGGTTTTTTGCTCGATTGGATGAAAGTTTGCCTTTACAGAGAAATATTGAGCAGATATTGAAAACGCTAAATGTATTAACGTGTAGTGGAAAATGTTAAATGCTGATGTATTATTTTAATTTATTTCAGTCAAATGTAATAACGAACAGCTGTATTTTTTCCTAGATAAATAAATAAAATAAATAAAAAAATAAGATGTCAAGTATCTATGCTTATTAATTTCAAACCGATCTTTTAAAGAGTATCGAGATATTCTCTCCATTGAGGTAATAAGTAGAACTAGAGAAGACACCACTCATCACTACTATGTTCCATTGAATTGCGGCGATATCGCCGCACTTCAATCAGTCGCTTGCTAGCACTGACAGGTTCACCATATAGACGATTTTATTAAAAAATAATTATAAAACACATCAAAAATGCCGTGGTGTGTGTTACGATATTGCACAAATAATTCCAGGAATACGGCAAAATGCAAAGGGATAACTTTTCACTGGTGAATAATTAGATATTTTCGTTATAAAATTAAATACGATGACAATTATTTGTCAGACGCCATTTTACGCATTCGACATAGAATAAAATTAACAGAAGTGAAAATGTAGGAAATTGTTAAATACCTACCTACCTAGCTATTTCATTCATTATTTTCTTTTGGCAGCTTGAGTACAAACTAATGCATTATTAACGTTGTCCAAACGATTTTGTTTGTAAAGAATCTTAAATCAATATTTTATTGTCGCCCAACATTTTGTATTTTTTTTTAATTTGTGTCATGTACAGTTTCATGTGTTATTATTTTTGATACCTTGTCTTTATAAGGTTCCCACGTCCGAGCCAAGAAAACCAACCAAGTCTTACATCGCACCTAACAATAGAAAATCAATTGTGTTGGAATTTCCGTAGGCAATTGAAATGTACTCCTCGCTGTGAATATTTAACAAAATACAGAAACATTTGAATGAAGTTTTAATATTTGTTCCTACTCTTACAACGCAAATAATAGATAATAGGATTCTTGTTAGGTATAAAACTCCCAGAAACGAATAGTCCCTTCTGTAATGAAAATCACGCGCTTTAGTCGCGAACAAATTAAATCCTACAAGCAATAAAGCGCTTCGTAAATTCCGCATGCTTAGACGATGAATATGTTTCAGCGCTGCAGCGAACATAAAGTTCAAGTTTTCAAAATGGAACATGACTTTTCCATGCGTTAGCTTCTCTTTTTCTACATTTATCTCAATGATTCTCTCCAATTTTTTTTTGAGTTCAGCATGATTTATAATCTCGTTCAAAGTATTTTGGCCAGTGTATTCTGTGTTTTTGGTCAACATTTATTTGAAAGTTAACCCAGTTACCACTCCACTGATGAATTATTCCAAGATGTCTGGTTAAACAAATCCATGATAGAAATGTATTCGGTATTCCCTTTTTGTCTGGGTCAACACCAGAGTTCTCATTCCAATAATGAAGAGGATTTTCTTAAAGAAGGAATGTTTACTTTTTCAAAATAATACTCTGCAAAATATTTTAAACCACTAGCTAAGTTAACATTTAGGTCAAAAGGTTACTTAACCATTATATAAGTTTAAAACTACTGAAATATGGAGTGTTCCTATTATAATGATAGTATGAGTGGATTTATTATATCACTTTTGTAACACTGAAGTACTTTAGCATGTCATAGATAAAAGCACTCGATCCATTAGTGGAAGAATGTGACCTACGTAAAAAATCCACTTAGAATTCAGTTTGACACGATTTTATCAAACGCCCCGAGGGAACTTCTATTTTCCGGGGAAAGTGGGCCATCTTTGAAATGGTTTCAATAGTTGAGACTGCGAAAGTTAAGTACAGGGTAAACACACTATCCGATTCGGTCGGGATGAGTCCCTTTCGACTTCGAGATAATGTTTGATTTAACTTTACAATGCCTTCCAAAAGAGTTTGTTTTTATGTTTTAGATTTACTTAGATGAATAATCCCTAACTTATGTGTATAAACAGAAATATTTCATCATCAGCCCATATACGTCCGTACAGTTGGGGCACGGCCTACCCTAAACCAAGGCGATGAGGCCTTAGTCATCCACGCTGGCCAAGTGCGGGTTGGTCGACTCATCGGTCGGATCGGTCGACTATACAACCTT
This sequence comes from Maruca vitrata, assembly GCA_039566165.1. Classification (NCBI taxonomy): domain Eukaryota; kingdom Metazoa; phylum Arthropoda; class Insecta; order Lepidoptera; family Crambidae; genus Maruca; species Maruca vitrata. Next base: position 4,282,329 of record CM076923.1, on the reverse strand, counting down.
AGAATTTCTTTGTAGATGTGCAGGTTTCCTCATGATGTATTCCTTCACCGTTAAAGCGTCAAAAAATCGTACATATTAATATTTAATTTGAAAAACACATTGGTACGTGGCGGGGTTTGAACTGGCGACCTTACCTCCCATGGCAAACAACCTTAACCACTCGGCCTTCGACGCTAAAATATTTATTTGCTTAATATGTTCAGTCCTCGTAAGATATTGTTTCGAAATATTAGACCTTTATTAAAAAAGTAAAGTTACTACATAATATACAAAGTGAAAAAGTTAGCAATTCATATAGGTAAATATATACGTAAGTATACTTCTAAAAATTCGATCGCTCCCAAATCGTTTTCACACAAAAGTACCAACCAATAATACAATCCACTCAATTTCCTCACGAATGAATGAAAACCAAAATCAATCGCCCGCACCGACAAACGGAACTGTTCAAATTAAAAAGTTTCCCCTGACCGTGATATTGTTGCTGACAGATTCAAATGTCGGAGCGACGCGAAAAGTTTTCAGTTACTCAAACTTCCCAGATCCGAGTGGGAGAGCTTGTTGAAAAACTCTTGCTTAGGTAGCTAATGCTTTCCTACTGTTTTCTTTTGGACTAAGTATCCGTTAACTACATTATTATACTTAAAACTACACTTGTAAAAAAATGCTATTCCTATTGCTTAAATCAAGCCATCATCATCAGCTACCGCATTTGGGGAGGCTTAAGTCCACTGTTGGACGAAGGCCTCCCCAAATTCACGCCACTCCATATTGGAGTAGTCGATCAAATCCAGCTAAATAAAATTATCGTTAATCTTTCAAATACAATACATTACAAAGAGATACATTTATTAACTAAATGAGCGCCACACCACGAGGGGTAATTGTATTAACAAAAAATCGTTTGTCCGTTAGGACAGAAAGATACTAGAGTATTATTGGTAGAGCGTAGGAGAGCACTTTAAAAGATGGACTGACGATTTGGTCAAAATCTCGGGTGCACCAAACTGATGGAGATCAATAAGGTCTATCCAGTTGTAGAAGTACTTTGGTTGATGTGATGATGATATCTATCTTTTACTTGACTAACTAGGATGTGATTGACTAGAAATAAATCTTGACCTCCGACAGTAACAGGGGTGAGAGCCATCTGCTCCCCCGTAAGTCTGGAGATGATGACGAGGGTACTCCAAGCCATCATCGCATGTCAGTTAAGTAAAAGAAAATCTCCACTACAGCCTGGTCGCCAACTCTCACCAATTTTTCTTACCGTAATCATATTGCTTGACAGGTTCAGGTGGCGCAGTGCAACGAAGCTCTTCATCGCAACAGTAGGGAAGTCTGTGATGAAGTTCTCGGAGAGGTCCAGCTTCTCCAAGTTCTCGATTCCTTGGAACACGTCGCTGTTAAACTTGGAAAGCCTGTTGCGGCCAAGGTCGAGGGTCAGAAGTTCGCTGAGACCGAGGAAGGCACCGCCCTCGATGGTGGATATCATGTTCCCGTGGAGGTCTATTTCTTCTAACGTCTTCTGGGCCAGGAACGATGCTTGGCGGATTAGGGCTGTAACAATAATTTAAATGTTCAATGATATCGTCCTAATAAAATGATGGGAATAAAGTGATCCTATTAGTATTTATGGGTCGCAAATACGTAGCTACTTACTGCCCGACGTTTTGACTGGGTTACACCACCTATGGTCGATTGCGACCTAGGGTGATATAGACTAATATTAAGCGCTTATTGCTTATAATTAATGTCTATAAGTTTCAATCGTTCGTATGAAGCCGATATTTTTTCCTATTGTTTTTATTCGAGCACCGTTAGTTTAATTACAAAAAAAAACTAATTTAATTTTGAAAAGCTTTGTTAAAATGGTATTGAAATAAAACGGTTCGAGCGAGTCCGGAACAGGAAAAAAACATTTCTAATTATATCTCCTGCTACCAGTTACCACGAAAACATTCCAATACCATCACTGTATTACTTACTAAATATACTTTTTCAATATTGGAAAGTATAATCTACACTATTTCCCTGAGAACGCTCCCAGCGGCTTTTGCAACATAAAAACGGAAATCTTTTTCCGACGATCTGTTTTGAAATAAGAGAAAAAAAAATAGGATATCTGAATAATAACGGGGATGCCGGGCGTTTAGTAAAACAATTTCTCCCTATCACGGAAGGGAGCATCGGTACAGACGTGATGGAACCGTTTCAATCTATTCGCGAGCTTTTGTTTCTTTGGGTATCCACTCGATAGTCAAAATAGGTTCGAGTTCAGTATTAGAACCTTCTTACATGGAAAATCGAGCTTTACGAGTAATGCTACTAGGTACCTATGAACTCGTGTCAATTACGCTAACTACTAGTGCTAACTTTTGGGTTTCAAACCTCAAAATTAAAACGGAACCCTTCCAGAAACACTTTGCTGTCCATTTTCCTGTCTGTCCCTGTACCCTTTTTCAGAGTAACGCGGGGAGGTATCAAGTTGAAATGAATATTTAATGGCTATTTCGGGGACATTGAGGCTATAAAGAATTAAACTTTCAGATCCATGCAATCCAATGTAATGAATGAACTTGATTTCGAAGTTTCCATTTGAAACCTAATTTTCTTTCTGTCCTGTCTTTAAATCTACACAACGGACTTTGATGAGTTTTTTTTAGTAGGTAAAGTGGTGGGTCAAAAGGAAGGTTTATATTAAGTTTCATAACATATCCGAAGCGAAGCGATGACGGGTGTCTAATTCAATATACTATTAACCATCCAGGTTTAGTAATCGTGTTATATACAAAGTAAACTAACAAAGTGTACCGTTACCAATACTATTAAAAGTTCTTTGATCAGTGTTCTCATTAGCTACAACTTACCGATTCTGTTCTCTCTCAAGGAGATTACTTTTAGAGCCTGAGGTCCGTTCAGAGACGACGACGGAACAGAGTTCATGTTGTTGCGATCCAACCGGAATACCTAAAAAAGAAATGTTTATCTTATTAGGTATATATTTATAATATTTTTCATCGTTTGAGATTATATTTGACTGGCTCGGTGGAACAGTGGTTAGTGACCCTGGCTGGCGGTTCCAAGAGGCGTGGGTTCGATTCCTACTCGGGACAAATATTTGTGTGATGAACATCGGTGTTTGTTCCGTGTCTGGGTGTGATTATGTATTTAACTATGTATTCAAAAAATATATATTTATGTATATGAGTCTCTGACGCCCATAGTACAAGCTCTGCTTAGTTGTAAATGTAAATGTCCCAGATATTTATTTTATTTTTATATGAAGTTTGATATGCATATGGGTTCGGATGGATGATCGACTAGTTTAGGGTAGGCCCGTGCCCCAGCAGTGGAGACGTATATGGGCTGATGATGATGGGTTCGGATGCATATGTGTTTTGAGAGGACATAGCATATTCGATATTCTACGACAATTTGGCATAACTCATTTTAGTAAACTGAAACTGTCCGGGATATTTACCATGTTGTTTTGTTTTAATGAGCTCCTAAATTACAACAAAACAACATGGTAAATATCCCGGACAGTTTCAGTTGTCTAATGTGTGTAACCATGACAGTTTAAAATTATATATAACTCAATTTAATTCTTCTTTTTTTGGTGTCAAATGTCTTCAAAGACATATTAAATGTCCTATAAATATACATCCAGGGTATCTTATGAGCTGCGCTTAGGTAGCTAATACCAATAGATCCATTCATGCCGGTCCAATGTGTAATTATGTTGTAATGATTTTTTTTCTTTCTACTAAACTAACTGAATGCTAACATAATATCCAAGAGGCTGTGGTGTTGAAATAAGATATAACTAATAACGATTGGCCCTCAAAGCCTAATTAACCTTGTTATCGTTGATCTCACTGAATTTAAAGTGCTCAAATTGTAAGGATATTCAAATCCTTATTGGATTGAGTACCAAGTAATCTATCTCATTTTAGATTTTAAGCATGAATAATCTGCGATTATTTAATTCTTAGCTTTGTGAGCAATTTTACTAATCACTATTAACAAACATTAATCTCAGGCTTCAGAAGTGTTTAATTTTCATCATTTATTTAGTTTAATTTATGGTACTAACTATTAATTCAAATGATCAAATAGATAAAGTTTACTACGATAGATATGGTCTAAGATCCCAGAGCTGCCAGACATCACTTATTTTCTAATGGACAAAATATATACGATTGAGTAGTGGTGGGGTGTACTATCATCATATGAATAGTTGCTACCTTGACCAGACGGCCATTTTTCAGATATCAACCAATCAAGGTACATAGAAACACTGCTCACCTCACTTAAATTCTGATGGCTGATTTTAACATATATTTCACACAATATCATTAAAAATCAGGATTCATTACTCCCAGACACATGCGGTCGGCGGTTTTACCTTACAGACGCTTTAAAGCTATGAAAAAATTTATTAAGTTTACTTATTTTCTGATGCTTGATTTTTATTTATGTTATTCAAACAACTGAAAAGTGCTCATCTGACCGCAATAATTATAGAATTGTACCTTACAAACTATTTTATTAGAAAAACTTAACTAAATTCAATAAAAAAAAAATTCTAAAACAGTTGGGTCTGGTGAATGTTTGGCCCCTTGGATCGGTCTGTCCGTTTGCAAAACGTTTTAAAATAGTTGTTTGAATAACATATATAAAAATCAAGCATTAGAAAATAAGTAAACTTAATAATTTTTCATAGCTGTAAAGCGTCTGTAAGGTAAAACCGCCGACCGCATGTGTCTGGGAGTAATGAAACCTGATTTTTAATGATATTGTGTGAAATATATGTTAAAATCAGCCATCAGAATTTAAGTGAGGTGAGCAGTGTTTCTATGTACCTTGATTGGTTGATATCTGAAAAATGGCCGTCTGGTCAAGGTAGCAACTAGTCATATGATGATAGTACACCCCACCACTACTCAATCGTATATATTTTGTCCATTAGAAAATAAGTGATGTCTGGCAGCTCTGGGATCTTCCTCTAATATAAAATAAAAAGTGCTTTTGATATGTACAATTTACGATTTGAAATTATTTCATACACGCAAATCATATCCCTTACAATTGGTAAATGTATAGCTTTCGGTCTTTCTATCACATTTAAGTTACATAGTAACAATCCATTGAATAATAGATAATAATACTAGGAAAGAAAGAAAGACAGAAAGAAAAGTATTTATTCAGTTACACTAATTTACTAACACAAAGGTAAATAATACAAACAGCGTTCTACGAAAGCCACAATCAGGAGAGAACAAAACAATATTTTTGCTACAAACCAGGCAGTTTCTGAAAACTGAAAACATAACCTGGGCTTGATACTAAATAACATATTTTCATCATCATAATCAGCCCATATACGTCCCCAGTGCAGGCCTTAGACCACTCAGGCCGAGTGCGGGTTGGTCGACTGCACAACCTAGAGAAAAGAAATTCTAAATTTCTTCGTCAGTGCAGATTTCCTCACGATTGTTTCCTTCACCATTAAAGCGTCGAATAATCGTACATATGAATTTCAAATTTAAAAACATAGTGGTACGTAGCGGGGTTTGAACTGGTTCCTGGCATCCAACGACTTTAACCACTCGGCCATCGACGCTTTTTTGTATATATCACACGGGTTTCTAGTACAAATATCTACTTCTTTATTTGTAGCATTCGCAGATCTTACCTTAAGAACATCACAGCCAATCAGCAGCCCCTCCTCAATGCCTCTGATGCTGTTCCCACTGAGATCCAGTTCTTCCAAAGCAGGCAAGTTGTGGAGCTCAGCAGTAGAAAAAATGGGGTTCAAGTTGTCTCCAAGAAGATTGTCAGCGAAGACCAGCCTGCTGATGTTGCCCCTGATGCCGGCGAGGAGACGATCAGGGAGACGGCGGAGGCTGTTGTGGGAGAAGTCCAGCTCTTTCAAGGGCAGCCCGTGGGACGAAAAGATCTGGAAAGACGAAAAAGTTTGTAACCTTTGGAATCTGTAAGTGATCATCATGAAAGGACTAATAGAGATAGAGAAAGAGCTAATTAATATATGTTGGTATTGTTATAGGTATCATGATTTCAGCCATTGGTAAAAATTCATCTAATGTTTGTTAAGAGTGTTTATGGGTAGGTTAGTTTAGGTCAGACGGATAGTACATTCTTTCGTACGATATATTAAATTTATTATATCATGAAAAAAAAAATATTCTCATTAGTGGAGAAAGATGAAAATATAATTATTTCCATAAAATTCATAATATAATGCATTTGCACTAATTATTACTAAAGGCAAATCGTTCTGCCACGGGAAAACAACCACTAAAATTTCACGGTGTATATTGATGAAATTACCAAGAAGAATATCCTCTTCGTTGAGGAAATTCTTCTTCCTTCCACCCATCCTTTTTTATTTAGTGTTAAATAAGTTAGTACTTCTATTTCTATCTATCTATTTTTATTTCCAGTAGATATGAAAAACGGTCCATTGTATTTAATGCACAATACACGCCCGTGTGCCCCTATCCGAATGCTATAATCTATCAAAATAAAAGGTTGATATCACAAACGAAAAGCGTACCACGAATGCCACAAAAAAATATTTAGACAAAACTGGGCAGTTACATCACAGCTAACCTTTTAACTGAAACTGGCCTTGAGTACTTAATAACACGGGTTTACAAAGCTGCCTCTTTATTTGCAGCATTTGGGAGTCAAATTTAACTGAAACATGTTACAATCCTTACTGGGATAAACATAGAGTTCAAAATAGTGTTTTCAGTTGTAAATCCCGATGATTTTAGTTTAGGAAATAGGTTGTAGGCATCGGATAACTGATTAATGATGCTTCAATTGGGTTAAAATTGATGGCGGGGAGGCAAATTAGCGTGCAACAGAATTTCGAAAGCCACAAATGTGTCAGAATGGGACGGGAATTGAATTGAGATAGTCCCGTAAAGGATGGGGTTAATGCGATAATTGGTACGAAGCCAGTTTTCGAGCATGAATGGCATTCTATCGGGATTCATAGAGTTAGGTATGTCATGTTCATGTTAGTTAGGTTATTAGATGTCAAATGCCCTTGTTCATTTATGATAGGTATTAGGTTCATTTAGTAAGAGCTTTGGTTTTTCGTATACTATCGTCGGTTTTATGATCTAGATAGAATAAGATTTTGAGATTGAAGAAGTCGACAGATATTTTACGAATGATCCATTTTAAAAACATTTTTAAAAATTATGACTTTTTTTAAACGTCATTAGTATAAAAACAACAGTAAGCCAAATAGGTCCCTGCTCTAGATTGTCGTGACAGATTTTGCCAAGTAAATGCCAGTATTAGCATTTTGTAACTAAAAAAAAAAGTAAACTCACACAAAATTTATTCCACCATTAAAATAACCACCGTTTGATGGAACTTTGACGGCAGGAGATAAACCTACGCCATTATCAATCAATCGAACTAAATAAACAGGGTAGGGAATGGGTTGGGTAGTGATAGATCACTTGTAAGGGTCTCTCATAAGTGAGCTATCCCTTCAAACCTATAGGAACTCCTCGTAACTCGATCCAGGGTGGAGTGCTGTATCGGCGGAGGCACTTACTTTGACCTCAGCGGTCCGAAGTTTGTGAACTTAATGATAAGTTTTGAGTAATCTAAACAGGTTGGTAACAACTATTTTAGATGAGTGAAATATTTAGGCTTAATTTGTAGTAAGTAACCGATTGTTTGAGAAAAATACATGTTTATTATATGCATGTATATATAATTGTATTAATCTATACATGCATATAATAAAAATGTAACGGATCACTGTCATGGATGATTATAATAATATTTTTAAAAAAATATTATAGGAGACCAGTTATCAACGAAATCGTACTCAAAATAATTATTTTTGAACTGTTATCTGTTTGTGCGATAGTACACTCTAATCTCAAAAATAGCCGATGTATATAAACGTGGTTTTCAGTACCGTAATATAGTGTGGTAAGTTCAACTAAAAATATAGTGTTTATCGATTTAGAAATAAAAAAGCGCCTTCGACTCCGATTGCGTAGTATCGTTAATCGCGTAAAACATTACTCTCTTAAATCATAGCCGTTTAAAAAGTAGCCAATTTTTTTTTCTTAGGCTGTACTCTTTTTGTGTAGGTATTGAATTTAATTTATATCGATTGAGTAGTTTAAACGCGCAAGAGCAATAGATAGATAGGCAGTGTTACTTTGTAAAGAGGCAAGGATTTTCCCACAACCATTTACTCAAATTTGTACGCTCTAACCTTGAAAGTTTCAAAACATTCCAACCACGAGTGCTTTCGATAGTAACGACAGTTCGATAGTTACACTTTTAATGCTAATAGTGGTACGTGAAAGGCCCCGATTGTCAAAGTCCTCGTAAACTTGATCCGAGCTTGAGTGGCGGATTGTCGAACACTCGAAGACAGTTTCCGAACTATGATCGCGAATATATTAACTCGATATGCAGCGGTTGTAGGTAATCGATGGCTCATTGACGGAGTAAGAGGGTGGTGATAGACATTCGTGTGTTTAATGTAGCCAGCCAGTCTTAGTAAACATCAGACAAAAGAACGGAACACATTATGTTCTCTTATACAATATAGGTTAAACTTTATCTGTTACCTCTATAGGTTCGGTAGTGCACAAGTACTAAGCACTTTTATATGTGCATACCAGCTACCTATGTGAAATAGATATATAAAATTGTATGTACTGTAATTGTACGAATTAAAACATAAAAAATGAATGTTGTAGCTTTACAATGTTTCAGATATGTTTAACACGAAAGATTACCTACATAATTGAGTTAATTATGGAATTTCTAAGCACATAATTATCATACGATAATAATTTGGTGTTTCTGGAGTTATACGTACAAATATTTGCCTGTAATAGCCGAAGTCGCAAAACTCGTATCACCCCGGAAACATAACTTCCCACTAACTTCCACATAATAGAGATTACCAAGTCAATTATCATTGAACAAGTTAATCAAAATTTACGCCGCGGCACTTTGATAAAATTAACTTAATTTTATTCGCAATTAGAGCTTCGTTTATTGTCTGTGCTCTATTAATATTTAAGCCGTAATGCTTTGAAGTGACATCGTATCAAAGGAGCTTAACATACTTTGTTTTACACAATCCCGTTTGTGTCTTAATAAAAGGATCTAGGTGCGATCAAAAAAGCACTTAAATGCTTATTTATTAATTAACTACTATATTTTTCGTCTGCGTGGATAAGAAGTGACTTTCGGCAGCATTTTTCTTTATACTAGCGCCTACAAACGCCCAGCAAATGGACGTGATTTTTGAAATTAGCATATTTTTTTATTTATAAACCGATTGACAGGAAACAAACTGGAGCTTATCACAATACATTACCGAAAACACCATCTTAACCGGTTAAGCCGTTTCTGAGATAGCGTGCACAAACAGACAAAAAAAACAAAAATCATTGTTTTGATACTAGAAAATTCATTAAGATATAGTATTTTGAGGGTCCCGTACCTAAAAGGTAAAAACGAGACCCTATAACTTAGCCTCCGCTGTCCGTCCTATCCGTCTGTCTGTCTCTAAGCTGTATCTCATAAACCGTGATAGCTAGAAAGCTGATTATTTTACAAATCATGTATTGTTGTTGCCCCTATAACAACAAATACTAAAACTTAAAAAAGATAAAATAATTAGGGAGTTCTCATGTCCTCCTTTGCGTCATTGGACTATTAGTAGCAAGCGCTACATAAGAACCGAGGTTGGAGTCTGGAACCGAATTTGTATGAGTTTTTTTTCTTTTTTTTACATAAGAACCCGACCTCCGGCGTAGAGAACCTTTCATCCTGAAAATATGAGGGTCATGAAAAACAGGCATATTGCTTATACATAGCGCTAAGCGCACAAGACGATTACGCCGAATTTATTTTAAAGCGTACGCGAAAAAAACGCGAAAAAAGAAATTGAACGCGAGCGAGTCCGCAGCAAAAGCTAGTATCTAATAAAGCCGTAGGTGTGTCGAACCACATTAACCCTCATAAACGAATCTTTTGGTGCATCACACTGCGTCAGTTAAATCCCCTTGTCGAACGGCCGAATATTCGCAATAAACGTCCGAATATTCGCATTACCAAAGCCCCCACGGTTTGTTTGCCCGTCCATCCGGACGCATGTGGGCCGATTTAATAATGTATCGAGCTCATTTCGAGGATAATAATCGGCTTGTTGAACAGACGCTTACGTAAATCGCTCTCCCGATTTGATTTTCGATACGATTTTCCGCTGCATTAAAAGATGTTTAATCACTCGGATCATTACTTTTTACGGTTGAAACCGTTCAGCGATTGTGTTAATTAATACAGTTTAATGAACAATTATGATATTTTGATTTCTTTTCATATCGGTCTGGGAAATAAAAAGATATTTATTTTCTCTCACAAGTAGGTCACAGAATGCTTAGTCTAGGTGAGTACAATTTGTACCATATGAAACCCGAATGTGAGACACTGGTGCTTGAAAAAGGTTCCGTTAAAAACCCGTGATACAAGTCACCAGTGCTCCACCCCCAAGCTCAGATTATACAGTGAATGCCATTTCCTATAGCTAAGTCACTTACATTATGTGCTCTATGGGGTTTAAGCGATTTAAACCAGCTAAATGAAAAATACAAACAAAAAATATTTTGGAAGAGAAGAGTCTGCCACTCATCACTTCAAGTCATTATGTTTTTACTAAACCTAATCTTTAAATACACATTGATTCAAAATGGAGGCAGGTGACAGAACGGCTGATTGTTTTTGTGGTGACGTCTCAACGAGAATATAAAACAAGTTTAGCTAGGGAATTTGAGATAATATATTACCCATGGCACAGTATAATAAACAATGTGGTTTGTAATATATAAGTGGTAATTGTAGATATCCTAGCCAGTCTAGGATATCTAAAATTATCACATTCTCAATTATCAAAGAAGAATAAAATGAGACGTACAAATCGAAAGACGTGGGTTGAAGATAAAGTTTATAACTTTGATGAATTTAATTGGCCTAGTGCGGAATCGACCACGACCACGGTCTTACGAGCTATTAGGAGCCACCACAGATATAAAAGAAAGCTTAAATTTGTATTTTAGCATTGCATTTTGCATTTGTTAATTTCATCGAAAACAATTAAATTACCTTGATGAAAATTCAGTGAAAGACAGACAACGGAAGTATTCTTAAAAGAAGTTTGGCCATTCTATTCATATAAATTACAGGGATTATCTGGCAGCTTTGGCATACGGATCCCTAAAAAGAAGATATCTACTTATACGGAGCTCCACATTCCCGCTCCAACGCTGCAGTGTTACTCACCTGCTAATCAAGTTGCATCTCGTGACTAATCAAGCGTTGTTTTGTCGTAGTTTTTGCAGCGCGTTATGCATTCTGTTTGAGAGAAATTCAAATATTCCGGCTTTGTTTCGCTGCCAATTCAATTTCGCCCGGCGTAGCGATCGCTTTGAACAGTTCCCGGATTAGTATAGTCGTAGGTGTGCATTTGTTATTGAATAATTACCGGACGGAGCGTATTAGCTGATAAACTGATAAATGTCCCCATCTAAATATTGGTCAGAGACATAAAGGCTAATTAGGTGTTTACCTATGAAGTTTTCCCCCGCAAACATTACTCATAGCATTCTTCAATATAGGAATACATTTTTAGACTTTCGCATTTCTATACTCTTAATCAAACTGACTCTCTGTAACTGGAGTGACTGCCTCATTGGTCTATTAGTAGCTAGTGCTGCGTTAGGACCGAGAGGACCCCGATTCGAGTCCGGCGTCGGGCAAAATTTGTGTGAGTTTTTCTGTAAATAAATTACTCAGCCCGGAGTCAGGAAGTTTGCAGATGCACGCCTCGGAAAGCATGTTAAGCCGGTGGTCCTGCGCCTGATCTCTCATGGGTCATTACAGATTACCGTCTCACCCAACTATGAGGGTGAGGGACCAGAGAGTGCACTTGTGTTTGCCAAATGTACCCATTTGTGCACTATAATATGTCCTGCGCAGTTAGCTGATCTCAAAATAGATAAATAGAGTTTGTTTGCGACCATGACATACATGACAGTAAGTAGCTATGTATTTATCGCGTGTAGACCCATAGTATATAGTTTTTAATTCGTCTATATAAAATTTTAGTTGTAAATTCAATGTACAGAATTGACTCCTCTAAAGTTTTATTACGAGTATAGAATATAATAGATGTATCTAGCAGCACAAACACAAGTTACACAAACTATTCATATCGATCATAGAACGTACCGTGTTTCCGAGCATGGTTATCAGATCATGAATCGCGTGCCGCACTTGCCACTAGAAATCTATCGCGCGTCTGTCTGTGTATCCCGAGTTCCAATCAACACGTGTTGGTTCGCGGTATTCCTTGCGAATTGGCGGCAAGCCTTACGAGTTCCCGAAATCGGCCAACAGAATTGGTTAGATTGTGAGTTTCCAAATTTGGCCATCCATGATAGACTATTGGTATGATGTATTATGATTTGGAGAAGTTTATTTTTTGTTTCATCGCGGAAAAAATTGCGCTTCTCAGGATGCAAACTAACATTTCAACGAATTCTATGGTTTTAACGAGTAACAGTGTTCCAGGTCTGACTGTCCGACAGACAACGAAACATTCGTATTATATTAATGGGAAGATACTAAGGCTTTTATTATTACTTTTCTATGAAAGTTATTTGCGACCATATTCCTGACAATGAGATACTAAATAAGGAACCACGATTGTTAAAGGATTTGTGAGTCATTTATATTTATTATATATTTATACGTAACATACATAAATATATGCATAAAACATAGCAAGCATAAATCACTCATTATAATATCTAGGTTATCTTATACATTTTGAAGCTATACATATTTTTCGTTATGTATTGAATTAGTTATGTATTTCTATTTAATAGTATCTACGTTTTCACTTGACTACATTGTTAACATCAAACCAAAAGCACAAATAGCCAGCATCAATTAGACTCCATATCATGTAACATTGTTCACTGAACTGAATACTAGGGTAGGAATTGTGTACAGATTTTATGTAGATTATTATACCTGCCACCGCATACCATCAACATATACCCCGACCAATTAGTCGAAACTAAGTATTGTCCTTCAAGTCTCACGGACAGACCGATTTAAAGATAGAACCTATACATACACACAACATCACCTACATTGATCTGATCTTGTAGTAAGTACCTTACGAACTTATGGATGTCAGATATAATTTATGGTATACACAAATATATTTAATAACACACCCGGACGCGGAACAAACATCGATATTCATCCATAAATATTTGTACCGAGTGGGAATCGGTAGCCTCATTTCTCTCATATTTTTTGCTAAACAAACGAATATATATATTACTAGCGACCCGCCCTCTCTTCGCTTCGGGTATATCTCTATCTCTATACAATATATTTCAACCCCGTAAGGACATACAGAAGTTATTTCCCAATAACTCCCGTTCCCATGGGAATTTTGTAATATCGCGTTGGAAGTAAGCTTAACGTTCATTAGGGTCCCTGCATGCCAAATCTCAATCGTCAATCTATATCGCGGTTTAGATTTTTTCATACAAAAATGTTTCCCAATTACTCCCGTTCCCGTGGGAATTTTGCAATATCGCGTTGCAACTAAGCTTTTTATTAACTAAGGTGCCTGCATGTCAAATTTCAAGCGTCCAACTTAAGCGGTTTAGATTTTTCATCCAAAAGGATTTTCCTGCTAACTCCCGTGTCCGTGGGAATTTCGGGAAATCCTGTCCTAACAGATGCCTACGTCATAACATCTACCTGCATGCTAAATTTCATCTCGATCCGTCCAGTGGCTGTGACGACTTCGTCCGCGTAGAGATGTTTAACGGCTAAAACATTACTTCTATCTAGAGCAGTCGGTGAAAAAGTACCCTATAACCGCTTCTAGGCTCTGGACTATGTCTGTACCAAATTTCGTTTAAATCGGTTCAGTCCTTTATGCGTGAAAGCGTAACAGACAGACAGACAGACAGACAGAGTTACTTTCGCATTTATAATATTAGTAAGGACTAGTAAGGATTGTGTAAATATATGTAAGCATTTAACATTTTGTTTAATCCAATTTTCATTCCTTTGCAAATAATTAACTTATATTATATTTTAATTTATAATCATATCGAGTAGTTTTTTTTCTAAAATCGTGATTTAATTCACAAAATTATCAAGGCTGTTAAAATTATTAACATTAACATTGTTTTATACTGTTAATGATATTATTGGCTGGTAAAGAATAAAATTGCATACAAAGTCAATTTAAAATACGCATTAGCCTCTGCGGCCGTCTAGAGCAGACGTGTACACAATTTTTACTTAATTCTATTAAAAGTGCGGTAATCAATATTGACTCTTGAACCCAACTATTAAAGTGAAAGGTTAAGTGCAGTGCGAATAGAACATAAGCCTCTACGGACTGAACACGGACGCGGTAGCGGTGCCAGCGCGCACGCACTCCCCCCGCAAACCTCAAGTGCGAAGAGTGCGACTGCATTTTTCGACACACTCGCACCTACACTCGAAACCTACGTTTGATTTCGCAATGAGTTTGCAAAGGACACCACCTCAGGGCACATTAACAGGCGCTAGCGGAAGCGGCAGCGGTTCTGTACCTGATCTGCGTACCTACGATAACGACTCCTTTGCCAATGGCAACTCGAGAAAGCGAATGAAACGAACTGAGGAGCACGACTACAGGACGGATTTCGATAATCTGCGCTCTGACATAATGAAGTATTTAGAAAGCTTCAGCAAAACCCAATGTGAACAGCTGAAGAATATACATGAAGAAATTGCAGAGATCAACACAGAAATTAAGGGAATAAAGGCTACCACAGAAAACCTTACGCTACAATTTGGACAAATAACCAACGAAATTGAAATTTTAAAAACGGACAATAACACAACCAAGAATAAAATAAAAAGTATCGAAATAGAAATAGCACATATCAAAAATCAACAACCCGCCGAATCACGCTCATCGAAATCGCCCGTCTCTACACACGAAAGTCTCATCCTTGAGTTAAAGGACCGTTGCGAGCGCGAAAAAGAATATTATTTTTGTGGGTATACCCGAATTGTATGATAAAAATTACAAGGCAAGGAAGCTACATGACGATAATCATATTTCAAAATTAACTATATCGATATATGAAGCGTGCCCCAAACCGGTGAAATTAATAAGAATAGGCAAATATGTCCCGAATAAAAACCGGCCGATTAAAGCTTGCTTTAACAACACCGAAACAACGAAGCTTCTTTTTCGGAATAAAGCGAAATTACCGGATCATGTAAACATATATACGGATCAGACGCCCACACAGAAATTATACATTCAGTCACTAAAAGAAGAGCTAAAAAAGCGCAGTGAAGACGGTGAGGACCACTTAATAATTAAATATATAAAAGGCATACCAACTATAACCAAGAATTATACGAACCCAAAAAACTAGTATGCCCTCAAACACAAAATATAAAACGTGCATTTGAAAGCAGGTTGTGTCACCATTTAGTAAACAAATATGAAGAAATGTCACTACACCCATCTTCGCTGAGATTTCTATATGCAAACCTACGGAGCATTAGGTCACCTGGAACGTTTGACGAAATTAAGTGCATACTGCAAACTATAAACACGGTTACTCACCTGTTAATTTTTACGGAGACATGGATTACATCTGAGCATGACGCTAAGCTTTTCGAGCTACCAAACTACAATCATATCTATAATTACAGAAATAACAGTAAAGGAGGTGGCGTATCCATGTACATACATAAAAATATAGCATATGAAGTGACTGACGATATAGTCGAAAACGGAAACCACTACTTATGGGTAAAAATCGACAAATTATCTTTGAATATAGGCGCAATATACAAACCAGGAGATACAAACCTGCCGAAATTTATGGAGATATTTACTTCGCAATTAGAGCGCAGAAAAAGATCGCTAATCTTTGGTGATTTCAACGTCGACCTGTTAAGCAAGGAAAACTGGGTTACGCGTTACCGAGACGACATAAATGAAGCTGGATACGACATACTAAACAAAATAAATAAACTGCACAGCACCCGGGAAACCAGCAGAACAAATACCATATTAGACCATTTGTATACAAATATAAACAACCACTCATTTAGTGTCTCAATAATTGAGTCGTCACTGTCAGACCATAAACAAATATATCTAGAGATTGGCGGATTACCACCTATGATAAGAGACAAATTCAGATACCAGTCTTTAGATTACAAAAAACTATACAATGGCGCATTAAAAGCTGACTGTGATCACGAGGATAAAGACTATCGTCATTTGGAAAAATTTATGCAAGAACAAATAAGAAAAAGTTCAATTACTAAGACTAAAATAAACTATCCCCCTCGCGAAGACTGGATAAATAAACAAATTACTGACTCAATTAATTTGCGCAACGATCTGTGGAATCAACTCAAAACTAATCCACACGATACTGTTATAAAGAAAAGCTACGAGGAACAACGAGGAAAAGTGAAGGCCATCATTAAGAAACAGAAGAAAAAATATTATTATGATCTATTTTCTAAATATCACAACCAACCAAAAAAATTGTGGGAATTAATTAATAACTTAGCAAGGAATAAATTCAAAGAACGCAGTGCTCCGCCGAAACTAGTGTCAAACTCAGGGCTGATAACAGACGGTAATGTAATCTGTAATTTGTTTAACAGTTTTTTCTCTTTGGTTGGCTCAGAATTAGCGAATAAAATTCCAAATATCTATCATACGAATAACGACAACAACGTAATGCACGGAAGAACCCTCTCGCATGAGTCACATGATGGTTTCTTGCAGGAATTTACACCTTGTACTTTAGACGAAGTTTCAAACATTATTGACAACTTAGACAGCAATACTAGCACCGGGCTAGACGAAATTAGCACTAAGGCGGTAAAATGCCTGAAAGACGTAATCATTGTTAGGTTGACAAATTGTATAAATGAAGCTTTGTCCCATGGTATTTTTCCTGATACTTTAAAGAAGGCAAAGGTCACCCCCATTTACAAATCAGGCAGTAAATCAGACCCGGGGAACTATAGGCCTGTATCTGTGTTACCTGTGATATCAAAGATATTCGAGGGAATTCTGTATGACCGATTGAACTCATATCTGCAAGAAAATAATATCCTCAACGACCGGCAATACGGATTTCGTGCTAAATCAAATACTCTCGCCGCGGCAATAGATCTAATTACTAAAATTAAAATAAATATAGATCAGAAAAACTTTGGCTTAGGGGTGTTTATTGATTTAAAAAAAGCCTTTGATACTGTAAGCCATCAAAAGCTCTTACAAAAGCTCTCTGACATAGGAATCACAGCTACAGCTCTTAACATTTTCAGATCGTACTTACACAATAGAAATCAAGTGGTCAAAATTGGCAACTTCACCAGCCCAATGCATAACATATCGTACGGAATAGCCCAGGGCTCGAAAATCGGCCCATTAATGTTTTTAATTTACATAAATAATATAATCAACATAGGATTAAAAGGCCACTTAACGTTATATGCAGATGACACGTGTCTCTTCTACTTCGGTAAATGTATAAAAAACTCATCAATGACGCTCAAAAAGATTTGGACATTCTGAGTGAGTGGTTCAAATACAATTTATTAACAGTTAATGCTCAAAAACGTCATTTATGATATTTGCCGCGAAAAATAAGCCTATTCCACATTACCATCCACTAACCATAAACAGCGAAATGATACAGATTTCACATCAGGAAAAAATATCTTGGACTACTGATCGATGACAAATTAACATGGAAGTCACATATTGAACATCTCAAAACCAAGTTAATACCATTATTGGGCGCACTGCGTAGAGTAGCAAACTGCATTCCCAAGAGAGTTAGTACCATCATATATAATTCCTTAGTAAAATCACACCTTGAATACTTAGTTGAAGTGTGGGGCTCGGCAGCGCCAACCAACATAAATTCGTTGCAAAGGATTCAAAATAAAATTATAAAAGTACTATTCCATTACCCCTATTCAACCCCAACTCAAGAACTATATAAGAAAACTGAAATATTAAATTTGAGACAGCTTTACACCTACGGTACCTGTATCTTAATCCAAAAAATTATTAATAATTCTATCCATTCCGAAATACAATTCACTAAAAAATAGCAACGCGTCATTTACGACAACAAAATAAAATTAACCTTATAACTCCGCGCACCAACTACGGCAAGAGCACGATACTTTTCGAAGGAGCACAGCTGTTCAATAATTTACCCCAGAAATAAAAGAATCTGATGCAATAGGTATATTCAAACTCAAACTTAAAAAACATGTTTGTAACGAAAGCTAGCAATACCTTTTAGAATAGAATAGAAAAATGTTTTATTAGTAATCTCACAACTTTTGCACAAATATATTGTAATCTCTGTAGACCCCGGAGGCAGAACCAGAAGTGCTAATTTAATGTTGATTTGAGTGATTTATTTATGTATTCAATATATTTTAATTTAATTTAATGCAATTCGGCTCAATTCAATTAAATATAATTTAGCCCAATTAAATGCCAGAATGTTAAAATATTAAAATGTAATAAATATATAATATAATATCATGTAATGTAATATAATATAATATAATGTAAAATAATATAATATAATATAATGTAATATAATATAATATAATGTAAAATAATATAATATAATGTAATATAATATAACATAAAATTAATTGTACTTAATCTCATTGTAAGTGAACTATTTATAAGTTTTTATGAGAAATAAATTTCTTTAACCATAAAAAAGTTATGACACAATATATGTACCTTATTTAAAAAATTACGTCATTTCAAGGCCATAGTCAAGCTTCGATATTAAAATAACCTTAACAGTAGGGGAACCTGTTGTACCTTGGACAGTGTTGTACCTTGGACAATTGTAATTTTTCGCAAACTCCCGCGCCTTACAATAATATTGTATATGGCAGTCAAAGCCTGCTTTGTTAAGACTCACGTAAAGTTAGTTGTGATTCGCCGGCGCCGGGTCATTGCAGTTAAAAAAGGTAATTTATTATTTTTTGCCTTAAAAGTTCGTTTTTTGGAATTTACTTATGGCCTCTTAATTTGTCACGATACGTATTTATAAAATATCTTTTACTTCCGATATAATCTCAGTTTATTAAGGTTTTAGATAGTATAGTTGTCAGAACCCAACCTCAATTAAAAGTGTGTTTAAACAAGTTGTAACTAAAAATTGTTATGATGTTGTACCTTGGCCCCCCAACTGAGGTTGTACCTTGGACATAGATAATACATAGATAATTTTGATATAGATAATATAACCCTATAAAAACATATTTTTTGATTATATTTTTATTCCATTTATATGAGGCAAAAAATAAATATTTAAATATGTGAACATTTGTTATGTTATTGACACAAAATAAAGAGACAAGAGACTATTAATTAAGTTAACTGTTAATCTGCTATTTACATTAATGTTTTTGTTGATTACAGGTATGAACATTATTGTTGTACTTACCTATATTAAAAATAAAACTCTGCTGCAATTGCTAGTGTTTATCTTCATTCTACCCTGGAATGTTCAAAGTACAACTGGAACGGTCCAAGGTACATCAGGTCTGTTGTACCTTGGACAGTTTTCCCTTTTTTTTTAAAGTTGCTTTTGTTTCCAGCTTTACCGAAAATCCTCATATTTTATGTATTTATTATACACCGTGAAATTTTAGTGGTTGTTTTCCCGTGGCAAAACGATTTGCCTTTAGTAATACTATCGAATTATGCAAATTATTCCGCGAAAAAAAAAAATGTTTTTTTTTTAAATTTGAAAATAATAATTTTCTATCTCGAAAACGAGAGAAGATATCGTTATTTTATAAGATGTGACGTCATCAGGTACTGCTTGCCGCATGAAATCGATGTTTAAAGCTAAAGAAGCTCTACACCCTAAGTCATAAAGCGGTTCGAACGTGCTTTCGAGTTAAGGTTAAACCTTTCGTAAAACTGGCATTTATTGAATTTAACAAAAAAGAACAGCACACATCTATTGTACTACTAAGATAGAATCATTTTAATGCGGGACAACAACCACTAAAATTTCACTGTGTATAGTTGAGTAACTGATCTTTCCATTATTCCATATTTGACGGATCTTATTCTTACCATTTATTTTTAAAAAATAAAAACATCAAAAACTGGCCTAGGTACAACAGGTTCCCTACATGTTTCTACTTTTCATAACATACTTTCAGGTGTGGAGTTTCCTCTTTCAAAATCTGCTTGCTTCTGTCTCTAAAAACGCTAGTGTGGGTCGAAGGTTACCCTAAAAGGGCAATCGCGACCTCGACATTTGGGAGAAAGGTCGCCGTATGTTGCTTACAAACGTGGCCATTCGGTTCGCGCCCTGGATTCCGAAGCCCTCGCTACACAAGGCTAAAAGTATGTGAATGACAACTTTCCTGAAAAGGGTCAGTCGCTGCCTACATAATGATAAACCGGTTACTTTGTAGCCACCATGTTCTGAGAACAAAATACTACAACTTTACATATTTGGCGGCCTCGTTTGCGTGGGTATTGGTAAATTAATATATTTCAAATACTGGAGTCCCATTTACCATATTTGGTATCAGAAGCTATAAACAACGCGAAATATTATTATCATGTTTAAAATTGTATCATGTTATGATACAGTCTCAAAATAGTTAATGTGACACGCAATAAACGATTTGATTTGAAAATGAGTGCTTAAACCAACTTATTGATTATTGTAGTAATATATGTTTCACTTCAAGTTTTATGAGTTTTAAAACTAAAACTACTTCTTGCATTTAAAGTTAGTTAATACTCAAAATGCCTGTTGTCGGAAGTGTATATACTAGTTGTCTCCTATAATTAAGTTTGCATTTAGCTAAATGTTCATCTTATTTTCTTACATTACATTGTAAATGTAATCTTGTTGGTTAACTGGCTCGTTAGTCTAGTGGTAGCAAGCGCTGAGCTAAGACCGAGAAGTCCCCGGTTCGAGTCCGGGGTCGGGCAAAATTTGTGTGAGTTTTTCTGTAATGAATTACTTAGTCCGGAGTTAGGAAGATGGCGGTTGAACGCCCGTGCCTCGGAAAGCACGTTAAGCCGAGTGGTCCTGCGTCCGATCTCTTATCGTTCATGTCGGATTGCCGTCTCACTGAACTATGAGAGTAAGGGAATAGACAGTGCACTTGTGCACTTGTGTTTGCGCGCACACTTGTGCACTATAATATGTCCTGCGCACTTGGCTGGTCTCAATTGAGATCGGCCGCCATGTCTGAAATCGGTCGGACGCCTTTATTTAATCTTGTTGGTGATCTTAAATAAAAAATAATAAGGAACATTTTGCCATATTCTTTTTACCTTTAAACAACAAAGACTTTGCTCAACTAATATAGCGTATAATACTATAGCTGTACCGACCTGTGTGGGCAACGCATGCTGTCCAGCCCATCGCTGGCTGAAGGAGATGATGGGCGCCCCGTAGGGCAAGCTCGGGAAGTCCCCGGGGAACACCACGCGGTCACAGTTCATCAGGATCCGCAGCTGCAGGGTCCGATCCACCTGGACGCGGCATCTAGAAGATACATACATACATTTAGGATATATGATAAACTAGGTAAGTACAAGAATAACATGACTAATGACTATTTAATGGTATGTGCTGAGAGCCATCCGAACCTCAAGTCCGGTGATGATGACTAGGCTACTCCAAGCCATCTCAAGCTCGTTAGAAAAAATAAAGGTGCAAAATATATAATTTCTATCCCATCAAAAACATCCTGTAAAAAAACTAGCCAAGTCTCGATGGAGCAAATTGCTCATCTCTAAAAAGTAATGAAATCTAGACAAAATCGTGCCAAGCCTAAGGTTCCTTACTGCGATTTCTTCATTATTATAGTTAGTGTTGTGTGACTTGGCCGTTGAAGGGAACACAAGGGTACATAACCAGGTTCTCCGTAACAATATTACACCAATCTGTCGCCAGAACCGCTACCTATTGACGATAAAAAATAAAAAACAAGTGAAAATAAGGCTTGATCGACGTTGTTTTAAACTATGAAGTGAATTTAAATATTTTACTCTTTTTCTTTACATTTAACCTATTTATAAAAGAGGTATTTTTGACTGACTTTGACTGGCTCGGTGGAACAGTGGTTAGTGACTCAGGTTCAAAACCTACGGTTCCAAGAGTCGTGGGTTCGATTCCCACTCGGGACAAATATTTGTGTGACGAACATCGGTGTTTGTTCCGTGTCTGGGTGTATTATTAAATATATTTAAGTTTATTTGTGTATCCACTGTTGATCCTGATTTCCGTAACACAAGTGCTTAAGCTACTTACCACGGGATCAGATCAATGTATGTGATGTTGTGTAATATTTATTTATTTTATTTATATTTTTTTAGGCATCCCATTAAAGTCACATTAAATTCCAGCTTTAGTCCTACCATCATTATTGCAATATCTTTATATCACAGTTATGACAATAAATGCTTATCTTGTCTTATCTTACCTGCAAGGGTATCGTAGGTCGTCGTTGAGTTCGGAGCACGGCACCCACAACTGCTGGCCGAGGGCTGGGACCATGAACAACAGGAGAAGTAGCCACATATTGATCTGGAATAAAGAAGACATATTAGGTTAATAGAAAAATAACTTAAAATTGGTATGACTTCTGTAATTTTAAGTATATTGACACTTTTACGACTAAATTACTATAACAATTTATATTTTCGCTTAGGGGTGAGTGCCAGGCTTCTAAAATCATCGTTTGTCAGATAGAAAGAAAAAACTATTTTTGCGTCCGTGTCCGTCTGCGAGAAATCGTCGAGTTTTGGAAGCCATCTGTCCGGTGATGATGACAATGCTACTCCAAGCCATCATCAGAGTAAGTTACGGTAACGTTGGATATTGGCAAAATTGATGTAGTATATTTAGTACATAAGTATTTGGCCTTAAGACGTCGACAAAATCTTAAAGTTGCGAAAGAAAAGGTTGAAAATGTTAACCAACTGCGCTATAAAAGTAACATTGAATGATAGACGCAGACAGAAACGAAGGAAATTTCTAGTATGATAATAAAGTCCTTCGTCAAAATTTCCATGCATTAAACCCTTACAAAAAAAGGTACGGTATTCTAATCGCAATTCCATTTTTATGCCCTTATTTCGGGCTGAGTTAGAAGCGAGAGTTATACTTAAAACGTCAATCTACATCTCCAGCCATAAACCGCGCACTCGCAAAAATACTTCAAAAGGAAACTAAGAAAACAACAAAAGTAGTTGTCCGACCGCACATTACCATCACAATCGGCATTACCATAAACGAAACCTCGACCAATACAGACGTGAAAACGGGAAGGGCACGGGTCGAACGGGTTTACACGACGCGGTTAAGGGAAAAGCTCTGAAGCTCTGAAAGCGTCGATGGCCGAGTGGTTAAGGTCGTTGCTCACCATGCGAGAGGTCGCCAGTTGAAACCCCGCCAGGTATCAATGTGTTTTTCAAATTTGAAATTCATATGTACCATCATTGGACGCTTAAACGGTGAAGGAAAACATTGTGACGAAACCTGCACACGTACGAATAAATTCTAAGGTTGTTTAGTCAACTACCCGCACTTGGCCAGCGTGGCCGACTAAGGCCTTATCGCCCTAGTTTAGGGTAGGCCCGTGCCCCAGCAGTGGGGAAGTATATGGGCTGATGTTGATGATTATGTAACTGAAGCTATGTGGCTGCGAACTGGATGCACGTGGTGGCGGTTGCGGTGTCGACCACGGTAGAACAAACAGCTCCAGTGATACGAAGAAATGTATGGCCGCGTGCGTTCAGTTTGCAGCCTTAAAGGAAAAAACTCAGAAACTAAAGCATCAGGTGCCGTAGACAAAGTAACAATATCGAAACGATAACGAAGTTCGAAAAGAATAAAATGATTGGGATTGACATTAGACGCGATAAATCACGTAGTTTATAATTATGAACATGCCTCTTGAATCAATCTACTCATTTAAGGAAACCACATCAAAGTAGTGTAGTTTTAAAAATCTAAGCATATAGGGATAGCGGGAAGCTACTTCGTTATATCCTATGTATAATGTAGCATTAGGATTATTCTAAAGTCTGTCTTCTTAGCGCAAGTTATCTCCAAACCTTACTTGATTAACCAAACAGAGATCTGAACACCTAATTTCCGAGAAAATTAATGGAAACTATGGAAGAAACGAGCGTTATGTATTTGTAAGAATTGACAGTGAACTTGGGCTAGGCTGCTACCCAAACAATGGACCGATTGTCTTCAACCTTCGCAACTCAATAGACGTCATAGACCATTTTTCAATCATGGGAAAATGATAGAAAACGAATAGAGTACTATTGATATCTACACAGTATTGACCTTGGAAGTTCTACCTTGAGACAATTAGTATAAATTGCAATGTGAACCTTTGGGTATTTTTCCTGAAGGTTTTCGGCCAAGTGCGACTCGCCTATTAAAGTAAATATTTGGTAAATAATTTCCAATGACTCTATTTTTATGATGGAGTCACAAATTCACTATTTTTATGAAACACTTTTCTTGTTACTAGATATCATGATCAACAGGTCAGGATATGGGTTGTTCAGCGCTAGAAAAGCCGTGTTAATATCATATTTAAGATTATTATTCTATTCTTGACAGACAGGCAGACAACAGAGTAATTCTGTTTGAAACAGAACTGTTTTTCATTTAGACATTTAAATTCTGAAGAAAACTGTACCTTATTAATAACCAATAGAATAGAATAAATAATAGAATTGCCGTTCGTTAAACTGACTAAAACTCGAGAACGCCTGAACCGATTTAGGTAATTTTGGTTTTAAAATGTTCGTCGTAGTCCAGGGATGGTTTCAATGAGAAAATATAGAAAAAGAATCAGTGTTGGCGGTATGAAATTCGCCGGGACCACTAGTTTGAAAAAAAACTAATTTTACGGATTAAAATCGCGTTAACGCGTAACATATCATTTACTGATAATTTGATGCAATTACTTTGATCCAGCTATTAGAATACACGCTCTTTATTGTAACTCTCTTCTACAGAACTGTAAATCGAGTTGTGTAAATCCCAATGAACGCGTATTTACGAGTAAACCTTTGTATATTTTATTTGTGTTTTCCGAGTTAAATTCCACACTTATCCTTGTATACACTTTACTGGCTACCCTCGCTGTTGACGGAATACGCGTAATATTGTGTTTGTTTACATTGTAAAAGCAAAAAAGCTTTATTCGCTTTACATTCGAGTTTACGTTCGACGGATAAAACGTCCAATTTTGGATATACTCAAATTTTAAATATTTAACGTCGACTCTGTATTTTTACTTCAGCCGAACAACAAACATTTAAAAAAATCAAAAATATTATTTCATGCATTATATATAAACACAGTTAACTTTTTATTTTATTTATTTAAGTCACATCAAAAATGTAAACACAAACATTCTTAAATAAAACATGCATTATAAATATTCTAGTGCTTACATCTATTACAGATATGCACAACATGGTTACAGTTAACATTATCTCATGCATTACGATTAAATGAAGAGGAGTCTGCCGTTGCAATGGATTCATTCATTCAGAATTCTATTATGTAATATATTCAGAAGGTAATAGTCATTAGTCTGAAACCAGAATCACTGTATGTATGTATACTTAAATCTTTAAACTTTGCAACGGATTTTGATAGGGTTTCTTTTCAAAGAAAGAGGAATAAAATAGAAAGGTTTTTATGTAACACTAGCTGACCCGACAGACTTCGTCCTGTCAAAAAAATGTGACAAAGAAAAGGGCTGTTTTTAGGGTTTTCCCGGCAATTATTCGATTTTTTCGCCGTAAGAACCATCCTTGGACTTCAACGAACATTTAAAAAAAAGAATTGGCCAAATTGGTTCAGGCGTTGTTGAGTTATGCGCTTACCAACACATTTTGCGATTCATTTTTATATTATAGATATGTCGCAGTCGGATTGTATAATTCGCCGTATTACATTACAGCTAGCCGTTATCAAAAACAGGGCCGTTTTGTATTACGGCGGATCAACGATTAGCCGGATTGAATAAGCCTGAATGAATTTCCGCCGGGATGTATTCGGCGCTAAACGTTCTTTAATGCGGCTAGCCGTAATGTCAAAGAGCGGATCGTTAACCGCCTCTTTGACAGTTTTTAGTTCCTATGTTTATAACAACAACAATGGACTCGAATACAAAAAATGTTTCACAAAAATGTGATTTTAACAGTGGTTTTAAAGAAATAAACAAATACGAGTGTAAATAGTGACTTTAAGAATAAATTTGACGTGCAATTGAACTGTTTCTATTCGTCTCAATGTGGAACAGTTAAAAATCCATGGACAAAAGAACGAGTTTTAGAGGTTATATTGCATATCAAAACCGCTAAAGTGGCTATGGATTCTTGTAGTATTCGGCGGAATTCTACACAGTATTATTGGTGCAAAAAATATGACCTCATGAATGTTGCTGGTGAAGATTATCTTATCTTGAAGAAAAATAATCCTGAGGCCATACCATTCGCGTAATACTCAAGGAGCAATATTTCGATACTCTGATAGAAATTCATAAGGAGACACGGCAATGGCCACGGCGTGCGAGACAAAATGCTGTATGCCGTACAAAATAACTTTATATTCAAAAAAAGGCCATTGAAATATTTGTCTCCCTATGCCCAACCTGCGAATCAAAACGCAACTTACCTACCAAAGATATTGAATGCCGTATTCTAAATAAGTACTCGAAAATACTAAACCCAAATATTAAGTGTATTTACTTACTTATTTTCTAATTCTTTATTATTTAAAAAAACTTTAGTTTTTATATTATGTATTATACTTTCGCACCTACGCAACACAAAGTACAAAGCTATTTCAAGTACCTACTTGGAAATAGCTTATTTAAGGTTATGTAGGTACCTACATAACCTTTATTTTTCTCATTAAAATTGATTTTCAATTAATCACAGTTTTATTTTGTTATCGCATCACGTAGTCACCCTAAAATATTGAATAAAGTGCATTACGGCTGAACGTGAGCCACCAAAATGTAAAACGTATCGTAATGACAATCCGGCTAATCGTTGATCCGCCGTAATACATAACGGCCCTGTTTTTGATAACGGCTAGCCGTAATGTAATACAGCGGATTATACAATACGACTGCGACATATATACCTACTCTAAGCGAAGCGAGGGCGGGTCACTAGTATGAAATAAAAAATACGGATCCGAGAAATGTGACGGGTCGCTATTGTACATCTATACTAATATTACAAAGCTGAAGAGTTTGTTTGTTTGTTTGAACGCGCTAATCTCAGGAACTACTGGTTCGAATTGAAAAAATATTTTTTGTGTTATATAGACCATTTATCGAGAAAGGCTTTAGGCTATAAAACATCACGCTGCGACCAATAGGAGCAAAGATACAATGGAAAATGTAAAAAACGGGGGAAACGCGAACGAAGTCGCTGGCACATCTAGTGAATGATATAAGATAAAAAATTATATCATCAACATCATTATCATCGTAAGATTTTAGACTTTCGCGTTCCATTACACTAAAATTAGTCTTTATGGGTCTACACGCGATATTAGGAGTAGCAAATTACATAGCTACTTACAAATCATTATCATCATCAACCCATATACGTCCTCACTGCTGGGGCACGGAGGAGCGTAGGGTAGCTACGCTAGAAACTAAAAATAATATACATACATACATACATAAAATCACGCCTCTTTCCCAGAGGGATAGGCAGAGATCACTTCCAGGGATCCACTTTTCACCTCTGTGGGAAACGTGACGTGACGGGTTGTGGACCACGTCGCCGCCATTCTGCCTTGTGCATTGTTTTAACAAGGTCATTGCGTTCCCACGAGTAGCGAGGATATATGACGGAGGAAGAAAAAGGGGAGGAAGGATACAATCGCCTCGAATGATTTGGACTGAGTCGATAGTAGCTCGAGGAGCCGGGGTCGCTTACCGGTATACCGTTCACCAATCACCGGACAGATAGTTGTGACTGGACTGACCTGACTATATGAATGTATGTATGTATGTATTTCGTCCCTGTCAATTGGTTCATAAATAAAAAAATTGTATTTATCACGTCGAACTTGCTGGGCGTTTGTAGGTGTACGTACTATCGGAGTATTTGGCGGTCGACCACCTATAAGGTGAAAATCGCTTGGCGCTTATACGTCTGTCAAAGCAAGCCCCGCCCAAATGTGGTCCGAGAGCCTGCAAGAATTTTTCGGTAGGTATATGAGGCAAGCTGAAAACTTGTCCTATACCTTTAATATTATAACTCAACACAAAACCGCAGACCTGGCTGAGTACCGGGGCTAAACCAAACCCCCAATTTTTCTTATTTTAAAATATATTTTATAATCCAAAAAAATATACTTTGTCAGTTCACCTGACAGGTAGAAGTTCCATCGAAATAATTTGTCTTACAACGTGAGTCTTATTTTTTAGTTATAAATAAAAAGATGAAAAATATTTTTGGGGGTTTGCTTTAGCCCCGCTACTCACCAGCCAGGTCTGCAGTGTCGTGCTGGCATATAATAGAGGTTCAGGATACGTTTTCAGCTTGCCTCAAATACCTACCAAAAAATTCTTGCTAGCTCTCCTACTATTGGAACGTTTTTGCTTGGATTTTGACAGATTTTCTTTAAGTGCTCTTCTATTGGCCAGTGGGCGGGGCTATTGGCGTTTAAAGAAATCTATTTGAAAAGTGTACTACCGCCACCGTTGCCGGTAGTACTACCGGCAAACCCCAAAAATATTTTTCATTTTTTTATTTATAACTAAAAAATAAGACTCACGTTGTAAGACAAATTATTTCGATGGAACTTCTACCTGTCAGGTGAACTGACAAAGTATATTTTTTTGGATAATAAAATATATTTTAAAATAAGAAAAATTGGGGTTTGGTTTAGCCCCGGTAATCAGCCAGGTCTGCGGTTTTGTGTTGAGTTATAATATTAAAGGTATATGACAAGTTTTCAGCTTGCCTCATATACTTACCGAAAAATTCTTGCAGGCTCTCGGACCACAATTTGGGCGGGGCTTGCTTTGACAGACGTATAAGCGCCAAGCGATTTTCACCTTATAGGTGGTCGACCGCCAAATACTCCGATAGTACATTACAAAATGCTTCATATAACCTCTCTTCCACGCGGATAAAGTCTCACGCACAGATGGTACAAAAATAATAATATGACATGATTATAGAAATTCAAACACACTATACTACCTATGAAGATGTAAGTAATAAAGCACTCCACTGTTTGATACTGGTTCTCTATATTCGGAGCTAACGAACGAAAAGCTAGCGAACTTCGATCTGCATCATCATCAGAAAATCTCGTAAGTTCTGTAATTTGTTACCTTTAGCAAGCAGTGTTTTGTTTCTGTTTATTGCAATCCGCTGGGAATGAGATAAACAATTCAACTTTGTTCAGAGCAAATAAAGAACGGAATCACTTGTGATCAGAAGCTTTTATAATTGAACACCGTATTCAATTATGTGGTTGGGCTTCAAACGGTTTTTCTTTCAAAGTTACTGCTTTGTGAACAGTTTTTCTTTTTGTTTATCGATAAATTAGAGAGGTACACAAAAAATTGAGCCATATTTTTCTGGTGGCTTTTAATTATTTGTATGTACTTGTTATCGTAATATTAATTAGATTTGTTCTGTTTATTAAATTGTAACATCACTTTGTGCTCCAATAAGTGTATCTATTGACATCGAGCGATTTATTGAAAAAATAAAACCTTCTTTCTACGTATTAAGTACAATGTACTACTAAGTAATTAGTATTATACAAAATCTTTCTCTGCATTTGGTTTTATCCCATTTGAAGGTACATTTACGAGGTATACAATTTCACAGATCAACTCTAGCAACATATTCTGTGTTGTCTAGACGAAATAATTGGCATAATAATAAGAAACTTCGCAAAATCGGATCACGATTGCTTGTAAACCGAAGGGTAAACAAAAGTAATTATTTCCCAGAATTCAATCTAACGAAAATGTATTTGGAGTTATGCGAACGAAACTAACAAATAAAGGTATTCATTTTATCAAATGGATTCATGCATTCCCAAAGTTTTCAATTTTCCTTGAAGATTACAACCCTTTATTTGGTTTTACCCAGACTATTCATTTTACTTTGTCGACCGAATAAATCGATTCACAACTCGAATTGAGGATTTTCAACCGTGATTAGAAATTTCCATTTCTCTTCTCCTGATTCAATACTACAAATATTGACATTTTTAGATTTTACATTGCATATTTTGAAAAAGTCTCACAATTAATATTTCAAAGTAAATAATTCTAAATTAACTTTTCGAATAAGGTATTATACAGATGGCTGTGTGTGTACGTACAGGTGCACCAATATGCTGCTTTATTTTTTAAATAAGGAGCAGACGAATTTTGACATGTAATGTTAAATCTACTATACCCCTAAATATTTGTTGAATACTCTTAGTAGGTAGGAATTCACTAAAAAATAAGTTTTTCATTAAGAACATAAAATGTACAACAGTGTCCTTTCACAGTACAGACTCCACTAAAATTATTCCTTAGAATGTAACGGAATTTTCATTGCGCTCAACGGGTTGCCTTTCCCGAGTCGCCTTTACGTCAGTTGGTGGAAAATGCTCACCGAACACAATGGGTAAATTATTAACGAACCCCGATTTATGTGGAAACTTGTCCGATCGTGTCCGAAACTAGAATAGTTTGTCGAACTTCCCGCCCATCATCGGGCTCTCATCGCCGGCCCGCTTTGATATCTTCAAATATAAATTTACGAGTGCTGTTCTACGTTGGCAGAGAAGTTTGATATTTATTGATCTCTTGCAGTTGAGAGCCCTGCTTTAGGTATGGATGGAGTATCGGGAACTGAATCGGCGGACTTTGATGATTGAAACTATTTCTCAAAATCAACATTTACTAGCTGTTCAGTAGTCAAACCTAGCATTTACTAAATTATTAGAACCCGAAACTTAACATTTATTTACTAACACATGTCGGTAAATCGTAACACTTAATTTGAAAACTTATGAAATCTTAGTTTGTGCTTTTACAGTAAAATAAAATAAATAAATTGCATGTTGACGATATAAAGACTAATATTTAACATAAAAAACAATTTACAGTTTTGAGAACATTTTGGCGATCTCTTCTACATGAAGGAATATGAAGAAAGGAATTTACAAATAAATAATACGTATTAACGGGCGAATTGTTCCAATAGTACATATTATCACTTTTAATTAACAGTTTTAATTACAATATATTTATTTGTACTTCCCATATTGTATTCAGTTGAACAATAAAATAGCACGTTCATATGACTTTCGATACTTATATCTACGTACGTACGTAGTATTTAATAAGGTTTTATTTTTAGTTAAAACAGCTGTCATCTCGTATAAAATCATGTACCGTTTTGTATCATCATAACACATTTACGTAATCCAAAATTCTAAGAGAGTTAATAAACGATGCCAAAACAAAAGCACTAACAACAATTAAATTATTACACGCAACAATATAATTACTACGAAGATAACGGTTTATTTACTCCTCTCAAAGGAAATGAATATACAAAAAGATAACCAATTATAAACACGGACCGGTTAGGTAGCGGCAAACAAAGGGAGGCATAAACGTGAAGAAATTATGGATGGGCCTGCCCTAGATAGAAAGGGATGGATCCCTTTTAAAGTTTCAACACAAAGCTTATAAAATGACGAAATTAGGACATGATACGCGGGATTAGCGCGGAACAATTTCGCTGGCTTACTGGTTTTTCTGCTTTTGCATGTGGGACATTAAGACTTGACGGATGTTTGTTTCGGGATATTTTGGTCATCTTAGCTGTCTGTCATGTAGCTTGATTTCGTAAGCTCCTTGAGGACACGGCACGTTGTGTAATCGTAGTATCGTATCGTATAGGGTAGGAACTCATACATACATACATAAAATCACGCCTTTTTCCCAGAGTGGTAGGCAGAGATCACTTCCAGCGATCCACTTTTCACCTCTGTGGGAAACGTGACGTCACGGGTTGTGGACCACATCGCCGCCATTCTGCCATATGCATTGTTTTAACATGGTAGGAACTCTAAGCGCCTAAAGGCAATCTTATCTTATCAACTCGGAAAGAAGTCGTCAACGTATCGCCTTGCCGTACCGCAGTTCGTAAGCTTGTCTTGAGAAGAAGCGATAACGTTACGATTTCGATTAGTAAAAAGAAAGAAAATCATTTATTGACCACGACATATGCTCGAAAAGTTACAATGATAAATAAATACACAAGACACAAAAACTCAACTCCAACAAAGAACTAACACACATAGACAACGACTATGAAAGTGGTGAACGAGGTACAGGCCTCAGCATATGCCACATCAGCTCAAAGGCCGAGAGATTAGTGTGCAATGCAGTAGGGAGTTTCTTACAAAGAATACTGAAAGCCGGAGTTGATACGTTGACGATCCGTTTAGCTAAGACCCCTTATATTAAAGGAAAACGAGTTGACACGCCTACGGACTTGTTTTAAATTTATTTTATGGACTCGTATTGGGTTCTCTCTCATTAAGGGCAAGATTAACATACGATTAGATGGCGCTCTGTGTGAGAAGGGGATTATTTTGTTGTTGCGTTTGAAGGGTAAAACTTTTTGCTATTGATTATGCAGATGACAATTGTTCGCCAAACTTCCATAATGCAAAACGCGTGCAGACAAAATGGGTCACAACAGACCCGTAAGTTATTTCATTTTACGTAAACTTGAGTGTATTGTTATTCTAAACAAAATTTAGAAACCCGACGTTTCGATCTCTTTACAGCGCTCGTATTCATGTTCAAGACTAAAGATGACAGTTGTCATTAAAGACAACTGTCATCTTTAGTATAGTGTTTATTTTAAATGTGTAGTGTTTGCGAAAATAATTGACAGTAGCTTATTATGTATTAAATCCCAGAGTAACTCAGGATTGTGATAACAAAATACGAAACCAAGATTATACCGGGTCAATGTCGACCAATGTTTAATTCAGGAAAATGTTAACATACCCCGATCCCAAATAAAGGTTTTTCCTTGTATTGTGAAAGCCAGATACAACAATCGAAGCGCAATAATTAACCTTGACCCAGTATTAATAATACGTCTCATCAACAGACATCTTATATTTATATATTGTGGTCCTGAGTGAGTATTTTGTCTTGAATACTGAAACAAATTGAATAAATTAACTATTTCTCGATAGTTAGTAACCCTGGCTGGCGGTTCCAAGAATCGTGGTTTCGATTCCCACTCGGGACTAATATTTTTGTGATGAACATCGGTGTTTTTTTTCCGGGGGTTTGATTATGTATTTAAATATGTATTTATATATTTTTGTATGTACAAATATCAGTCTTTGATGCCCATAGGACAAAATCTGCTTAGTTTGGGGTCAGGTGACCGTGTGTGAAAATATCGCAGATGTTAGATATTATTCATCAATTTCCAATGTGTGTAATCATAACAGTTTAAAGTTTTTAAAATATCATCTCATGAGATAATATAACAATATTTTGGCGTTTTCATTTGGGCCAAAAGTGTAAAGGTAACAAAAATTACTCAGCCCGGGATGAGGCAGTTGCCGGATGCACGCTCGTCCCCCTGAGAACTGATGGTCCTGCGCCTAATCTCTTACCGAAATTGTATTCAATGTGAGTGAAGGAACAAAAAGAGCACTGTGTTGGCGCACACTCATGTGCACTATAGTATGATCGCGGTTGGCTGGTCTCTATGGAACCCTAAATCGGTCTGATGCTTCATGGCGAATTACACTGCAAAACTCAGGACCACGTACTCATTATACAGAAGACCCATACAAAGTTATTTCACCCTTGAACAAATGTCAATTCCCTACGACTGTACTTTAACTCTGAAACTCATTACGGGCGAAGTTTAGAACTTTCTTCAAAAGACAGGACGAGAGGGAGTGCTCAAAACTATAGGTACAGGCACACGCATATTCCGCGTAACTATGTTCAAAGTTCTCTTGCTAAGTCTTCTACTGAAATTGAGACTAAGGTAGAGCCGAATATACGTATAAATGTAGTAACGATATTTTGTTTTCTTCTTAGGCAAAGACCAATCTCGCAAAAAAGTAGAAGCTACCTAACTACAACATTGGGCCGTTAGCTTAATACATAGTATAAAACAAAGTCGCTTTCGCTGTATGTCCGTATGTATGCTTAGATCTTTAAGACTACGCAATGGATTTTGATGCGGTTTTTTTAATAGATAGAGTGATTCTTAAGGAAGGTTTGTATGTAAAATTTACCCGAAGCGAAGCGAGGGCGGGTCACTAGTTACTTATAACTTGATTTTTATCATTATATGGATCCGAATACCTAGTCCTGTGCAATTTATATTATTATCATACTGTCACGACATCACTACATAGTATAAAGCAAAGTCGCTTTTCGCGTCGGTCTGTCCATTTGTATGATGAAATATTTCAAACTACATAACGGATTTTGAGGCGGTTTCTATTTAATAGATAGAGGTATTTCAAGTTAGGAAGGTTTTTATGTAATATAATCAAAGCGAAGCGAAGGCAGGTCACTAGTAAAAGATAAATAGAAATTAACACTCTAATTTTAAAGGACCAATATTCCTATATGTTTATCTAACGTACAATTTTCCAAAATAAATACCGCATATTCTTTAAGTTTAAAGAATTAACATCAATCTACGTCTTTCCCTACAACCACAACTGATATTGCTTGCTTAGTAAAAGTCGAAAGATCTCAAGAAACGAACGTTCAATCTCCTTCGGCAGATCGAAAAGGATTCGTTCGACTGACGTTCACGAATAGAACGGCACTTCTCACGCGTGCAGTCTCTACGACGTTCAACTTTGAACCTTATTACGAGGCCATAAGTGTTTGAACTTTGGAGCGTGTAAGACGCCCGATATTGTGAACTCCGACCTAGAATAAAGACAATAAGTCTCCAGAACGCGACAAATCTTCGAAGTCGCGCGGTCACGTGTGTGTTGCTATGCGACGCGATAAATCCCGTTTAAGCGGGTTTTCGTTTGTTTACTACTTGACAGAGTAATGAAATGTGTGTTTAGTAACTTATTACGTATATAACTAACCATTTAAGTATGAGTGGATTGAGCACTATGGAAAAATCGAATGGATCTATTTATTTCTTCTAGAAAGTTGAAAGAGGCTCTTTAGCTCTTTCTAATCTTTAAACCTAACGAGATACAGGTATGAGATGCTAACAAACGTACAGTCTGCCGTCACTTTATTCATTAAATACCTATGTACTTTATCTAATACATCTATACAATTACATATACCCACAAACTGGTACATTAAGCATTAAACATTAAATTTACAGCTTATGTCAGCCATTCAACATAATATGTATAACACAAATAGCTTAGGCTGTGCGTGCATACGCAATCGGTATCAGTCAACGTGTTAATTTCAAGTGAGAGCGTTTAACCCTCAAATGCAGAGTGGCGTTGCAGCCGAAAATTGCATATCGGGACATCCCGACCATATCAGATTAACCTAACCCTGTTTCAAGGGATGGCAACATGCAGCGGGGCTAATAAACTACGTCGACCACACGCGACCGATAGACTGCTGGCCAAATTTGTTGGCCAACCGCCAGATAGCAACATTAGCTTAATATTTCATAAACACTGGCTGGACCTTTCAACTCGGCAAGATACGGAAGCAAGAAATATTTGCATGTCGCTGAAGTAAATAATATTTATTTTATGGTGGTAGAACGTTGTGGTGTGAAAGAAGATTTAGTGACTAAGGTCGAGAATGCTTAGATAGTTTGGCCATGTTGAGAGGATGAATGAAAGACTATTACCGTAAGGAATATATAGAGAATATTATAAATTGAAATGTCTACAGGTGAAGGGCAAGAAAGACTTTTCATGACCAAATACATGTGTTAAATTTTAAAGATGGGTCAAATCAAATGTACCCGTAATCAACGCGCATGCATGAAGATATTGATGGATGTGAAAAAAGCAAAAAAGGTGTGCCAGGTTTGTAGCACATGGCAGGAAGTGATCTCTGCTTTACCCGTCTGAGAAAAAGGCGTGATTTTATGTATGCATTTGTATTTTTTCAAATATCAGACGTCCAGGTTGACCGCACTTGAGCGACTGTTAGGTTCAAATATGAGGTCAACAGGCACAATAGTACATTCGAGCTTATCTCTCTCAACCTAAAGGCCTGAAGAAAAGCCGTTCCACAGCATGCCTTTAAACCTAAATATTGTAACGTGCGATAGCAGTCCCGAAAACCGATACCTTCTTCTTTAATGACACTAAAATTTAAAAGAATTATTGAAAAGAGAGAAACCGCATCTAAGCCTTACGCACACTTTAAAGTTATGAGCATACATAGGGACAGACAGTGGGAAGCGTACTTATTGTATACAAACATGTAATGATAAACCACTCTTATTGGTCTAAGCCTGAGTTAATTAGTTTGACCACCTAATTACGAATTTCACAACTCAACACAACAAACAATGCAATACACAAATTAATGTTGTAAAGATAAAGATAAAGATAAATAAAGATAAAGATATTTATTTACAAAAACATGTGTATGTACATAATACAGCAAAGCATAATATTATGGGTTGGTACAAAAATAAGTTTCAACATGTCTCAACAATGTCATCAATGTCTCAATGTTGTCCAACCTATTTAGCCAATAACACTGGACATAATATTAATTATTAGTGTATATGTGTAAACACAGTTGAACTATCTAATCCCTTCCAATCAATCAATCCATGGCCGTTCTTGATCGACCCGTGGAACACCGAGAAAGAATCACTACTATCTTCAGGCGGGACGTGAAACGGCATCGTAGCTGGCCTTCAGGGTAAGGTCGACACGCCCAATAGGGTCTATTGTGCCTGTCGACCTCATACGTGGACCTCACGACCGCTTACCATCAGATGGAGTGAGGTCATCCTAGAGGCTCTATATTAAAAAAAATACTGCGGAACTTTGTTACTGCTACGAATTTTACAATCCCATTGGCGTCAACAGCTCGTCAGGCGCATATCCTTGAACTTTTATAATGACCTTATGTCGTGGGCATAAGAGTCAATATCGACCAGTCAAGGAGTCAGGAGACACCGCGGCCCTGGTCTTCCGCAATTACCTTATCAGGGAGAGCACGCAGTGCACAGCAGCACATTAAAATTGTTTTCTTTTACCGTTAAAGCGTCGTATAATCGTACATATGAATTTCAAATTTGAAAAACACCGTGATACGTGGCGGGGTTCGAACTGGCGACCTCTCGCATGGCAACCAACTACCTTAACTACTCGGCCATCGACGCTTAAAGCAGCACTAGTAATATAATCTCACATACCTACCATCAATTAACTATTACCTCAGGGAACTAGTTCGTCGACAGATTCGTACACAGATTACATTTCTCGGAATTACCTTATTTTTCCGACAAAAAATAAGCTGAATATTTCTGAGAAACAGAAGCCCTATGAATTGGCCTATTATGTCGGTTAGAGTATTTACTGCTGAAAAGAGTAATTATCGAGCCACTTTGCCGCTTTCTTTGCGATATAATCGTCTTTCCAAACGTATGGTAGATTCATATTATTCTTATCCTCGTAAGTTATTCGATTTCATTATATAAATAAAGGTTCCTAATAAAATTAAGGCTAATGAACAAATTATAAATAATGTCTTACCATTTTTTTGCTAGAACTCCAAACCGAATTTCACTTTTCACAATATCATAATAATTTCATGAACTCGAAGTTTCACAATTTTTAAAAATCCTTTTCAAAGAACTTACACTGAAATAATATTTTAATCACTTCAACTCAATGGACTTCACTAAACGGTTATGACCCTATACAGCAAATATTCCAACCGCTTACCAAAAGCATTTCACTACAAATAAAATCATTCGGCTCTAAAATCTTTAATGGGTAAACTAATAAAATCAATAACCTGTACCAATTGAATCTTACCAAATTTTTTAGACTTATTAACTCACAATGGGTATTAATAGCTTATAATATTAACAGTCATAACTCGGGTGACTCCTGTTAATTAGTTGCATCACGATAATGTTCAAATAATAGTTTACGTTAGGGTGGCCATTGATATCGAAAATGCAGGATAATAATGCCTACACATTATTATTTAAAGATCCGATGTTTCTTGATGTTTATTTTTTTTATATTATACAAGATGACCACAATATGCCATATTGAGCACGCACGCACTCACCCTGAAGGCCTGCTCAAATGCCGTTTCACGTCCCGCACCACTTTTTGATCTCGTGGTCACAGAAATACTACTGATTGAAAACTGTAACCATAGTATCATAATGCGTTATCGCTGATATACTACTTTTATTGAATCAAATATATGTGTACGAACATAGGGTCGGTAGAGTTTAAGTGGTTGTTATTATGTCTGTTATAAATCTGGATATCAGGATTCCAGACCTCAACAAAATATTTACAATGATTGTACTTAATCGAGGTAAAGCAGCTCGAATATTTTATTTTCTCTTCAAAATATATTCCATGTAGGCGATAGCGGTTGTTGTAGACAGTTGCCACTATTTTATGTACTACAACATAATATAATCATACAACAATTATGCATGCATGTTTAAGTACCATTCTTTTTATTTAGATTTATATAATAGTAAATGCTGTGCGCAACTTTTATTGGGATACAGTTTTAATATGAAGATAAAAACCTGTAATTCATTGTAATGTACGAATCGTATTCTGTAGTTGTGCCTTTTAAAAATAAATAAATAAATAAATAAACGATGCACGCATTTCCTACCTATGTACTTGTAGCGTACTTACTTACTTTCACTGACTAATGACTTTGATCATTATCGTTTTTTCTTGAGCTCAATGGTTCGGCATCTGAACATCGCAGATACAATTTATAAAATAACATTTCCGCATTTTCCAAGTTGCGTAACTTTGATGTTGCAATTGGAAGTATTCATTCGCTAGAGTGCACTTGCACTTCGTAATGAAATAAATCAGACTTTTAATAGCATACATTATATACTAATAAATTCCTATTAATAAAAGAACTCTAAGAATTATGAGTATACAAAAGCGGAATGTATGTAAGTACTGATGTAATTAAACATTGGTAAATCTTTATTAAGGAATAAACAAACGACGATACCTCATATTTTATTCAACTTTTATGGAAAACCCCTGAATTCAAATATGCTTTATCTTAATAAGCGGTTTTGCCTGCCAATATTATAATTAAGAACGAGACATAAAATAAATTTGAATTGGTTTCCGACACGTCGTGGGGGAGGCAGACAAGGGCCTATCAAAATAATTTGGCCGATTTAAAACTAATTGACAAACATTGACAAACACGATACATAATTATAATAATCCGGGTTTTCAAACCTGACATACGAGTCGCTCACGTAATTCCTTTGTTGCTAACCCGGGTATTCAATAATGTTATTTTACTTAAAAACTGATTTAATAATTTTGGCCGTGTCATGCACCTAGTGCATGCATGTGGGTGTAAATTCTACATTTTATTGCATTCGATAGATGATAGAACACGGCCTCGAAGTTTGATTTCGAAGAGAAAAAATGACATTCCTAATTCGTTTCAATATTTATGGCATTCCTAATTAACCTGCCGGCAACTCGATGCGTCTGCACCGAGCCCGGTGGTAATTAAACATTAATTGTGCGGTATTAATTGCATGCTGTCGAGCTCACGGGGAATTTCGTGTTTGCCAAACTAGATCATGGCATTGTGAAACGTGTTTGTGTTAATATTCATAATCGATTAGCAGTCAATATCATGCCGGTGAGAGTAAATAGCGCGTGTGTAGCATTAGGGGTGTTCAGATTTCGGTTATTTTGACACGACCACTAATGCGCGGTGTTTTGACGTAGACATAAGTACCTCTCATCCCTAAATATCATGACTTGTATCTTCTTTTGTATGTTTATGGTTTTGCTGTTGAATATCTTAATTTATATATTTACTGGTAGTTAAAAGTCTCAGCTTTTACTATTTTAAAAGCCACAGAGGTACCTACATAGCAAACATCTAATAGCAAATACCACATGCCCTCAGTCTCCTCCGACAAATTTTAATCATATCATACACTATACTACTCAAATATAACAACAAAGATACTATTTACGTCAAACTGTTACTTGTCCAACAGTACTTTTTACCATTGTAATTTTCGCATATTTTAGTACACCCATAATTTTTTGACAACAATTAAAAACAAAACCATTTCAAACTCAAATATGAGCGCGTAATCTACAATATTATTCGCGTCGCAATACTCAACCATTCGGCGACACTTCTTGTGTGACACGACTATGCCACATAAAACTTTTATTATGATAGCTCCGAAATGTTACCGCTTGTTCCGAGATAAAAATAAAATAGATCTGAGATATCCCAGCTCGCAGTCCTAGACGAGCCATAAACTTTGAAGTAGCTACTCCGAGACGTTGTTTCATGCATGAAATTAAGGGAATATTGTTAATTTTATATGGGTGTTGTAATAAAATAACAAATGTTGTAAATACCGTCTGCAAAAAGGAGAATTTATTAAAGAAAAAAAAATTACCTACCGTTGCAAATTAATTAAATTATGATCGTAAAATTTTCGATCACAATGCAACGTAATTCTTTTGTTTCATGTTTTGCGTGTACACGATATGAAACTATTATCTTTATTTAGTAAACTTGTTTGATGAAACTTCTTTTACAGAAAATACTTTTAACGTAACCAGTAACTTAGTAAATTTTATCTACCTTAGTAAAAAGCTAGACTACTGCAGTTTGCAGCGCACAGCTACACGATCCCGCATAAAATTAACTTCTCACATAAATCCCTCAGTAGTGATACTAGCTGAAACTAAATTTATACAGTTCTGATTTCCACAGAGAAACAAAACTCGTTTAATAAAACTTGCAAATGAAACTATACTCCCAGGATCCTTTATATCTATCCTTCCAGCTCTAAGGGCTACTAATCCGTCAAATTCATCAACACGATGATTGTGACTGATTATTAACAGAGCTTTAACTTGATCACACAAAACCAATTCACATTAATGAAATTATACTCGTATGAAACTTGTATTAATTCGATCAAATCATAGTGGATAGCGCACAGTTTTGAATAATTCGTTTTAAATTGTTCAGTTTTCGTGTAATGGTCTCCAGGGACAATGTTGTTAAAACTTTGTCTGATTAACTTTGTACAGAGTTAACAACCCGAGCTCATATAAATGTTGCATTTCACAAGGTCTGTCGTCCGACATCCGAAAGTTAATGTTGGTGTGTCCTGTTCGGTACTTAATTGTTTGCAAAACTGTCGACACAATATTTTGAGTAAGTTTGAATTTTCTTATCACGCAGAATGTTTGTGTGTTTTTGTAGCTAATTTTCATGTAGGTACTTTACAATCGAAATATTTGATTTTGAACTAGTATATACTACTAGTAGTAACTAATAACTGCCCGGCGGCAGTTATTTCTTATGTATTCGATATAGTACCTAATAATAATCGCGTTAAATCCCAATGTACATGGATTTGCTTGTATCCAAGTTATAAATACATAGTTACTGTACATATTGAATGAGAATTCAGTACACAAAAAAGAAAAATGAATGAAAAGCATTATAGCAATGTAATTGATCGCCTTAGTGACGTAAATGCGATAAAGACTTTATTCCGCACTAATCGCTTTGCCAATCAATAAAAAACATACAGAAATTAAAAATAAAATTAAATATTATCTTTCTAAGTAGTCAACTTAGCGTTAAGTGTGTTAAAGTTGACAGTCACGTGTTTTCGCCCTTTCCATTCCCGTCTTTCCTGTCACTATCTGTACATACGCGTCAATACTCTGGTCCACACCGTCAAACAATACCCTGTCAAGCCACATGAGTTGCCCAATCAGTTGTTTGCCGCCAATAGCCGCTGTTTGAGGTTCATTACGGTCGTTGGCAAACAGAAAATGTCGACAGTCAACCTCAGTGACATGTACTGATGGTTCGCGATGCCACTTACCTCATATTTCTGTGACTGGCTCGGTGGAACAGTGGTTAGTGACCCTGGCTGGCGGTTCCGAGAGTCGTGGGTTCGATTCCCACTCGGGACAAATATTTGTGTGATGAACATCGGTGTTTGTTCCGTGTCTGGGTGTGATTATATATTTAAGTATGTATTTAAAAATATCTATGTATGTATATCAGTCTCTGACGCCCATAGTACAAGCTCTGCTTAGTTTGGAGTCAGATGACCGTGTGTGGAAATGTCCCAGATATTTATAGATATTTATTTTATTTCATAGAGTTGTATAAAAGCGGGAGAAATATGAAGACCGATATGCGGTGTTTGCTTTAAAATGAATATATTTTACCTGAAGCGCTAATGGAAATATATACAAAGAAATTTGCAGCAATAACAATAAATAATAATACTCGGCTATGGTCAACGCACTCCGAAAGAAATACACTGCAATGTATCAATAAAACTATCGCAAACAGCAAAAACTTACGCACGCAAATGCTGTTCAATAAAGCAACATTTATCAAATTAAAATTGAACACGAATGTTTGACTATAGACGTCGGGAACAGCAGTTACGATTCGAATGCGAACGGGAAACAATAGCGATATATCATAATGCATCAATAACTTTCTGCACTGGAAATCTGTAACGAGTATTTTTAAGTCGGAAAATTATAGATAAATCACAAAACGCCAGTTCCGCTGTGTTTAATACATCATCTGGAAGCTAAGTACGTATTTCCATGAAGATAAATTGGCAAAAAATGCAACTTTTTAAAATTATTAACTAGTAAATGACGAGCAAGTTATTCCATCAGCTTTATCAAGCAGTACCATTTGACGTCTATGGTAACATTCATCCGGTTCCTATTCCATAAACAACTCTTCTGATCATTCAAACAACCGTTGAAACAACCGAGGCAACTCTCACCAATACACGTCAATAAAAACAGCTCACAATTTCAATGCAAACGGAACTTTAGTGAAGAGACTGCAATATGCGGCTCGCAATATTCCGCCGGGCGCCCGCAAACATTGGTTTTTATTCCTGTTCGAATCCACAGGATACATTGTTTTACTGATATGTCATATGAGCTTGCGTAAACCGTGGCGTAAACGGTAGAGTTTGTGTGTCAATCCCGATGAAGGTGTCAAAGTCAGCTGCAATATAATTCCACATTACTTACTTGACGTCACAAATACGAAGATTCTGAGAAGTGACGATGAAGACAGGCGTGGGAAGAAAGTAATTGTCTGATTACACTTTTGACAATAGAGAAATGAGACATGTTAAAAAAATCAACAAATTTCAGATTAAAAGCGAAAAATATACATATTGTTAAGTGTAGTACTTAGTTCACTTGTTGCAGCCTGGTGATAAATGGTTACACAATCATAATGCCTATTAACGCATAAAGCATTACCATTTTCTTCGGCATTTAAAAAGGAACCTACGAGCGCTGCCGAGCTCGATTGCACAAAAAAAACAACAGCAAGTTATTTTACGGCAAAAATTACGAACACCTATGAAAGGGGCACCTTTTTTGTCAATCTTTCCGTACACAGATCGTAAATCCAGTGGCTATACGAGCTGAACGGCTACATTCGCTGTGACGGTGCCGCGCGGCGTGCGTGATGAATGCCCAATGCCCTTTGATTGAACCATACAGTTGTCGCAATGACATATATAGCACAGTCCGAAGAATACTAGTGAGTGATGTGTGAAGAAAATAAAATACTCAATGTTTGACTGGCTCGGTGGAACAGTGGTTAGTGACCCAGGTGCATTACAGTTCCAAGAGTCGTGGGTTCGATTACCACTCGGGACAAATATTTGTGTGACGAACATCGGTGTTTGTTCCATGTCTGGGTGTGTATTAAGTATATTTAAGTATATTTGTGTATCCACTGTTGATTCTAATATCTGTAACACAAGTGCTAAAGCTACTTACCACGGGATCAGATCAATGTATGTGATGTTGTGTAATATTTATTATATTATTTTTATTTACATAGATTTAGATCAAGTAAGTTTGTTAAGCACTTCGATCACTTGGTGTGATCATCGATTAGTTTGATTACCACACCGAGAGAGAATCGAACCCACGACTCGTTGAGCATGAGGCAACGGCACTATCTAATGCGTCAACGTGCCAGTTAAGGGTTGTAAATACTTTCGTTTTTCATTCACAGGTTTTGTTATCCTACAAAATATATTAAAATTGGCTTTATTGTTATATAACACTACACTAGAATCCTTCCACTGAAAAGAAAACTTTGCTTTACGTGAATAATTATTGCCAGCGTACTCAGAATAAACAGAAATTTCACCGCCAACACTTTTACCACAGCTAAAC
This sequence comes from Maruca vitrata, assembly GCA_039566165.1. Classification (NCBI taxonomy): domain Eukaryota; kingdom Metazoa; phylum Arthropoda; class Insecta; order Lepidoptera; family Crambidae; genus Maruca; species Maruca vitrata. The sequence continues at coordinate 4,237,594 of CM076923.1, read as the reverse complement.
GACTCCCTAAATAAAATTTAGTTATAAAAATCTACCCGTCTTTACTGATAGAAAATTCCACTGGGTCTGTTTTCGAAGCTAACTTGTTGTGCAATTTTACAAACGAAATTCACAAAGGGCAATTTTGTTCTCACTCCCGAATTGCCAATGTTAAAACGGCCAATTTCTGTTTCGAAAATGAAAAAGCAATAGGTCGGCCGGCGGTACACGGTAACATTTTCTATCTAAATTAACTACGGTGAATTTTGGATGCCAAAATCATTGTCGGACTGCATAGTAAAAGGAAATGAAACCTAGTTTTGTTTCGTAAATATTTTGTTATGAAACTGATCTAATATAAAATATTGATCTGCATTTTTCTGACTGAAGTACTTGATTGAATAAACTTTTTCTACTATCTTTACTGAAATAAGCTGAAATAATAGAGTGTAATTATTAATTACGCTTTGTAACCTCCTTCTGTCTTAAATATTAGGTGTTTATCGACAAGCACAATAGACTCTATTAACCTGGAGCCCTCACCCTGATACATTAGATGTCTAGAAATTTCTGGCAAGGTAAGTCTTCTTAGGGCCAATTTTTCAATTGCCAGATAAAACTAATAGGTGAGGTAAATTATAAGAAGACCAAATAATGGGCGGTTTGTTTCTAAGAGTGAGTGTCAGTAGTGACATGTCCTTATATTTGCCGTCTTATAGTTTATTCCTCCGTTAAGTTTTATCTAGCCATTGAAAAATTGGCCCTTAAACCAATAAAAATATGGCAAAATCAAAAGTAATCGGCCCAGTATCCGGCCACACGGATCGCGTTATCAGAGGGCCTACCATGAGTTGGGTATCGTAAACTTACGTACGTTAAAAACCTATCGAGTTGTTTTTTTCATATGGCCGATTGTAGTTCTTCGCGTAACCTCCAGCCGGAGCTGTACATGTTTTTCATAGACATATTTACGTAGTCGATATCGAGCGCGTAAGTTTTAAACTCATGGTAGCCCCACTGAGGCACCAACCAAGTCGCTCAACGAGCAAGTTTCCGGACAAGCGGGACATGACATTAGATGGCACATTGACTGTGGTAAGAAACCGCATACGCAGGCCAGATCTAATGCATCAGTGAATCCCCATTTGATCCTATTTTCCTTGCTACTACTACCAGGGTACGAAGTCTGTTTAATGAATTCCAGATTGGCCATAGGAAATCGTGACCTTCGGAATCGTTAAGGCTCTTTGAGGGTAGCACAAAGGAATCGGGTTGGGGAAAATCACTAATATTTATCAAACACTTGACTGGCTCGGTGGAACAGTGGTTAGTGACCCAGGTTTTCTACCTACGGTTCTAAGAGTCGTGGGTTCGATTCCCACTCGGGACAAAAATTTGTGTGACGAACATCGGTGTTTGTTCCGTGTCTGGGTGTATTATTAAATATATTTAAGTATATTTGTGTATCCACTGTTGATTCTGATACCTGTAACACAAGTGCTTAAGCTACTTACCACGGGATCAGATCAATGTATGTGATGTTGTGAAATATTTATTTATTTTTATTTACTTTGTGATAAAATGTAAAAATGTTAACACCACAAGTAAACAATAATTATAATAGAAAAGTAAAGCTTAGTACATACAAACACAAAATATACAGCTACCATTATTATAACCATCTTGTTTTGCAATGGGTCAATCGCACCACATCTATAATAATCAGTGGCCGAACAAAGTAAAACAACTCTTCACTACTAGTGAAGAGTTGTTAGTTTAAGTTTAAGAAAGAAAAAGAAGTTTTCATGTTGTTCATTCATTTTTAATTCAACTTTATCGCTACAACTTTAGTAACTTTATTAACAATACCTAGTCGGACAACGAGATTACTTCGCTTGGAGCTAGTCCGCTAGCCATTTAGATGTTTAACATTCCTCTAGGAGATAGAAATTACCTTCTTCGGTGCAAAAGAAAATTGTGTTCAAAACAACGAGCTACTTTTTTTTTAATTTGAGCGCAGTCGCGGCGCGATCAATCAAGGAGGGCGCATTTGTAAAGGGGTGTTTTTTAAATAAATAAATAAAACATTAATATTACACATCCATTGATCTAACCCCGTGGTAAGTAGCTTAAGCACTTGGGTTACGGATATCATAATCATGGGTGGATACTTAAATATAACACATCCAGACACGGAACGAACGTTTCGTTTCGTCATACAAAATTAGTCCCAGGTGGTAGTGATCCTGGGTTGGTAACCAAAAAATATAATATGTATGTTCATAAAAACAGATTTTCTCTCTCACACCTTTTTCCCAGAGGGGTAGACAGACGACTTCCTGCCATGTGCTTCGATCCTGGCACACCACTTTCGCTTCTTTCATATCCATCAATCTCTGCATGCATGCTCGTCGAATACCAGTACTTTTGATCTGACCCCTTTTCAAAATTTGACCAAAAAGGTCAAATAAAAAATAAAAAACAAATTTATGAGTGTGTTCATTAAATTTATCAAAGAGCCCGGTGTGTACATCGCCTAACAAAGACTCCTCAACGCATTGTTTTCTTCCAGCCCCTCAGAAAATCAATGTTTTTGTTGAGCAAACAACAAAATATAATTTAAGGTAAAGTCTCCCAGCTAAATCTCTGATAAGGCACGCCCGTAATCTCTTTCATCGAAATTCTCGATGTATTTCATAAATTCTTATAAAAACGCTGTGAAAAAATTTGCGAATTTATTTTGTAACGAATCTTACAGCCACCCATGTAAGGGAAATTAACTTTATATGAATATTTTCGGAATTACTTGTTTCCATAAATGCATAAATATTACATAACTTCATGTTACATCTGAGGGCCTGCCATGAGTTGGCTATCGAAAACTTACGTACGTTAAAAACCTATCGAGTTGTTTTTTTCATACGGCCGATTTTAGTTCTTCGCGTAACCACCAGCGGCGCTGTAGAAGTTTCTCATAGACATATTTACGTAGGCGATATCGAATGCGTAAGTTTTAAACTCATGGTAGCCCTGCTGGCCCCTTTAGTAACTTAAGCACTTGTGTAACGCATATCAGAATCAAAAGTGGACACAAAAAATGTACTTAAATATATTTTATCCATGCCTAGACACGGAACAAACACCGATGTTAGACCCACAAATTTTGTTTTAAGAGTAATGGAATGTTTGAAATCGAACCCACGATTCTTGGAACCATAGGTAGGGCAACCACTGTTCACCCAGCCAGTCAAATTAATATTCTTCTTCCTCTTATCGTATGGTTGATGAACAACCTGGTGTCAAGAGTTTTTAAACCGCCCGTAGGCCTCTGACATGGCTTCACACACCGTAGAAAAATCTCTCAGGTGTGCTGGTTTCCTCACGATGTTTTCCTTCACCGTTAAAGCGTCGAATGATGGTACATATGAATTTAAAATTTGAAAAACACATTGGTACCTGGCGGGGTTTAACTAAAAAGCGTCGATGGCCGAGTGGTTAAGGTCGTTGCTTGCCATGCGAGAGGTCGCCAGTTCAAATTAATATTTAATATATTATATTATATTTAATATTTTTATCACAAACATGTTTGTCTCAGATTGCGAAGCCCTTCAACGAATAACGTTTCTATTAAAAAAATCTTATTTATTTCATAGTAAAGCTTTAAAGCTTTCAATATGTGACTTCACAGAGCTAAGGAAGTGCAGTAACTCAAGTGTAGTTCAACTTGCTCATTGAGTTGACTCTATATTCTCCATATTTCAGTTTTAGTCCTGGTTCATGCTTAACGAGGGTGTCAAAGAATTGTCTTGGCAATATTTCACTAGTATTTAGGTATGAAACTTACTTATTAGTTTATATTTTAAAAATAAATGTTTATCGTATAATGGCACACCTGGAATATTTGTTTTATTTTGCTTTTATAGCGGCAATACAGATACATCATCTGTGAAAATTCCCCCTATCACTGAAATCTCAGTAATAGGGTCTCGTTAGTGCCCTTTGGGTAAGAAACCCTAATTAAATTAAATAAGTTCAATATCAAAATAGTAAAAAATAAATAAACAGTTATATGAGCAAAGTGACGCGTGGATCCCACTTTACTCCGTTGCCCATCTCTAAAGTTAAGTATTGTCAAACAGCGTTCTCTTTTTCAGGGAGCCATATTGCATAAAATAGAGGATAGATACAGCACGTCCGCTGGCAATACGGCTTATCAGCGGAGTGCAGCGGAGAGATTGCACTGAATCGAGCGGTATAAAGCGACCTTTCACAATTTTACCATTTTTTATGCTCAAATCTTCTGAGCGCTTTTTTAATAAGGCGCTTTACTTAGATGCTATGTTTGTTGTCAATTTTCATTCATAATTAGGATACGGTATAGTTAACTGTAATAGGTGTAGACTTAAGCTTCTAATCAAGCACGGTAACGCAGTCCATATTCTAGTGCACAAGTGTGCGTGTGCGCAAACCCATTTTTTTTTTTGACAAGCTCACAATATTTCGGCACTGTTGCAAGCGCCATGATGACAGGTCAAAAAGTGCACTCATTTTTCCCTCGATCTCATAGTTTGGTGATACGATAAACACAGGATCAATCATGTTTATTCATCTGAATATACATACATATAAAAATATGATCCGGTGTTTTTTCAGACTTATAAATTGTGATAGGTACCTATCCGTACGCTATGTTAAATAAATTAAAAGAACATTTACCATACAAAAGAGGTAATGTTCATTTAGAAAGCATTGATAAGCCATACGTACTTTTGTCACAAATATAATCTAGATACTCACTAAAGATTAGGTCTAAGTGCATTTGTCTGCTGGCTGGCTGCGAAATCCAAGGTCAAAGCAATCATTCACCTCAGCCGAGATGAAAACAAGGATTTCAGGCATCGCCTTTAAACCTTATAAAACTCCTACAAATAAACTCAATTTTATCTTCTAGTCAATTGCACGAGATTGTAGATAGAAATTCGTAAAATGTCCATGTAAACAATTCACAAACTCATATCTGCAATATCAATATTTTCGTATTAAAGTACTGCATATTTTACGGAGGGAGTAGCGATTTATTTTATCAATTTCATTTGGGGAATATATTAAGCGTTTAACATTAATAACATATAAATGCTAATTAATGCTTGGTATCAAAATACAATGAATAAGAATCAAATTATCAAAAATAAACAACAATTTTATTAATATCCAATGGATATGGATATTATCCATGTTTAATAAATGGAATATTCATAAGGCTATATTTACGCTAACTAGCGTGCCATAAGGTGGATATTCTCCATAATGTTAACTTTCATTAAGAAGTACATAAACTTAAGTTACAGACAATAGTGTCACCTAAGTAAAGAAGGCTTAATCAGTAGACACGCGTTGAACAAAATTTGGATTCAGATCAATCATTCTTGGCATACATGTTTCAGTACAACGAAAGCCAACCAGACAGAATGTGGACCTTATTCATAAAGACATAGACGCCATACCCAAATTTCAGGTAAGTCGCATTTTCCACGTGTTTTGCTTACAAAATATCTTCTGTTCTTTAGGGAGCCTACTAACGAGACATGTGTGCCGAACATGCCGCGTTCCTGCCTCCAATTTCCAATCGCCTAGTGCAAATACTTTGAAATTGTAATTCTTCACCAGTTTCCGCAGTTTGAACAGCCTATTGCCTAGTGTAGGGAATGTAAACCGTTTGACAGTGAAGCGGAGCTGTGTAGGCATTTTGTTCTTAACGCTTTCGTAGCCACATGAAACTCATGCGTTAAATTGTCTAGTTAATGTCGGCATTGTACATTATCAAGATTGATGATGATCTACGCCACTTAGGTAGACCATGTCAAGAGGTTCAGATCCTCTTTTTTGCCCCATCATTAAGGCATGGAATGCCCTTCCAGCCCATGTTTTCACTCCCTCCTATGATCCCGGGCTCTTCAGGCGGGGCGTGATACGTCATTTAAGCAGATCTTCAGGGTAAGTGCGACAGACTCAATAGGGTCTATTGTGCCTGTCAACCTCATAATATAAATCTCACTACCTCGCATCATCAGGTGGAGTGAGCTCATCCTGTTACTCTAAAATAAATCCAAAAACTTTTTAAGATAATGGCGATTTTTAAACAGATCAGATATGACCTTAAATAAACTTGTCAAAAATTTAAAACGAGTAGGAGATCGGACTCTGTAAACATTACTGTGATACTTCTTTTTTAAAATGCCTTCTTATATAAATTAAAAGAATGAAATGAAAGCAATATTTGGTAAGCGGTCTGATAGGAAGGCCATACAACCATTGCCAACCGCGAATATACCATTGAGCCTCTACAGAAAAAATGACACTCTGGCTCCTTGAATAAAAATATTGCACCATTTCTGATATTCGGTAGCGGCTAAAGTAACGTAGGAATGTAGGCCAGGGGCCACTGCACGGCACATAAACCCTTTATGGAGACACACAGCACCATACGCCATTAATTCCGTGGCCCGTCGCCACTCGACAACGTATCTAGGAATACGGAGGTTCATGTGAATATATGTATTTGCCTGTACTGGTCTGATGCACTCCTTAACTCGTTTATAGCGTGTTACTTTGTGTTTAGAATTTGGACGGATATGTTAGCTGTTATGGATATATTTGACAAGTGCTATCGTGGTATTTAGGTACATATTTAAGTATAGAAACGTCGCGCAGTAGGTATCTTTGTATTTGCTACTCCTAATATCTATTTATTTATTTATTTATTTATTTATTTAGGAAAAAATACAGCTGTTTCTTAATACATTTGACTTAAGATAACTTAAAATAATACATCAGCAATTAACATTTTCCACTACAAGTTCATACATTTAGTGTTGTGTGACGAAATAACGCGAAAGGAAAGATTAGGATATAAAATTAGTAGGTAATTGAACTATCTATTTATGATAGCCCTTTTGAACCTTGTGATGTTTTCATAAAAAATGTCGATATGGTTGTAGTTGCTATTAAATTTATTACAAGCTCTAATTATAAAACTATTTTTCTTATAGTTAGTTTTACATATAGGAGTAGCAAATGTATCCTTGTGCCGCGCACTAATTCTGGAACATTTATAAAATATCTTGCTCAGCAAGTAAGGGGAGTCAACTACGTTGTTAATAATTTTGTACAGTAGTAACTGATCTCTGTGCTCTCTTCGAGTGACCAACGAGACAATTTTATTCGTGTCAAAGTTTGTGAATCTATACTTTAGACGTTTTAAAAACTTATTCTGAATTCCTTAAATCAGATTAACATATTTCGAATACATAGGATTCCATACAGTAGAAGCATATTCCAACTGAGATCGAACATAAGCATTGTATAGTAAAACCAATGTGGTTGCATTTTTAAAATCAGTACTTTGTCGAAAAATAAACCCAAGCAGTTTGTATGCCCTAGCTAGGACCTTATTAACATGGTTTTCGAAATTCAATCCACTGTCGAGCTGCACACCCAGATCCCTAATCTCATGGACTCTTCCTAATGTTTTCCCACCAAGCGCATAATTAAAATTAATTAAATGTTTTTTTCTTGTAAAAGTAATAATATGACACTTGGAGACATTAAGGTGTAAATTATTGTGCAAACAATATTCATATAAACGATCTAAGTCACGTTGTAACAGTAGACAGTCAGTTTCCGATTTGACAACAGTGAAAATTTTTGTGTCATCTGCATAAAGTAAAACTTTTGAGCTTGTAAAGCATTTTATGACGTCATTTATATAAATATTGAAGAGCAAAGGACCCAGATGCGAACCCTGTGGCACTCCGGAAGATATAGGAACAAAAGCGGATGTCAAACCTTTGATCGTAACTGCCTGTGTTCTATTCAACAGATACGACGTCAACCAACGCAATAAATCACCGTGTATACCGATTGCTTCAAGCTTAGCGATTAATATAGAATGGGATATCTTATCGAAAGCTTTTGAATAATCGGTATACACGGCATCTACCTGGAAACCTGCATCCATAGATTCAAATACTACATCTAAAAATTCACAAAGGTTAGTTTCAGTTGAGTGCCGGGCGACGAACCCGTGCTGGTGAGTAGTTAGTAAAGGACTTATTATGGGACAAAGATTATCATAAACAATTTTTTCGAAAATTTTGGGCAGAATAGATAATTTTGAAATACCACGGTAGTTACGGATATTATGTTTATCCCCGCTTTTATGAATCGGTACTATAAATGAACGTTTCCAAATTGAGGGCATAATACCAGAGGAAAGAGATTGTTTAAAAATAAGTGTGATAGGGCGTGCCAATTGCTTACTACACTGTTTCAAAAATAATGGATGAAGACCATCAGGTCCACTACCCTTCGCTGTATCAATTTTAGAAAGGTACCTTTCGGTAAGATCTGGAGTTATGTACACATTACCGATGACAGCATCACTTGATTCTCTGCTATTTATACTTGAAGTTAAAGTATTCGTATTATCCTCAAACACCGATCGAAAAAAGTCACTAAATAAAACCGATACAGTCTGTCCATCATAGCCCACCTTATCGTCCAGCCTCAGACTATCAGGGATGCTACTTGATGCCTTTTTAGATTTTACACAAAGACCAGAAATGTTTAGAACAGCGATAGATATTATTTTCCGATCTGGCAATGAATAAATCGTAACAAGCACTTTGCATTTTTTTTATTGATCTTCTTAAATCAGAAAATGTTTCATAATCCACAAGTCTGCCATATATCTTCCATTTTTTATGGATTCTACATTTTTTCTTAATCATTTTGATTAATGTTGGAGAAAACCAAATAGGATATGATTCGTTATCTGTTATTGTTTTAGAGGGTACGTATTTTTCAATGATGCCATTAATTATTGTGTAAAATTCATCCAAGGCGTGCTCAATATTTGTGCATGAAAGATGTTGCTCCCATTTTACTTTTACTAATTCCGATTTTATGACGTCATAATCTGCAGCGTGAAACCTACGCACAACCCGGGGAGCAGGACGTAGGCCAGCATATTCCGCGGGGGCACGAACAACAATTGATAGGGATGGGTGATGTCCATCCTCCGGATCAGACAATGGGTCGGTCCGCGTGACCTGGCCGAGACAACTTGAGAGGACGAGGTCTAGGAGTCTATTATTGATGTTAGGTATTCCATTTAATTGATAGCACCCGGTAAATGATATAAATGTAAACAGCTGCGAAGTTAGCGCACTATAAGAAGGGGCAGTCAAAATAAAATTATCCTTGATCGTTTGACTTTCGGACCATGCCGCATCCCTTATATTAAAGTCGCCTACCACTAAGAATTCGTCATTCGGCTTATCAATATTCAGAGAAGATATCGATTCAAAGAAAGACAATTCCGAGGCCGCTTGGTCCCTAGTCTCTGGAAAGTAACAACAATATAGATGCAATCGCTTATTATCACGGCCACGAGATAATATAATATCCAGTTGTGTTACTTCAGCGTCCGGGAAGTCCGGGAGCGTATGGGAGCAGTGCGAGTCTACCGTGATATCACGTTTGACAGCTATCAGGGTACCTCCACCCAAAGTTACGCCGCGCCGCTCATAATCGCGGTCAGAACGGTAAACGTTATATCGTGGGTCAAAAAGTTCGTTATCAAAGATACCTGGTAGAAGCCAAGTTTCACTTAAGAAGATAATGTCGTAGTTACTGTTAATTAAGTTTGTATAAAAAGTTTTCGTTTTAGTGCGTAATCCTCTGACGTTTTGATAAAAACAATTATAAACTTTATCCATCTCTGTTTAAATTATAATGTAAATATTGATTTAGTATAATTCGCAATTCAATGTAAGATTCATTTGGTCTTGAATTAATGTTTGCCCAAAAACAAGTAGGTAGACACGAAACAAATAATATTTTATGATAGTCAGATAGTAAATACAAGCTATGAGACAACATTACTCCGAACTTATTCACGTTCATAGTATACGACAAAGAACAACAAACAGTTAGTTCGACCGCAGTTCGAATTTGCAACACCAAATACTTAACGATTACCTGCCAATTCGTAACAAATGCAAATTCCTTACTATTTAGTTTAAAATAAAATATAATCACGCCAAGAAGCATAAAAATTATCCGTACATAAGAATAAAAAGGTAAATACATTACCGCGGCAGTATGAATCACTCGTCGAGTGCACAGAGTACGCACGGCAATGGAAAGAATTCGTTGCGATACTTTAGACGCGTAACAGTGTCGTTTAGCTACAGAGTAAGTAGTGAGCGACAAGATTTTTTGTAATACATCGTAGGTTCTAAAACTTTCGCACTCAAACACTCGACAGTAAAATACATATCGACATTTTATAATTACACTTTTGTCTACATGACGTTTGCGTTTGAAATTATCACTTATACAATTCTTTTTAACGATTCCGCTGAAGTGATGTGCAGGACCGGTGAATTATCGGATTTCCGAACCATGATGGTACAATTGCGGACCCAACAGTAGGCATAGTTTTTTTCTTTGGCTTTCAGTTTGGCTTGCATGTAAAGTTGTTTATTACGTAAGTACAGAAAGGTGGTCATTGAAGTAAATTCTGCTACTGATGCCCACGAACCCGATGTCATTGGCCTTGAAATTTTTTAATTTTCGAAGGGATGCTAAGAAATCATCCTTCTTATACCTGGATTGCATCTTGACTATAATAGGCTTAGGATTTTTCTTGTCGTTATCGTTTTTAACAGCCACTCTTGTAACAAAGTCAATGTCATGATCGATGCTTAGGGGGAAACCGCTGCTATCTGCTAATGACTTCACAATTTTAACCAGGTTTTCACCAGCCGTTTGAGGTACTCCGTTGATTTGGATGTTAGAACGTCGCACCCACTGCTCGTTTCTGTGGCCGTCATCCATCATAGCCTTAAGTTGGCTTTTGAGTTCTTCGACCACATTCATTGAACTCTCCACGGATACGATTCTTGTCTCGAAATCATCTACACGGGTCGTTAGATCATCCAGTCTGGCATTGGCCGTCGCTTTCAAATCTGCTATGTCTGATTTTATATCTTGGAGATCTTTTTGCATAGTATGTATAGTAGACAATTGTTCCTGAATGTCGGATATCTTTGATGAGATATCTCCAAGAATTGACATTTGCGATGGTTCATGTAAATCCTCCCTGATGCCAACCGTTTGCTTAGGGGTTGAAAAGGGTAGATTTCCTGCCTCCAGTGGCAGTCCTGTTGAGAACCTCGAACTGCCTGGTGTACTAGTTGCAGGAACATCCTCCACTCTTGACACCTCCAATGCAGTCTGGGATGCATCTCTGCAGGCTGTGCACATCCAAGATGCTCTTCCAGAACCCAGTCTAGAAAATCCACGTTCAGTTATTCCGCAACAGGCAAAGTGGTACTTCTTTTTACAAATGGAGCAACCAGGTCCATCTCCTACAGTCTCAGTACAACTAGCGCATTTCGATGTAAACATTTTGAGAAACTATGACTTTACAATTCGCAATTAGTAAGTGTTCGTGTCACCACAACAAGCGCTCGCGCCTGTCGCATATCGCAAATAGATTAATTTAAATTTTACATATTTAAGTATATTTGTAAAAAGCACAGTTGTTTCAGTTATCCGCGTATCAGGGGTGAGAGCCATCCGCTCCCCCGCAAGTCCACTAAACCATTATCGTAGTTCATTAGGAAAAGAAATAACTTAAGGAACTCACTTCTTTGTGTGATATTTATTCATCAATCTTACTCACTGAAGATGCCACCTTTAAATTCAATTCAAATTCATTGTAGTAGAAGGAACTATGTTTATGTGAACATTTTATATCAGTCACAATTGGTATTGAAATGAAACTCAACGGCCTTGGGGATGGGTTGTAATAATCTCATTCATTCGTTCCCCTTTAGGGCACCCCAGGTTACAAGCCAATCTTATTGAAACATATTGCGATATCATAAGCCAAGCCCTTGATAGAGAAAGGGCGTAGATTCATCTCATGTTTCCATGCTATGCTATACATAACTAATGTTTTACTCTAAACGTTTCGAAAAATTTGGCTCGTTTATTTGGGAGGTTGGATCTATGTGGCCGAGTTTTGTATGAAATTATTCACTTACAATTACTGGAAAATCAAAGCATTGTGCAGCAATAATACTCTTCGGAAATACACTTTGCCCATCACTATTCAGTGATTTATCGGAAATTCATGAGTTCATTTAAACCAAGTGCAAGTTAAACTAGGTTTTAGCAAGAAATCGTTGCACTGATAGATAAAATATAAGTATCTTAGAAAGAAAGTAAGCTTAACTTTTAACTTACTTTCTTACTTACACTTGGAAATATTCTGTTTACGTAATAATTTTAATCAATTACGTTTGTATGAACCACGTTCTTGTAACAAGGGCGTATATTACGGCGAGTTTTGAAATTAAGACAATAATTTTTTTACACATTTTTTTATGTTGTGTTGCCCACCCAGTTACACCAAATAAAAAAAGCTTCACCATCCTTATTGAGACATACTCTACTACTTTACAGGATCAATATACATGACACTGGGTGAGCTGAAACAAAGTCCGCCAGCAAGTAATTTCAAAGCCATTTGCATATTCAGTGTTTTCCAAATCGTCTCGTTGGTGAACACCACTCATTACGTAGTTTCCGATATCGCGATCGAATACTAACTTTGCGAATAACGATCAGCAGTTTACCTTCCCACTTGATAGGTTAATAGTATCGTGTAGGTACATTGTAAACAGATCACGCTAGATTATCGAAGGTAGAGAATCTACCAAAGAGGAAATGTCGCAGATACAATACGTATATTGCATTATACAGCGTGAAATTTTAGTGGTCGTTTTCCCGCAGTAAATTGATTCTATCTCTGTAGCACATTAGATTTGTGCAGTTCTTTTTATTAAAATCAATAAATGCCGGTTTTACGAAAGGTTTACCCCATCGAACCGCTTTATTACTTAGGGCGTAGAGCTTTTTTAGATTCAAGCATCGATTTCATGCGGCAAGCGGTAGCTGATTACGTCATTACGTCATATGTTATAAAAGAACGATAGCTTCTCTCGTTTTCGAGTTAGAAAATTAATATTTTGAAAAGTTAAAAAAAACTTTTTTCAACGAATAATTTGCATGATTCAATAGTATTACTAAAGGCAAATCATTCTGCCACGGGAAAACAACAACTCAAATTTCGCGGTGTATAAATATATAAATTTGTCACATAACATACTACATTTTCATTAGAGGTTAAGGTCCTTGCTTGCCATGCGAGAGGTTGCCAGTTCAAATCCCGTCACGTGCCACTGTGCTTTTCAACACACCCATACAAGAAATAAACACCGATATTCATCACGCAAATATTTGTCCAGAATAGGAATCGAACCCATTACAACTGCGACGAGAACATACCACTATACACAATTAAATTAGTTAGAAATACCGTGGCTCAAGTTTATAAACTGTATGCACATATTTTGACAACAGCGAGAATAATACGGTGTCACATTTTGCACAACTGCAATTATTCATAAGCCACTGGCACGAGTTGAAGCGGAAACCAAAAACTAACATCAAAGCATAAGTAAGCAATCCAGATGCCATCAGAAAAGCTATGAATCTAAATCAAGTGGAGCCTCATCAAAGTTTGTTGGCGCTGGCCGTAGGCACTCGCAAACTCATTTTCATATTACGGGGGCGACCATGCGACATTCGCGAGATTAACAAAACTTTTATAGCGTTTTTTTTTTTGCGCCAGTTATTTTAAGTTTCCTGTGGACGGGGTACATTTTTCATCCTCCGCCTAGAAGTTGATGACTGCTCAGAACTTTGAGTCTCACTTGTTAATGCGACAAAAAGTTATCACACTGTTTTTTTCTTAACGGACTACGGAGATGGCTTGGAGTAGCCTTGCCTTCATCGCCGGGCCCGCGTGGTTTGTTAACATGTGAAAAAATCGACAAAAAAAAATACTGCAGCTCTATGCAATCGAGGTTGGTTGATCAATTATAAATTAGTTTAATCTAATCATATTACGACTAACGACTTATCGCCCTAGTTTAGGGTAGGCTCGTGCCCCAGCAGTGGGGACGTATATGGGCTGATGATGATGATATGATTTATAGATCCGACGTTTCGAGCGCTCGTGGACACGGGCAAGACGCGAGTTTAATCCGTAAAATTATTTTAATTTTAAATATGTAGTGCTCGCGCAAATAATTGACAATCCTTACTAATATTATAAATCCAAAAGTAACTCTGTCTGTCTGTTACGCTTTCACGCATAGAGTACTGGACCGATTTAAATGAAAGGTACAGATATAGTCCAGAGCCTAGGAAAGGTTATAGGCTACTTTTTAACCGACTGCGCTATAAGGAAGTAATGTTTTACCCGTTAAACGTCTCTACGCGGACGAAGTCGCGGGCGGAAAGCTAGTTATAAATATAACTGACATAATTATTATCTATCAATAGCATTATCGTTAGATCAAAATATTATTATCATAATATGATGCATCCCAAGCGAATGAAACGAACCATTCTGTGTTGCGAGATTCAATTTCAAAGGAATTGGCAGTAATAATCTCAACATTAACATGTTACGTTTTCAATTTATCCCCGTCGTCTTTAGCTCTTGCGAACACAATATGTTATAGTACAATAAACAACTATCAAAGATACGTTTGCTACACAAGCGTGTGCACTCATTAATTAATAAGCAGCTGAACTTTGCCTTAAAATCATACGCTTGTGTACACAAGCATCTTTACTTTGTCTAAAGTACACATTCGGAGTCGAATTTATTAATTAATAAAATAAGCAAAGGCATTGTTAGCCATAAAGTTTGTAATGCTTAGCCTAATGTAATCTGTTTCTTGAAATCAGCACCTACATGTTCTGTACACTTATTTGTACTTGTTAATTATTTAATTAGTATCCTTCGCGTGAATTGAAATAGTTTATTAAGTATAACATTACTAACATTTAGTGCAATCGGTCAGTACTCTTTGACCTTTATCGGGGTCTAGATTATCTGTGTACTAAGTTGAATTAAATCTGTTCAGTAGTTTCGGCGTAAAAGCGCAACAAATAGACAGATGTAAGGAAATAAGGATAATATTTTTACCTTTAGTTATGGAGGTACGAAGTCAACCGCAGCTATGTTTTAATCGATCCTGTAACAAAAGAAAGCAATAAGTTAGTTACTTTCATTTCATGCGAATGAAAAATACTGGTATTGGACATTAAGTGTATTGACTTCGGCCGAATATGTTAGCAAGTAAAAAAAACTCCTACATCCACAAAATCTTGGCAAAAAATCGAAATGCGCGTATACAGTAAACATCTTGGCATTTTCGCACACAATTATGGATCATACACTTTGTAATAATGCTTCATAATGCTCGATAATACGGACCGAAGGCAGACTGAAGCAAGATTAATGACGGCTGGCGCTTCCCAACGGGGTGTCTCCCATTAATATTGACTAGTGATTGGTATAAACAGACATTGATTGTGGCATTTGATTGTAAGTTGCTAATTTTCATAATTTATTCACAAAATAGTTGGAGTAGCCTTGTAGAAATAGTTAAGGCATAGGCAGTACTACCAGACTTTGACTCTTACACAGAAAGAGTCAGGTCCTGTTTTTCACAAACATAATTCTTGTCTAAAAAAACTTATACGCGTACATGTTAAGTATTCAATTTATTTTTGACAAGTCCAAAAATACTTTTTCAACAACCAATTTTTATTTTTAAACCAACCTTCCTCTAGTTATCAAAAAACTTATCTTCCTGCCTCTCCTTCTTACTTTCAAAAGCCACTTGTCCAAAAATAGGACCGCGTTCACTTAGCAAGTTCCGAATCTCGCACAGTCCCGAGTACCTTTCAAGTTAAGGTAAGCATACTTAATTAAGCGTCGTTTAACTGAGTGTAATGACAGAGGATGAGACGTTGTACCATTCCGGGGACTTGTCGACTTCACACAACTTGTTATTTAATTAAAGCAGCGGGTGAGTTGGCGTGTACCTACGTGATTACTCCGATTGTGCGCTTTTCAGTTAGCTTTTGAGAGTTAAACTTCGCCGCTTTGCCGAGTCGAAAGCAGTGAATGGAAATTCGGCGAGCTTTGAAGAAGAATGTTACCTGTTCTTATAGGAGTTCTTATTGTCTTGGGAAATACTTGTGATTGTATGCAAATATGATGGTTAGTCACTTCCAATGTATTTCCTTCCTATATTTAACCACGTCATTTTAGGCTTAATATAATAATAGACAACACAAAAAATCTAAGCAACACCAAAAATCTAAGCAGATTGTGACTACAAAGTACCTCATTACAATAAGTTATCTCAGTTCACATAAGAACAGTATTTCACTAGATAGGTTACGCTCAACATAAATGTTCCCGTTCTGAATTAATATATTCTCATCGAATGCCATTGACACGATGAGGGATTCGGCGGTCTGAGGCACAAACCACTTAGTGCCAATCTTGGCCCATTAGATAAGTAAAGACGATGGTCGAACGAGCCCCCGAGGGATGTGTGCTAGTTAACGATCCAACACTTAACTGGCTTCTTGGATATTCAACTTGATAAAGTGTAGGTAAGATATCTGTCCTAAATTTGTGAATACGGGCTTACATTATGGGCTTGCTTACGGGTCTAAAAGTTTTACATCTAATAGACAAGATTCAGATTTAGATTCAGCAATGTAATTAAAATAAAAAATATGAGGGACATCCGCTCCCCCGCAAGTCCGGTAATGATGACCAGGCTACTCTAAGCCACCATCGTATGTGAGTTAGGAACAAAAAGAAAAAAAAAATACGACCTGAAACTGTCATAGATTAGAGGAAAAAACAGATTATGTTGAAAAAAATCCTACAAAACTAAATTTCAGTATTGAAGCGTCATGGCTGATACTTTTCTGAAACGTCAAGTCCAGCGAGACATCTATCGGTTTAATCTAAAGGACCGCTAGAAGAACGATGCAGTGATTCCCAGAATAATTGAAAACTGGGCACCGACGGCGATCCAATAAAACCTGGTCCATGCTTCGGTCGGGTCGCAAGTCAACTACCCGCAGATATGGCATACTAAGATAGGCAGGAACAATCAATATTAAAAAAGATTCTTTTTATTTTTTTCGATTTAAACCCTGTTTTGTAACCAAGTCTTGACCGGTCTTCAGTATCTGTAAATCAGACCTATTTTGGATCACGGATACACATTGCATTATTTTTTGGGGACTCTTCTTAAGAATAGTTTATAAGCATTCCTAGGCCCAAAAGTTATAAAGTACGAAGATATAATAGATACTTATCAAATTCAACACAGTAAGTTTTCAATAAGATATGAGACAGTTCTTCATAATTTAATTATTAAAACTGACTGACTGAACAGAATGAACCTACTACGATTAATGCAAACTCAAAATGACTGATTACCCGTTAAATATGGATTAATACTTATTGATACTGCAATAAAGGTAAAAATTTTCATGAACTCCATTAATTTTCCTTCGCATTCAAGTGCATATCCCCTACTTCCATTGATATTCTTTGGCAAGACGGGTGATGGTAGCGCGGATACGGACAAATGGAACGGATAAATCTCACTTACACCGAGATAGGGTCACAAATCAACCGCGATCACACACATCGCTCGCTGAGAATCTCTCAGACACCTTGTGACATCGGACGAATCTGTGTACATGTGTTCAATTTTCAGGGTAGCTCAGGATAGGTCGTTGACCTTTGATTTGTTGGCTATTGTTAGTTCATTACGACTTCGAATTCTCAAGGATAGAAGGATAAGAAGGAATTCTTTATTCAGAGTAGGTAAGAATTAAAGGTCTGTGACCTTTGTTCCCAGTAACGGAAACCACGATAACTGAGGTCAAAGATCAAAGATCTCACAAAAGAAGAAATTAAATCCCATTTCAGCATGTGGGATGTATCAAATTATTATAATATATGAAGAGTTTCCTCTCGAGAGGGTCTTTACGAATTAGCTAAGTGCCAGTCATAATAAATGTATAAAATAAAAGAAATTTCCGTAACTGTTACCTATTTATAAACGCCTAATGTTCAATTTATTACATTTTCTACTGTTTTGGAATCACATTTTTAGTTCTCAGTGCTTATTTACTATTTCCAGAATATTTATTCGAATGAACCTTCGATTATGAAAATAGACGAGAAAGGAAAAGAATAGCAGACCTTGTCCTTTTAAAGTAGCATTAAGGTCCCACTATAACAATAAAAAAAACCCAATTCCAGTTTTCCACGAATAGTCAATTTCTTACAGTCTACTTCAACCTCTTAAATGCAACTCAAACGAACTTATTCTCTCCCATAAGTCATTTAGATAATGATTATTACCCATTCCCTGGCTTCGCGTTATCGGCAGTTTTTTATTCCACTCCCTGAATGGCCTGTGGGAAAACTGAGGCTTATCAGGGCCTGTTTCAACTGATTTATTATTTTATCGTTAAGTGACGTCACAACAACCCTTTTGTGAGCGCTGAATGCTGAAGACATCGAAGGGACAACTTGGAAAAGCTCCCCAGGGTGTAAGCTTCGGTCAATGGAGAAAATAATGAAGGGATAACGGCATATTGCCGTCCGATTTTAGCGTTTACTGCCGTATAAATCAGTTTTAGGTACGTAGGCTTTAGTAAGTTTATTATGTAAGTATTAAATATATTAGCTATGCATCCCTTGTCTAAGTAATGTACGATTATCTTATTTATAGTCGGTAAACTGAATACAGATCACCTTGGTTATATTTTCGGATAACCTAAGTCCATATAAATAATCCTGCCCCCACAGGACTGGCCTAGCCTAGTGTGGGGGCCCGGAATTGTAAATTTATATGCCTGTGAAACTTTTTTTGGAAATAAATTATTATTTATTTATTTATAATTATATGGACTTTTATTTATACTAGTGACCCGCCCTCGCTTCGCTTCAGTTATATTATACATAAAAACCTACCTCTTAAATCCCTCTATCTGTTCAAATAAAACACTCAAGATAAAAGATGTAAGCTTAGGGACAGACAGACTCTATACATAGGGATAGACTTTATACTATGTAGTGATAAAGCACACAAATAGTAGATAATAAACAAAAGAAAGGTAGGTACTCCTTCATATCAGATGCGAAACATCACTCTACAATCTATGTTAATAAGTATCTTGTGTAAACATAGGCTTACAAGTATATCGGCATAATTGAGATCTAGACACGCGGTAGCGTGTCAAGCCAAGTTCAAGAAACAGAACTGGCGAGCCGCACCGTGTGTAATATTACACGAACCATTTGGAACCACTTTTGAACCCCTCATAAATCAAAAACAATTTCACAAAAACGTATCAAATTTGGCTCATATATTGTGACTTGCGAGATAAATATGTGTTCTAAATTTCATAAGCTTATCTCAAACAGGTATTTAGATATTAATGTCCAAAAATCCTCATTTTTATCATTGACTGACTGACAGATCAAAATTCTAACCCAGTTCCAAATGACCTAGAGAGTTAAAATTTGGTATGCAGATAGGTAATTACATGAATACAAAGGAAAAAATAAAAAACTGGCAATTTTTTAATAATTAGGTTTTTTTTTATTTTTATAAGAGGCTAACAAGATGACCTCACTCCACCTGATGGTAAGCGGTAGTGAGATCCACATATCAGGTCGACAGGCACAATAGACCATGTTGAGCCTGTCGCACTCACCCTGAAAGCCGTGAAAAAGGAGACCACTGCTGCGGTTAGGTTCTATTATGAACGCTTAACATAAATACCTAATTAGTGCCTAATCACGCCTATATACCGGGGAAGGCAGGGCACTAAGTATATATTTAGGTATACATACTTACTTATTTACAATTAAGAGTAGGTACTTATAGTCGGTTTTCATATTTATTACTTAGGGTTATACCCCGTAAACGTAGGAAAATACAGTAACTGATTCAATTGTTTTATATTTATAACTAGTTGACCCGACAGACTTCGTCCTGTCAAAAAAATAGGAAAAAGTAAAGGGCTGTTTTTAGGGTTTTCCCGGCAATTATTCGATTTTTTTCTCGCCGTAAGAACCATCCTTGGACTTTAACGAACATTTAAAAAAAAGAATTGGCCAAATTGGTTCAGGCGTTGTTGAGCACTGAAAATTTTATAATTCGACACAACCATCGTTGTTGTCTGCCCTCACGTGTCTGGGGGTCCGGGCCGCGCACCTCAACATGAGCCCACCCCCACCACCGCCGTCGCCGCCACTGTCGTGCTATGCGGACCGACCGACTGACACAACGACGGAACGCAGCCGCCGCCGCCGCCGCCATCTCTGCCCTCGACATTGTAAATGCATCTTGTGTATTAATATTAACATAAAAGTGTTATGATATGTATATATTCGGAATCCTCATTTCATCAGCTTTAATTTGATATGCATTTTGTTTTATGTTTATTGGTCTATGTCGGTAGGAACATCGAGTAATTGAAAAATAAGATATTTCGTAAATTAAACTTGAACACCACTAAAATCGTTATTGTGGCTAAACCTTAAAGGATAGACATAATTATGCTATCGCAGACTTTTTTATAGAACTTTTTGAGAAAAATAATTCCCCCATACATTGTTATTCTGTATTTTGAGTTATTTCAGCAGCGCACGCAATGCAAGCCTCCAAAAAGCTCGTTTTTCTTCCGTCCGTCTGATAACTGTTACGATTACTCTAATAATTTCTTAAGTAGGTACACCTAAATTATACACCTATAGAATCCCTGGAATGTCTTCTTTCCATTATTGAAAACCGCATAGCTATTGATATAGTACTTTTTGAGATCCTAGGTAACAAACACATTTTGGGCGCCCTTCGCAACTTCATTTTATACTATGTATAGATATAGAAGTCTAGTTTTAGTTTTGAATTTGTCCTTTTCAAAGGACCTACGGCGTTACGATGATATATACTTTTCTACAAAAAGTAATGATATCCAATCAAAAACATAAATGTCAAATGAGAGCCAAGTTCAATATTATGATAATTGCCTTGGTTGTTGACTTCAACGACAAAAGAAGTGAGATCTAAATGGGTGCCAAGTTCAATGGTCAACCCTGAAATTTATTTATAAGTAACACTATAACATACCTATCAGATCTTCTTATAACATAAGATAATGTATGGTGGTAGCCTATGAAGGTCTGTCTTGGCTAGTTTCTATAAACCTACCAACGTATTATTATGTTCGCTCTCTAGTTTCTACCAACAATCCAAATTTTCGGAATTATAAAATAAATACCGACAAATACCAAACTAACCAAGACAACTAACTAGACTACTAACTAACTAACTAAAGAAAACTAGCCAAGACAGACCTTCATAGGCTACCACCATACATTATCTTATGTTATAAGAAGATCTGATAGGTATGTTATAGTGTTACTTATAAATAAATTTCAGGGTTGACCATTGAACTTGGCACCCATTTAGATCTCACTTCTTTTGTCGTTGAAGTCAACAACCAAGGCAATTATCATAATATTGAACTTGGCTCTCATTTGACATTTATGTTTTTGATTGGATCATAGTTAACCCTATTATAGCCAACGTACAAGTATAATGTACGTAGTTCTTGTTTAAAGACAACACTTTGAGAAGGGTACCGTCTATAACCCTTATTAGGGTCATGAACACCCATGTCAAACTTATATCTTATACCGAATCAAAATTCAAAAAGTTTACATTGGGGGTCGGCATATGGTGATGTCATCTGACGGAAACTAGAGCCTGGTCGTTGGCATGGGAACGCAGAGCCCTCATTAATGTTTCAGTAAGTAGCAGGTACCTCTTAACCGAATTCTGAAGCCATAACATTCAATAATTGACTTGATTTGACTTTGCATAAAGAAGATTAAGAAAGTTCTTGATTCTAAATTTGTTTACATGACTGTTTTATACTACTAAAGCATCTGAGTAGAGTGAAATGATTAAGAAGGCTGGTTGGTTTTAATTCTAAACCCGAAATATCGTTAAGTATTCGGCTAGGCACTTACTCCAATAGCCAGAACTCCACCATGTTTACACACGTCATACTTCAAGCTTTTGTGGATACATTTCAATGGTGCAGGCTTGGGAATGCAAGCCGTTCCAATATCCGGTGCTATACGCTTCGCATCACTTCTACATCGAACATGATCCAAAACACAAAACTGAGTTAGTGGGGATCCAAGTGTTATTCAAAATTGGTGAGAAGCATGTTTCATTTGTTTTTTGATCCTTGAAAATATAAATGTTACATCCGAGATAATGTATCCACAATCCACATGTTCGTGTCTTTAACCCTTCTGCTAAATAGATATCATCATCATCATCATCATCATCATCATCTTCGCGATTTCCCGGTTGCATCCTTGTGGAGCCCGGGGTCCGCTTTCCTACTCCTAGCTCTCCACTTCGCACGGTCTTCGGCATCCTTTACGGATGATATATACCCTATTGAATAAAGAAATCCAATACAACAGTGGCTATGCAAAAGTCTTTTGACATTTACAGCTTGTAACAACAAAAATCGCTAGGTGTGACCTAGCGCACGAAATCGCGGCGGTATTGCCGCGATTTCGCCGCGAGCTCGCAGCGTGCACGCCGCGATTAAACAACTCTATAAAATTATCACCATTTTATTCCTACTCTCTACTCTTAATAACGTAACAAAGAAAGCAAAATATATCCTTACTAATATTAAAAATGCAAAAATAAGTCTGGGTCAGACAGTCTAAATCTTGCATTTTTTATTTAACTGCTGCAGAGGTCTAATCCATATCAGCTCTCTAACTAAGGCTAAGACTTGCCAGTTCTTTAAAGCTAGAGAGAACGTCACATAAACTTAAACTGTACCAATAATCAAGTACAAAAGACGCACCATATGTTCAAGAACAGAAATAATCCGATACGAAATATAATACATATAAATAAAAATGCTTTGTATGTATGTATATTGAATTGTTATCAGGGGCTGTATCATTACCCGGGCGGGGGAGTTGTCCCGGATATTGCGAGCCTTGTGGATACATAGGCTGCATCGCCTACACCAAACTGACTACGAGGTCCAAGAACTACAGGTTTTGGAGATATTCCTTAGTAATTTCGTATTCTTTCGTTTACAAACTGTTGGTTAAACCATACTATTGTTAAAAGATAAAAGAAGAAAAAAGTATATAACTCATAATAAGTGACACACACGCAATAAGCTTATACATAATTAGTTAAATGGTTAATTTTATTTATTGATTAGGCATCAATAAAATAAAACTAGCGCTTACATAAACTTTTATTTACGACAATTAATAAAGGACATCAGGCTATTTTCCTACAATGTTGGTCTAAAAAAAACTGCGCGGCCATACCTAGGATTATTTATAATAGCTAGGCCATACTATAATTAAGATTTTTTGTTTTATTTCAGTGTAAAGGCCAGGTTAGTTTATAATTAAGTTTGCTAATTAATATATGTATTTCTAGTTGTTCCTTTTACACGAACCCCTTTCGGCTAATACTAATATTTATTTATTTATTTATTTTAATTGGCTAATTTTATTTAAATAATAAATAAATAAAATATTTATTTCGGTTAACAAGGTTTAACTTATGATATAAGTGGATGGAGTCTTCATTTAAGCCGTAGAGCCTGTGTTTGATAAGGCATCAATAAATAAAATTATCGCTTACATAAACTTTTATTTACGACAAATAAATTTCAATAACCTAGTGAGTATCCTTGTATTGTAGTGAAAATGTACCTTAACGTAATGAGCCCGACTTATCTAGCAAATACCGTTGTCTTGACTTCTTTACCTTTTTTTTAGTTTACCTAGTTTTTATACATAGTTATTTCAGGATGAATCCCGCATTCCGTGATTGCTTGGTGCCACGATCGGTATATTACCTCGAGCCTGGCATTACCGCGGCACGTTCAAACGGTATTGTTTCCAACCGATACACTGATGTTTATTCTTTTATAATACACATGCGACTTCATAAAACGAAACTCAGAAAACGTTGCATCAGAAAACTTCGAATTGAGAGGAAATTCGACTCGGTAAAACTTATACAGAACAAACTAAGAGAGGATACCACATTGAACTGTTTTGTAGATGTTATGTACGTACAATTTTAACTTGTTTGGAATATACCTATTGGGGATATTGCAATTTAAATATTAACCAACAATAAAAAAAAACATTAATTATTTTATTATTTCGTATTACAATCCCATCTGCTCATTTTTAGAGTTTTTTTATTACAGTAGAATGATATTCATTAAATTGTTTGGTAATACGGAATAATACATTATCATTTGCGCTTGCTGTTCAGAGCTGTTAAAATAAAAGCTGAAAATGCACCTTTACACATACACTTAATCGATTGTCCATTTTCCACTGTAGATTGACAAAATCACCGTTGGGTGACAACAACAGTAACTTCCCATTCTTGTACAACGATGACTTTATTACGTCAAATTGACATTTATTACATCGCACAAATTCATTTTTCGAACAAACGATTTCATTTAAATAAAAATTCAATATTGTAAAGTGAACATGGCATGACTCGCTTCAATCTGCCTTTGAACTCGTGTAAAATATTATTAATTAATCTCCATTCGGAGGCAAATTCTTGGTAAAGAACGGGGTTAAATGAATTTTCAGCATTCGCGCCAAAAAGCACTTGCCGACACGCATAATAATATCAAAAAATATTTTTCCATACTTTTTTAAAAATAATCAAAAGCTCATGCAAGTATTTTTAAATGAGATTTTTTATTCCATAACTCAGTTTCGAACGAAATAAATCTTAGCAATAAGCTATTTCTTTCGGGAATAAAATAAATAAATTTCCATTAAACGAAGTTATCTTAATATTGAAAAAGTTAAAAACTAAAACCCAACTACGACAAAAAACGACGCTGAAAAAGTATAAAACAAGACTTTTAGAACACTGAACTGAACAAAGTTGCTTATGTAGTTCCAAGTAAATGGACACAGTAGACTCTACCAAAATGCTTATGTTGAAAATTGACAATAATGTCATACAATACTATTTTGAAGTATGCAATATTTACTATGTAGAATGGAGGTTTCATGTTTGGAAACCGCAGTCACGTTGTCAAAAGTGCTACGGTAGGTAGGTACTTGTGTATGGAACGTGTGACTACGCCTACAAACATGAAAACTTATCTCTACATAGTAAATATTGCATGCTTCAAAATAATTGTATGACATTATTGTCGATTTCAACATAAGCATTTTGACAAATTAAACCATTTTACTCCGCGCTGAACATATAACTTTGTTCGGTTCTTATTTATAAGAGATCTTGTCTTTCAGCAACATCTTGATAAACAATTGTTATTTTTTAACAACTTTTATTATTGTACTATTTTGGTGTTAAAGTGTATTTGTCTACGTTGCATATAGCATATACACGGTATATTTATTTTAATTTTGTCCGCTAGAGGGCGCAATACTAAATTTGGTGACAAGCTATAAAGCTCATAACTAACAGAATATCAAGGCCCTTCTAATGGTACTGCAGTGGTCTTATTCTGTTAAGTAGTAAAGAAGCTATGAACGAAAAGATGTGAACTATATGCAATCAGTCCATGAATATACGTAAAGTCACATGCAAATGCTAGTAATATATATATATATTTAAAATGTACAAGTAAAGCGCTTTCCAATGATACCAAACACGGCGTATTTATCTTAACTTTATTTTTTTACTCTGTATGTTTTGTCCGCTAGTGGGCGCCACATTAGATTTTGTGAAACCCTATATAGCCTATAACCAGCGGACAATTAAGACGCTTCTAATGATATGTCATTTGTCGAATTCTGACAAGCAATTTAGAAGTTATGTGGAAACAGATGAACATACATACATACATACAAACATACATACATACATACATAGCCTGTCAAAATCATAACCCTCCTTTTGCTTTGCCGTAGTCGGGTAAAAAGCTTTTGGTATGATACAGAAATAATTTAACTGAATGCATTGGTACAGATAGAGGAAAAAAATATAAAACGTTCTTATATAGACAAAGCCTGGCCTCTTTCCCGGCCAGTGTGCAAATCCGGCACCTACAAAAAAGTTCCAACCATAGAACTGGCCGGCAACTGAACTAGCCAAAAACCACAAAAAAAAAACGGGACGCTAGCAAACGTTCCAAATTTAAAAGTCTGTCCGCGGGAATAATGCGTCCGTTGTTCCCAACGAGTTCCGTGCAGTATGTAAAAGCTAATTAGTAATTAGGGATGAGCCTTGGCGCGGGGCCAATAGCGGATTAACATACGGATTTGACTACATCGGCCAGGTCCGGGGTAGGCGCCCACCCGCTGGACTTTACAGCGCCTAGTATTTATTCCGGTTGGAATATCTGTATAATTACTTAGCAAATCATTTTGGTAATGAATAGAATAGTGAGAGTATTTGTCTGTACGTTTCCTTAGCTGCTGATCCACTTGTTGTTAAGAAAATACTCAGTCCGAATTATAATGGTAGATGAAACATTTAACCGAATCTTTCGTAATAATACGGAATACAATAAATAATTTAATTAATGAGTAGGTATAATTATATTTATTAAATTCTCCCCTGGCTTTTAGGCAGAAAAACGATTCTGCCAATGTCAAGTGTTTCGTTCATTTGCTTTCCCAATTGTAAAAAAATGTCAGTCATCAAATACTTCGTGAAAGTTCGTAAGTAGGTACTTAACAACAAATGAAAAAATGTCCTCAAGCACAAACGAAAAATATGATTCATCGCATAACCTAAAACCTCATTTTAAGATATAGCGTTATACAACCGCTCTAATTTACGCGATATATTAAACCATTGTTTCTCAAACATCAGAATAAACGAGAATTATTTACCTAGATAGTAAAGAGTCAACCTCATACCTAGACTACTGTCAAAAGTATCCCCATCTCTTAGGTTTATAGGGTTGAATAAGTAACTAATTAATAAAAAATGTGTTCATAACCTTTTTAATCAGCCGAGTAGAAGTGAAATGGTTAATAAATTATCGTTTCAATAGGTATTTGGCAATATAATGTTGCGTTGCTAAAATTTATGAACAATCATTCATTGTGAATTTTGAAAGTGTTTGTAACTGAGCCGTAAAATTT
The DNA here is from genome assembly GCA_039566165.1 of Maruca vitrata. Lineage (NCBI taxonomy): Eukaryota > Metazoa > Arthropoda > Insecta > Lepidoptera > Crambidae > Maruca > Maruca vitrata. The sequence continues at coordinate 4,210,395 of CM076923.1, read as the reverse complement.
TTTTGAACATTAAGTTATTGATTCGAAGGCAACAGGTATATTATATTGAACAACATTATGTGAGCATTACTTAATGTTAAAAGTTGTCTTAGTATACTAGCTTTAGGGACTAACTCCGCAACTCCGACTGTGTGAGGTCGTTCCAATAAGTGAAGAGCATAAGTGCCTGTAAGAACAGGTTCGACCTAGGTTAGGTAGGTACTTAAGTTTTCAAACAAAGATTTGAACACCCGTCCTTCCAGGAATCGCGCCCAGACGTGCAAACCATTACACCAACCAAGAGCTTATTAAAGCCTTAGCTTATTTTCCCGCATATACGTTGATTTTTACTTTGCTACTGGCTAACCTCTTAACCATCATTCCATTTCCATTATAGTGGCGCTATCATTCGTTAGTACATAAACATACATACATAAAATCACGCCTTTTTCCCAGAGGGGTAGGCAGAGATCACTTCCAGCGATCCACTTTTCACCTCTGTGGGAAACGTGACGTGACGGGTTGTGGACCACGTCGCCGCCATTCTGCCTTGTGCATTGTTTTAACAAGGTCATTGCGTTCCCACGAGTAGCAAGGATATATGACGGGGGAAGGAATAGGGGAGGAAGGATACTATCGCCTCGGATGATTTGGACTGAGTCGATAGTAGCTCGAGGAGCCGGGGTCGCTTACCCGTATACCGTTCACCAACCACCGGACAGATAGTTGTGACTGGTATCCCCTGACTTCGTTAGTGATACACATAAATGATAAGTGATATGGCGCCATATCCATTTTTCAAAATATTAAATTTATATGTTATGCAGTATGTCTTTGATCAATAGAGATAATTTTTAAAAAAAATTTAAAGCGAAGTAAATTAAAATGTGTTCGTCCTTTCTCGGTCTTTACATCTGTGTACCAAATTTTATTTAGTTTCAATAGATTTGATGTAAAAACGCGATGGACAGTGAAATTAAACTGTCTCTCTGTGCATATAAAATACTGTGCATTGACTGGCCCAGTAGAACAGAATGGTTAGTGACCCAGGTTCACTACCTATGTTGTGGCCACAATCACGGTTCGATTCCCGCCCGGGACAAGTAATATCAAGTAAGCCGCGGGAGGTCTCTGGATAAGACTGGCGCAGAACCGAAGTGCATGGCGTCCTACGGAGGAGGCCTATACCCTGCAGTGGGATATTATAAAAGGCTGATGATGATGATGATGATGATAAAATAAAACTATATTAGTTAGTATTGCTCATTGAGGGCTGAAAACATTATCGTACAGTTTGGAAACCAGTGAATTAATCTAAGAAAGCTCCTTGTCTAGACGACGCCATCGCATTAGTAAGCTAAGTACGAGTATATAACGACCGTTTCATTTGTAAGAAATACTGGTAATGTGCTTTTCAATTGCCTTTATCAAGCCTGATGGCGTCTGTACATGAAACTTTATATTTTCTTTGTTATGCCATTTTTACTAAAACTTGTTTTTCAGTACAGGGTACGTATTACCTCTTAATTCCAGTCAGTTTAACACTGGCCATCGAGCAAATTCGTGTTTCTGGTACACTTAGTTGTGCGCTAGGTTGTGGAATGATATAGACTGATATATAACCCCTCTATCATCTATGCAAATTTTTAAATTGAAGTCTAGTAACAGCTCTTTATTATATGATAGGTTTTTTGATTGGAATAAAGAGGTCGTACGCCCCCTGAACTATATAACTACCATAATACGGTAGATCCTGTTTGTATTGATATTTTATTGTTCACACTTAGAATGTGTACGTACACTTTATTTTCTTCGAAACTAATGTTCTTTATGTATGAGTACAAATAAACATACGAATCTTACCATTGATCGTGTGTCTTTTATCGTGACAATCATCACGATACTATGTTTTCATTGTTACCAAATGGTTTCCTAACGACATGTTATCTATTTGTCTTCACTTGCCATTGTTCGATTCTGGGAAATTGTCTAGTGAAAATAAATTAATGTGAGAACGTGTCAATTTATTACAATCATGGCTGGTTGGTTATGATAGCTTTGATTGCAATAAAGAAAACGAAAACGCAATGAAGGGTTCTCACGGTCGAGATAATGTGCTCACTATGGAGTAACAGCGACAAAAAAAACAAGAGACTACAGGCCGAATTCGAAACGATACGATAAATTAATATTCTAATGTTTTTGTTGGACAAAAAGTGTCATAGTCGCCCGATAAACTTAAAACGATAAACTTAAAAAAATGTTTAATTAAATCGATTATTATTCTAAAATGTATAATTGCCAAAATTGTGTAGAAAACAATAAAGATATTTTATAATATTAATATTTGTGAATTAAAAATTATTCTCAAAATTCGCTGTCTGCTAAAAAATACATAAAATTGTGCATAGGTACGCCTAAACATTCTGCCGTCCTAGACGAATTCTGCTTTCAAATTTAAGAAACGGCTCCATGAAATCTACAAAAAAAAGAGCCAAGTATCTCGAGGACAACAAAAAAAAATGTGCAGACCAGTGTTGTTCCATCGAAAGTCTACCAAACGCCAAAGGACCCAACGGAAAACATGTACCGTTCACAGAGCTTTTCAGCTCACCCTACGGGTACCTGTCGGGAAGCCGTATCGTTTTCCAATATCCGCATTAAGGTTGCGTGTTAAAAGTGCACCGAGTGCAGTTTATTTTGCAGCTTGTTCGGCGGCAGACAAAGAGTACTCTAGTGTACGTTGATTTTTACTTTGCTACCTAGTTGCTGTTGTTGACAAAGAACAGTCTACCGTTATTGGGTAGTTGTAGTAGTATTTTGGTCCGAAATTTCATTTAGATAGAGGTGTATTGGATACTATTTTTGGGTTTTATAGGACAGGGCATTTTCTCTACATTTATCATTGATTTCAAAAGATCACGATACGTAGACACCAAATAAAGTGTAGTGGTCATGATTAGTAATTCAATTAAAAAGACTTGTGCAATAAACCATAACTAAGTACGAGTAAGTAAATAAAACACGGTCGTGCCCGCTTTTCTCAGGCTTGGTTCGAGCCCTGCCACCACTCAATTTCATGTATAATTTCCACATAAGTTAATTATTAGAGTATGGTACAATATGGTATATTGTGCCTGTCGACCTCATATTTGGATCTCACTACCGCTTACCATCAGGTGGAGTGAGGTCATCTTGTTAGCTCATTATAAAAATAAAATATTAAAACAAGTAAATATTTTAATGTTACAATTATGTGTGCAAAAATAAATTACGTAAAATAAAATCAAAACGACAGATGTATAATTAAGTTCGCACGCAGTTACGAAAACGTTATTCACAGCATTTTTACCACCCAATAAAGAAAATTCACGTTCACAATCCGATAACTAAATAATACACCGACAACTATAGAAACGCATCTATGCCTCATCTATTGTTTTACACATTTAAAGTTTCTCGTTCAAAGAGAACTCTATGACAAGTTTTGCTCTTGTTTTGTCAAACTGTGGTCGTGACGCGCATATTTTTCGAGGAACTTTGTCGGTTGCATTGTAATTTTTCTCGCTCAGACGTGTGCGCTGGATGGGAATTTTTATCGATGCACTAACGATGCACGTGAGTGAGTACTCGATATGTCGGAGTGCAGTTTCATTTTAATAAACACCACACATTTGAGAAGAATCGCACTATTATGATTGTTTATGTAAAAGAGTACAACACGAAACACCTCTTACACGTCGTTGTAAGATATTCACTGATTAATTGGTATGTTTTACCATACTTACCATTGATTACGACATTACTGAAAGGCAATAGACAACAGAACCTTAAGTGCAAAGCAAATAAACTGTCTACTCGTACATTGACTATATTTTATCAATTAGTTGGCTAAACAACCATAAACTACTAATAATGTGTAATATTCTTAACATTCAGATTAAAAAAAAATAAGTAAGTATGTTTCATTGAACTTGCATTAGATGAAAATTGCTCCATACCATACACAAGAAGCTTTTACATAGGATTAGATTAGAATGATTTATGATTAATGGGCATTAATGAGCTGCAGTACCTAGAAGCTAAACTTGGGTAATCCAAGAATTACGCACACGTTTTATATTATTAACTCACAAATACTATGAAAAGCGCTCGTAATATTACAAGCGAACACAAAAAGGCATACTGAAATACATCTTCCATTACGGTTTGCTTTGACACCACGCCTTGTCCACCGCTCGTATTAGCCGCGCTGTAGACTCGCCCGCTTTGAATGCCCTGTGAAAGGTTTATTTTCCATTGATTGTCAGCGTCACGGAAGAGGAAAGAAATGGACGGGTCTTTGTGGAGCTAGGATACGTTTTTGCCAGGAAAATGCAAGTTGTAATACGTTTATTGCTACAAATGGCACAGATACAATTGTATTTTAGGAAAAAAATAACGAAATATAAGTAAAAAGTTACGGAAATGAAATTGTACAACAGAGATGTATGTGTGATATATGTACATTAGAGTTATTTTACTTTTACCTCCAGCTGATATAATATTAGTGACTGAAAGAATATTATATGGCACAAATCCTGCATCTTCTGAATTCCGGCAACAGCGATGACAGCTTAGTTTAATTTAATTATATTATACTGGGATTATAACTACTTAATTACTTTCAGTTTACGACATCTGTATTTTGTAGTAAGTAAAATAATTCAGCTTATACCTATAATGATATGGAATTCATTCAAATTCATTCATGAAGACTATTCTTAGGATATAAAACAGACAGATTTTAGAGTGTAGTGATACATTGCAAATCAGCAAGAAAAATGAAAACGAAAGCAAGGAAAATGATTAAGATGAGACTGCATGCTGTAAACATTGGAGTAATTGTCTTGATCATGATTATTTTATAGTCTTCTTTAATACCCATACCACATCCACACGAATACAAACTAGAACCAGCTTAGACCAAAAATACAAGGCTACGCATGAACAGGTGCCAGTTAACCGACACGTCCGGTGTTACATCCGCCAGACCGTTTATTAACGGCGCCGTAAACCGTCCGGTCGACGCGTCGTTCGATACCGTCGATACCGCCCTGCCGACGAGTATTTTGTATCGATAGCCCGCCGCTGTCGTGTCACAGTTGAAGAGCTATTTCCTCCCTATTTCGGCCCGGGAACAAGGCTGTAACCTCAATATACTATTTCTGTTTTCTCTCACCAGCTCGATGGCGTATTGAATAGCGCAATGATTATAGCTCTGCATCATTGCGAAGAGTCGTGGACTCGATTCCCGGTCGGGACAAAAAATCCTGGGTATTTAAATATTTCAGTTCATTATGTATCTGTACCAATTGTAGTTTCTGATATCCGTAACGTAAGTGCTTAAACTACTTACCACGAGACCTAATCCATGTACGTGGTCTTGTGTTAAACTTACATAATTACTAGCGGCCGCCCGCGACTTCGCGACAAAGTTCGTTTTTTGCGTACTTATAGTTTTATTTCGGATTATACACAATATATCTTTGTGAAATTCTGTTAATACCTAACATAGGTATATTATTGTAAGGTTTCATTAAAATCCGTTCATTAGTTTTTGCGTGATAGAGTAACAAACATACATACATCCACACGTATACACTTCCGCATTCACAATGTTAGTAGAATTGATATTGCACTATCAAGTCGGCTGTTAGTTGCGGGCTACGGCTTAAGACTCTCTCAGTTTTCAATTTGCCCCGTTCGCGTTGTCTTAGGAGGAAGCCGAGGCACACAAGCCCGCAGATATTCGCCGGAGCGGAGCGGCCGACAAGCGGGGCCTGTCGACGCTGCATCGATATCCAATCTCCTATCGGCGGATATTTTCTACTGCCTGATATTTTCCATCGGCTGATATTTTCTATCCGGCAAAATCGATTCGGTAACAACACTGAGGCGGCACTCGTCTCGCTCTATTCTTCATTAGGCGCGGATAAAGCGGGGCTTACTTAGACTACACTTTATATTTTCGTTCAAAATAACAGGAAATTGTTCAGGTTAATACACGAGTCATTTCACTTACTCTCTATAGGTCAAGGGTAAGTCGTAGGCAGAATAACATTTTGTTTTATAACGTAATAGAACTCTATTTCGTATTTACATTTTGAAAATCGTGTGCAATGTGTAGAGTAGGGCGTGGGTTCGTATCCTTGAGATACAGTGAAGCAGTTAATTTCTTTATATTCAAAACAGCTACAGTAGGTAAGTACTAAATTAACAATGTCATTCCAAGAAAACCAAAAAATAAACGGACCATATGTCAAAAGCCTGTACAAAATATAAGCATTTCAACGAGTCGCAAAAAAAATCGCCAACGTAAACAATGAATTCTCACCGAAAATATGTCGCGCGTCGATTTTGTTTTTCTCGCGTGGTTCATAAAGAATTGTGAGTCGCTCTCGCGGTTCGTTACCTTGCGAAAACGGATTGCAACTCAAATCTAGCGTAAATAGATTTATCTTGACTGTACGCCGCTTTGTGTCGCGATCATTTGACAAACTCTAACTTATATGGAGTGCCTGGCGCTCGCGTTTTCATGTAGACAATATATCAATTTGTTTGCTCTGTGCAGATTCGACAAAGGCGCCTGCAAGGCTATCTTTTGATCGTTGCAAGCATCTATGACGAAAGAGCACAAATAGTTATAGAATTTAGTATAGTTTTGATACATGTAGGAGGAGTATATAGGTACTGCTTGAATCATATTACCTAAGCTTAAATGGTTCTGAACTAAATTATAAGGCGCCCAAGTGCATTCGACGGCATAGTGTATTGAAACGGGTTGGTGGAACAGTAGTTAGTGACCCGGGATGGGGTCCAAGAGTCGTAGAATCGATTCCCGCCCGGGTTAAATGTTTGTGACTAACATCGGTGTTTGTTCCATATCTAGGTGTTATTAAATATCTTTAAGTATATTTTTGGATACCACTGTTGTATCTAATATCCGTAACACAAGTGCTTAAACAACTCATTTTGGAACCAGAACATACTCTGTGATGTTGTGTAATATTTACTTATTATTTTTATTAATCTATGCGCAATAACTATTGTATGACGCCCGTTTGAACTAAAAAAAAAATAACTTTCAAAGACACCTCAAATAAAACTCTTACTTTTACATTGCTAAGTTCACTATTAGACTATTTAATCCTCCGTTGCTATGGCTTTCCATGACATTGACAAAGGTGAAATATTTTGATTGTGTTGTTTGATTATGTTCATACATAAATGTGTAGAATGTATACGTATATATTAATAATATTCTCTAACTAATGACCCATTCAATTATTTGCTCAAATATTTCATGGTAGCAAAAAGCATTTGATAAATCACTGTAGGTACAAAATGTAGTAGACATTTTTGTACAAATCGTCAATAAGAAACTAATGGAGTGTAAAACGTGCGAGAAAAGAAAAAGTAGCTAACGAAAAATGTACGAATTTTTGGCGTTTCTATTTCGTTTGCTTGCAATTTATCTATTGAGACTATACATTCCGAAGATTTTTTTGTACTTATTTTTTCTGTGAGAATGTGATGTAGACATTCTAGACAAATTATGATAACATTAAGTATGAAATACCCCAATTGGTGTCTTGATTAATTTGGGAATTAATACTTACAGAAAGGAAGAAACGCTTACAATTTTTTTTATAATATGCTAACAAGATGACCTCACTCCACCTGATGGTAATTTGGTAGGTAATCAATAACATAACGACGGATAATGAAAATTCTTGGTTTAAAAAGGATAACTACATTACGCGTAAAAACACTGTATTACTGCGAGCGTCAAATTTTAAAATACTTTATGATCCTGGAATATTTTTTTCATATTATGACTGTATAGTTCACACAGCAACCAGAACAAACAGGAACATCCACCATCCATTGTTAGCATGTTGCGGCGCGTGACGTGAAAATATAATTTGCATAGTACGGGTTAAATTGCCGTTGTACCTTTAGCGAAGTCAGGATAAAGGGTGCGAATCAATCTACGGGGGATTTGCGAGACACGATGCGGGCTCCGGTCATATTGTCCCATACTTCACGCATGATGCGCTTTTTACAGGGTTGACTCGGGCGTGAATAACTATGGAGGCATCGATCAGAAGCTCACATTTCGCGTAAAAAATACATGAAAGTTTTAAATTTTGACTGAGAGATATTTTTTTGTTTATCTCTGGGTCAAACTAACACATACCTTTGTACTATGTATAACACATAGGTACGTTTGTTATTAACGTAGATTATTTATTTATAGGTAGTATTTTTCAGGTTGTGCATGAAGTTGATTCAGAACAGCGTATTACATATTTTTTTTAATTTCTCTTTATAAGAGACTATTGAAGAGGGATTACTCTCGTTCCAGCATTAAAAACTTGGTAGGCTTTTAACTGTATAAAATTAACCCTACAATGACATTTTGTGACATGCATAAACCAAACATTCCGTAATGTTATATACCTTTCAAAAACAATATACAATCTCCCATACGATTTCAAGCTCACGTTAAAGCTAGATTACCCTCGGACATTCACTAATACCGTGGTAAATAGACTGTTATGTACGCATGCCGGTGCGGCCATGCTTCATGCTTGTCCTATACGCTAATCGATGGCTTTGTCCTATCCCGGGATTTCGTTTACAGGAACACATTACGCGACCATGTAGGTACGGATTATTCAGTAGTTCGATTAACCTGGGCATGGTCAATTTTGAGGAGCTAATAGCGAATGGACATTTAATGCACAGGTCACCTAGTTATAAAGCTGCCTATACAAGCGCTCTCGTCTTATAAAAGCGTTTAGTTTTCCGACGAAAAAAAGACTGATGGAAAAAAGTTACTTGACATTATTAATATTCTAGGATTCTAGGATTTGGAATTCCAATCAACAATAATATTTTATGAAAAGCAGTAGGAAGACTACGAACTAGCATTTGCATATTAGACTTTGTTTAAATTATCTCATACTGTCTGACGCAACTATATTATGCAACTTTTATAATTGACTTATGGTCCAGTTCACCGCAGTCATTTAATTCCAAAACCATAACAAATTAAGAAAACCTCGGATCTCAACCGCAGCTAACTTAATGTGAATTAGAGAGGCTTAGTACGATAAAGATTTCGTGAGAAATCTTTTGTCTGCTCAGACTCCGCACACAGTGATCATATTTATACAAAGCTTTGTATTAAACAACATTTTATACTAGTCGTAGGTAATCAACCATAATTATTATTCACTATACGTTTATTTCACCAAATTAGAGATTAATTAACACTATACAAGATTAAGTCACTACCGTACTTATACGGTTTACAATTCGCATAAAAAAGTATTTTCATTCACAAGTAGAATTTTTATTTGTAAGTAAATGTAGCTATTTCCAGATGCTGTTAACTGACACACCACAGGTACGGCTGAGTCAAATTCTCAAATAGATATAAAAAATACTGGATCTTAGATTCGCTTTATACACAAAATATAGTAAACTAGCTTTCCGCCCGCGACTCCGTTCGCGTAGAGACGTTTAACAGGTAAAACATTATTTCTTCATAACGCAGTCGTTTAAAAAGTAGCCTATGTCCTTTTTCAGGCTCTGGACCATATCTGCACAAAATTTTATTTTAATCGGTTCAGTAATCTATGCGTGATTACGTCACAGTCAGAGTTACTTTCGCATTTATAATATTAGTAAGGAAAGGATATTTATAGCCACTGTTGATTGTAAACCGATCAATCAGTTCCTGGTTAATCCTTCCGTATTGTTCAAGTATACTGCGTTTGATCTTACTTTTCCCGGAAATATTTCTCTGCAACGTCTTCTATTCAATATAATCCGGAACACTTTAACTCTTTGATCCGTATAATTGGAGGCGAGTATTCTGTCAACGGGTGTTTAATAAGGACGGTTAGGGATCTCACTGGGACACAAATATATACCCAAATATATGTAGTGTGTAGTGTACGTACAGTCAATAGCTCTGACAGTTCAATATGAATGCTTAAGCCCACTTGTATGATACAAAGTTCAAAGTGTTGTTCGAGTGTAGAAATTTCTTATAGTGCTTTTAGAATGAGTGCACAATGTTGTAAAAAATGCTAACTTTAATTAAAATAGGCGGGTTGCGTGAAAGATGATATGGGAGAGAAAGAAGTAGACACAGAGCTGACGAATGACAGGCCCGAATGGAAAAAGTATACAAGTTGCGCCGACCCCACTTATCGTGGGACATGGGAAGGAGAATGATGATGAGGTAGCAGTCCCCACCCCCGTCCAGGAGTTCACACTCGACCATGATTGGCGTAACCCAGTCAAAAGATCGTTCAGTAAGTAGCAACGTAATGCTAATCACTTTATTGTATGGAGACCCATATTCATTAAAATTAAATAGTGCCCCAGTGCGTCGCCGCCCTTAGCGCCAAACAGATGAAGATTTAATAAATGAATTATGCTCAGTCATTTAATAAATTTAATTAAAACGACAGCGACATTCCGCCCCATTAGGCACGGTTTAACTGAATCATTTGCGATCGCTCGGTCGACGGCGATCCGTTTTGCGTCCGGTTCACTGATTTGATATTATATATGAGTGGTAATAATAGATTATGCAGTCACAATAACATTATTGTTTTGCACTCAGTGGCATTTTATGCTTATTTAATATTCAGATGTAGAACGCAAAAATATGATCTGCTTCTGCGACTAGACTGTATATATGGATTATATAACAGGTAGCTAAGTTTAGACTTCTGTGTCTTTTCAGAAATATAATAATAATAATAATAATAATCGTTTATTTCTCACCATAATCCTAGCTCACATACATTTGCAGGAGTAGGTATCTTAAAACTATGACTGCTAAAATGCACTGTGTAAATAAATACAAAACAAATCTGGCAATTGCAAGTCCGCCATAAATTGTGTGAGTACCTTACTAGTTGTGATGTGAAATATACACCACCGTGAGAGACTACTTAGATTTCCTAGGTTTTTTACTAGGTGGCAGAGTTACAACAACCTTAAAAGTACACCATAAAAAAGTTACAAATAATACAACTTATAAGGACAGTTGGATTATGGCAGCTTGACACCTATTCTGGGATGGGTGCCGTATTCATAGGTAATCAACCTTCCTCCCGGATAAAGACTTATAAGTAAGACGTTACATATTTTGCGATAATATATATTTTGAATAAAATGAGGGTAAATAAAATTAACAAATATCTTTTGATCCGATTGCAAACACAATGGAAAAGACAGGAGAATAAAAGAATATCATAATCAACAGTAACATTATGTAAATTAGTGCATGTATAAAAATTATATAAATGCTTACATTTGGCTACGTTTAAGTCACGTTCATCATTCATCAAGTAGCATATACAGAGGAGTAGTATGAACTGTTACAGGAGTGAAATTGAGATGAGTGATTGAAGGATGGAACTCATGAAATTATGGATTAAGTTTATCTTAAAATTCTCAATACCTTTTCAGTGTCATCATAGGATAGAGTTGCTAAAATATTTTTCATTGTGTGCTTTAAGCTGAATTTGTCTAGTTTGTAGATTTGTGTAATGTCATTGAAATGTCTATAGAGAAATGGGGCAGTATAATATGATTGACGACGGGTAAACATTTTGTTAAAATGGGGTACACATGTCCGGGGTCGTCTTTTGTTTTGGGATATTATAGAGGGATCGATTGACTTATGGTGAAGAAGAACTGAGTTGTAGAAAAACAATTGTCTGACTGTAAGCAATTGTGATTCCGAATAAAGCATTTTCGTAGGATATTTTCTGGACCTGTTAAGCATGATCTTAATGACTGCTCTTTGCGCTCTTTCGAGCTCCAAGAGATGGGAGGAGGCGGCACCACCCCACACAGGAATACAGTATGATAGCAGGGATTGACAAAGTGCATAGTACACATTTTTGACAAGCTTTAGGTCCGCAGTTTCACGCAAGTTTTTGAAAATATGCATAAGCCTACGAACTCTTTTACAGAGTGTAGAAATATGCGGTTGCCAGCTAAGGTTATTATCTATTATAATACCTAGATATTTGTGGGTATTCGTTTGATCTAATTTTGGACAATCACAAGAGGAGAGCAAACTATCTGTTTGGTTACAGCTGCTTTTATGTGCGTTTATCTGAAAATTCACAGGTGGTTTGGTAGCAGCTGTTACCCTGAAGCAGATGTATTTTGTTTTGGGCACATTTATGGTTAAAAGATTGTGATCTAGCCAACCCATAACTTTTTGAGGCCATCTTCGGCTGATTTCTGAACCTGTGGCCACGAATCTCCCTGGAATATTAAAGCGGTGTCATCGGCATAAGCTAGCGTCTTACCTTGAGTAGTATTAATTTTGCACAGGTCATTAACGTAGGCCAAAAACAGCGTTGGATCCAGTGTACTGCCTTGGGAATTCCATAGGTGACAGATGATGTGTTGCTAATGGTGCTCGAAACCCTAACGACTTGGTTTCTATCTGTTAAATAGTCCCTAAACCACTCAAGGGCAGAACCTCTGACTCCAAGCTTCTCCAATTTGTACAGGAGCAAAGGAATGGACACCGTGTCAAACGCTTTCTTTAGGTCAAGGAAAATAGCAACGCATTTTTTGCCTATGTCAAGTGATTCCGTTACTGTATTAGAGAGAGAGATGACAGCGTCTTCAGTATTTTTACCACTTCTAAATCCATATTGGTTTGCGGCTAGTAGTTGGTTGCTCTCTAAGAACTTGATAAGACGGCTATTCACTATCTTCTCAATTATTTTGCTAATTGTACTAAGCAAGGAAATAGGTCGATAGTTAGACACAGTATCCACCCCGCCACCTTTGTAGACAGGGACAACCACGGCTTTTTGAATATTGTAGGAAGCGTCCAGTAGTAATGCTCAGATTGCACAGGTGGGATATGATTGTACACAGAATTTCGTGCGAATTTTTTATAATAATCGTGGGAATGGAATCAATTCCTGGCGAGCTGTTGGTTCTAAGTTTAAGTATAATATTATCAATCTCAATAAAATCTGTCGGGTACATGAATATTGAGTTTGCGTTAGGGAAGTGTTGTGCTTTTTAGGAGTTGCGACTCAGAAACATTCAATTTATTTAGTATGTCGCTACACACCCCACATATAATACACCCCTGAATATAATCACTTATAAATAAACGCTTTCATAATAATAAACGAAATACCGAAACACTTATGCTTTGATAGCCAAAAATAATATTAATTGCAAGTTTCGAGTCTCATGACGAAGTTTCCACAACTTTGGCCGGAATTTATTGCGAACATGAAATCGTAACCTGGCTCCGATTCAAGTTTAGACACACACGTACTGTCTCGTTTACACACGACTTCTTGTACTTAACTAACATAATACTAATAAACGAACTAAGTTTCGATAAGATGATACCATGTAAATAAATAACAATCACACATTAAATAAATTGATATTGATCTATGATGCTTAAGCACTCATACTACCGATAACTAAAAAACGGTTTACAATAATCCAAATTTGAATAAGATTATTTCATGTTTATCACGGAACAAACACAAATGCATAATAATTCTCAAGTGTATTAATTCAAATACACCATTGCCACCACGGGGAATGCGCTCATGAACTCATGACTAATTAAAATAACTATTTCAATTTGTCCCGCCCTACCATTCCCACTCCTGAACAACACTTGCTGGCCAGTGTTGCCAACCGCATATCATACAGGTAATGGTGACCCGGACAAGAGGTTCAGTTTCTCTAGTCCGCTCCGTGCCATTAGGGCATGTAATGCCCTTCCAGCTCAAGTTTTCCCTCGCTCCTATAATCCCGGTCTCTTCAGGGTGCGCGAAACGGCATTTAGGCTTTCAGGGTGAGGGCGATAGGCTCAATAGGGTATATTACCTTTCCGTACATTAGGCATTGCTAGTGCAACAGTGGTCTGTTAACCGAGGATTTGAACACCCGACCTTCCGGGAATCCTGCCCAGACGTGCGAACCATTACACCAACTAACAGCTGCTCTATTGAAGCCGTCGAATTTTTCCCGCATATTACCTGTTAGCCACAGGTGGCGCCATCATCCATAGACATATAGACATTTCATTGCAGAAATGTAAACTACAAAGTTGATGACACACTAGCAATTAATGTAAAGTACTAAAGCTTGCACTGGCTGTTTTTATATTTTGTCAAAGCCAACATGCTATTAGCTACGACACTGTACTGACGCGAGGGTAATATAATAATGATCCATCACAAGTTTATTACGTACAACGAATTTATACGGTTCGCCATTTCTCTTACGCCCATATAAATATTCAAGAGAGCGTCTCTTGGCAAAGCTAATTTGCTATTTTTTTCTCCATCAGGGCAAACACCTTATATTAATCAAGGATACTTACGTTTGTTATGAGGGAAAATCTTCGTGTAATAGAAAACGCGGTGAAAAATGTGTGTAAGGTGGAAAAGATGCCGGAATTATTTTTGAAGTAAGTGGTGTTTTGCAAGGTCTTAGTTGATTATGATTGCTTACGTGTCAACTGGTATATTTCTTTAGTTATAATTTTTGTTTAACTTCTACTTGTTTAATCAAGAAATAAAGTAATTTCTAAAAAAAAGGAATTTCTAAGAGCTGTAAATAAAAATACGGTAAGACTGTTAAAATGCTACTATAACTTGATTTCTCTATATTTTTTGAAAACAAATTAATTTACCGATGCATCAATATAATTTTCAGATATGTGGTATAAATTTCAGAGACTCCACTCTCCGTGATTAGTAGCGCGATAATTATCCTTGTACCTCAAAAAAATCATTAAAATCTATTTTATCTTAGGAGAACCGCTACTTTTAAAGTCATCCTATTTTATACTAACCCTTATATACTTCTTGCTGATCAAAGGCACGTATTTAACGTGACTTCGATTTGTAAGGCCGATCTTTAGCGGACGTGTTCAGTAATAAGTTTAATCCGTATTTAATATCTACTCAATCGCTTCCCAAAATCCGGCATGTGCAAACTTTGCCATCTTCCGGGTGGAACAAGCGTATTCGGAATCCGATTAGGAATGTTGGTTTTGTTACAAGTACTTCTTCGGATTGAAATTCATCTGGTGAATTATCAATAGGAAAATAGCCCAACACTTTGCATTTGGTTGTCCCGCTGTCTCCAAGAGGGTTTATGGGCTCGATCCAAAACCGGGACAAATAATTGTGTGGTTATTTCTATAAACCTGTTAGAATTGTGTATTAATGTTTACAACTAAATAATTAAATGTGTTCGTGTATAAAAAAATGTATCTGATGTCCGTAAAAAATGCTTGAAGGCAGTTTTCTAGTAAGACACGACGCAGAAAGTAAATAATATTTCTAATCTTAAATGGTGAGATGTGATTATATTTGCATGATCATCTGATCTGATCCACATACAGATTCAGATTTGGTGCACTATAATGACGAGGTATCCAACTATGAAATTACTTGGCACTATCTAAATATAGGTTAGATCATGTGCCAACACATATTCATCTAATTATTTACCAATAATTAGTGCTCTTGTGTTTCCGCACTCACTTATGCAACATTATGTGTCCGGCGTCGGTAGGTACTTGATTATTCTCCATTGAGATTAGTAGGCGATTATTGATTAGCGTGAAATTCGGAGGTATGGCATTATCCCCGCCAAGTATTGTATATTTACTATTTTAATGTGTGGAGAATGAGAATGGATCTATTTATCATATAAATCAATTAATTTATCATTTCATAATTGAAATAAAACTAATTTCTCGATCGCTTAGGTCGTTGAAGTCTTACCCGTGACCACGAGTGTTGTAAAGAACTCGAAACGTCAAGTCTCTAAAAAATATCTTTAGAATAATAAGTTACTATTAATAGAGTTTAGTCCGTAAAATTTGCTTCATTTCAATACTGCAGTGTTCGCGCAAATAATAGACAATATTTATTATAAGTTGACACTTTATAAAAATCTGCCAAGTCTCTGTGCTCGGTAGCTAAAAGTGCTAACCATAAACGTTCGTAGCATTTGCATAGCAATCGCTGATTTATTCAAAAATCAACAGAACCTCATTGAATTCACGTATTACTTGCTTTCTATTTTCCTAACTGACATAAGATGATGGCTTGAAGTAGCCTTGTCATCATCACCGGAGTTGCGGGGGAGCAGATGGCTCTCACCCTTAAACCGTATTAGTTGCTCAATTATTCGATGTAAACAAAAGGTTTGTGCAACACTAACCTTCGCCTTATCCAGTAACCGTGGGATCGATCTGAAACAGAACAATAAATAGATTATAGCTAAGTCATTCACTTTCATATTGCGGTAAATTGAATACGTAATGAGACAACATGGGAAAATGCCGTGATTTTATGTATGTATGTACATACATACACACAATGTTGCACATACATACATACATACGTTTGTAAAGAAAGAAAAAAACTGTATCAAGTCTGTTTTATTTCCATTATCATCCTCTCTCTAGTATTATAAAATAGTGCATACTGTAACATCAGAGTTTTCATTTTCAATCAAATCAAAATATATTTTGATACTTTCAGCGTCTGTCGATAATACATCAACGGATCCGGGGATCCTAGAATTTAAACATAATATGATATTTGTATTAACATATTAAGGAATTTCGAAATATGCCAGTACTTACTTATCATGAAAGCGTGACTTGTTAGTTTGCTATGTTTTGCTAAATAATTAGATAGATCAAGTAATACTCTCAAACCTTGGCTTTTATTACAGTTGAATTTCAAGTAAATAATTTAAATTATGATTTCTTGAAGTAACTAAGACCACATAATCTGCCAATCTTATACATAGATAATTTCGTCTTCAAAAAAAAGTGAAATTTAGTTCACTAATAGTGATAGATATTGAAGAAAGGTTTACAATCCAAAAATAGTTTTTCTTTAGCAAAGATTCATCAGCGGCCATTAAAGATTCCTTTTATATTTTCTTGGGAATTCGAAGTTTTTTAACAAAAGTTTGGTTTTTTCAGTTTTCTTTTACTCCAAATTCCAGCGAACAGGCTTAAAGCTTCTCAAAGGAAAGTGTAGGCAACTTTTTTGCAGCATAAGAAAAGCCTCGAAAAATGTTGACAGCTTTATTGATTCATAAAATGTCTTTCGCAAACTTTAGTGCTGATAGTATGAAAATTTCATTGACAAAGCTCCTTATTTGTTCTTTTGAGTAAATTACTTGATTTTTGATGGCGCATTTTAAATCGCAATACAGTTTTGGTTTTCAACACTATCTTTATTTTGTTATGTCTCCTTGAATACTGCATGCTATTTTCTATTAATATTTGCACGAAACACAAATAATATGTTAAGTTTCTTACACAACATAAATAATTTATCTTATTGTGAACATTTTTCGAATGTGTTTTTGTCAAATTCAAAAGTCCTAGTACATGTCATTTTTTCAGACAGATTTTCGCAGTATTAACCCGTAAGCTACTTGACTAAGTGTCGTGCGTTCGTAATAAACAACCATAAATCAGTGCTTTTAACGTCCCAACAAATGGTTAACGTTTCATAATAACGTTAAAAAGCGTTCTGAGAACTTTACAATTCTTCTCGGCGAACAATATACCACCATTAGCATTTAAGCTCAATTCGAAACCGTTGCGGCAACTCTGTTCAACAACTGCCATAAATATCCATAATTTTCGCGGCGCGGAATAGTTACATTCGCTTGACGTGTTAAATTCAGCTTTTAACTTTTTAATATGAATCAGTAGCGAGAATTCGTAATGGAAAAATATTTGAAAATTGAATATTATTCACTGTTGACTTAGAAGTTTTTGCTACGATTCCATTTGAATGTTTAGGTGTAAGAAACGGATTATTTTTTTATTTTAAATGGCGAACTGCAAAGCAATCCTCTTTGATTATCCTATCACTGTCGATAAAATATTATTTCATGTGTACGATTATTCGACCCTAGTTAAAGAAAACATAGTAAGGAAACTTGCACACCTACGAAGAAGGTTGTGTAGTCAACCAACCCGCACTTGGCCAGGTTGGTTTACTAATGTTTATTATCGCCCTTATTTAGGGTAGGCCCGTGCCCCAGCGGTGAAGATGTATATGGGCTGATGATGAAAACTTGCCCCACTTTGGACTTGACATAAACTGCTTTAAAAGCAAGATGTTGTGTTATGAATGATCATGAACACAGGAGTATTTCTTAGAACAAAATATTAATCAAGCGTTGTGTTACTTCATCATCATCATCAGCCCATTTACGCTCCCACTGCTGGGGCACGGGCCAACCCTAAACTAGGGCGATAAGGCCTTCGTCAACCACGCTGGTCTGGTGCGGGTTGGTTGACTACACAACCTAAGAATTTCTTCGTAGGAGTGCAGGTTTCCTCGCGAAGTTTTCCTTCACCGTCAAAGCATCTTAATCGTACATAATGAATTTCAAATTTTAAAATCACTGTGCTACGTGGCGGTGTTAGGACTGGCAACCTCTTGCAAGGCATTTTTTTTTTTGTTACTTCATATGCAATTTTAATATATCATCTTCTAGTTCCTCTGACACATGACGAGAGATTCACTATTTGTTTCACGTCAAAGCGTGCTTAGCAAATTGATTAAAACTAACTTAAGTAAACTCTGACTTATTAAAGTTGGTATTGAGTTGAGGTTAAGCTTTCGTGGTAATATTATTCAGTGGGCTGGATCGTTGAACTTTTCCTTTGAAAGTTTTAGCCCCGTGCTTAAACACGCTTTTAACATATGAGAGAAAGATAAAAATAACTCTGGCAATACTCGTGCATTACAAACACTGAGACTGGCCACGTTTTTCTATACATATATAAGGAACGCAACATTACAACTAATATTAAGTGAGTATTTTTGTGTATTTATGAAATAAATTAGGTAGGTACCTACAATACGTGTAGATAAACTGTGTTGGTAGAAAATCTGATATCAAATATTTTAAATGATGCTAAGCATCTTACTTAAGGGCTTAAACTGAAAAATATCTGTATTTCAATATTTTCAATACGTTACAAGTTACTGCTATCAGTAAAGTAATGATAATGTCAGGTACATGAATGTCGAATCGAATTTAATATTAATATTATTTATTTAGTATGTTTAACTTGTATAATTACATATTAAGTAGTTTTCTTATCGTTTGTGTGAGTTATCGTTAGTCTGTGAGCAGCCTAAGTTAGTTCTGAAATTATGAAAACTAATAGTCTAATTAAATTTTAAACTTCAAGCCGCTTGAAATAAACGGCCTGTTTTAAGTATTCCACAGTAAATTAAACTACATAAATTGAATAATCATTTTGTTTACCGAACTAGACTTTAATTAAAAGTTTTGTTAAACCACTCATTTATGTATAGTCTTAGTTTTGTTAAGACTGTAATTTGAACTAACATTAGGTACCCACTTGCTACTATTCAGTGCGACCAGATTCTATAGTCTGCAATTAGTGATGTGTGTAAAGTGATATCGATAAACTTGAATGGTATGTATAATAAGTGAAACTGATTCTCAAGTAATGTGAATACCTCGTCTCATAGTTTATCATGAACTATGTAATGTTGGGGATTGAATTTGAGTCAGATTTAGTTACAGACAGAAAATAATTATTTGATCCAATTATGCGTGACGCACACACAGTGTGCCGAGAGCCGACTCTGCGTATTTATACTTTGATAGCGAAGCGAATTAATTTATCTGACCTTTTGGGTCGATAAGGACGATAAGGCCTTAGTCAACCGCGCTGGCCAAGTGCGGGTTGGTTGACTACGCAACCTATGAATTTCTTTGTAGTTGTGCAGGTTTCCTGACGATGTTTTCCTTCAATGCGTCGAACTGAGTGCCCTCTCACATGGCAAGCAACAACCTTAACCTATGGGCTATCGACGCTTTTTTTGCTCTCTTGCTAGCAATATAGGAAAAACTTATTAAATCTACGTATTTATTTTAATTATAGTTGACGGCACTGCGTGCACAGAGTAATTATAAAAGGTATAGATATTTTTTACAGTTTCAGTCCGATTATAGAAAAGTTTTCTAGTATATGTTTTCAAAACTGAAAGTGTCCGGGACATTTACCATGTTGTTTTGTTTTAATGAGCTCTCGATATTTCGGCACTTGAATGGTATGTATAATAAGTGAAACTGATTCTCAAGTAATGTGAATATCGGAAGCTCATTAAAACAAAACAACATGGTAAATATCCCGGACACTTTCAGTTTTCTAATGTGTGTAACCTTGACAGTTTAAAATTATACATATGTTTTCAGTTGACCTGGCCTGCTGAGTTGACCCGTGACCATGGTGCTTGCAAATATCGGGAACTAGTTAAATCAAACATATCGATATTTCACACCGTGCCGCCCTATCCCGTAGCGCTACGAATTTAGTAAGTTTCCACCCCGCTACGCTAAGCCAAACGAGAGTTTACCTGGGAGCCCTTTATAATCCGCCATTTAGACCGGCTCTGAATGGACTAATCGTGTTAACAGAACCCGCTAAGTCCTATTAATATCTGTCACGCGGATAGCAATCGGCGAGGCGAGCTTTTGTCTTCATGTTCGTAGCGGATTACCTTAGAGGCAATTGTTTTAACCGTGAGCGATGATACGAGAAGACGTTTCGGGTCAAATCCTTGCTAATATTGATAAATTGATATTTGATATGTAATTCTAATACCTACAGTTCGTTAGCGGCAGGTTACGTCGGACGCAAACGAATAGACAAGGTGCATGCTCACTACATAGACCAAGAGATTTTTTTTACGCAAAATGAGCTCGTAGTCGTAATTTGTGATCTAGATATTTTTATATGAACTCTACACCATACCCAATTATATTACAAACTATGTTAATGTATAATCGGCTAGTTTATATCTGTACAGTCTGTGTTAATATGAACAATATAATTCATAATAACATATGTAATTCGATAGCAAGTAAAAATGTGTACTTCGTTACCGCAAAAGTCTTATCTGCGTAACGTCAATCTTCATCGTCAAGCATTATTCATTAATAATGATAAAAAAAGCACAATCCCAGGCATGTGACGATCGCCGAACAAAAAGTGTAAGTAGTTGTCCATCACCCGAAGGCGAGCCACATAATAACGAGAAATATTAACGGTACCGTGGCCGTTCGCAGAAGATGCGGCGGTCCTGCGCGCTAGCAACCCACTTGCGCAGAGTCGCCACTCTGTTGACCACATTTACAGGAGTAACGTGAACCTGCACACCTATGAAGAAATTCTAAGGTTGTGTAACTACACAATGAACATAAAACGGTCGACTGACCAACCCGCTCTTGACCAGTGTGGTTTACTAAAAGCTGATCGCCCTAGATTAGGGTAGGCTCGTCCCCCTGATGGTAATGTATAGAACAGGCAAACTGGTATACACTTTCTTGGCAGACTGTGAAACACTGGGAGGTCTGAATCTCAATGTTCCAAAGATTACCTTTATTGTATCTAGGACTGATAGTCCTAGAGCGGTTGTAAGACTCTTCTTCCTTTAAAAGATCTATTAGTATGATGAATGGATGATACAGATTATAAGCTCGTGATCTGATTGAACCAATAATGCTTGGTGTAAATTGTCCCAATCATCACCCAACGGATGGGTAGTACCGTAGACAAGTCTCGAGAAAAAATCCAAACACGCAGTGACCCTAATAGGCAACGGAACTGATCTCAGCGGTCCCGTTACGACCTTCATCGACGATTGAACAAGAACAAAGTAAATTCGACTGTAATCCTACAATTATACATTACAAAATCACTTGCACCCAAAGCAAATTATATTGACCACTTTCATTCAAATGTATTTGAGCTGAAAATTTACATTTATGATTAATATTTGCTATTAGAAGTCTTAGTCCTGTCAGCGCTTATTATTATCAATCACTCAACATCAAATAAGCTTAGCCTATATTCAACTGTATACTGTGCTTAATTCCGTATTAAAGATTACAATTTTCGACTATCAACACTCTTCATCAATCAGCAATAAAAAAAAACATCATTAAAGAGTAGTATCACCAATAAATAGCAATCGTAGTGTGGACTATTTGTATTGTAGATAGTTTCATTAATACTGGCCACTAAGCCTTCAACAGTTGAAACATGCACAGCGGCATACGAGTTTCTATTCGGTAACTTTTGTTTCGAATCGCCATTCTTAAAAAAAAGAACACAAACATAAACCATTTCGGTTTAAAACCAGCTTCACGTAAATGAAAAAGTTCGTTCGCAATCCGACAGTGGAAAAGACAATATGCACCAAATAGAAACATTGCCATCCAATATTTTTGTACTGTTATTTATATTGTCGCACACCGGAGTTTGTCCCATTTTGCTCCAAAGACAATGGCTCAGGCCTGCGGTTTTATAGGGTTCTCGGGCATAATATTTAAACGGTATTGTATTACAATTGCTTTTAATATATATTTTTTACAACCTTTAGTACCTTCCGTGTATACCATAGTCGGTTCTTTTATCTGTAACACAAGTTCTTAGGAAACTTAGCACAGTATCAAATTATAAATCATCTCATTCTTTATATAACTAACCTAATTCAACATTAGTCCTCTCCTCCTAATCGTTTGTATGACGATTAATACACGTAACTCACTCACACCTGAGGGCCTACCATGAGTTGGCTATCGTAAACTTACGTACGTTAAAAACCTATCGAGTTGTTTTTTCCTTATGGCCGATTGTAGTTCTTCGCGTAACCACCAGCCGGCGCTGTACATGTTTTTCATAGACATATTTACGTAGTCGATATCGAGCGCGTAAGTTTTAAACTCATGGTAGCCCCACTGGTAAGTGATTGTATACTCCTACCAGAAAACTGTCAATAAATAACTGCACTTACCACATGTCAAATGCATACTACTCGTGTACTAAAAGGTAGGTACAGAGTCACGGAACCACCGGCTCTCTGACCCGGCTGTTACAGTTCATTCCATTTATCGGACATCGCGATGCCGACTTTTTGCAAGTGACAGCTTAACCGAGTAAGGAAATAGTCACGTTGAGCCAGACCGTTGCAGATTTGCTTACGTAGTCGGCCAGAGACGGGATATGCGGTCATTTTTATCCGTGAAGGTCTAAGTTGCCTATGTAAAGAAGTACGTACCTAACATCACGTCATTGAAGTAATTCAACAAAACCATTTACTCTCACCGTAAGTTAGAAATAATAAATTCGTTAAAATGAATATCACACAACATCAAACGTATCTCTAAACGATCCCGAAGTAAGTTGCTTAACACTTGTGTTCCGGAATAGCGAAAAGAAATTGAAAGTGGCAAAAAAAGGCGTTCTATCATATCCTTTAACTGTTAATTTTCTGTACCTATCGCAAATACTTGTACACTGATATCACTTTTACACATTTTCCATTGTTTCTCTACTCTACTTATTGTTTACAAGGTTATTTTATTGAGCCTAGAGTCCACTATAAATGGTATCTATTCAACACATTTTTTTTTAATGCGAACCGTTCCTGATATTAGCGTGTTAAAACAAACAAACTCTTCAGCTTCATAATAATATATTAGTATAGATTATGTTGTATTTGTCATTACACACACTTTACTCAAATTTATTACATGTATTAAAAAGTGAACACACTGGACTTCGTTATAAACACGCGATAAGTCAATAAAATATTATGTCATAATAATATGTTTTATGATCGTCCTGTTCACTCTATTGTGACATTTATGAAATTACTTTCAATTGCACGACATCTATAAATATAATATGAATTGAATAAAATATTATCAATTTCCTCGTGTCTACTTATTGGCAATAAAAATATAATATCGTGCAGTTTACGAATTGATGGCATGCCTTCCGATAGTCGCGTGCAAACATAGACATGTATAACCAAAAAATGCTTGTAAAAACAACTGGGGGCGTATTACGACCACTTTATTCTAGTCAGTTTAAGAATGGGCATCGACTAACTTGCACTTCCCCAGCACCCAGGACCGCACTTGGCCAGCGTGGTCGACTAAGGCCTTATCGCCCTAGTTTAGGATAGGCCCGTGCCCCAGCAGTGGGGACGTATATGGGCTGATGATGATGATGATCATCGACTAACTTCGTGTTTCTGGTACACTCAGTTGTGCGCTATGGTTGTGGAATCACACAGACTAAGATATCCGTTTTGTATAGTAACATCGCTTCTAAGATTATTATTACTAACACTAAATGGACCCTGACCGAAACAAACGATTTTTATTTTGTATTCCCTCCATCATCTACGTAAATTTGATGAAAAAAGTGTAGTAATAACTATTAATCTTAAAGCTACTAATGTCCATTTTTAAACTGACTGAAATGAAGATGTCGTAATATGCCCCCTGAAGTTCTTCCACAGGTAGCAAAAAGTAGTGATTGTGAAGCTACTCTGCGAAAGCACAGACAAAAGTTCTGTTACATAAGAAAAACCAAGTACAAAGTTTCAATAAAGTCCTGGTGAAATAGTGATGGTACAAACTACTGACAAAATATGAAAAGGCCACATATTTTTGTGGGTCACTGTTCTGTTATTTATATTATTATAGAGACTTCATTCTATTCTTAAGTACTAGTGACCCGCTCTCTTTTGAATCCCTCTATCTATTGAAACAAACCCCATCAACATCAGGTGCGTAGTTTTAAAGATTTAAGCATACATACATACACACAGACAAACGCGGAAAGAGACTTTGCTTTATACTATGTAGTGACAAGTTGTACCAATTCTTTATTAAAATTGATATTTGATATCCGCAACCCAGTTGTATGTTTAGTTACACATTTAGAAGAAATAATTACTCCGTAAAGAATTATATACAGCTGAATGTCTTAGATATGAAACATCAATAAATGCCTAGGATTTAGGATTAATTCAACTTACAAAATAACGAAACTTCTTTACGCGCCTTACAATTTAAGGGCCTTAATCCATAAGATGATAAGTGATTATTTATCATTTTTTTGGAAGCTGGGATTATCAGGCGCTCCTCTTATATTTGAATAAAAAAGCTTGTAAAAAGCTTGTTAAGGGCTATTAATTTATTTTCTTGAACAAACTTTTTCAATTTAAATACCATTTTCTTCATTTGCAAATTGGACAAAGGGGATGAATTTACATGAAAAAATTAACAGCAGCCGTTGAAATACCGTTGTTAAAAATACATGTATAAATAAATATATAAGTCCTAAAATAAAATAAATATGAACGATAGGCATGAAACCTAGACTCAAAAAAGCTAGATCATAGCATAATTAATATTTCGATATTCGAAATCATCTCTGAACCTAGCATGATGAATACAAATAAATAATTGTAGTTTGAACTTTGAAGTCAAAGTTTTTATTGTGAACTAAGTGTTGTTACAGTTACATACGGCATACCTATGCGTTTTGCAATACGACCGTACACACAACACCAACAGTGCAGTGTCAGTGAGCTAAATCATAAAGTATCGATATTTAATCGAATTGGCACCGTCTCTACGGCCGGCAAAGCGGCGCTCGCGACTGGCCCCGGTCGCCGCGTTTGTTTTGCCCAAAGATAGGTATTTCATCAAAGTTGCCCGGTGCGGTTGGGCCAAACGCAAATATTGCCTGTGAGGCAATATTTTCGCAAATACTAACCCCCCCCCCCCTCTCTTTTCCCGGTATTTCGGAACCTTTTAAATGATGCACTGACCGTTCTCTGCGCTTTTTGAAATGGGAATGCTGTTTTCCTATTTTGAATTTCGAACTGAGATTGGTACTACTGTTGAGACGGGCGGACGGTACACGTAAATTTGCTTTTCACTTTTTAAATTAGCAATGATCATTGATCAAAAATTCTAGGTTCCATCAATTAATTATATTAATTTCTTTAATACAGACTGAGTATTTAGTATCATCTAATACAAAATCAAAAAAGGTAAGTTAGTATAGTAGCCTTTGAAGGAAAATCTACAAGTGCTAATAGAAATACTTATATGTAGTATATACTATGTATATCCTACACAAGTGGCTTCGACGCAGCGTAGACAAACAAGACAGATGTTGGGACAGGTGTGTCCCTAATTTGTTATTTCTTGGCATTGCTAGCACTGTCCTATAAGAAGTTTCGTTCAAATTTCAACCTTACTGAATTAACTTAAGAGGGAAAATATACTACACCGTCGTGCATACTAATTGCAAGATACACTTTGTTACACTCTCATATTTGCGTAAAAGTACGGCACACTGTTCTCTATGACTGCCTCTTTGGTGTACCACTGGAAAACTTAAGAATGAGGTCCTGGTTTGGAACCCGTTAGAATTTATGGCTAACCTGGCTAGAGTCAGATCTTAGGTAAGTATTACTTCAAAGTCAAAGTCAAAGTCAAAATTTCTTTATTTATATAGGCATTCACATGCACTTATAAATCGTCATAAATAAATAATTAAAAGATAAGTGATTCTACCACCGGTTCGGAAAGCTGGTTCTACCGAGAAGACACCGGCAAGAAACTCGATAGTTACTCTTTTAACGGATTATCACACAACCTTACATATATATATACTTGCCGAGTATAACACGGAGTTTAAGGGTGAAGGAACATAGAGTACCCTGTTATTCCGCACTCCCGTTCTAGGATATTCTACTGTACCTACTATACAGTAGAATATCCTAGAACGAGTACTATCCTCTTTTGAAATTGGCTATTTTTTTTTGTTTAAAACGCTAGTTTTCGCTTGTTTCCCATATTGGCTTATTAGATATTTTTGTATCATGACCGTAATGCGTTTGTCAATCAAGTACTGTCGGCGTAACTCTTATCGACGAAAAGAAAACGAATACAACTGTACAATATGACAAGCAGAGCGGCTCGAGGCTTTTCCGTTACTTTGATCAATATTAGACGTAAGATATATCTTGTAAGATGGAAAACTTAATACCTTTGTCTGGGATATTTACAATGTTTCTGATAGGGGTGAGAGCCATCCGCTCCCCCGCAAGTCCGGTGATGATATCGTCATCACCCTTATCAGAAAGTGCCTCAGTGTAGCCTCGTGGATACTTCAAGCTATCATCGTAAGTCAGTTCTCAATATTACAAGAAAACATGGTATTTATCCTGGACTTATTCGACGAGTTCTGGAGTGGATACCGCGTCTCGGCAAACGTAGTGTAGGACGCCCGCAGGCCAGGTGGTGTGACGATCTGCGCAGGACGGCTGGTAGGAGCTGGATGCGAGTGGCCGAGGATAGAAAGAAGTGGCATGCATTTGGAGAGGCCTATGCCCAGCAGTGGACAAGTATGGGCTGATGATGATGATGATGATGATGATGTGCAGGTTTCCTCACGATAATTTCCTTCACCGTTAAAGCGTCGAATGATGGTACATATGAATTTCAAATTTGAAAAACACATTGGTACCTAGCGGGGTTTGAACTGGCGACCTCTCGCATGGCAAGCAACGACCTTAACCACTCGGCCATCGACGCTTTTTCAATTTTATTCAGTTTTATCTAGTGTATAACCATGACAATTTAAAGTTATACCTACACATTTGATCTACAGCTGTTAAAAACAAACGTTCCCATTTAACTCGGTCGTATCGGGGGCGCGGCGCGCGGTCGGAGCAATTACCGCTAGTAGGACGGCCTCGATTTACATCTCACATAGGATTTCCGCCCACACACCTGCTAAGACGCCTCGGGACATTCGATTGATTTATATTGTCGCACTGCCTCGTTGGTGTATTGGTAGCAAGTGCTGTTAGGACCGAGTAGTCCCCGGTTCGAGGCACGGTCAGGCAAAATGTGTGTCAATTTTTGTGTTAAGGATTTACTCAGCTCGAAATACGCCCGTGCCTCGGAAAGCATGTTAAGCCGGTGGTACTGCGCCCGATCTCTGATCAGTCATGTCACAATGCTGTTTCATCGAACTATGAGAGTAAAGGAACAGATAGCGCACTTGAGTTTGAGCGCACACTTGTGCAATATAAATGATAAAATTAAGTAGGAGCATGTAAATTAAATATTTCAACCTAGCAATACATACAACCAGGTTAAATAAGTCAAAAAGGTTAAAATCATAAGTTAATGTTAATTATTACAGTTTTAAAACCAAAGGGTACTTGTAACAGTCACTAGTACGAGTATGTTTAGAGAACACAGCACAGTTTCTATTCCCAGACCATCACGTTGCCGTAAACAGTTATCCGGTTAAATAACGTAACGTGTGGTCGCCCCTTTTAACCCATGGCTTACCCAGAGGTGCGGCGTTTGCTTAACTGTAGGACCGACGTGCGATTTGTCCGTTCACATGTTGATTTTGTTGTCACCTGCCCTGTTTGAGGAGTTGCTTAAACAGTAATTGTTCCCTCAAATGTACGTTGGAAACTTACATACGTGTTTCTGACAGTTGGCTTTAACAAACGCAACGTAATATAACCGCTCCGTATTATATTCCCTGTGATTCTATACAATTGTGTCTAGTATTTAAGCCCCTGGCTATTTATGTGCTTTTCTAGTTGATGCATTTACTGTGTTGGATTTTTCTGATGTTCTTTTCTGATAACATAGACTAGCGACTTATATGTAAGTATGTTACTGTTGATTGTTTTAGTTTTATACAGTAAGTCGGTTTTGATTTATAATTTCATATACATTAGCGACTTAACTACGTTTTCGATACCTGTTTGTCTAAATATATATAACTCAAAGGCGACTGACAGTGATCTATCAACGCACAGCCCAATCCACTGTCGAGATGAAATTTAGCATCCAGGTTGTTATGACGTAGGCATCGGGTAAGAATAAATTACCCAAAACGAAGCAAGGGTGGATCACGAGTTGTACATATAAACCTGCTACTGGTTATCATACTAACTAATATCTCTATTTAAAAAAATCACAATATATCAAAATCGGATTCGCAAATTTCTTGGTTTTTTAAATTTAATAATACATGTGCTTTATGTTATGTAATAATGATAATACGTTATAATAAACTCTAAGGAAATTTCCATTTCATTAGCCGAAGCTTTAGTTCACTGCCTACTTATAATTTTATTTCACTATACATTTTAATTGACTGGACAATCAGTATCTCAGTAATTCTTAATCGTTATCAGAATGTCAACTCCATAAGGAATAGGAAATACTCGTACATTGCTATACGTAAATTATTTGACTCAATTAGATCAATAAGAATAATTTTACCTTCATACTTCGTTAGCTCTTTTGCTCATGGAATATAAATGATATAAATTCAGAACATGCAATACTGAACATAAAACTTTTTTAATATTCGGCTTATTTTTATTTTGGTTCGCATTTGCATTTGTAAGTTTTTTTTTTTGTTTTATCGTAGATAGAATAATACGATTCAATTATATTCCATTTCAGAACTGATAATAATATGAGTGGCATATCAATTGGTTTCAGATTATCCTGAGGGCAGGACAGGTGCCTAGGGCCGTATGTATATAAGAAATACCTGTCGTATCTACACATACCTTAATATGAGTATTGGGGAAAGCGTTTTCCGAGCCATCATCGCTATTTGAGACATTTGCCATTCTGTCATATTTTTAATACTACTTGCTGATACTTGTTATTATTAAATAAAAAGGCGCTCATAAGAGCTACTTACGGCGCTTTCAACATTTAATTCGCCTCTGGGGTCGATTATTTGACGGTACAGCAAACCAGTACGTACGGTAATAACGACCACCCAAATAAATACCGGTTTTAATTCATTGACCGCAACAATGCCTTGAATCGGAAGAAGTATTCGGTCAAGTGCATACTTTAACGCGAGATAGCGGGTCGAGATAGTACTGCAGTTAATAATATCTTATGCGAGTAAACACATAGTCCAAGAGCTCTATGTGTGGTATAAGTGGCCGTACATATGAAGTATTTCCCCGTTTTATGTGGCATTTTAAAATCTAATCTTGTTTTAGCTATAATAAAGCTAAAAAAGCAATAAAATTATGCAATAAAATTTCGCTTTCTTAACCGACCTTAAAAATGGAAGAGATATCTCGATAGCGTTACTTACTGATTAGCATTATTAATTTTTATTTGATATATTTATTCCTAGACAGATATTATTTTATTTGCAAATGCTTAACTAAAACCCACGTTCTTGCTTTATTTCTAGCAAACTTTACAGAGATTATTAAACTTCAATACAAACTAAACATTGTCACCCAGCTCTCGGACTATAATGCAGCCTGCGGCATTGAATGTGGTCAGGACAAGTCTGGGACCTTGTCGCCTCGGTCCAGCACGGTAATTGAGTAAGTACATACCTAATTACCTACCTACCACCCAACCTAGGTAAGGCTTTGGGCGTTAGATGTTATGACATGAATTTTGCTACAAAGCGTTAAATGATATAAAGCTTTCTCATGTTTTGAGTTTCACACTTTAGAAAATATCAGGCCCGGCCCTGCTTGCCATTTCTTAATTTATTTTCTGTACTTATTTATCAGTATACTCGAAAACGATCGTATGGTAGTAGTGTATGTATGAGTACCGGATTAATCAGGGCCGGATTTAAAAAAAATGTTATTAAAGCTGATGCCTAGAGCGCTAAACGCAAGCCCAAATATCCATCACAGCATATAATATCTATATAGATATAAAGCTAAAATAAAACAAAAATCTGTTAATGGTAAAATGGTTTAGTAGGTCAAATCTATGTTAACAGATATTTTCCTGTAAGTTAGGTAAGTAACCTAACTTACAGGAAAGTATTATACATTCTGTAATACGGATAAAAACAACTCTGCAAAAGACGCCATAACGCCATATCCATACATATATGAACCGATAGAATCATCCGTATATACACGAAACCCGGTAATACAGTCTTTAGGTGTTCCACGTGCAATAAACATAAACAAACCATAAGGAAAACGGCGCATCAACGTATCCCCCGACCCTTATCAATCCCTCAATACGAAGCGAAAAGCGCAATCATCTAACGCGTTTTAATATTCAAAATAGACTCGAGACTCTACCCGACCTTATCCCCAAAATCCGCCTCTAACTGTATTACACAGCTTCCGATATTTCCCCGGATTTATTACCCAGGACGGAGGATTTACAACTTTGACCGAACGCTTACCCGCAACATTTTGTTAGCTTTTTATTGGCAATTTGTTACCTTGTGTATCTTTCGGGGGCCGTGATTGCGACCACGAATGGTGCTCTTGACATCTTCTTTGCATTATGAATGGGTCCTAGACACTCGTTTGGGTTAGACTCGTGTTGGTTTAGGTTGGGCCTGGACCGATCCTTTATCCTCGAGAAGATTACTTTCATCTTTCGATGGTAGAACGGTTGGCTAGCTCGTATAAACTAAAATGAGACATTTGTTGTGAAAGTCGAAGTGGGAAAAAGAATCTACTACATTAGATACACATGATGACGAATCCGAATAAGTACTTGTCACAGATGTTTGATTGAAATTCGAATGTATCCTATGCATTCTTTACCCAAAAAAACTAAACCCACAAAATTTTAGGACAGATTACAAAAACACTCTCTCTAGTCTAGACCGCCTTCAGGACGTTGTGTTGAACTTCAGGCAATCAATAACACCGAAATCACATTTACTTGACGCCGGTGTCGGGTAGGAACCCTAGTGTCAAAGTAAACACTAACTATGATTGATAACAGTGGCTATGTGCCCTTGAAAACTATTTGTTAGCTTTAACTATTTATTGTAAACAGGCTTTGCAAATTGCAACCTCATTTTAGTTATTGTTATGATTTATCTAAAAAAAAAGGTCTGCTTTTTTACATACCTTGACGCAGGTCTATAGAGGAGAGTCGACTTTTTCTTCGATAATCAATGGACGTATGGCAAAACACATAAGTTCCATTTTGCAAGTTTGTACAACTAAATGATTGCAAATAAACTGTACGTCTACATAACACAAAGATTTTCCTTATGTACCGGAACTCTTGACCAAGTATTTTCATTTTCCCATTCACTTACATCGAAACTTCACTCTGATATCGAACAACAAAATAAATTCATTCTATATCAAGTGAGTTTGTTGAAGCAAAACGTTTTTGTGTCGAGATTGATGGATATTTCCTATGCCCCAAGGATTCGATACACGGAACTTATTCGAATGTATACAGAACACTCGTCCCACGACTAAAAATAACAATCATATGAAAGTATTGTGAAAAAGAACTCTTATATATTTCTTATAAGAAGGCTTCATTTGTATAGAAACTAACAATATTGAAAATAACGTGAAATACACATGAATTTATTTGAAAATAGGTAAAAAGTTGAGAGTTTTAATCTAGGTAAAAAGTTAAGAATTTTATTTCTCTTATAAGAACACGTATGAAATTATGTTTGTAAATCTCCTAAAATCTTACAGGGAAGCTTTTTTCTGGTGAAAAAGAGTAAATGAGTATACATAATATTAAATCCTTACAGCAACAAAAAATCCCCCATGCGACCACAATACATTCTATGCGCAATATTACTCCCATGGTGCGAATAAAACTTCTTCCATCTTTTTATCTAGACGCCATTAAATACGAAATAGTGTGAACGTCCACCACTTGACGGTCATAACATAACTTTTAGTTACCCATTGTAAGTTACGTAAAGAAATGTGTTGCTAGCTCATATGTATTGCTTGTAAAAGATGCAAAGAGTTTACACTCTTTGTCAGCAACAAAACTTTACTAACTTCTACTTATTTGCCGCAAAAAAAAAGAATCAACGCAAAGTGGATATGCTCACAACCTCTCAAAGTTTATCTTTAAGCACTTTTTAGCTATGCAATTTTAAGTAACTTGTTTGTTTTTAAAAAGTTTCTTCGTGTCTAAGTTTCAATGTTTCAAAATGCTATCGGCTAAATGGAATATGAATATAATATGAAAGAGTTCTATTCAGAAGAGATTTTCTGAAATTATTGTATTGAAAAAAAACGATCAGAAGTCATTATGACAACATGTTTTAACATTCAGGCAGAATTCTCCAAGTTATAATATAACAAAAAAAAACCAATTATTTTTTCACCAAAAGCCCAAAGGAATCATCGTTCATTCTATTTAATCTCGAATCCAATAATTCTCAGATGTTTGTAATCTGAAATGTAAATTGAGCGTTGAATGAATAGATCCGAAAATCGTAGGGCAACGTATCTATAAAAATATCTGTTTTTATTTAAATTGCTTGATTATAAGATAACTTGTAGAAGAAGTGCCATAATTTTATTACTAACATTTGGCTCTAATTTTTGACTAAGTGCTAAACTCCAAAAATGGCTAACAATACGTATAATATCCGTGTAATACGAATTAAGCCCCTTTTCGGTAAAATAAAGGAAAAGGAACCTAACGTTACCTTTTCTTTCATTCTCGCCGACCTTTTTTTTCGTAACTGACATGCGATGATGGCTTGGAGTAGCCTCGTCATCTTCACCGACCTTGCGGTAGAGCGGATGGCTCTCAGCCCTAAAAATACCAATTATGATTCGGGTTGTAGCTATTAATATTGTGGTAAAATGACCGCCTAAAGAGTACGCTGGTTGAACTAAGTCGCTTTTCAATGCGTCATTCATCTGCGGGGGAGCAGATGGCTCACACCCCTAATTCTCGCAGATCTCTTTTGCCTCCTCCAAACACAGAAAAGAAACTTTTCGTACACAGTTACTATACGTCGATTCAAGGTAAAAACGTCAAAGTTAAACAATACAATAATCTATAACTCTTTGTGTTAGTAATCAGTTGCTTTTACCAAGTTCTCTCACAACAACGCCAAGTTCCAAGAACAGCCGAATGAACGGTTCGATCTATCAAAGTCAGCTGGTGACTTGACTTGCTAGCAAAATAGCTTCGCCGAACAAATCTAGAGGGAGTATTAGTTACAGTTACAGTTCTTCATAGGGAAGTTTAGCTAAACACGCTACGTTGTTTAACCATGATTTGATGGTATATGCGTTTATAGATGACTTTAAGCGTCGATGGCCGAGTGGTAAAGTCGTTGCTTGCAATACGAGAGGTCGCCAGTTCAAATCCCGCCACGTATCAGTGTTTTTCAAAACTTTAAATTCATATGTACGACTATTCGACACTTTAACGGTGAAGAAAAAACATCTTGAGGAAACCTGCTCACCTACGACCCTTACGAAAACCCGCACTTGGACAGCGTGGTTGAATAAGGCCTTGTCGCTCTAGTTTAGGGTAGGCCCGTGCCCCAGCAGTGGGTACATATGGGCGGATGATGATGATTATCATTTATGCGGCGGTCCGTCCCATTCGATTTATTCTTCTAACATATTGAGTAGGAATTCTTCAACATAAACATAGAGCTAGATCATGGAAGCAACATTTCATTAAAGTATCCTTTACGCTCTTTAAGTAAACATAGCGGCATACTCAACTAAGCAAATTACAGGTAAAATCGTGGTAATATTAAATTTGTTCTCTTTAAGTGCACTTCGCTCGCATTTAAATTCCAGGATTTGGATTGAATAACACGAGTAGTTGTTTTAAAAAGCTCGTACTACGAGAGCGTTCCGTTACACGCAATTCTGTCAGAACCTATCTGCTGTTTGTTGCATAATGTCTTTTATATTTTATGTTACAGTCACTTTTGTGGTATGTCCCTTTAGTAACAGTGCAGTTAAAAAATACAAAGTAATTTGAGAATATTTAAGAAACATCTACCTGTTGCCGTTCTAAAAACGAAAAAAGAAACACATTTGTAAAATGTTATGCTTACATTTTCCTGTTTTATGTAGTTCTTGTTACAGCGGCGACAAAATGTACATACATTTTCAATTGTACTATCTAGACATGAAATACAGCCTGTTAACAAACATTACATACATAATTGTCACAAGAGATTTTCACAATTTAGGTACGGAACCGGAAACACGCTCAAGTTAACCAGAAGTCAAGTACCTAATGAGTATTTACTAAAATTATGAAAATTTATATTCTGATTTCCGAAACACAAGTGCTTAAGCTACTTACCACGGGATCAGATCAATGTATGTGATGTTGTGTAATATTTATTTATTTATATTTATTATATTCTGATGAAAAATTCTGTACCACATTGTACAGTTCAATTAGGTCTTGACTCAAAACCAAATGTCTGGATTTAACAAGATTCTTCTTTTTGGAAGAATTCTCTAAAAAAATGCCCACAGATGCTAAAAATCATTTTCTATTTAATAAAATTACAGCTAAATAAAACATAACCTTTGCAACCGACCTGAACGGTCTCTGAAAATTTTATTCGTAGGCATAGCAAGCAATTCGATTCGCCTTTACATTTAATGTTCGTAATTAAATAATATTAACACCCGGCAGTAGCGTTATTTCATATTTTATATGCATTTCGGGTACCGATTTCTACTTTAAATAGTTACATGTTTTGCTAATAACGTAACATAATTGTTTTCACTTTTAATAATCACGCATATCTACAAAACTCAATATTACTGCCGTAAAAATACGAATCGCAAAACCGACTACAAATTTCACCAAATAACTTTGTTCAGGTATTATCAACTGCCTAATATTATTCCTATCTCATTTCATAACAAAACCATCACATAATTTGAACGATATAGTCTTGATTATTTGGCAGTTTTTTGAGAAATTATGGCTAGCCATGTAAGAAAACAATATATTAGTTCGCTTCCTCGAAACTCCGGTGTTTATGACAAGGCCAGAAGTCAGTGAAAAAAATTACATACACATGAATTATACATTAAGTTAAGTATTAATGCATTTGATCATTCGGGTAACACAAAAAATCCCTAAGGATCAAAGTGAACCGTTCAGACGGTCCCCGTATAATAAGATAAAATGTCGACTGATTGTCACTAATGAAAATAAAACTCACCCCTACCCAAAAAATTAAGAATATTTCAGAGTTTTTGTAAAGGTTAACTTTACAAAAAGCTCCTTACAAGCCGTATAATAAGTTAAATACATATATCTTATAAATAAAAATTAATTGCTGTTCGTTAGTCTGACTAAAACTCGAGAACGCCCGGACCGATTTAGGTAATTTTGGTTTTAAAATGTTCGTCAATGAGAAAATATAGAAAAATAATCAGTATTGGCGGTATGAAATTCGCCGGGACCACTAGTAAAGAATAGATTTATAAACTACTTACATAAGACACCGACAGAAATGTCACATTGAAAGTGGCCGATTGAATCTCAGAACCCGCGACCCGCAGTGTTTGCCGACAGAGTCGGAGGTCGTGTTGACTCGGCAAACAGCCTCGTGCATAATCGCCTTTCTTACTTTTACCCGCGGAAAGAAAAAGTGGGAAAAAAACTAGTTATTTTACAAGCTTTATTCGAAATTGTAAATGCGAATAGACTATAGATTTCATAGGCCACTAGTCCTAAAAGAGCTTGGGTACTACGGTTCTATATAAGTTTAAAAACTTATTAAGCCCCTGTATTATCCGTATAATTTTGTTTGAACCGACTTCGCATAAGGTACCATTTTTTGCGCGATAATCTTAAATAATCACGCTGACAGAGTTACGGGTGGAAAAGTATAAAATGAAACATTTATAAAATCCAAAATATGGAATAGCCATTCGTCTCTTAAATAAATGACACCTAGATCTAATTCGAGATAAAAAAAATCCGGTTCATTAAAACAGTTAAGATAAATTAATGATTCGTAACTGTACCAATATTCTAGATCGCCATTACGATTATTTTTTAGCCAATTAGAAAAACGTGTTTCGCGACAAACATTAGTGAATATTTTTTTTAACTTGTCATATTAATGGCGCAGTAAGCAACTGAGTAGTCAAACCGCAAATTACATCCTTAATTAATATCTCGTAAATGATCTAATAGATGACGCTAATTCAATCTTCGCAGAACTATTTTGTAGAATTTTGTTACATATTGAAAGAAATAATGCATGCCTTTGTATTTCTTTTTTAACCTCTGTCATTCTTTTTTTGTATCTTTGTTTTTGTTTTTCCATTCCCTGTATTGTATTTGTAGGAAGCGGGGATATGTAACTACATAATTAACAATGAATAATACGTCAGGTATATCAAAACCGAGCAAATACTTTATTACTTTTCTTAATGAGAACCATATCCATCACTTATCACATTTATCAAAGTATAACTATAGCAATTGTAGCAAATGCCTAAGACATAAACTACAATTAGAGTTTGATTTATTAATTACAAATTGCACAGCAGCAGTTTTATAATTAACGATAATAATTAATTCGACAATCGAATTAATTATCCAAAGGTGTCTAGGATAAGCTATTGCAACGGTACAACGAGTGTTCCGTGCCACGCCAGAGCCAAGACTGCCTGCACTGTTCAAAGTGAGCGCCTTTGTAGTCGAGTCGAACGGCGAGGGTGAGTGACTAGCGACGAAGCTGGTCGATGACGCGACTCGTGCACGGGCAGCTTGTTACTCATTCTATAATGAAGGCGAGCGATGACTCCTCCCGACACGGCCAACCTGACTAGCGGTCGTCCTCGAACGCTTCAACTAAAGCATGTCTAGATTTCTGTAACAAAAGCATCGTTCGATCATCCTGACAAAATTAATTAGTCCGGTCTATGTATAATGACCCTGCAAATCAATTAGTTCTGGTCTGGTCTACATTAACCCTTCAGATGTATAACAATTAACCCTTCAGAAATATTATTACAATTAACCCTTCAGATATATTACAATAGTTCTGGTCTGGTCCACATCGACCCTTCGTAGAGCTCACACTTTGCTCTGGTCCGGTCTCTAATTAGACCCTTCAGGCACTAGTATTGGTCCGGTTCCCTCTCCCATTTTTTTTTTTTTTTAAGAACCCTTCAACACTAGCCAGTTTTGGTCCGGCCACGTGCCCTTCAAAACTCTGCTCTTTTTTTTTTTTTTACTTTACTCTTTTTTTTACTTTCCTTTTTTTCTTTACTCTTTTTTTCATATCAGTTTTGGTCCAGCAAACAGCCCTTCAAAACTATGCTCTCTTTTTTATACCTTACGACCATATAAACCCTTCAAAGATATTTCTTGTGACATATTTTTTTATTGACCAAGTAGTGGGTGTGGATCTCATCCCACTTCTGATGTAGGAAGCGGGGATATGTAACTACATAATTAATAATGAATAATACGTCAGGTATATCAAAACCGAGCTAATACTTTATTAATTTCCATAATGAGAACCATATCCATCACTTATCACTTTTATCAAAGTATAACCATAGCAATTGTAGCAAATGCCTAAGACATAAACTACAATTAGAGTTTGATTTATTAATTACAAATTGCACAGCAGCAGTTTTATAATTAACGATAATAATTAATTCGACAATCGAATTAATTATCCAAAGGTGTCTAGGATAAGCTATTGCAACGGTACAACGAGTGTTCCGTGCCACGCCAGAGCCAAGACTGCCTGCACTGTTCAAAGTGAGCGCCTTTTATAGTCGAGTCGAGCGGCGAGGGGGAGTGACTAACGACGCAGCTGGTCGGTGACGTGACCCGTGCACGGGCAGCTTGTTACTCATTCTATAATGAAGGCGAGCGATGACTCCTGCCGACATATTTGTAAATTGTACCATGTTATTTGTGTGATGTAAATATTTTTATTTGTTTTATTTGTTTATGTCTATATCACTTATTTTTTTTGTGCGTAGTTAAGTTATTATTTAGATGATTTGTTGTTAGATTAAGATTTTTTTTTTGTGTCGTTTATGTGTAAGTTACTACAGTCACTCGGGGTAGGGCCAGAATTCCAGCGCTGCTGCGTCTCTCGGGCTGATGCGGCATATGCTGAGGCCTGTACCTCGTTGACCACTTATGAAGTCCATAGATATGTGTTCTATTTCTTTGTGTGCGTTTTGTGTCTTGTGTGTGTATCTATGTGTCATTGTTACCTTAAGTCGTGGTCAATAAAAGTTTTTCTTTCTTTGTTTCTTTCTAATGCCAATAGTATATATAGGTATACTTCCAGTCATACTATACTTCCAGTATACCTAAATTGAAGAGGCAAATATGAGGTAGTAGTTACGTCCCCATAGACGTTTATGTATCATCTCGTCGTAATATACAGCCAGATATTATTAATACACTATACCATGCGTCAGTTAATATATACATATACATACGGTTTCATATCATGATAGCAATCTGTTATAAGTTATTACCTGCTATATGACGTTCAATTTCATGGAACGCCAGTGACTTCCCGATATTAGCGAATACCTATACAAAATCGATTATATTGCGATTAAGCTTTCCGGAAAGTGAAAATATAAACATTATCGTGAAATACCTATGTATCCAATATGAGTTTAAGCAAAATGTTGTACTGATCTGACTGACTGATTCCTAGTAAAGTATACACCGTGAAATTTCAGTGGAGGTTTTCCCGTGGCATTTAATGGTACTATCGAATGATGCTAGTTATTTACTTTTTATTAAAATTTAAAAAATAAACCTTTTCGAATATATAAAATGAAATAAATATAGTTATTTTAAGTGATGTTACAATATCAGGTACTACTGCTTTGCACGCTCAAGTATTTTCTAACTAAGATGGAATAATTTTAGTACGGGAAAACAGCCACTAAAATTTCACGGTGCATAACTATAGCCTTAATGAAACCTTATGAAGAAAACCGAAACACTTTTTTCTAGGATGATCAAGAAAATACATCTTCCTTTAATGCTTTGAGGTGAATGAAACTCCCAACTGCCTGAATGATGATGTTTAATGCTGATAGAATTACAGAAAATTGATGATAACGTAAAATTCTATGCTATTTAGTCGAGAGCCATGAGCGCACTGCCTTCTGTTTCTTAATAAAGAAGACAGCTGTCACGAAGACGTTTAGGCGCACGGACCACCACAAAGGTTCGTTTACTTGGCCTGAACAACTATGAAGTTGATGATGAAGTTCTCTAGCTCAATAAAGCTCTTAAGCTTTGCTACTGAATTATTTCCTCTCATCCCATAAAGCATTATTGTTCATTTTAAATCGACCTCCTCTGAATTAGATCCAGAATGTTTTCTGCGTCAATCTCGCAAACCCGCGCCTACAGCCAACCAAACTTACCAGACTGCTCACGCCAAACTCAAACGCAAGTGAGTTGTGACTGATATCAAACATTCGCGGATTGGAGAAACTTTTCCAATATCGCTACGCAAACTCCGGCGGGATTCTTTGATAAGCGATTTATAATCATTCGGCGGTCTCTCCCCCAGAATTAAATAATCCTGAATTACCCCAGACCAATTATAAAGAAGCCGACCCGCTCCCGCAAAGGCTATCTCCAAGCCGTTATCATTATATCTCGACTTTAATTGGTCCCTTTACAATCCGCAATGTAATGTCGATTCGGAATGATCTAATGGGGTCGATCGCTAGTCCAAACCAGATGAACCTGACTCTTTGTCGACTGAATTGGAAACGAAGTCTTTTAGCGAACAAAATATTTACATGAACATATTTTTTTTATATACCTATTAGTTTTTTTTAAATTTAAAGGTAATATTAGGTATATGAACTTATATTTTTAAATGAAAGGCACTTAGGCATAGGCATTATACAGGTGAAAGTTCAGCAAGTATCCTTTTTTTCTGCGTATTACGTATCGATAAAAACCTTTTTCTAAAGAAGCACATTCATTTTCCCGATCCGCACAAGCCAGCCATTCAATATCATTGAAGGTGAACCGGCTTATTTGCCTGAAGCAAAATAACTTCAATAATCTAAATTCAAATGAGATCGCGAATTCATACAACACCATTAGAATCAATTTCGTGAAATTGTATATCAACGAGCTCATCATATATTTTATTACAACTGCGATCGCGAAATAATATTTCGATTACCATAATGTTTGAATTACACGCGTTTATCAGTTACAGCATTCGTGGAATGGGAATTTAAATTGTGATTATAATTTTTCCAGTTATCTTCTGTTACCGGTGGCACTAATGAGCCGGGTTTCCGGGAACCATTGCCTGTATGTA
Organism: Maruca vitrata; assembly: GCA_039566165.1. Classification (NCBI taxonomy): domain Eukaryota; kingdom Metazoa; phylum Arthropoda; class Insecta; order Lepidoptera; family Crambidae; genus Maruca; species Maruca vitrata. The sequence goes on along the minus strand of CM076923.1, from coordinate 4,169,288 downwards.
AGTACTCATGATGTTAAGAGTGTAACGACGTCTGTATGTCATCGATATGTCCGTTAATTATGAACGGATTTCAATTTCTGTTTGATGGATAGGGTTTACTTCTGTGTTGTTCCCTTTTTTCGTTTAAAATCAGAGTTTACGAATTCGAATCCGTTTAAAAACTCAGCAAACGGCATCTACCTTCACGGGTTCTAGCGATCTCTTTTTTACTATTATCCCTATAGTAATTTTTTAAATGCTATTAGAGTAAACATCATTCTTACTTAGGATTCCCAAATCAATGAAATGTGGAATTTTGCGATTTATCTACGACGACTACGGGACTCAATATAGAGCCTTTAAAGCAGATGCCTTTAAAGATCTACACAACAAATTTACATTTTTGAGATCGAAGGTGACTTAAATAATACGCTTAATGTTGAATCATACCAACTTTACATTAAGGTAAAGTTTGAGAACGATACTCTTATGCCAAAGGCAGATTATTTGTCAATATGTTATTTGAAACTTGAATTCTGAAATTATTCAGTCGTTTTATTACTAACTGAAAGGATTACTTTCGGAGTAAAAAAATGTTTTACGTACAAAAAGTTTCGGCTTGGATTAACTTAAATAAGATCGTATCGTATTCTATGAAAAGCACTCTTCGCTAGATTTTATTCAATAAATACCTTCATATTTTTAAAACTTCTGTATAATTCGGCATTCCGTGAATTCTGAGAAGACATCAAACCAAAAATATTTTCATTACAATTTAATATGAATTATTGTGTACGCATTATATGTATACGTATGCGAGGGAAAATGATTCAGTCGACTAGACATTTCTTACTTTACGATTGCCATTTGACATTGGCAATATGAAAGTCAAATTATATTGTTAAATGATATGTTATTTTTCTACTTATAGTTTCTTACTTATTTCGGCGTTAATTATTTTAATCATTAACTATAACATTACACAAGGCGTACTGAAACCGTGAATATAATTACTTCATGTAAAGAAAGAAAGAAAACGGAACCATAAACCAAACATAAGTACTATAAACTAAGTTACACACTCTCAAAATATAAAAAACAATGTGTATGTATGAATATATTTCTAAGAGTCTAAAGTAATCACTTCACGTCATTACTTACTAAGCAGCTTCAAAGCTGCGAATTTGACGTGTGACGAAGTGTCAACCTGACCTCGATATTTGCTCTGCGATATTTTAGACCTAATGTTTAATATCAAAGTGGGTGCAGCCGCCGTTCACCACCTAAACGGCAGCGGTCGACCTTCGGGTCTTTCAAGTGAGTTGACATCACACAACTATCAACTTACTCGCCAATAATGCGGATGTTAAAGCACGCAGTTTTTTTTCTAAATCTGTGTGGCCAGTTGAAGATTTTTTTAAAAAAAGGACACACCGAGAAGTTGTGACTCTGCCACTGAAATGTTAATGGCCAGATGTAACCTTCTTTTAAAAAAAACTTACTACTACACATGATGGCCAGGTGAATGTGGTAAGTGCTTTCATTCCTGGGGTAATAAACTACCTGACACGAGCTTAAGTCCAAATAGTTAGGTGACTTTTGCTTGAGATGGTAGACTTTGGCTTCAGGGTTTTTACCCTCAGCAGTGATGGGTGATGTTGCGTCAACTGATTTCACTGCACCGGATGTTAGAACGTATTTTGATAATGAATTAGTGCATTGTGAAGTCATAAACGAAGCAGAGATTTAAAAGCGTAAGTAAATATGAGTATTTCTACTTGTTACTGTATTTCGCAGTATGCTACTTGTTACTGTATTTACACAATCCATCATTATTTCACTAACTATTGAACGTCCATATCCGGCTGTCGGGTTTAGTATAAATCAAGTTGCTAGTCAAGAAAGTGCCGTTAATTCCTCATAATGCGCACGAGTTGACATCGGTGCAGCCATGCATGCTAAGTTGCACGCGTAATCAGTATGTGCATCCCTTTTCTTATCAAGCGTTAGATAAAGGTGTGTACACACGTATTCCTGAGAATAACTTTCATCGAAAGTAAGCTTTCTTTGTTTTAGCTATTAATTTCTAACAGGATTTACTGAGTTTTAAGTCTAGGTCATTAACGTCCCAAAAGATACGAGTCTAATTCAGATTTTAAGTGGTGGTAACTTTACTATATATATACTACTTAGCGTGTCCAAATGAGAGAAAAAAGCGACATAGGACAAATTCAAATAACTAAAAAATAAAACTACGCTAATCTGCCTAATTAACTTAAAATCTGAATTAGTAACACACATAGATCTATCTCCAAGTCACGTCTCTTCTAATACTGTGCAAGATACTTGCAGATATTTAGATAACAATGCAATGTGCACGCTGCACCAGTAAGCAATCCTATGCAGCTGACACGCCACGGGTGGATGTTCAATGATGCATGCGGGCAGAGCTGGCGCGATTGCGATCGGCAGATGTTCAAAATGGCTGTCATGGATGACACGCGCTGCTGGCACTACGTCTAGCCAAAGCATCTATTGTGTTCTGAGAGCAACATTCTCTGCATCTTGAAACAAGTGAGGAACGTTTGAGTTGCTTGTATTGTAACATCTTTGGAATGTTACATTTATTTTTTTTACGCCGCCTAGTTTTTGGAGTGGCCTTGTCATCATCACCGGGCTTGCGGGGGAGCGGATGGCACTCACCCCGAAAACTTATTTGTAGTATAGATAATCTTTGTAAAGGGTACATTTTATGGGATGAAACAACTTGACACCTGCACTCGCTTGATGCTTGATTGATGACACTGAGAACTGAATTCTTAGCTCTGTAAAATACCAACACGTACTCAGGTCAATTTGTCAATATCGAGTTCTCTAAACGGCTCGTGGTCACGGGAAAACGATAACAGGTGACAGTTAGTTTTCCATTTTCGCGTGGTGCCATCGTGAACTTGGCGACACCCCTACCCACGTATGTCTACCTATCTACCTCACGCACCATCGGCCCATACAAATTACACCAGTCGTGAACACATCCTTTGCAAGACGAATAATTGTCACCATTTAGTAGAAGTGAGTACTCGTTAAAACTTCGAGTTTCCAGAGAAATCGCGAAGCGTAGGCATATCTAATGATTTAGAAGAACGAAAGTTATATGGCAACTCATATTGGCAAGAGAATGTTTATATTATACATTATAGCGTTGCTATTTACCTACTCTATAGCAGGATACGTTGCTAAGAACCATGTTTCTCGGTACAGAGAGAAAATATAACTATCTCCTCAATATAATAAATGCCTTCGCCATAACTATTACAGATAAATGAAATAGGTATGTGTTTATTTAATTATTTCCTACAATAATTGACATGTAAAAGTAAAACTAGACCATACCCAATTTGGTATATTAAAATGCTATTCACTATTAAAAAAGCCATTGCAACTAAAATCATACTCTAAACTTGGAATTGACATTGAAGGTATACTTATTACTTATTTCGATCCCAACATTGTATTTGTTAGCTATTAAGTATAGGTATTTATTCTACCGTTTCCGCAAACAATGGCTCAGTGAAATATGAAATGGTTCAAGATCGTTTTATCCACAATCTCATAATATTACAAACATGCCTATTTACATTATAATACAGATACGACAACAAACAAACCTGAAGGAAATATTCAAGGGTAGAAGTGTAATCTAAGATATTCCGAGAAATATTTCAATATTTGAGGTTGAAAGAAATCTAATATCATATCAGTTGGAATCAGCAAAACAGACTCACTCAAATTAATTGAACCTGTCAAATGAGTCCGGGTTCCCGATTCCAGGATTTTGTACCTTTGTCCTGTCACAAAGGAGGGTTTTGTTCTACTTAGCTTTTGTTTGGTCCGGGAGGGAACCACTAGCGGGTAACAGTCAAAGAATCTGGAGGAAATCGTGTTCCGTACTGATTTTTCATTGATCTTCTTCTTATCGTATGGTTGATGAACAAGATGGTGTCAGAGTTTTTAAACCGCCCGTAGGCCTCTGACATGGCTTCACACACCGTTGAAATATTTCTCAGGTGTGCTGGTTTCCTCACGATGTTTTCCTTCACCGTTAAAGCGTCGAATGATGGTACGTATGAATTTCAGATTTGAATATCACATTGGTACCTGGCGGGGTTTGAACTGGCGACCTCTCGCATGGTAAGCAACGACCTTAACCACTCGGCCATCGACGCTATTTTTCTTCGATGGAAGTTGATAATGGAAGTCCACTGGGTAAGAAATTTCGCTTCTGACCAAATATTTCCAAGCAGCATGTAAGTACCTCTTGGTCATTCCATGAGCCTGGGTCACTTACAACATGTCTACCGAGCCAGTCAAAGCCAGATTTAAAGATCAGTTCATTTGTTTGTTCGTTCTGCATGAGCGTAAGTATCTCTAAAATTTCAGCCAAGGCGTAATTTCGCACTTGAGACTAATTTCTTGAACTAAATCGAGGAGCCTTTGAACTTTATTTTTCTAATGCCCCGAAAACCCCCTTAGGAAAAGAATCTCCAAGAGGCAAAGTTTAAAAAGTCTTTCAAAGTTCGATTTTATATAATTACCAGTATAATACAACGCAGTCTTTAAACGCTGCACCATTTTCTCGAGACATGAATCATGTGTGAATCCCATCTCAAGATTTTTAAGGCAGTTTTAACATTTCGCACCTAAAATTGAACCTTTTTCGCTTGAAATACTGGTGGAAACTAATTAAAAATCTTACATGAAGGGTCTTATAAGGTTTTCGGCTGTCTTTACCGAGGCTTACGAAAAGAGTTGGTGGGCATTTTTATGATTTCAGTCTTAGAGGTTCTTACATCTTTTGGTGTTTAAGTACAGTAGGACTTGGTGAATATTACCTTTTTTTACATTATACGGCCGAACAAGACGTTTTAGATAGTCTTACTCAGATGTACTCTTCCAGGAATATCAATAAATTTAATTTAATAAGCATCATCACCATCGCCCATCCTTATCAAGAGCGTGAACCTTTTAGTGTCGACCGTTCTCCAATTTCGTCGATGGAACACCAAAACGAAACGAGACCTAGGAAAATAATATGAGATTTTCTCAGTAAGACGTTCAAAAAGCGTCGCCCGCTAAGATCGCTACGCAGTATTTCTTCAGGGCTCTTCTTAATTTGATGAGAATGTAAAAACGGCATTAGGTTATTTGAGGGGCGGTGGGTGGGACGATTTATACTGCCGTAGATGAGATTATGGTATGACGGAGCCGGGGCCATTACGGACTTATTTCTTTACTCTTACGTTACCAAGTTTTATCTTTTATGACAGCTGCAATGAAATTTTCTATGTACGTTTTTTTATTGTCAGGGATTTTAGTTTGAAGCGTGCTATGCCCAAACATGTCCTGAAAAACTGGTTAAATGCAATAGAGAGTATGCATGGGATAAAGGTTTTTTTACAAGCTTTTATTTTTTTTTTAAAAGGAGATTCCATACAATGTAATTGCTATGTATACCTAAGTAACTGAAATAAATTATTTTGTATTTTTGTATTTGTATTTGTATTTTATTAGACTCACTCTGTTAGTTTATTTATTTTTCTGTATGGGTGGATTGTTTTGTATCATATCTTGAACGTATGAAACTAATCATAAATGATAACATGTGTTCACATTTATATGTGAATTAAGCTAAATAATTGTAAATTATGGGAAAGCATTAAATATTTTGAATTTGATTCGAAAGACTTGATTTACTGTTGAATGGCTGGGCATGTTTTCTAATCACGTAGTACTTCATCAAAATCAAACCTAGAGTATCTTAATAGATAATTCTAAGAATGATGAAATTGCCAGTTTTCGGCTTTATATCTCAAGTAGGTAATATTCAAAATTTCGCGCGCTTTAGTTGCTGAAGTAACTTCGCGCCGGCCATTATCTTGACGGTACCCTTTTGTTGGTTCCGTAAGTTCTAAAATCTAAGCTTCGGTACCCGCCCACAAATAACATGCAACGGTTTCCCCGAAATTAATAGCGGCACTTGAGTAAAGTTAAGCCTTCCTATGTTGCACCCAGGTCCACTTTAATAAAAACCAGTGAGTGAATCCTGATCAGAATATATATTTGTATGTTTTTGTTTTACTTTGGTTTTGTATTTTTTTTTTATGATCAATAAATGTTTTCTATTATATTCTATTCTGCGCATATTTATCTTTAATCTGATTAAAAATGGATATGACTAATTACGATGCCAGCTTAGAGTAGCCTTGTTATCATCACAGGACTTGTGGGGAGCGAAAAGCTCTCATTCCTAACGAAAGGCTTGTTTTTTTACCTTAGTGCTATGCATCTAATTTCAGCTCTGTCATATTACTGCAAATGTGATTAATCACATTACCTCTTTGTAGGTACCACAGTCTTTTATATCAGCCAAATGTCCGAAAGTTCCGGAAACACGTAATATTTTGAGTTTGGTAAAACACGCAAAATTGAAATTAAATATTGAAAGTTTTGTTTTCAACGAGTACCTAACCAAAAACAATCAAAACTTTTAAAAGTCATTAACATTAAGTAATGTGGAACATATGTATGCCTATACTCGTACTTATTTTTATCCACAGATGATAACGCCTCAACTAAGCTTGCTGTTCATTCCTCCCTACACTGTGTGCCAAGTTTCGGGTTTATTACCCCACCAACCGGTCCATCGGGCAAATTACCATACAAACTAGCGCAGCTCTGGATAAGAGCATGTATTTATTTAGTTCTGCGAATGAACTTGACAATTACACAGAAATGGCGGTGTAATAGCCTGATTCCGTTTCTTATTCCCAATGGGTGTGTAATTCGAGACACTAATCTTATTTTATTTCTGTTACTCTACTGGCTTAAACATTGAACGTTTGGGAGTGAAACAAATTACGAGTAAAACATATAAATTACGAGTTACGAGTAAAACATAATACTTTGAAATTAAGAAATGTATGAACCTCCTATTTAAATAACAAGTTCAGATAAAGGTCTTATTAATTAGGTATTATTTACCTATACTATTTCGGTACTACTACGAAAGGATAAAATTGCTAGCAAACCTCCAAAAAACTCTATACTATGTACAACCTAAAAACCATTGAGTAATTACTAGTGTAATTACTTGAATATTCGATAAACTAAAAAATATTTTCGCGATGTATGCTTTTCTTCTTCAAAACATATTTTTTCTCAAGTTTATCGAACGGAATACAAGAATATCTCCGAGTCTGTTGACCTCAGGATTGTCTCACGATGAAACACGTTTGACTACATTAATATTATCCTTTACGATATTATAAATATGAGATAATAATGTCTTATACGTCAAAGAACTTCCACTTTAGTCATTAAAGACACTGTAAGCTGAATAGAACACTTTAACCACCAACAGTTGTAATAATATCATACTATATCAAAAAAAATAACTTAAAGGTTACTGACATCTGACATAGTGATCTATCAACGCACAGCCCAAACCACTGGACGGATAAGGCTGAAATTTGGCATGCAGGTTGATGTAAGCTAAGAAAGAATTACCCGAAGTGTACCGGAAGCGAGGGCCGGTCACTAGTATTCCTATAAGTTTTTTATGAGATTCGATAAAAAGAACTTATACCCAACAAAACAAAAATTATGTTATGACGTACAAGGAGTTGAAGGTGATACCACATTCCAGGGAAGAATGAAAATGGCTCCACCGACAAGAACAAAGCTGTTAAATAAGATATATAGATAGATAGATAAGTGTAATATAACATAAAAAGTCAGCATCGGCTTTCGTCAAACCAACGCCATTATGGCAACGATTTAAAAGGAATATGTTTATTCAATATTTGGCAGCATGGTAGATACAGCTCAGAGAGCTCGGACCGTCCGTAAAATTTTATAGCTGCAAGCGACAGGACAGTTTCTAGGTTAAGGTGGGTTCATACTAGGACGACAGACTAAAGAAGTGTATAAGATGTTATTTTTTGGCTTTTTTTCATTGAATATTAGGTTGGACTTCAAGTTTGGAGTAGCCTTCATCACAACACAAACGCAAGGGATAAAAGCTCTTGTGTCTTGTTTATGTCAAGAGAATTATGTATCAGACATTATTTATTTATCAAACAAAAATAGCTATTTAGTAGAAAATGTGTGTCTGTTATACTGTTTAGGTATTGTGTAATCTCTTTATATCGTTTAGATTAAGAAAGAAACAGAAGCTACTTTTTCTCACAGAGAATTTCCAAATTCGAATCCGACTCCGACGCTTTGTGAATAAAGGAGCAAATATTTACCAGATACTTCCTTACTTACTACACTGGTTCAGCAACCCGAAGTGAATCTTGGCCCCCGACACAAAAATTCGCCAGGCCGAAATCAACAGTACTTTTTGTAGAAACGTTAGCTCATACACTACTTTTGTACGCACTTCAGATCTGAGTATTGACACGGCGAGGTGTCGGAACGTAAAATTTCATAGCTGCAAGCGACACGGGCTGTGATAGTGGTTAATAGCCCGCTTCGTATGGAAACTACATTACCGCCTGGCCCGTTCACTCGAGACCTGGCTTATATCAGGCTCGGCACCTATCGACTGTGAAGGGGGGCTGTACTTAGCAGAATAATCCATATTGCAGGCCTCCGAGGCTGGCGGCTAGCGTGCTATAGATACTCTGGCGCTCTGACAAAATTCAGTTAGGATGTGACCAGATGACGAATATTCGTAAGTTACAAACCACGTGTTTGAAAAATCAATACTAGATAACTGCAAATGGAATGTACGAAGCTCCCACTAAGTAACTCGCGATCGTACTATTGAATAGAGAACCACCTCCTTTTTTATGTCAGTTAAAAAACGCGATTAACGCGATACTTCATCTGAACATTAAGGGTTGCCAATGAAAATTAGAGCCCTATAAAATAGCACCATAGATAATACCGGTTCTGCCAAGTGCTCTATTACAATATTGACTATTCCATCTTCAATCACAAACATAATTTATTTTACTCCGAATACTATGGTGTTGTACTCTTAACTTAGGTTGGTAACTAATATTTAATTGAGAAGCCTGTATAAGCACACTACAGAGGTCTGTGTAAGCTTCTCATACCTGTATCAGCTCTGCCTGTAATGTATTTTAATTTGTTACCAAAAAATTGTAAGTAAGCAATTAATCAAAAAGATAGATAATTTATACTTGGAAGTCGTACAAACTCGTGTACTTTCGTATTTTCAAAGACTAAATGAGACGATTTGAAACCACAATCAGGCCTTATTCCAGCTTAAGAACCCAATTACATGGTAGCGAACTTTTACAAATGGGATCGGTAACAAAATTTGAAGCCATTCCACACGTTTTCCTTTAAAACCCGTTTGGTAAAGGGAATCCAATAATGACCGACGTCGACGGAAAAGAGTCGAATTATCGGGAACGTTTTACGTACCCGTGGGTGAACGGGCGACAAGGTTTTTACGTATTAATGTGGGCTGATAGGCGATCCGACGGGAAGGAGATATCTCGTGCCTGCCTACGCCTTCGATCGTCCCGCCTTTGGACGTAGGCACTAGGCCTGTTTGAATTCAGACTTGGATAATCTAAAAACAACGCCGATATGTTTACATAAATAAAACCCAACTACGACAAAAACGACGCTGAAAAAGTATAAAACAAGACTTTTAGAACATACAATACTATTTTGAAGTATGCAATATTTACTATGTAGAGATAAGTTTTCATGTTTGGAAAACCGCAGTCACACGTTGTCAAAGTGCTACGGTAGGTAGGTACTTGTGTATGGAACGTGTGACTACGCCTTTCCAAACATGAAAACTTATCTCTACATAGTAAATATTGCATACTTCAAAATAGTATTGTATGTTCTAAAAGTCTTGTTTTATACTTTTTCAGCGTCGTTTTTTGTCGTAGTTGGGTTTTAGTTTTTAACTTTTTATTATTTGTACTATTTTGGTGTTAAAGTGTATAAGATGTGAACTATATGCAATCAGTCCATGAATATACGTAAAGTCACATGCAAATGCTAGTAATATATATATATATTTAAAATGTACAAGTAAAGCGCTTTCCAATGATACCAAACACGGCGTATTTATCTTAACTTTATTTTTTTACTCTGTATGTTTTGTCCGCTAGTGGGCGCCACATTAGATTTTGTGAAACCCTTTATAGCCTATAACCAGCGGACAATTAAGACGCTTCTAATGATATGTCATTTGTCGAATTCTGACAAGCAATTTAGAAGTTATGTGGAAACAGATGAACATACATACATACATACAAACATACATACATACATACATACATACATACATACATACATAGCCTGTCAAAATCATAACCCTCCTTTTGCTTTGCCGTAGTCGGGTAATAATTATCCACTGTGCCGTCAAGATGGTAAACATCTCAATGCATCTGAACTACCTCTTAGTACATAGTCAGTGCGCTAGAATAACACCTACATAGATTGATTACGATCGAGTAATTGATTAAATAATAATTTTATCTAAATTTATAAGGTAAATAACTCAACGGTGACTGACTGACATAGTGATCAATCAACGCACAGCCCAAACCACTGGTCGGATCGGGCTGAAATTTGGCATACAGGTAGATGTTATGACGTAGGCATCCGCTAAGAAGGAATCACTAGTATTAACATATACTTATATTTAAACAAAACAAAAGTTGCGTCATTAGTGTTGTATAACATTAACGAACCTTCTACCCACTCAGGTATACTTTTGTGTTCAAAATATGAACTGACAAAAATAGATTACATTCAAAATACAACCTATATTATACCCTTGTTATTTAGTTCTCGTATATCAAACAAACTGATACAAACTTTTAATGACTTAGCTGTAACCACGGCTTTTACATTGTTAAATTCAATGTGTAGGAACATAATAAAAGGGCGAGTGGAAACGCCAAAAGTAATTAAACTTAATGGGAATTGTATTTATCGTAACAATTACAGTCGTAATCTTAAATAAAATTTAACTTACAAAAACCCTCTTCAACATTTTATTGAATTAAATAGTAGAAAAGAAAATTTAGAAAAATAACTTAAAACAGTAACTAATAACGTAAAAACAAGCCTTTAACAAGATAGACTAGTGGTATAGTTATAAATAAATAAACATTGAAGTCGCCCCGGGCCAACCATTCTAACCGATCTCTTTGAATTGCAAATGAGTAAAATTTAAAGCAAATCAATACACGGATATCAGCGATTTTATATTCATTATCATATTTATTAAGCAAAGTCTCCGAGAGGGCCCGTAATCTAATGGACGTCGAAGGCATTTTAAGGGTCACGAGACAAGCCAAATAAATCCTCGTTTTCGGTATCTCGACGACGAAATGCGTAACAATCTTCCAATTATTATTGAAATGGCTCGGTACACAACACATTTTTCGAAGTAACATCTTTTAATTAAGATTTTTAATATCGAATTGTGTAATCGACGTTGTTTCTTAACGAAGGACAAAGCGGGTTTTTGTTGATATTCAAAAGTTATTTTAACCTTAATCTGCCTTTGTTTCTTTTTCTGGGTTTGTTTTATATAACAAAGATTTAAGAATTTTCATTCGTTACGTTTATTCAAAAATAGATAAATACCTTACTATCAACATAACACGAAATCTAAGAGTTAAGTTAAAATCAGGTTAGAGATACAATACTTATTTACAAACACTTGAAAAAAAAGTTTATGATGTAATGTATAAGAAAAAACACAAGCCAACATATCCCGAGTACTGAACTATAATTTACCAATAAATTAATGAAGGCAGTTTAGTGCTTCCCATGCTTTGAACCCGACCAATCAGATCGTTATTAATAGACTTAACTGGGAACAATGGAGTCGTACAACGGTGCTTAATTGATTTTCCACCACGATTTTAATCAGCTTATCTAGAACTCGAACGTAACTCGAATGCAACTTCATTATTTCATGCCGAGTTCTTGAATCGAGGTTATATGTAACATATGGCATCCTACCTTGCTAATCGTAATTTTTATAACCATCAAAGATCTTGTTTTGAAATATGTGAAGCGAAAAAGAATCAATAAAAAAATTGCGATCAAGATGATGTTTCTTAAAAGGATCATTTAGACGGGGACTTAACGCGATTACGCGATACGGCAAATATTTAGCATAAATGAATATTTATTCAAATATTTTGTTCGTAATTGCAACTAATTTTAACGGTAGGTATAGTTTACTATATAAATCAAGAAATTTTGACGTTGATTTTGACTTTACCAATAAGTACAATGCTGCGGTTAAGCGAACTTTCTTCCTCGCTTATTGAAAATCTCAAATCTCCGACTTAATACAATTTTGTGATAAGCAAACGATTGTATTGTCCCTTCAGATTCCAATCTTGAGAAAGCAGAACCTCAAACGCTTATAAGCCATCATAAGAAACACCTCGAATTAATTAATACCTTCCCTTTCAATTTTCGGCGCGTTACTCCAGTCCTGACACTTTTCGAAGTTTGTTTATGAAATTCTTGTTACGCGTAATTTGTTAGAACAACGACAAATTTACGAAGGGGGGAGATTATTCGGATTTGTAAAGGTGTGGCGGCCGCATCAGAATGAATATCGCATCAACTTGTTTTGTGAAGAACAATACGGTCGAAAACAATATCGTGACATCCGTTCTGAAACGAGTATTAATGTACTTCTGAATTCGACGACACAAATGAGTGGAAAATTTTAACAGACATTTGAAATATAATGCCAAATTTTAAATGCTGCATAATTAATTATGCTTATTTTTTATTTCTATTCAATTTGGGTGTAGTGTGTGCAATTATAGTGCGCACCCAAAAAAGTATTAACCTAGCATAATTCGGTTTACTGTGTCAAATTATATGTACGTTGCCCATACTTGTTTGTATGTGAACATATTTCTATGTATTAGGTATGTCCAATACATGACATTAAAATTAAAAACGAATGATATGTACGTCTCTTGCGTGGTTCTGTGTGGATAGACATACTCCTTGTTTAATATTAAAAATGTTCTTTAAGCTACGCATCAAACGCTATTTCTGTTATTGGCACATTAATTTTGACTGCTGCACCAAAATGGGGCAAAATATATAACCGTTCAGATATAACTACAAACGTAGGTATATAGTTTTACTTTGCAAACGATACTGCACGGTGCATAGTGTCAGGGCCACTCTCATCGTGATCTGAGGCTTACAACACACCTATCCGTTTCTTTGTGCGTTCCGCTACAATTCACACCAATCCCCGTTAGATAGTAACTACTGGTTGAGCAATCAACCTCGTGTATGTTCCCACTTAAGCTACGATAATTGAAGCCATGACAAGCTGATTTGAGAACTCAGAAGGCATCAATTGATTTGGAAGTGATAATTTTTACGTTGACATACGCGAAGAGTAAAAAGAAACGGGATTCTATTACTACTTCACTGTCTGACTATGCGTCTTAAGGTCACCAGGATGTATCTCAAGAAGCGCAAAAGGTAGACAGTCTCGGAATTTAAAAAAAATGATTTCTGATTCTAAGAGGAATAGCTTTTTCCACATCAACAAAAGCAATGCTCTCAATACAATTTATAGTTAGATAATCATAACAAATTCTAAAAACGAAGCGCGAGTCCGACTCACACTTAGCCGGTTTTTTTACTTAGATACACATACATCTTTAAAAATAAGGTCCGTTAATATCTGAAGAAAAATTGAGTCCACCAATGGTGACTCTTGCGTTGCGAACCTGAAATGTTTTCGTACTGAAATTGAGGATCGAGTTGAATTGGGTCATCGGGAAAGCAAACGTGGATGTTTTGTTATTCGCTTTGTTAGGTTCGGGCCAACGCAGACAAAGATGAAAGACCTACAGCCAGTTATCTCATAAATTATGATTAAACACAAACAAAAGACAGTTCAGCCTCGACGAAGATAACACAGAATGAGAATACATTTTTACGCATGACTTTGCAAATTTGAAAGATTCAACATCTCCGCTAATGTTTTCGTCCCGCTATTTGATACAAAAAGGTAAACCAGACGACAACTTGCACTATTTAAATAAACATTAAGTTCAAGCTTTATAAACGTGAATGTACTGAACAAAATCGAGAACAATTTTGAATGATCTAGTTTTCTTAAAACTGCTACTAGCTGATGATAAATAAATGTCTGATTTTTAACAGGTGTTACACATTGACCTAAACAAAATGACACATCATAACGCAAAAAAATAAACGCCATGCGTGTTAAACGCAACAAAACATCTGCAGAGATAGTTGTGGTTTAAGAAAATAAAAAAATGTGTGGTCACGTTGCACAATAAATGTAACACGAATCAAGATTAGTGCGAATCACGAGCATTGTCGTGAGGTGAGGCATAGCTAATCTGGAAAACGTAGCAAAACTACGGGGTCTAAGATCAAGCGACTGCCAAGCTTTGTTAGATTGAAATCAGTGAACAATAAAAAGTAAACCTAAGAGATTCGAGACTGTCGCATTCCATTATGTTTCATTATATTAACTGGGCCTTAACGCGACAACATTGCATTTGACAAAATGACATTAGTGTTAGTTCGGGGGTGGATGGAGAAATTCATATCACAAACGCTATGGCAGATGACGGGGGATTCTTGTTCGCTGGCAATCATAATATTGGTAACCCAGTCGTCGGGTAGGAATTAACCAAGTTTTTGATACTGTTTTTATTATTGATTTAAGAGGCTACTATAAAATGAAATTAAGAAGTTTAATCTAAGACTACTACGTAACTACTACTTACTATAGGAGTAATTTCTAAGCTTTTTCAATCAAAGAATTATCATTGAACTCTACACACAACTTTATGTGTATACCTACCTACTAATTTGATCCATGGCAATACTATTCAGGTGATCACTAATAAAATATAGAAATTTCTCTACAGTAATTCTTATTGAGATAAGACATTAACCTATGCATGTTATTTCCATAATCTAAGTATGTTGATTGTTGATATTGTATAACCGATAATAATGCTTGTTTCCTTTTTTTTCTTTCTGCAATGAAACGGCGGCAATAGAAAGTATTATTGTAATGTAGATTACGCAAACGGAAAAGGTGACGGAAAGAAAGAGGTAAGATTTATTGTACATTGAGGATTTGTTCTGCCCCCGATTGACTACATTAAGTGTTAAGCAACCAGTTATATGTTTCAGTGTAGACTGGCGTCAGAAGTTTTTGATCTTGCACATACAGACAAAAAAATACTGTTTGCATGTGTTGTGTTTTGGCATCAGTATCGAATCGATGAATCACCAATTATCCTCAATTTTTTTATAAATATTCAATGTACAGAATTGTCCTTTCTACAATTTTATTGTATAAGATTATATGATTACTAGCGACCCGCCCTCGCTTCGCTTCGGGTATATCTCTATCTCTATATAATATATTTCAACCCCGTAAGGGATTTTACATACAGAAGTTATTTCCCAATAACTCCCGTTCCCATGGGAATTTTGTAATATCGCGTTGGAAGTAAGCTTAACGTTCATTAGGGTACCTGCATGCCAAATCTCAATCGTCTATCTATATCGCGGTTTAGATTTTTTTCATACAAAAGTTTTTTCCTATTACTCCCGTTCCCGTGGGAATTTTACAATATCCTGTTGCAACTAAGCTTTTAATTTATTAATGTACCTGCATGTCAAATTTCAAGCGTCTAACTTATGCGGTTAGTATTTTTCATACAAAAAGGATTTTCCCTGTTATTTCCGTTCCCGTGGGAATTTCGGGAAATCCTGTCCTAACGGATGCCTACGTCATAACATCTACCTGCATGCTAAATTTCATCTCGATCCGTCCAGTGGCTGTGACGACTTCGTCCGCGTAGAGATGTTTAACGGCTAAAACATTACTTCTTTATAGCGCAGTCGGTTAAAAAGTAGCCTATAACCGTTTCTAGGCTCTGGACTATGTCTGTACCAAATTTCGTTTAAATCGGTTCAGTACTTTATGCGTGAAAGCGTAACAGACAGACAGACAGACAGACAGACAGACAGAGTTACTTTCGCATTTATAATATTAGTAAGGATTAGTAAGGATTGGTTGCTAGACGGTAAAACGTTGACGCTATTTTAATTTGAATACTATTATTCTATCCTCTAGTAAAAAATGAGGAGCACGTCGCATAAAAGAAACGGAATTAAGTATTATTTATTCGTTTGTTTTGTTAGTCTATTGTAGCTACCATATTGGGGCCATGGAAAAATAAGGATTTTTGCGTAGGAATCATATTGTCTAAGATTCCTACGTCCTTGTGCTCATACCTTGTCTTCAGATATGAAGAAGTGTTTAACCTAACCAATTTATATCATATAGAAGAAGAGTATAAATAATAAATAAATAAATATCTGGGACATTTCCACACATGGTCACCTGACCCCAAACTAAGCAGAGCTTGTACTATGAGCGTCAGAGACTGATATACATACATATATATTTTTAAATACATCATTAAATACATAATTACACCCAGACACGGAACAAACACCGATTTTCATCACACAAAATTTTGTCCCGAGTAGGAATCGAACCCACGACTCTTGGAACCGCCAGCCAGGGTCACTAACCACTGTTCCACCGAGCCAGTCATATACTTTCATAATATGGTATTTTTACCTGGTGGTTATAATCCCTTAATAATTTATATCTGAGCTAGAATACAATCTCCTATGGATTAAAACGTTAATTTTAAAACTCGCAAAGTATTAAAAGCAGGATTGGTTTAATCCCAAATCGTATCGCGAGACACGATTCAGTAGGCCCGTTCATCTGAACAAGTTCAATCAAACTCGACGACTAAGTACATAGTAAATTTAAAACTAACCAGATTTGTCCCTTGAAGTTCCGACTAATCTCGTTTAAGCTTATTCAGAATATACTGGCGATATATCCGACTCCGTCCGCAATGTGAATTGAAGATGTCGGTTTCAATTTAGGGGTGAGAGCCATCCGTCATCTGATGATGACGAGGCTACTCCAAGCCATCATCGTATGTCAGTTAAGAAATAAAAAACGGTCGGTTTCAAGCAATGAAGCTAATCTAAATGTAACGAAATAGAATTCGTCTGCGAAGTTTTCACATTGGACGTCTGTCTTTGTCATTTTCATTCGTTTCTTGTTCGATTTAGTTATTAAAGGGGTTCAATTATGTGATGTTATATCAGATATAAGAAAGTCCTTGGGGCGTATTACGACCTCTTTATTCCAGTCTGTTTAAAAATGGGCATCGGTAGTAGCTATATGATAAAGAGCTGCTATTACTACAATTTCTTTTTAAAATTTACTTAGATGGTGGAGGAGTTATGAGGAGTATGATTCCACAACCATAGCGCACAACTATGTGCCAGAACGACGAAGTTAGTCTATTCTTTAACTGACTGGAATTAAGAGGTCGTAATACGCTCCCTTAACCAAGTTTTAACGGGACATCATAACTAATCATAGCAATGTTTAAATGTATGATCTATGTAGTAATGAAACTTACGGCTGTTTTAAATTTTTAAAAATCCATTCTTTAATGTTCAGCCCAATATCTATTTCCATAGTAATCAAGAAAATACAGATACTCTAATTTAAAAAACAAATATACAGACAGACAAAAGTCAACGACACATTTATATGTCTAATCAAATGACACAGCTGAGTTCGCTACGCCGGACTAAATTAACAAATCCATGACAACCGCAAACGGGTGAATCTGCGAACTTGTGTACAAGAAATACTAGAGATTTCTTGTACTCGTATCTACCGGAGAATTTCTTGCGAACAAGTTCAACTAATCGGAATATTCTCAGAGCAGGTACAAAATTAGCTACGTGCCGTCCGTCTTTGATCATTTTGTGGGTTAGTTTGTTTCAAATTACTCGACAATAGGGATGTGGACAATTTTCAAACATTGAGTCATCTCAAGCTTTACATCATGCAATTTTATGCGATGGATTTTTATTTTATCATTTATTAATGTAACATGAATCCGAATTTATAGAGTAGTTCAATAGAATTACTTTGTTATTATAAAAACTGACCGATATATTATGACAGTTTAAAACCTTGGTCTCATAACGAAAGTAGTAGTTATT
Source organism: Maruca vitrata (assembly GCA_039566165.1). Lineage (NCBI taxonomy): Eukaryota > Metazoa > Arthropoda > Insecta > Lepidoptera > Crambidae > Maruca > Maruca vitrata. The sequence goes on along the minus strand of CM076923.1, from coordinate 4,151,138 downwards.
GCAAAACCAAACACTACCGTCTTCCATATAATATTTTGTCTTTTGATTGCACTTTCTTTGTAATCCACACCTACTGACGCAAAACAATACCTTCATGAAATAAATAACGTTTATCTGAACATGCGAACTTTGATCTCAAACATTTGTAAAAGCGTCGATAATGCGTCTGAAGAACACCTTTTATGAATACAAAACTAGCTTTAAACTAATATAAAAGCGAACGAAAGTTAAAATAAAAGTTTTGTCACACATCAAATTACTCAACGGTGGTAAGGTGGATTTTGTGCTTGGGTGTGTTAGCTTAGAGTAGTTAACTGACAACGTATCATAACCCTTAAATTTCTGTTTATGTAGGGCAAACAATAGCAGTGTAAATAATTGGTTTAACTTCACTAGTTCATTTACATAGAGCGTCAACCTGTTGAGGGTCACAAGTCCTTGTGGGCAGCCAAGCGAGGCAAACACTCCTCATGGCAGTCCGCAAGAGATAATCAAATGTTTACGGTAAGACTTAGTGTAGCTAACACTGTCTAGCCACATATAAGGTTTGAAGGAGGGTTTATACATTTCGACTTTTACTAAATATTTATGTCACTTAGGTTATACTCAAAGCCGGTAGTTCTGTTTAAAAAAAAACTATCTCTAAACGGTCAGACTTTAAATTTTTCAGAATAAAGTAAAGTGTTGTTTTTAAATATTTAGTGGTATTCGCTAACACATTACTTCATCATCATCATTAGGAACCGACTTGAATGAGTTTTTTTACACAAATAGCCTAAGTTACAAACTGAGAATGGACACAGGCTTCGCTATAAGTAATTTATACGCTTTAAACGACTTCACGTGGACGGAGTCGCGGGAAAGCTAAGGTACTTACTAAAAACCCTATCAATTTATTTCTCCTTTAATTTAATCTAGAACCAATAGGCCAATTGCCAACAATAGTGTTGGCAAATAAGAACGTATCCTTGTCATGTTTCTTTTCAATAATTTGATCTCATGTAAATGTTAACCGTAGAGAAGTTTCTCTACAATTAGTGCTGACTAATGGCTAGCTCGTTACTCTTCAAAGCTCCCAGACTAAAACACCTTAAGTGCAATCAAACGTCAAATATTACCAAAGAAACTATAGCAAAGGACGTTGACATCTTACCTTTACACCCAGACTTAATAATAAGGACGAATGAACATTGTGCATTTTGATTCTCCTAAGTTCAGGTAGCGGAAAAGTATATTTTTTTTTAGATAAATGTCTGTAGTAAAGTTAAAATGAATAGAGATCATTATATTGTAGTCGAAGAATATTTCGAATCATTACTGTTTCATTTCTCCGTCTCGAAAATTTATCGTTTTAAATTATCTAGGAGGTTTTGTTAACGTTAAAAGCATTTTTTTATTTGTTAATTTTTTTTTCTCAGTGATTTCTCAATGCCCAGTAAGGCTACTCTTTGTTAACATATTCCTTTTATGTTAATTAGCATCTACAACTACAAAATTTATAAAAGCCGAATCTCTTTGTTACATCTCAGGCAAGGTGACTCACCTAAAATATTTTAGTAACATTAAGATGGCCGGTTTTTTGTAATTCTTCCGCCCATCCTTAAAATGACGTAATAAAGTTATTGAGTTTTAAACAAATCACAAACACACACACTGAATTAGTTATTCATAAATGAATTTCAAAAAAATATAGTTAGGTACTATAAAAACTAAGTTATCGCAAATATAATAATAGGTATAAATAAAGTAGAAAACAAACACAGTACATAAAAACATACTTACATTATTTTGATTTATATTGACACAACGTGAAAGTGGAAAGTTATTGTCTATGTACAATGCATTATGCATTGGGGTGAATACAAACAGTAGAAAATGCAAAATGGAGATGAAAATTTGTCCATATTATTCGAGGTTCAATATTTGATGTTCAGATAAACGATTTGAAGTTACTGTTTATTTTAAAAATATGACAGCATTCGAAATATTGTTTACCTATGTCTAGTTCATTTAAAAAAAAGGATACCTACTAACGTTCAGACTAATGAAATATATAGAAAGCGTAATATTTTATGGGATCCTATTGGTCATGCTAAAATGAATCTGAATACTTAGGTGATAATTTTCCATACTTTTTTAGTATTGTAAACTAATTAAGGGCAACCTGAATTATTACATAATAGCATTAACCTTCACTTCAATCAAAAATGAAAAGGAATAACCAACCTTATCCCCTCACGCGGTATCTATTTAATAATAAGTAACATGCTCTACATCGCAACGACCTTTGAACATCGACAGTACGAGAAACCAGAACCAATTAAGAATACAACTATCGGCTCTAAATTGGTAGGAAAAAGAAAAAAGTCGAAATTAATAGACCAAAGACTAGTCTGTTTAGTAGAGCAGCCTCCGGCGCTATCCGCCTTGGTAGGGATGGCACTGGCTGGATAGAATGGATTCCAATTTTAAAACAAAACATTAAACAAAAGATACTACAAAAACATGCTGATTTCAGCTGTTTTAATTTTAGGGCATTTAAACATGCAACGTTTTTCGCTGGCCAGGATGGATCTTATGACATAATATTATGTTTATTAATATTATATTCAATTTAAAAAAACAACACTGCCTAGATGTTAGCGACTTATAAAAATAAAATGTTAACACCAATGAATGGAGCATTGAAGTAACTTTTCCCAGGAGTTTTTTTTATTTTAGTACGTACTAAAAAAAATCTAATTAGGAACTTTTTTGTCGCTTTAATAACTTATTTACTTTCACACGGCAGCCCTATCGGCGACGATTAAAAAGCGTAACTCGCACTCATAATCTGCGCTATACCGAATTAGAAATTCCTGAATGACTTGCGTGCGCACGCGCAAGACGGTGCATTGTTGCGGCGGATACTGACTATGTAATAGGGTGTTAAACAACATGCCGCAATTATATATTTTATTCCAACTAACGATCTCCATGTCCGGCTATATTTTTAAGTGTGAACAATAAAAACGCACTGACTAGGATTATGGAAAGTACGATCTCTTGGTTTGTTATCTTATCTTATTTTTAAAAATATTTTTAGTGGCCCTATTGGGTAGGGAACTGAAAGGTATTATGCTAGAAGATAATGAACAATAAATAAAAAATAAAAGCAATTAATGCTCTACAAATGTGCAAACCAAATCATAAGAATATCGGGTAAAACACTAATTATTGAAATGACTTTAATAACAAATCTAATTTTAGGAAGAAGTAATGAATTAAGGCCCATTATTTTACTTTCCGTTTCCCACTGTGTACTCAACACGGAAGAATGCGGCCAACAAAATGGGCAAGTTCCGTATAATTGCTGTTAGAGCAATCTTTCATAGCGGTACAAACGGGTCGGTAGAAGATGATCTAGTCCAGCCAACTTGTCATTACAGCGCTCTAATCGTCAACTTACCTCCTGTAATTACGCTACCGAAAGCACGCACGTGTGGACCGTGGATTATAATTAAATAGATCCAATGGCACTCGGTATTTATTTCATACCACTCTAAGCACGAGACCTTTTTTTAAGAATATGTGTCAATCATAAGATGATTCTGGTGAGAGCTCTCACGGCCGAATCAAAGATAGACATTCAATTATTTGACAGTTTGATCGAAATTAGACATAAAGTTTGTATGGTAGTTTAGACATAAAGTTTGTATGGTAGTTTAGACATAAAGTTTGTATGGTAGTTTTGAATTTACGACCTAGTTACAGTATTGTTAAATCAGCGCTCAAATAACTAATTCAATTAGTGTCAAAACGAATTTACTCAAATTGACTCTAACTAAACGGGCATTTGAAATTTTAAAATGAAAATGTTACTTTAATACCAGACCCGAAGGCATCGAACACGAATAGGCAAAATGACGTTTTGGAAAAGCGATGGGCGCTGTGACCGATTGAACGATTTATAGTTAGGTTCGTACCACACAGAGGTTGAGATATCAATAGATTTTTTAATATACAGTAGCTCGTCAATACAATACATACCATATCTCGTCAGACATAACACTTTGTACTAGTAACGTCTCTACGTCGCGGTTATAAGCTTTAATATCGAATCGTCAGAGTTACGCCTAATCTGCTATTCACTGTAATCCATTTTGAAATGTTTTAGATTGTTAATATCAAGCATCTTTAAGGCACGACTCTACTCTCTATTGTCTTCCAATTAGTGTGGCTTACATACTAAAATTTCTCGACAAGACTTGAAAATAATGACATTGAATATTATGAATGATTGATTAGCTTTAAATGAATGTAGGCAAAGCTTACGACAATGTTCCGTCATAGCAAATGACTTCCCTAATGCTTATATGATTGTGACGGTGCTCAACTCAGGTGGATTACCGGTAAAGAACTGCATTTTTAATTACCACTAAAACCACTACCGTTATGGTGGTATGGCCATACGAGTATGTCAATTGGCTTGACTAATCACTGCGTATATTAACAGGCTCGAAGAAAGCGAATGGAAAAAGCAAAGAAGTCTAACGTTACAGGTATTTCGAGGTATTTTCACCGCGCGTGCCGCGTAATATTTCAAACTCTCTAGAGAGGACTAAGAAAACTTATCGCATAACACTTTTACTTCGCGTGTGAAATATACAGACGTGACATTGTCCTAACTTGAGCGAGGTTTCGGCGAAGATTTCCTGAGGAAACTTTTGACTGTCTTCAAAGTATAATAAACTACGGCGGTGGCGTCCCCGAATTGGAGATTGATGGGAACGATAATATTGTTAAACAGTCCTCGGAGGAGTTGGTTCGCTGTTCTATCTGAGGGTGGTTCGTCTTGTGTTACGATCTGAATAAACTGATGTTATTCGGTTGGTATTATGCTGGTTATTTTTTGTATTCATAAGCAAACATCTCTTAACTATTGGCCTGGTCCTTCGAAAGTCAAACGATTTCGCTCCACTGATGTTAATTAACAGACTTGCTACAGCGTGAATCATGATAAGCGCATCACGAATAGGCACAAGAAAGAGCGATCCGAGATGAATTTCTGTATAATGTATAATACACCAACATCAATCACTATAAATGGGATAAAACTCTACGGAGCTTAATAGTTCAATGAATTTTGTATACAAGAAAATGAGGAATACAAGTTTTATCATTATGCTGTCTGTATTTTTTGTTACTTTATCACATAGTGAAGTGATACTTCAACCGAGTTGAAACGTGTGCCTGTGTATAAGGTCATTAACCTCTCAGACTCACGGGAATGCATCCTTCAACGGCCTTGAAACACTATGAGGTTGTAGTACGTCGCTACGACATTCTGAGAATAAATTATGATCCTTTTGAATTCGCTAACCGATTTGAATCGGACAAGGCATTTATGTACCAGTTATTTAATTTTCAAAGTCATTTTCATCCATTTAAAAATAAGTTCTTCAAATATTTTTTCACCTTAATCAAGTGAATATCGTGACTTAACCATAATATCCAGCACTCATTGAAACTCGTTTTAGTAACAGGAAAAATCCGTATTGAACAATATCGAAATTTTGAATTGGGAGTCAAAAGTAAAGTTAGTAATAAGTATGGAACATTATTTTCTTTATTTCTACAAACAAAAACAAAATAGTGTTGTATCTGTAATAAACCACTACATACCTATACCATAAAAAAAAATATCTGATTTCAATGTAATATGCAGTAGGTGTACCTATCTTATATGTAGCCTTATAGGCCATTCCCTGGCGTAAGTTACAGTAGTACCTATTAAGACACTTGCTAGTCTTAAAGCGCCATAGAGCCAGCCATTGATTTAACTTATTGGGGCACAAACGCATTATTACATCGAACTAGAACTGAAAAGGAAATCGACATCGCTAAATGCAGCGCGGTCACGACCGCAAATCGAATGATGCAAGTCGCAAATAGATTAGTAAGTGCAGTTTCATAATACCGCCGTCGAAGAAATTGTTTTCAAGCCTGTTGAAAGGCTTCATAAGGCTCGTCTTCATTGATATCGATCTGAGTGTTCTGATTTAAGAACCTATATGGTTTAGACATGACTTTAATCTTCAGCATTTATTGTATTCTTTCGTCGAAATAATATTATCTGCTACGAATAACAGTGACAAATTCTTTGGAACTCGCTACTTGTCAACTCTATCTATATGGATTTTTCTCCGAACAGATCGGCAATCGTTAATTGTATTACATTATTGTAATTGTTTCTGAAATGTCAAATTATTTTTTGGAATACCGTGTAACCTGTACGTATATAGGTATGTGAGACAATTGTTTTTTCTACTCTGTCCCTAGGTCCAGATAATAAATATGAGGCTTAATAATTTATCATAAGACTATCATGAATAAGCGTAGGTTGCCAGACCTGTTTTGTTAAGTAGTGACAAGGATTCTTTATCGTGAGCTTTGATGTCTACTTTTCGCCATTTAGGGGTTTGTCTGTGATCATTCAAGCAAATTGACTAGCCTCATAGCGTCGGCGTCAAAATAAGACGAGTTACCTATCTAATACTTATTCAAGACAAATAAGAAAGCTAGGTTTTTGTATGAACTTTTCATAATAAACTTCATCTACCGACGAGAATTGCAAGGCATTATTTTCTGTTTTTATAGTAAAATTTAACCGATAGCTCTTGCAAAATGTATGCAAATAGATCAAAGCACACAACGCCGTTAGCGCAACACCACCACCGCCCTGTCAATAAGTTGCAAAATTTAAAGGTAATGTATTCCAAAGGAAACACGTTTCAGCGCAAAACCTGAAGACGTTTATTCATATTGAAAAGTGCCTGTTTAAAATTCAAAACGTCGGTTTGGAACTTACCTTTGATGCCGTTTCCTCAACTCAGCGAAGTGTTTCTCCTTCAATAATTCACACAAACTCCCACTTTAGCGCTACGGCGCGTTAAAAAATCACCTCGTCGACATTCAAACATGAAATCTCCATAATTGGGAACACTTCACAGATCACATTCAAGGCTTTTGGAACTTGATTTTTTAAATTAGCTGACGAATGTTCGTGCACTGTAGTTGCGCGGTAAATTCCTTTAGGAGTTCACTTGTTGTTAGAAGGTTTTGAAGGGGAATGCGCGCGCGCACGGGCGAGCCTTCGGCCGGGGGCAGAGACCTCGGAGTTTGTGCGCTGGCGCCGGCCGCCGAGACGCGAGTACCGTTGCCCCGAGAGTGGGAGCGAGGTCGCGATACCTGGCTCTTTGACATTTCTAAACTATTTCATTACTTAACTCAGATGTCATGCCTTGCCTTTGTTGTGGCACAGATATTGTTTGGCCGGATTCGGCTGCCACCATTTGCAAGGACCTTGGATGGATCATGTCCGTCTGCTCAACGAGTATTTCATTGCGATATGACCAAACATGGTGTGCCTTGCGAAAGGATAATATTGGGAAATTACATTTTTAAAGATAAAGTTTGATTCGTATTTTTTAACTTTTCGTGAAAGCAGCCCAATTAATAACATAATTTTTTTTTTTTATTCCAAAACAACTTACTCGCATTTAAAGTACGAAGAAGATACTTTAATATGTATAAAATAATTTATAACGGACCGTTATTTCTAACTACACAAAGATATAACCTTAGTTTTGGTTTTACTTAGTTGTGCACTTATCAATATAACCAACTGTAACTTGTTTGAAATAGAATATTACCTATTTGTACGTTTGTATAAGTTATATTGGTGTTAATACAGTAGGTATAACTCAATCGTCATAACATCACACACCCAGAATCCTCAAAGACAAGCAAATGAACACTTCCAAAATGCAACAAAGCGCAAAGGCAGCCAGACTTTTCCAAACGTTACGAAAGACGAATCTAATCGAATCACACCATGCATGAAAGTGGAGCAACAGTACAAAAAGACAATGCCGATTTGCTCTCGTAAGTGGGTTTGTATTGAAAAAGCAAACGTTCTGCTTAGATGTCTTTGATGAGACCCGAAGTGGTGTGATGTTTGTTTAAAAAACAAAAACCTGTAGCGCTACCATGAGTTTAAAAGTGACGGACTGGATATCGCCGTGTGCGTTACCCCAGCAAAATGTTGTCGAAAATCGACATTCTAGTTCATCAGATAATTAGTCGGTTAGCTCCTGTAAATGTCTATGTAGTTTTTGGAATTAGTCCAGTCCTAATTTTCGAGATATTTGAAAAAAACAGATTCTGCTGGGATAACGTTACCGCAGCAGAATGTTTTGCGAATTAATAACTTTTTTTTTAAAAGCTTTAGTTACATAATTAGACTTTTGGACGAAGTAAATGTTTCGATATAATTTGGGTTTCTAAGTTTTAAGGTCGCGAAGATATTCCGTTTTTTGCTGCAGTAACGTTTGGCTGTTTGCTGGATCTTCGAAACGGTAAAGTGTATTGTTCTAATTTTTTATACACAACGTTGCCTTAATTAGTCTGAATTAGTCCAGCAATAAAAATGTTATCTTAATACACCGTTTGCAAGTTATTCACAATGATATAAATTGCCTCTTATAGGCCCTAACTTTCTAAATATGTACTCTAGAGGCTTATTTGAAATATTATTTTGTAGCTTACAACTAGACACAGGTATGTGTGAAGTTTCATTCGAGTCCATTAAGTAATTAATAAATTATCATGAAATTAAGTTCAGTTTGGGCCGGCACATGAAGCGGGTTTCTTTGGCCGCCTATTATTTGCGTTTCTTGACGTTTTTCTTGCTGTTTTTTTGTAAATAATTAGACCTTTTTGTAAACTTTAAACCTGCAAAATTTAAGCTGAATCCACTAAATAGTTACAAAGATAAACAAAAAAAAGTCAATAAGGTACTCATGATCGCGATAACCCGACCAAGTTTAGATGGTCACAAAAAAGCGGAAATGTAGTACATAATGCAGGCCTACTGAAATATTAAGGACAGTAATTATCATTTTGTTACAGTTGCGTACAAAAGTGTTAAACAAAAGTTTTATTTTTATAATTTTTATTTACCATTACATAATAATGCTTACATACTAAATAAACTATCCAATAATTAATTGCTTAACATCTAAACAGCTTACGTAATTTAAGGTACAAATTATAAATATTGTTTTTGACAAGGTGTTTGTTATTTTATTGTTTTTGACAAGGTGTTTGTTAAAAACAATAAAATAACAATTTCGTAAAGTAAAGTTGAGGACAACGAAGCACTCTGTGCTTGTCTGAATGAAATAGAAAGGGCACCTTCAACAACATATCTAATTCCTACCCAGATAATTATAAATGTTCGTAATACATATATTATTTTGGCATTTTTAGTGAGTCGGATTTTTAAAGGCGGATTTTTGGGAAATTTTATTTTCATACTTTTTAGTGCTACATATTTTTTTCACAGTATTTTAGTTCCCATTTTTTTAGTTGAGCTTACCTGTAATACTAATAATATTATTACAGTTTTCTGAATATTTATACAGTCTTGGAAGAATTATCCTTTTACTGCTAAAAGGAGTTGTCCTTCTGAGAAGACCTTTCATCATCAGCATCATAACATTATGATTGCCAGAAGCAAATGCTAACATAACTTCAGAAAATTTGTAAAAGGCGGTCCATCTATCTAAATCAGTATATAAAAGGAAAAACTGACTGACTGAATGACTGACATATCGACGCACAGCCTAAACGGCTAAACATAGGCACAAAATTAGGAAAAGACGTAGGTTAGGTACCGTAGAGGTGCACTAAGAAAGGAATTCCCGAAATTCTCCCGGGAAAGGGAATAATCGGGAAAATCCTTTTGTATAAAAAATTTAAACCAGGAGTGGAAAGGAGAGTGAGGGACTAGCTGAAATAGCTCTTCAGAGCATTCCCCATTAAATAGACGGTCTTTGAAAAATTAAATCCAATCAAAAACATGAATGTGAAATGAGAGCCAAGTTCAATATTATGATAATTGCCTTGGTTGTTGACTTCAGGGACAAAAGAAGTGAGATCTAAATGGGTGCCAAGTTCAATGGTCAACCCAGAAATTTATTTATAAGTAACACTATAACATACCTATCATATCTTCTTATAACATAAGATAATGTATGGTGGTAGCCTATGAAGGTCTGTCTTGGCTAGTTTCTATAAACCTACCAACGTATTATTATGTTCGCTCGCTAGTTTCTACCAACAATCCAAATTTTCGGAATTATAAAATAAAAACCGACAACTAACTAGACTACTAACTAAAGAAAACTAGCCAAGACAGACCTTCATAGGCTACCACTATATATTATCTTATGTTATAAGAAGATACGATAGGTATGTGATAGTGTTACTTATAAATAAATTTCAGGGTTGACCATTGAACTTGGCACCCATTTAGATCTAACTTCTTTTGTCGCTGAAGTCAACAACCAAGGCAATTATCATAATATTGAACTTGGCTCTCATTTGACATTTATGTTTTTGATTGGATATCATTACTTTTTGTAGAAAAGTATATATCATCGTAACGCCGTGAGTCCTTTGAAAAGGACAAATTCAAAACTGAAACTAGACTTTATAAATATAAAACAATTGAATCAGTTACTGTATTTTCCTACGTTTACGGGGTATAATTTTCTTCTGAGTGTTATTTTCTATAGTTTCTTGTACCTTTGAAATATTATGAGTAGGTAATAATTTTATACTATTGATGGGCGCTAAATATAAAAATAATAATTAATCCCAGCTAATATAGTAGGTACCTACCCTAAGTAATAAATATGAAGACTGACTATAAGTACCTACTCTTAATTGTAAATAAGTAAGTATACCTAAATATATACTTAGTACTCTGCCTTCCCGGGTATATAGGCGTGATTAGGCTCTAATTAGGTATTTATGTTAAGCGTTTATACTAGAACCTAACCTAATTTTTAAAAAATTGCCAGTTTTTTATTTATTCCTTTGTATTCATGTAATTACCTATCTGCATACCAAATTTTAACTCTCTAGGTCATTTGGAACTGGGTTAGAATTTTGATCTGTCAGTCAGTCAATGATAAAAATGAGGATTTTTGGACATTAATATCTAAATAACTGTTTGAGATAAGCTTATGAAATTTAGAACACATATTTATCTCGCAAGTCACAATATATGAGCCAAATTTGATACGTTTATGTGAAATAGTTTTTGATTTATGAGGGGTTCAAAAGTGGTTCCAAATGGTTCGTGTAATATTACACACGGTGCGGCTCGCCAGTTCTGTTTCTTGAACCTTGGCTTGACACGCTACCGCGTGTCTAGATGAAACGTTTCAAGTGCGTCAGGTACCAGTTGTCCATTACTCAGTATAAAACTGGATGTTTTTATTTGTTAATTAAATTACAATTTACGTTGCAGTATCATACACACAACTGCCTCATTGGTCTATTGGTAGCAAGCGCTGCGTAAGGACCGAGAGGTCCCCGGTTCGAATCCGGGGTCGGGCAAAATTTGTGTGAGTTTTTCTGTAACGAAATTACTCAGCCCGGAGTTAGGAAGTTGGCGGTTGGACGCCCGTGCCTCGGAGAGAACGTTAAGCCGGCGGTCCTGCGCCCGATCTCTCATCGGTCATGTCGGATTGCCGTCTCACAGAATTATGAGAGTAAGGGAATAGAGAGTGCAGTGGTGTTTGCAAGCACACTTGTGCACTATAATATGTCCTGCGCACTTGGCTGATCTCTCAATTGAGATCGGCCACCATGATTGAAATCGGTCGGACGCCTTATTTATATGTTACACACAAAGCAGTAGCAATCTACACTAATATTATAAAGAGGAAAGATTTGTATTTTTGTATGTTTGTAATGAATAAACTCAAAAACTACTGGACCGATTGCATTAATTTTTTTTCACCATTAGAAAGCTGCATTATTCAGAAGTAACATAGGCTATAATATAATATTACGCTAGGTCCTATAGTTATGGAGCAGTAACCAAAAATTTTTCAAAAACGGGGGAAAAGTATCGTTTCTGAGGCCTTCCGTGGCGTGCGCTGAGCATATAGTTAAAGTTATACAAAAATGCTATATGGATGAATTGTTCATCTTAACATTATCTTTAAAAAAGTCCGCGAGAGCACATGTCTACCTTTTATAGTTTACCCATAACAATCGTTTTATTGATTTAGATGTTTGCTCCAAAGTAATGTCATTTTGGCGACGGGATTTCGAAGTAAATGGTTTAATCCTTATAAAAGTTTGCTCTAGATAACTTTTGAATTGTTCAAATTAAATAAATGAAAAATCTTAAGTTCCCCCGTGCGAAGCCGGGACGGGCCGCTATATTAAATAAGAACAAAAAAATCACGATCAAAAACAGTAGGTAATGGTAAAATTTACTGTATTCAATTATGTACGCGTCTGTATAGAAATTGTCAGACTATTATATCATAGATTTCAGAAGACTAGCACTTTGTACTACGTGCCGCTTTTTTGTGACCATCTGAACTTGGTCGGGTTATCGCAATCATGAGTACCTTATTGACTCTTTTTCGTTTATCACTGAAACTATTGAGTGGATTCGGCTTAAATTTTGCAGGTTTAAAGTTTACAAAAAGGTCTAATTATTTACAAAAAAAACAGCAATAAAAACGTCAAGAAACGCAAATAATAGGCGGCCAAAGAAACCCGCTGCATGTGCCGGCCCAAACTGAACTTAATTTCGTGATAATTTATTAATTACATAATAGATTCGAATGAAACTTCACACATACATGTGTCTAGTCGTAAGCTACAAAATGATATTGTTGCGGGAACGGGGTACGTTTAATTCAAGATACGCAAAAAGTCACCAAAAGACAATGAATTTATTTATCGATTAACAATTACACAATAAACACTTAAAAACACAATTAAAAACACTTAATAAAAACACTAAACACGGAACACTAAATTACACTAAAGCACTGAATCACACTAAAACACTGAATTTCACTGAAACTATTCGCAGGTAACGCACTCGATCACTTTTAGTTCGCAGGAGACTGATTCGCTTCGCTTTCCAAATCGGAACTGTCCCGTCGCGTCGTACATCCCGCTTTTATACCCAGAGACGCAGCTCTTCGCGTGGCGTCGAGAATATTCTCGCGAGATCGAAATCTCTAGAACTCGCTGGAGCTTGCTCCGACCGACCAGAGTGTGTGACGTAATATCGTGCAAGCGAATATAGACCTTATCCATACGTCGATAAGACTAATTTCGCTTGCACGGTCTCTCGTGGTTGTAACACTATTATTATTACGCTAGAGCTCGCTACGACCGTGCAAGCGAATATAGACCTTATCCATACGACGATAAGACTAATTCCGCTTGCCCGGTCCCTCGTGGTCGTAACATTATCCCCCTCTTAGTCATGCTCGTCCCGAGCATCATTTGACCCATGGTAACGAGCCAATCGATCAATGTGAACAATTTTCGGCTTGCCTCTTGTCCCTTGTTTGATCCGATAGGTTAAGTCGTTCATCCTAGTGATGATCTTGTATGGTCCTTCCCACCTTGGCTGGAACTTCGGTGATTTGCCCTTCTTCCTGAGTGGGTTGTGTAACCAAACCAGACTCCCTTCATCGAAACCGTCGGTGTTGGCTTTGCGGTCGTAACGGGTTTTCATTCTTTCGCTGGATTTTAGACTGCAGTCTCTGACGAGAGCATGTACTTCATCCAGGCGCTTCTGTAGGTCAGCCGCATATTCGGTTACTGGTTTCGGAGCTTCTGGCGGTGTCCCAGTCAACGCGTCTACCGGAAGCCGCATTTCTCGACCGAAGTTTACCATTGCTGGGGTTGCGCTGGTGCTATCGTGGATCGCAGATCGGTAGGACAGCAAGAAAAGCGGTATGTACTGGTCCCAGTCTCGTTGATGCTCGTCCACAACTTTGGCCAAGTGGTTTTCCAACGTTTGGTTGAATCTCTCTCGACCATGCCATCGGATTGCGGGTGTGCTGGTGTAGTACGGGTCTTATGCATACCCAACAGTTGACAGACCTCCTGGAACAGTGCTGACTCAAAGTTTCTTCCTTGGTCAGAATGTATCTCAAGAGGCACACCAAATCGGCAAATTACCTCGTGGACTAACTTCTTGGCGACCGTCTTTGCTTCTTGATTAGGCGTAGCGAAGACTTCAGGCCACTTAGTGAAGTAATCTTGGACCACAATGATGTACTTGTTTCCCTCATCGGATTCTGGAAAGGGGCCAGCTACATCCACTGCGATTCTTTCCCATGGAGCGCCAACGTTGTATAGCTTGAGTTTGCCCTTACTTCTGGTTTGAGGGCCCTTTACTGATGCGCAAGTTGTACATTTCTTGCACCAGTCTTCAACGTCCTCCCGACAGTGTATCCAGTAGAACCTCTGTCTCAGCTTCTCTAGGGTCTTCTTCACGCCTAAATGTCCCCGGATACCCCATCGTGTATGTACCTCAGTAGAGAAGCAACCTGTTTACGGGGTACAATCAGCTGTAGTGTCGTTTGATCCCCTTTTGGTGTTTCCCATTTCCTGAAGAGTACTCCATCCTTAATCTCCAAACTGTCCCATTGTGCCCAGTAACTTTTTCGTGATGGGGCTTGATGATGCTACATGGCTCCAAGAAGGTTTTTGACCTACTTCTTTCCATTCAAATATTTTCCTCAGGTCACTATCCTCTTTTTGAGCCTTTTTGATAGCGTCTTCGCTCCATTCATTATCAAGTCCCTGGGTGGTAATCATCCGGACATCTTCTTTAGTCTCCGTCTTAGAACAATGACTGCAGGCCACAGGACAAGGTCTCCTTGATAGGGCATCGGCATTCAAATGCGTTCTACCACTCCGATGTTCTGTTGTGAAGTTGTACTCCTGTAGCTGCTCTAACCACCGCGCCACTTGTCCTTCAGGGTTCTTAAACTGCAAGAGCCATTTTAACGCAGCATGATCTGTCCGCAGGGTAAACTGTCTTCCAACGAGATACTTGTTGAAATGCTGTAGAGTCTTCACTACCGCCAACAGTTCCTTACGAGTCACACAGTAGTTTCTTTCAGGTTTTGAAAGTGACTTACTGAAATAGGCGATCACGACTTCCCGTTCACCTTGCTCTTGCGACAGAACTCCGCCTATGCCAGTATTGCTGGCATCAGTGTCCACGATGAACCTTCCTTCTCTGTTCGGATAGCCAAGTATAGGACTGAAGCAGAGGTGTTCTTTTAATCTGACGAAGGCTTGATCACATTCCGAGTCCCAGGCGAATACTCGTTTATCTTCGGTGAGCCGATGAAGAGTTTTCGCTATATCAGAGAAGTTTTTTACAAAACGCCGGTAGTATGCGCATAAACCCAAAAATGATCTCTTGTCGGTCTTGTTAGTTGGAATGGGCCATTCTGGGACAGCTTTGATCTTCTCTGGGTCGGTCCTTACACCTTTCGATGAAATAATGTGGCCTAAATAGGCGACTTCTTCCTTGAAAAAACGTGCATTTCTTTGGGCTGAGTTTTAAGTTTGCTTCTCGTATTCTAGTGAAAACCTTCCTCAGGTTACTGACATGCTCTATGAAATTTCGACCCATGATAATGATGTCATCCAGATAGACCAGGCATGCATCACCCAGAAGTCCAACCAGCACCCTTTCCATCAACCGCTCGAATGTCGCCGGGGCGCTGCAAAGACCAAAGGGCATGACGTTGAACTGCCACAATCCATTCCTAGTTCCGGTCGTAAATGCCGTCTTCTCCTTGTCTGCTGGATGGATGTCTACTTGCCAGTACCCACTCTTAAGGTCCACTGTTGAGAACCACTTCATGCCGCTCAACATGTCCAGTGTGTCGTCTATACGGGGCAGAGGGTAGCTGTCCTTCTTCGTTGCATTATTCAACAACCGGTAGTCCACACAAAACCTGGTGCTGCCGTCCTTCTTCTTTACCAGGACTACTGGCGAAGACCACGGGCTTGTTGAAGGTTCTATGATGCGGTTCTTCTGCATCTCAGCAACCATGTCTGCTACCTCCTTCTCTTTGGCAAATGGGAGGCGTCTAGGCCGCTGCTTTATTGGTGGCGCGTCTCCCGTGTCTATTCTGTGTTTAACGAGGCCTGTCCTTCCCAAATCATGGTCACCCTTCGAAAATATGTCGTTAAAATCTAGCAACAACCTTTTAGCTTGCTGAAGTTCCCGCTCAGATAGCTTGTCCTTACAATTTGCTAGGAGCGGCGTGACGTCATCTCGTTGACAGGATTCCGGTTCGCGGGCCCTTTTCAGCCTTCTGATGGATTGCCCTGCATCGCACCGTCCGATGACCCAGTTTCTTCGTAGCTGCACTTCATCTCCGCTAAGATTGATGACACGCACCAGCGCTCCTTTTTCTGGTCATGGCCAGAGTTCTTGCTGTGATCCAACTCGGATGGTCGCCGCAGTTTTCTATGACGACGCTTCGCCCTTGACACACAGTGTAAGGGAATCTAACTTTGACCAGAGTTTCAGATCTCGGCGGTAGGGTCGTATTTTTCAGGCAGTAAACTGCGCATGATCTCGCTCCCTCTAGGAATACTTCTTGTTCGGGGAAACTAAGTACTCCTTTAGCGACGTCTACCACACACTTCTGGTCTCTTAAAAAGTCTAATCCGATGATGCAGTCGTCCGTGATGTCTGCTATGAGAACGCCGTATTCAAAGGTTTGTTCTCCAATGGTTATCTTCGCCATCGTCTCACCGAAGACGGTAACTGGCTGGCCTGTTGCTGTTTGAAGCTGAACGGATGGTCTCTGATTCCACACAATAGTCCTTTTTAATAGCTCCGGACGCACTATTGTTCTTGAAGCACCGGTGTCAATAGTAAAATGACACGTTACGCTGTTCAGCTGTCCAACCACTGTAAGGTTGTTCCCATTACCAATCTGTGAAACAGTGACGGTAGGGGCTCGATGTTGACCAGCCAGCGCCCGCCCCACGGCCCTGGCTTCTTCTAGTTTAACGACAGCTCTTCTGCGTCCACCTGTGTAGAGGACGCTACTGTCGTTCTACGTGGCCATCTTCGCTTGGGGCAACTACTCCGAATATGTGCCCTCTCGCCGCAGCCATAGCACATCGGACCCAAAGAAGGTTTTTCCTTCACCACGACCTCCCGAAGTCGTTGAGTTCTAGCGTCTTGACGCACGGCTTCCACCTCCAAAGCATGGGCTAGAGCTTCCTGTAAGGTCTGATGATGGCTCAATTTCACGGTGTGTCTGACGTCTGCGTCTCTAATTCCATCACAGAAAGCTTGCGGGATCATTGATTCCACCATTGTCGGGCATGACACGTACGCACGTCTGACTAGCCTTTCGATTTCCGTTGCCCATTGCTGCAGACTCTCCCCAGGCTTCTGCTGTCGATCGCGGAGTTGTGCTCTATACGCGTGTTCCAGGTGTTTGTCGCTGTACCTGCCCTCTAGTGCTCTTTGGAGAGCACCTAAAGTTCTGTTATCCGAAGGCAGGTTTTCCAACGTGAGCAGGGCATCTCCACGAAGAGCCAGAGTCAGAGCTATCAAGGACTCTTCCTCGTTCCACCCCTTTCCTTTAGCCACCGTCTCGAACTGGTACCAAAATGCTGCCCAAGACGTCGTTCCATCGAAGTGGGGTACTTCGATTTTCGGAGAATCCGACACTACCGTAGCACCCCGGGTCCCCACTCTTGCCATTTTGGTATGCAGCTGTCGCATCTCAGCATCCTGGCTCAATCGATCCTCGTGTTGGGTGAATCGATCTTCATGTTGGGCGAGTCGATCTTCGTGTTGGGTCAGTCGATCTTCGTGTTGGGTCTTGACGCTTAGCACATCATCCTTGAGAGCATCCATCTGCTTTTCTAATACTTCGTGCTTCTTTCAATAGCCCCCCACAAACTCTTGCTTAGCTCTTCCTTGAGTTCGACCAGTTGCTCCTCCTGGCGGCGGGCTTGCTCCTCCTGGCGAAGGTCTTGCTTTTCCTGGCGAAGGGCTTGTTCTTCCCTCAGTTTAGCAAATTGTGCTTCCTGAAGTCGGGCTAGCTCCTCCTGGCGGCGAGCTTGCTCACGGGCTTGCTCCTCCTGGTGACGGGCTTGCTCTTCCCTCAGTTTAGCAAATTGTGCTTCCTGAAGTCGGGCTAGCTCCTCCTGGCGGCGGGCTTGCTCACGGGCTTGCTCCTCCTGGCGGCGGGCTTGCTCACGGGCTTGCTCCTCCTGGCGGCGGGCTTGCTCCTCCTGACGGCTGGCTTGTGTCTGCAGCATTTTAAATAAATCTGCAAGCTCCACAGGCCCAATTGATGTTTGAATTGATCCCTCCGTTGAAGTTCCTTCACCCTCTTGCAGGGCCGCGGTTTGACTCCTTGTTACTCGACCCTCACTGTCTTCTCGTGGTGTAAGAGGCATCTTGAATCCCACTTCTGACACCAATTGTTGCGGGAACGGGGTACGTTAAATTCAAGATACGCCAAAAGTCACCACACTAAAACATTGAATTTCACTGAAACTATTCGCAGGTAACGCACTTGATCACTTTTAGTTCGCAGGAGACTGATTCGCTTCGCTTTCCAAATCGGAACTGTCCCGTCGCGTCGTACATCCCGCTTTTATACCCAGAGACGCAGCTCTTCGCGTGGCGTCGAGAATATTCTCGCGAGATCGAAATCTCTAGAACTCGCTGGAGCTTGCTCCGACCGACCAGAGTGTGTGACGTAATATCGTGCAAGCGAATATAGACCTTATCCATACGTCGATAAGACTAATTTCGCTTGCACGGTCTCTCGTGGTTGTAACACTATTATTATTACGCTAGAGCTCGCTACGACCGTGCAAGCGAATATAGACCTTATCCATACGACGATAAGACTAATTCCGCTTGCCCGGTCCCTCGTGGTCGTAACAATATTTCAAATAAGCCTCTAGAGTACATATTTAGAAAGTTAGGGCCTATAAGAGGCAATTTATATCATTGTGAATAACTTGCAAACGGTGTATTAAGATAACATTTTTATTGCTGGACTAATTCAGACTAATTAAGGCAACGTTGTGTATAAAAAATTAGAACAATACACTTTACCGTTTCGAAGATCCAGCAAACAGCCAAACGTTACTGCAGCAAAAAACGGAATATCTTCGCGACCTTAAAACTTAGAAACCCAAATTATATCGAAACATTTACTTCGTCCAAAAGTCTAATTATGTAACTAAAGCTTTTAAAAAAAAAGTTATTAATTCGCAAAACATTCTGCTGCGGTAACGTTATCCCAGCAGAATCTGTTTTTTTCAAATATCTCGAAAATTAGGACTGGACTAATTCCAAAAACTACATAGACATTTACAGGAGCTAACCGACTAATTATCTGATGAACTAGAATGTCGATTTTCGACAACATTTTGCTGGGGTAACGCACACGATATCGCCTACGTAAATATCTCTATGAAAAACTTGTACAGCGCCCCTGGTGGTTACGGTAAGAACTAAAATCGACCGTAGGAAAAAAAACAACTTGATAGGGTTTAACGTACCTTATTATCATGACAAAGAGATCGTACCTACCTAGGGGGTACCTTACAACAAACCCGTGAATAGGTGTATATCTAGGTGTTTGCTTCGAAATTCGCAGCCAACTTGACATTTATAAACAGGCATGCCAACCAAGAAATTTTTTATATCTAAATACTTAATTTATACTACCAAAAACTATTTTCATGCAAAATATTCAATAGGTACAGTCAAAAAGATTTCGGACCTATAGTAAAGCCAAGTTGGTACCTAACTTCACAAACTCCACTCGTTAGTCAAATTAAAACATCACAAATTTCTTCATATTATGCGGATTTAAATCACGAAGCCAACACCTTGTAAAGAATTTCACACGATAATTAGTATTAAGAGCACGTACATTAATCTGTGAGAAAACGCGCAGTGCATAAAAACAAGTACGATTAGCATACATATAGTATTTTATGCAAAAAAATGCAAACGTCATTTGACGAATTATAAATGTAAGCTTAGTATGGTAAACCTTATTAATCTTTGTTGTAATTAAACGACTTTAGAATAATTACTTGGTTTTATTTAAACAGAATAGAAAACACATTAGCACATTACAGCAGTGATGGCAAAGAGATAAAACAGAATAAAAACGGACTGTGACCTATCTGTCTCAGAGAACGCATCAATTTCAAATAACTACAACAATCTTTTTAAACAAAAGTATAAAGCAGTCGGTCAAAAAAGCCTAAGTTTACATAATGAGAATTTATTCCCACCCGGGACAAATATTTCTGTCTTGTCTGACGGACATCGGTGTTTGTTCCATGTCTGGGTGTGTTATTAAATTTGTTTACGTATATTTGTGTATCCGCTGTCGATTCTGATATCCTTAATACAAGTGCTCAAGCTACTTACCACGGGATCACATCAATGTATTTGATGTGTAAATTGATTTATTTATTCAATGCTATTTTATGTTTAATGTCATATATTTAATATGAGACTCGCGTAGAATATCCTATTAGTACACGCACAAATAAAAAGACAACAATAAGATTTGGGTTCCTTTTATGCATGCAAAGTCACGGGAAGAGTAATGATTTGGCTGTCTATGACCCATATAATAAGTACCTATGTTTGTTTTTTAGGTGTCAGATCCTATCAGACAGTTCGCGAAAAAACAAGTGTTTACCTAAGTGGATTGGTATTTTCGAGACAGAAAAAAGTTTACGAGTCTCGCCAAATTGTGCCATAACAAGTCTCGTATGTCTTTAAGTTGGAAGTTATTAACAAGCGCGAAACTTATCGAGCCCTTTACGACTCGACTCCGCCGACTTTCAAAGGTTCCCCAATCGTATTTACTTTAACAACACTTATTTCCAAGCACATGAAAGAAATCTATGTTCAGTCATGTATGTACGTGGCTATCCACGGGCAGGTTACGTAGAGTGGTAAGGGAAACTTTTTATTTGGGGATTTTTTTTAACTAGCAACTGATTTTTTTAACAAAACATATTGCGATATTTTTTTATTCGCTGAACGCAATTGAACCACCAAAGCATTTTTAGTATTTACAATTTCCTTTATTGTCTTAAACTAAACAAGTACATTTAAAAAACAAGTACATTAAAAAAACTAAATATTTACTGATTTTTGATAAAAGCTTTGATTTAAACTTAGCAAGGAGGTGAACTCATCGTCTTTGCTTGAATCTGAGTATATTCAACCAAATGACATTAAACATCAATAATGAAACGTTAAATCCTTTTTAATTCGACATTTTCTGAAACCGATTTCCTACCCACATCCACCCCTTACAGCGAAAGTATGTTGTAAATAATTATTATTTAAAATTACCTCATTTCATATGAACGTGGAAAGTTAATGGAAACCTGTCAATACATAATATTGTTTATAAATATTGGCAAGTTCCTGGAGAAACTTATTATTTGTGATAACTCCAAATTACTTTGTTATAGGAAATGCACGTTTATTCTTTTGTCTTTGGATGTCGTTCTAGTTGAATATCTATTTTATCTTCCCAATAGAAACGGCCTGTAAACTAACCTGTGTGTACTAAGTTACTATACTTATTTAGGATATTTGTTTTTTTTTTATCTAACGTCAGCCCATTGTGTTATCATAACAAGTTAAGCAGTAAATTTAAAATTTGAAAAGTAGCATTAAAAACAACAAATAAAAAAAAGTAAAACATTTTCAAACCCCTGTTGTCAGCTGTTAGGCTTCAACACATAATTTAAAGTAGATGCTTTTTTAATTTGGCTTTTTAATTTTGCATTCGCCGCAAAATCCGCCGGAAAATTAGCCGCATTTTTGGAAAAATATGTCAAATATTTTCATATCCTGTAGGGCAAGCTTTACAATTTCTTTATACTAGAGTCTTTATTTACATCCATATGTGTAGGAACGTGCGTCTATACGTTAAACTATGAAGATCACACGAAAACGGGTTATTCCGTATTCATCCTATGTGAACTCATCCGATTTCCTTACTCATCCTAAAATAGTATTCCTAGCTCATCCTATTAGATTTTGTCTTGACACAACACTAATGCAGTCTTTTCTCATCACTAGGTGAATATTCCAATAAAAAGTATGGTTAGCAAAATCAAAAGTCAAAACATTTTCAGAAAGTGAACTATTTATAGGTTTTGGATATAAATATGTACTATTATTATAAATAAAAAGAAATCTGTATGTTAAAACAAGAAAATAACATAATATTCAATAAAATATACTTAAAACCGAAAGCCAAACTTGCACGTGCTATAAAAGAAAATAATAGTAACGGTTTCATTTACATCTAATAATGAGTCACCAAGTTGTATTTTTTTCAAGTTGTATTTAAAAATCATACAGTTTACATATGGAAGACATTTTTTTTTAAATCAAAGTTGATTGAGTCTTGTTTGTCAAAATTTAAAAATATTGCTGTGTTAATCATATAAAAAATATGTTATATATTATTCTTAATTTTAAAAAATAAACATACCTAACTGTTTTATACAACATTTATAAATAAATATATTATTTTATCAGACTTTTTGCAGTTTTATTTGACAAAACGACTAAATTAAATTTTAAACTTTTATTCCGACCGTACAAAATATTCTTATTTTTAAAATGTTTTGTTATAGGATGAGCTAGGAATCATTTTGGGATGAATAAGGAACTAAAAATTGAAATATTTGCTTTGGGATGATTAAGGAACGAAATTAGGATGAGTAAGGAAAAAGTTTCACGTCGGATGAGATCACATAGGATGAATACGGAATAACCCACTAAAACAGGTGCACTCACTGTTCTTTAATTTGTTTGAAAGCAAAAAATTATAAAGACTATCCGAACAATATCAGTAGGTAAGTTAAGACTCTGTTATAAACTAAGGCTTCGCCGAAGGGACCAGCTAATTTGGTTCAAGCCGTATATCAAAATAACTTCAAGGGATCTACATACATAAGATTAAAAGTTTCCCCTCTACTTATTTTCCTGTTCCCGGCAAAATGATGGATTCGTTGGAGCCAGTGCCTCTGACACCTTTTATTTAATACAATAGTGTGGGAGCTGAAGTATTTATTTTCCATAGTAAGTTATGGCGTCGTAAGATTGATGGAATGATGCTTATGTACTCCTATAATGTTAGCACAGTTTATATGAAAATTGCCGAAAAGTAACAATGGAAATCAATAAAGCCACGTACTTATAAGTGGTTCTTTTGACACAAACAGACATTGGAGTCTATGTAATGAGGTTCATATCTTTTCTCCTTAAAAGTGCGTTTCTTCCCATGGTTTACATACATAGACATACATTCTTACTACAAAAATGTCCTGACTATTATATTACTATGCATAAATCAGTGGTATTTTAAATGAACATATTATGTCGATCCAATGAAAGCTAAACTCGTCATAGTAATTTGTAAGATTTTGATATTTGCTGAGAATTTTTAAGCTATTGCATAGCTTTTATCGCGGGCTTTGAGCGCGGCGACCGAACCAAGAAATTCCGTAAGGAAACCTCACAATCGTCTAACGTCGTTTCAGTTCGGTAGACTTCGGCACGGTGTTTGTGTGCGTGCGGTTAGACGTATTGTACGACTCTACGAAACTCGCACGAATCGAGACGAGCTGCTCCGAAATCGGACGATGCTATGCAATAGCTATACCGCGGCAGTCCCCGAGCGCCACACGTCTTTTTTTAAACCCTACAAATAATACGTTCCAATAGTAGGAGAGCTAGCAAGAATATTTTGGTAGGTATTTGAGGCAAGCTGCCCAGCACGAAACTGCAGACCTGGCTGCTGAGTAGCGGGGCTAAAGCAAACCCCCAAAAAATCGTTTCTGGCTCGGTGGAACAGTGGTTAGTGACCCTGGCTGGCGGTTCCAAGAGACGTGGGTTCGATTCTCACTGGGGACAAATATTTGTGTGATGAACATCGGTGTATGTTCCGTGTCTGGGTGTGATTATTTATTTAACTATGTATTTATAAATATATATGTATGTAGGTATATCGGTCTTTGTCGCCCATAGTAGGTACAAGTTCTGCTTAGTTTGTGGTCAGGTGACAGTGTGTGGAAATGTCCCAGATATTTATTTATAAATCAAATATAGGTTACACACACATTCTGTCCAAGTCCTACCCTGGCAAATGTGCATGCATGCTTTAGTTGCAGAGCCAGTAGCCAGTTAGCCAGATAAATATTTTCGCATGGATGACTGCAACTGCAACCCACAATTTTCTCACGAGCTCGCGACTCGTCTGCCGTCCATAGACTATTAAGTGGTCGTGGAATTTGCATTCTTAATGACAATACTGTTGTCTCTTTTATTGGCATGCATTTTAACAAGTGGGAACGAAATGTAAAAGCGCATCAAGAGCGCGAAAGCGTAGCTGCAAAGCGCATCATTTTGTTTTAATTGCCTCTTAATAATGTGCCCACATGATGCAGTGTCGCCAGGTATTTACTTGATAATGATACATAGGTAATGCTTGTAACTCCCTCTGCATGGAAGCCAATTAATCTCTGCAAGATTGCAGGTGATGATAGCTCTCTGCATGGACATTGGGCAAGGTCCGACTTACCAAGCCAATTTTAATGATATGGAAAAATATTTGGTTTCAAATTACCGGCCATTTTGTAATAATTATCCTTACTATACTCTATTCCAATTATGAAGTCCTTTTTGACAGATGTCAATAGTTCAATACTATACTCGGATTTGTAATTCAAGATCAAAAAAACTACGACAGATACGTCACTGTCAAAAGTGGTAAAGTCACTTATGTCACTCTCAAGTGATGATTTCAGGTTTCGACAACCTTTTCGTAATATAATCTTTATTTTATTTAATGCCAACATCACTTATTGATAATTAAGGCGTATAAAACAATAATTTCTTAAAGTAAAAGGGTTCATACTATATCTAATAACTAAATGCATTATTTAGATATAAATGATACGTTTTCAAAATTGTATTGAGCCTGACTAGTACTTACGTATTATAACTTCTAGTAAAAAACTTTATAAATAACTCATGTCTAACTAATATTTTAAGAAGACATAATTTTGAGCAATAGTGGAGGAGTCGGGAAGATAAATAAAATATTTTCTTTGTTACGGATTTAAACAACAAAAACTTAACACAAAACATAAACTTAAAACAAAACAAAATCACCACGGAGCAAAAACATTCGAACACTCGGAACAGTTACGCATTATGTCCCGATTAGTTATGATGTGTAATATATTAATTGCGTCCGAGTATGTTCTTAACTTAGCTTGTAGTTTATTGCACCAAATGTTATGAATCCCTGAAGTGTTACAAGTACAATACCATGTTTGTTACCAAAAATTACCGATGTTTAAGTTTTTATTAAGTCGTCTTGCATTTATGGAAATATAAATAACTGGAATTACTGATGAAAATCATAGGATTAATATGGCCAATAAATTTGTTATATACGGTTGTTTTTTGCAAAAAACTGAATTTACTATCGTAAAAATATTTTATTGCAGTGGCAACCTTGTAGTAGTTTTTTTGATCTTGAATTACAAATCCGAGTATAGGGAAGTACCCTTAGAAATCGATATTCAGCGGCAACGATTCTCGATTTGTAACAAATTTAAATCGACTAACTTTCAAAAACTAAGGTTAATAAAAATTATCGAAAGAACAATTTTAGACAAAACAAAACAAAATAAAACAAAACAAAACTTCCAAACTTGTTTTTTGTCGAAAAAGGAAATGCACGATTGGATGTTTAGTATAATAATAATAGTCCAGTCAAAATAGACAAAAATAAGTGCTAACTTAGACAAAATTCGCATAGAGCTGAAAATTGCAAGAGACGTTAAATACATCATAATAAACGAAATATCAAAAATCCCCATCAATCCTACTTCTGCAAAAAAAATTATTCAAGGTCAAAAGTATAAAATTACGGATTTTTCCATTTTTCTCGAAAACAGTAAGTATTATCGTAAAAATAGATCAAACAAAGGTTGTAGATCATACAATTTTCTACAAAAATGGTCCAGTCATTTTTTCTTTTCCGACTCACCATTCGCGAGATATCGTGGTTTCAATCATTAGAAAATTCATATTATACATAATATGCATTCATCTGTTGATATCGTTTTTGATCGATATATGACCTGGAATAGGTTCACTAGGGTAACCACGTTAAAAACCGCCCAAGTGTGAGAAAAAAAAACATAGGTTTTGTATGAGAACCCACTTAACACGTTGGTTTCATGTTGTTTCTAGTATTAGATGTTATAGAGGCAACTGAAATACATCATTCGTTAAAATTTTTACTGTCTAGCACAATCGCATGGGGGCCTGGAAGCGTTTGAAAATACAACTTTTCAACTTTGTGCATCGCTATATCTCTGAAATGGTGAATCTTAGGAACAAAGTGTTTAGACATTTTTTATAGATAATTACGTGATAAGTAATTTTGTCATACATACTTTTATGATTAAACTTACCGTTTCGCTCAAAAGTGCATAAAACTGATATTTGTGACATTTGACCTTGATTATTTTTTTTTGCAGACGTCGGATCGATGCGTACTCTTGAAAGATTATTTGTAATACTGTTCCCAACATTCATGCCAATTTTCAACTCTATGCGAATATTTCCTAGGTCAAATGTCTATTTTGACTGGACTATGATGAATAATGATAGTTAAGTTATTTGAAATTTACACTGAGTTTAAAGGATCATAACAGTTATAGGCTCGTGTCAAAGACTCGTTATACTCTTTTTCAGCTAAGATGATCCCTGTGACACTTCATTGTGTTCTGAATCACGCATTTTACGTTTGACAAACGAAAATAATTTTATTGCACACTTTTTTCATTTTAATGCGGCGTCATTAGGAAAAATATTAAAATAAATCATTTTAAACTTTTAAAAGGGAAACAGTATCGATTAGTTTAATTTAATGTAATAGAAAATTTAAAAAAAGTACCTATGCAGTTCGTATACGTAGAATGGAACTTACTACATTCCATTCTACGTATACGAACTGCATAGGTATTTTTTTAAAATGTTCTATTACATTAAATTACTGATTAATACTGTTTGTCATTTAAAAGTATAAAAATATTTATTTTAATATTTTTCCTAATGACGCCGCAATAAAATGAAAAAAGTGTGCAATAAAATTATTTTCGTTTGTCAAACGTAAAATGCGTGATTCAGAACACAATGAAGTGTCACAGGGATCATCTTAGGTGAAAAATACTATAATTAATGGCACCGAATGTTTGACACCGTTTGCTGCCAGGAGTATTTGCACCGAGTACCTTTAATTGCAACACTAAATTAATTATACGAATTGTATCGCGTAATGGAGTAACTCAACAGTTACTATGAGTATCAGATTAAAATAAAAACAAACAATTCTTTTAAGTTTTTATATTTGATTTTATAGTTATTAATCATCACTGTTTGATTTATTAATTTATTTTGTTATTTAATCAGTTTACATATTACCTGCAAAGGACTGCACTTTTTATTACGTTTTATTGTAAAATGCATTAAAGTTATAAGCAGTCCCATTGCCGCTAGATTCATTTTCATTCGCGAATGATCGTTTTAACTAACCGAATACTTGAGGCACGTCACTACGTTTAAAAGTAAAACATAAACCATAGTACGTAACTGCATACGCGCAAAAAAATATTATTTTATTTTGAAGTTCAGATATAGAAACACAAGTTGGATCAAAAACAATAAGTTAATTTTGCTTGTAAATTAATTGTGGGGTGTTTTTGCATAATTGTATATTTTTAAAATAACGATTTCCTACTAAACACAAAAAGTGATATTAAATTGGATTTATTTGAAACGTGCAGAGTTACGTTCTTCGAAATGTCAAAAAGGACTTCATAAATGGAATAGAGTATAATATTATAAATCAGAAAGTAACTCTGTCTATCTGTCTGTTACGCTTTCACGCATAGAGTACTGAACCGATTTAAATGAAATTTCCTACAGATATAGTCCTGAGCCTAGAAAAGGATATAGGCTACTTTTTAACCGACTGTGCTATAAAGGAGTAATGTTTTACCGAACAATTTAAAAATATATAAGAACAAAGAAAAGATATGGACCTCCATAATTAATTACGTATTTATAACCAGCGACCCGCGCCCGGCCCAACTTCGCATGGGTGCAAAATTTACATGTTTTATTTAACAAAACTTCCTCTGAATTCACACTGGAAACATCTATGTTTTATACTACTTAGTAATAATCAACAGATTGGACAAAATTAACAATAATCATTTCATTACCATACCTACTCAAATCAGAGTACATTTCTAAACAAGTAAAGTATATTAACATGAAAAAGAGAACAGGTTATTTCAAAGCATACAAAATATAAATAGGCTTAATAACTATTATTATCTTTGCTATTTATAAAGCGACACGTTTCACGAAACAAAATGTCAGACGTCAGTGTCATTATTAGTCATGTCAAAATGGAAATCAGGAAAAGTATTTGTATTTGTTGATAAAAACAAATATTTCCTCAAATCCACTACAAATTAATTAATTGCATATTTATCGTAGTTTCAACCAGAATCCATTTATACTGAACGCTATTTGAATTGAACAATATATTTTATTGAACCGACAATATAGCAGTTCGTTGTGTGAAGTTTATTTACGTATCACGTATTCATATTTTTATCTAATTTGGACTTAAATCCGGCATATAAAGCTCTACAAAATGTCAGCCCTATTAACAGCAGATTGGTTCCAGCTAGATAATTATTACAGGTTAGTCTTAGTCTCTCTATAACAAGTACAGTAAACAAATTTTTTTTATATAGAATCACTCCGACCAGTCCCGAAGTCAGACAGTGTAAATTGTCTGGTGGGTCAGAATGTAAAAATAGTTGTTTAACTCATTCTGTTTTAATAATAAATAAATAATAATAATAAGCCCCTCAACAAAGAGCCCATCAAACTTTATTATACTCTACAAAATATATAAACAGCTTATAAGAGCAGTCAAGTCAGTTTTCTGCAATTTGTCTCCACATTTTTGGCCTATAATTTGAAGCATTAATCCTTTTTTTAACACACTTCAAAAAAGGAGGTTCTCAGTTTGACCTGTCTATATGTGTGTGTGTATGTTTTTAGGAAATTTGATTTGTATACTATGAATTGGATGATGGATGATGGGCTGGGCACCATGATAGTCAGTGGAGCACCATATGGAGGCCCAATCGCTATGGTCCGGGATAGGAAGGTGATCAGCAGTAGTAAACCAGTCATCACAATATATAATTGTATTGGAAATGTTATTACAAAGATTTTGGTAAGTTAACTAACTTTCAAACATTTTATCATTCACTTTTTTCACATGTTATAAAAAAGTTTATTAAAATTACATCTGTTCATTATTTGTACAATAGTTTCAAAATTATGTTATCTTTGCTAGTAATATATGACAGCAACAACACATTTATTTATTATGTTACTTGTATATATTTTGATGTCGGACAAATCATTTAAGAAAAACTAAATCAATGAATATTAAATACTAATCATAAAGTCTTAATGAAAGGTTAATAAATTACAAAAGTTCATGTTGGTATTGCAACATTTTAAACATGGAATTGATGACTGATTTCAGTGGAATAGTGGAGTGTTAATTCACATGGGCTGGTCCGACAGCGAGCAGCTGTTGTGTGTGCAGGAGAGTGGAGATGTCCTCATCTACGACATGTTTGGGGCCTACCAGAAGACTTTCAATTTGGGGCAGGAAGTTAGAGATACCAAGGTAACTTATATACTAACAATAGGGTGAGAGGGTTTGACTTGGCATGCAATCCCACATTTACCAGAGGGAATTATGTTAGTTAAAACTATTTGTGAAGATGTGTAAATTTTTTTTGGTAATTTAGACAACAAAGACATTAAGAGTTGGGTGGACAAGTGCATTATAAAATCTCTAAACTGATTCAGGTGCAGCTGAAGCTTCACCATCCCTATTTTGTATAAGTTAGATACTGATAATTTGTAGCGCCACACAACTCAGATGATAAATCATTTTAAACTAAGCATGATGATAGAGGCCCGATCACACTAGTTTAGGGTAGGCTCATGCACTCTTCTTAGTATTCACGATATAGCATAAATAATAATGTAGTGGTTTTTTAAAACACTTAACACAATTATCTTTATTTACTTTTCAGGTAGCAAAAGCTGTGTTATTCCCTAACCCGCATGGAGTGGGTCTGGCTGTGATAACCACAACCAACCGCATGTTTGTATTAAGCAATGTGTCCGAGCCTAAAGTGAGATCTGTTCCTGACTTGCCAAGTAAGATTTTTTTTATTAGAGTAGTACAATAATCATCAAGGCACTCAAAATATTCTTGTATGTCTATGAAATATGTATGTACTTGTCCAAAATTATATTGAATAATATCCTATGTAATATTCGCTATGTGCGCGATGATAGCGCCCCTAGTGGCGACAACTATTCAGGACTTGAGATCTGTCATATCATAGCAACTAGATGTTTTGATATGTCATATCATAGCAACTAGATGTTTTGATAAAGATTTCGATTTGCCGTCCCCCACCACCCACTCCGCACATAGCGAATATTTGACATGATTAACATACCTGAAATTGGTGTACTGTATATCTATACGAATATTATAAAGCTGAAGAGTTTGTTTGTTTGAACGCGCTAATCTCAAGAACTACTGGTTCGAATTGAAAAAATATTTTTGTGTTGGATAGACAAATTATCGAGGAAGACTTTAGGCTATATAACATCACGCTGCGACCAATACAAGCAAAGGAACAGTGGAAAATGTTCAAAAAATGGGGAAAATCATGGACAAAGGCGCTGGCACAGCTAGTGGTGTCTACAGTGACTCCAAAATAGCATCCTGAATAGATAATTTAATTTCAAAACTTAATGAGTAATAGATAAATATATATTGTAAGATTTTCGACTCACGCATTCCATTACACTAAATATTAGTCTTTGTAAATTTTTAGTAAATTGCTACTCCTAATATCGCGTGTAGACCCATCGTCATCATCATCAGCCCATATACGTCCCCACTGCTGGGGCACGGACCTACTCTAAACTATGGCGATAAGGCCTTAGTCAACCACCCTGGCCACGTACGGGTTGGTCGACTACACAACCTTAGAATTTCTTCGTAGGTGTGAAGGTTGCCTCACGATGTTTTCCTTCACCGTTAAAGCGTCGAATAGTGGTACATATAAATTTCAAATTTGAAAAACAACTTTGGTACCTGGCGGGGTTTGAACTGGCGACCTCTCGCATGGCAAGCAACGACCTTAACCACTCGGCCATCGACGCTCTTTAGACCTTGTAGACCCATAAAGACTATTATTTAGATATATATTTTTAAAATCTTTTTTCTTCCTTCAGGAGCTAACGAGCCAGTCACATCATGGTGTGTGCTGAGCTCGTCTCTCCGCTCGTCGGCCGTCGTCGGGTTCCTGGTCTGCAGAGATAAAGAAATATACAAGTGTCAACTGGGAGAGGCCAGAGCTGTTCTGATGGTGAGATGAAATATTATTATAATTCCAATATGATTGAGTTCAAGCTCAAGTTCTTCAAAGTCATTTATAAATTCTAATAATAATTCACCTATTTTTGTAACAGATAGCTACATAAATGTTTCATTTTCAGCGCCCCGAAATAAAGAGTCCATTCACCCAAATCCTATCGATAGTGCCATCCCAGAATGGCAGACATGTCGCCCTCTTCACTGATTCAGGCTACCTTTGGATCGGTTCTTCGGACTTCAAGTCAAAATACTGTGAGATTGATACTGGGTTCATAAAGCAACCTAAAGAGCTGGTATGGTAAGTTTAGATTTATTCAATAATTTTCAATTTTTGTGAAAAAACTGTGAAAAAGTATATTGTATACAACAGTACCGAGAGCCATCCGCTCCCCGCAAGTCTGGTGATGATAACAAGGTTGGCTACTCCAAGCCATCATCGTAAGTCAGTTTGAAAAAAATCAAATTGGTGATTTTACATATTGAAAATGCTACAGATTTTTTGATGTGTGAAGGTTTTTTAGTCCAGTCTATTACGATTTCAGGTGCGGCTCTCAAGCCATAGTGGTACATTGGGACGACGTGCTGTGTGTGTATGGTTTCAACGGCAAATCCGTTTCGTACCCGTATGACGGACCGTTCCACACAATACAGGAGATGGACTGTGTGAGGATCATATCGGAGATGAGCCATGAACTGGTGCAAAGAGTGCCGCTTGAGGTGGAGAAGATATTCAGGATCAACAGCACAGCGCCCGGGTCGTATCTGGTGGAAGCTTCGAAACAATTTCAGGTATTGTATTAAGCATGTTTTTACAAACACTAGGAAATATTAGGTTTGTAACGTTGAACAATCGGAGCGGCAAAAATGGCGTGTTGCACTATACTCGTAGCCAACATCAGCTCTCTTTAAAGCTAAATAAAAATAATTATGCAAAAAGCCAACGTCACGCGGTGTTCCCAGGCGGTCACCCATCCAAGTACTGACCGCGCCCGACGTTGCTTAACTTCGGTGATCGGACGAGAACCGGTGTTTTCAACGTGGTATGGACGTTGGCGACAGATGAAACGAAATAATAGTTTTTGACAAACTTTTATGACATTGATGATGACGCAAGACGTCATATTAAAATCACGCAAAAATATTAAAAAAAAATTTACCTCTGCGAATATTTTAATAATGACAGTTTTCCATGCGATAAACCGATATATCAGCAATATGACCTTACAGAAGCACTAAAATAAATAATAGAATACCCTTGCTTGAGTTTACTGACAATTTTTAAAGCTAAGTAACAACATTAAGAAATAAAATATTTTGCAATCAAGACTTGGCAAAGCAAAAAGCTAACGTCACGCGGTGTTCCCAGGCGGTCACCCATCCAAGTACTGACCGCGCCCGACGTTGCTTAACTTCGGTGATCGGACGAGAACCGGTGTTTTCAACGTGGTATGGACGTTGGCGACAGTAAAGACAAAATAATAGTGTTTGACAAACTTTTACGACGTGTGATGTGATGATGACGCAAGACGTCATATTAGAAACACGATTTTTTTTAAAAGTGTAAATTTTGCGAATACTTGATTTAATGACAGTTTTCCATGAGATAAACCGATAGTAAATATGTATGATGAATTATTTATCAGTAATACAAACTTACATAAATAAATGAATAAACTTTTTGGGTTTACTGACAATTTATAAAGCTAAATAAAATGTTAAAGGCACACCAGCTTAAAACAGTATTCTTCTACTCAATTTACAATCAAGACTTGGTTAAGCAAAAAGCCAACGTCACGCGGTGTTCCCAGGCGGTCACCCATCCAAGTACTGACCGCGCCCGACGTTGCTTAACTTCGGTGATCGGACGAGAACCGGTGTTTTCAACGTGGTATGGACGTTGGCGACAGAACGAACAAAATAAAAGTATTTAATAAACTTCCATGACGCATGATGATGACGCAAGTCGTCATAATGAAGACAGGGAAACAAATCAAAAGTTTTTTCAAATTTTCAACTTATAAAAAAGGTTTGTTTACTGATGCGACGCGTGCGGAGGTGATTAAACAAATAGTCAATGGCAGTTTTCTTTGAGAGAAACCTAAAATATAAAATGTAAGGTGTCAGTTGTACGAACTCGCAAACAGAATACCTTGTTGGGTTTATTAGGCAAAGTAATAAAATTACAATTATTTTTTTTTCTAACCGACTACGATGACGGCTTGGAGTTAGCCTTATCAGCAGATCGTTCCCACCCCTAAAAAACAAAAGGATCAATGCGCCAAATTGAAAACACTACTCTTCTACTTATTTTGCAATCAAGACATGGAAAAGCAAAAAGCCAACGTCACGCGGTGTTCCCAGGCGGTCACCCATCCAAGTACTGACCGCGCCCGACGTTGCTTAACTTCGGTGATCGGACGAGAACCGGTGTTTTCAACGTGGTATGGACGTTGGCGACAGATGAAACGAAAAATAGTTTTTGACAAACTTTTATGACGTATGATGATGACGCAAGATGTCATATTAGCAACACGCAAAAATATTTCAAAAATGTTTACCTTTGCGAATATTTCAACATTCAATTACAGTTTTCCATGAGATAAACCGATAATAATATGAATGATGAGTTATTATGATTATCAGTAATACGAACTTACAGAAGAATACCTAGGCCAATTTTCAAATCATTGACTTATCTTCCTATCACCACTAGCTGGGATAGAAGGCGGCCACATCCCGGTCCATGTTTAGCTTAGCGCTTATTTCAGAAATCATTAACATTATTAGGGTTATCAATGGTATACTGTCCATTATTTGCGCGAACTACACATTTGAAACGAAACTAAGTTTTCGGATTAAACTCTATTACGTACGATTGTAAACATTTATATAGAAACCAATTACAATATTGACTGGCTCGGTGGAATAGTGGTTCACGACCTACGGTTCCAAGAGTCGTGGTTTCGATTCCCACCCGGGACAAATAATTGTGTGACGATGATCGGTGTATGTCTCGTGTCTGGGTGTGTTTTTAAATATATTTACGTATATTTGTGTATCCACTGTTGATTCTAATATCCGTAACAACAAGTACTTACAACGGGATCAGAACAATGTATGTGATGTTGTATCAAGTGCAGGAGAACGATGAATTGTGATGAGAAAATAAACGATTTATTTATCTATCTATACTAATTTGAAATAAAACTAATTTTACGGATTAAACTCGCGTGTATTGGTATTCTAAACATTATTTAGAGATCCGACGTTTCGAGCTCTTTACAGCGCTCGTGGTCACAGTTAAGACTAAAGTCGACAGGTGTCTTCATAAGTGAGTTTAATTACTACCGTCATTTGGCGTGATATTTTGTGTGATCCGGTTCACGCATACAGAACTCACAACATAGTTAGGTCTTGCAATATGTTGTTATTTTTGACGGGCTTGGGATATTATGGTCTTCATGATAGGATCCCAAGCAGGTGGTACACTCTCTATCTATTATAATGTTAATCATCAGAAACGCAGCCACAGAGCGGACGAGTACATCAGGCTGGTGAAGCCGGACCTGCCCGCGGCGGTGCAGAACTGCATCGACGCGGCCGCCTTCGAGTTCGAACCCGACGTGCAGAAGATGCTGATACGGGCCGCGCAGTTTGGGAAGGTGAGTCCCATCTGGCCCAGTGACCTGGCCTGACGTGGGAGAAAATTGGTTCAATTGGCCCGTTGACGTTCTTACTGGGCCAGATGACACAGATTTTATGCCATCGTCATTAGGAATCTACACTAATATTATAAAGAGGAAAGATTTGTATTTTTGTATGTTTGTAATGAATAAATTCAAAAACTACTGGACCGATTGCAATAATTTTTTCACCATTAGAAAGCTGCATTATTCAGAAGTAACATAGGCTATATAATATCACGCTAGGTCTTATAGTTGTGGAGCAGTAACCAAAAATGTTTCAAAAACGGGGGAAAAGTATCGTTTCTGAGGCCTTCCGTGGCGTGCGCTGAGCATATAGTTAAAGTTATACAAAAATGCTCTATGGATGAATTGTTCATCTTAACATTATCTTTTAAAAAGTCCGCGAGAGCATATGTCTACCTTTTATAGTTTACCCATAACAATCGTTTTATTGATTTAGATGTTTGCTCCAAAGTAATGTCATTTTGGCGACGGGATTTCGAAGTAAATGGTTTAACCCTTATAAAAGTTTGCTCTAGATAACTTTTGAATTGTTCAAATTGAATATAAATGAAAAATCTTAAGTCCACCCGTGCGAAGCCGGGGACGGGCCGCTAGTATGTAATAAAAGACGTGTGGCACTCGGGGACTGCCGCGGTATAGCTATTGCATAGCATCGTCCGATTTCGGAGCAGCTCGTCTCGATTCGTGCGAGTTTCGTAGAGTCGTACAATACGTCTAACCGCACGCACACAAACACCGTGCCGAAGTCTACCGAACTGAAACGACGTTAGACGATTGTGAGGTTTTTTCGTTACGGAATTTCTTGGTTCGGTCGCCGCGCTCAAAGCCCGCGATAAAAGTTATGCAATAGCTTAATAACTGTGTAATATCTTTTAGGGTTGCGTAGGGTTGAGTTTAAGTACGCATATTCGTACCTATGTACTATACCATTTAGATAAATTACCTATACATCTAAGGCAGAAGCTATACACAGTGAAATTTAAGTGGTTGTTTTTCCCCAGTAACATGATTTTAGTAGTAAAATCGATTTGTGCAGATTTTTTTGATCCAAATCAATAAATACCCGTTTTACGAAAGGGATAAACGGAACTCGAAAGCACACTCTATCGGCTTTATTACTTAGATCGTAGGGCTTCTGTAGCTTAAATCAACAATTTCATGCGGAAAGCAGTACCTGATTACATCACATCACTTAATATAACTAAGTATAGGTTCTCAAGGATAATTTAAAAAAATATTAATTTTTTTTCACGAAATAACTAGCATGATTCGATAGTACTACTGAAGGCAAACAATCTGCTGCGAGAAAACAACCACTAATATTCTTTATATTCACGGTGTGACACGATTATAAGTAGCATACACACGATTATAAATCATCATCATGTCAAATATGTAGGTTTTAATATTTTGTAAAGCTTTTTTTTTGTTTTTTGTAATAGAATGTAAAGTAAATTGTAAGTGTAAAATGTGAGTGTATAGGGCGTAAGTGACAAGCCGCCTCTCATTCCAGGGCTTCATAATCGATCCGGCGCTGACGGAGCACTACGTTCGCACGTGCCGTTGGCTGCGCGTGCTGAACGCGGTGCGCGGGCCGCGTGTCGCCATCCCGCTCACCTTCCAACAGTATCCTTTTAATACTCACCGTCATCGAATATTATGTACGTCATTTATGGGGTACGTGAGCCTAGCCTAAACTCGTCATCATCATAGCGCTTTGCTTTTATGTCTCCACTTCGCACGGTCTTCGACATCCTTCACGGAGAGTTTGTTGGCACGCATGTCATCCTCTACGACGTCTGGCCTTCTTGGGCCTTCCCCTTCTGCCAGGACCCTAGGGGGAGCCTAGCCTTGTAATGTTATTTGTTTTAACGATTACATACAGACATATAATTATCCTTATTACAAAAAGTACTTAAAGCTATATAGTTTAGCAGACTAAACACCTGTTAGCGTTCTAAAAAACAGCTAATTATTTTAAAAGTTAATGATGTATCCTCCAATAAATCTAACCTCTTATACAGCCTAAGCAACTAATAGTCAAAAGCGATCTGCCTTGACTCCCCAACTTCAGAGTGATCCACCTAGGCGAGAAGGTACTTCTAGACCGACTGATATGGCGGCGGCTGCACTGCCTCGCCGGGCACATCGCCTCCTACCTGCAACTACGGGACGGACGGACCCGAGTGCTTTCACACTGGGCCTGTTATAAGGTACACTTAATAATATATTTATTTCCATAATAAACGTCTACATAATATCCTTAAATCTAGCGACTCTGCACTAAGCATAATTTGCTTGTGTCGCAGCAGTCAGCACTCGAAGTATATCGTCACATTTTGTAGACACCTGACTAGGACAATAAAGTTACAAAACCATTAGAACTTAATAATATTAATATATAAATAAAAATATTAATTATATTAAACAATTAGTTTAATTTTAAAAAAACTGTAAATTTAGAGAATAATTACATATACACTCACGCAAAGGGCTTTTGAACAACTATGAAAACCATCTTAAAAAGTTATTGCACATTCTAAATTATTCTCAAACACGCTTATTATGATAACAGTTTTTGAACCAAACTTAGAAAAACCGCACAAAACACTCAAAATATTCCACATTCTAAAGTGTTCTAATGACACATATGTAAACAGTTTTTGGCATAAATATTGAATTAAAATTTTGAAAAGTTAAATCTGATCGTGGTTCTCGTCAATAGTCGTGGGTTCGAGTACAAGTTGAGCCACTTTGAAAACACTGCAAAAATTTGGCATAATCATCAACATGTGGCTTAATAGTTCATTGAACTAAATTTAATTATAAACAAAATTGTTTTATTTGAACAGGTGACCCAGCCGCAAGACAACGAAAGCACAGCCCGTGAAATAGGCGAGAAACTACGCAATGTGCCGGGGATATCGTACGCTACTATAGCGATGAAGGCATACGAGAAAGGCAGGAAAGCTCTGGCTATAAAGGTAAATGGAAATACAGTCGAACTGTTGCCAACGTCCATACCACGTTGAAAACACCGGTTCTCGTCCGATCACCGAAGTTAAGCAACGTCGGGCGCGGTCAGTACTTGGATGGGTGACCGCCTGGGAACACCGCGTGACGTTGGCTTTTTGCTTTTCCATGTCTTGATTGCAAAATAAGTAGAAGAGTAGTGTTTTCAATTTGGCGCATTGATCCTTTCGTGTTTTAGGGGTGAGAACCCCTGACAAGGCTAAACGCAAGTCATCATCGTAGTCGGTAAAAAAAAAAAAAAAAAATTTTTACTTTGCCTTATAAGTCCTCAATAAACCCAGCAAGGTATTCTGTTTGCGACTTCGTACAACTGATACCTTACATTTAATATTTATGGTTTATCTGTAAGAAAACTGTCATTGAAATAATTTGTTTCAACATCTCCGCACGCGTCGCATCAGTAAACAAACCTTTTTTGTAAATTTAAAAAAATTAAATATTTGTCTTTATGGGTATACACGCGTTATTAGGAGTAGCAAATTACATAGCTATTTACTGCCCGACGTCTCAACTGGGCTACACCAATCGTGGTCGCTCGCGACCACGATACGCGTGTAGACCCATAAAGACAAATATTTAGTGTAATGGAACGCGAAAGTCTAAAATCTTACGTAAAAAATTGTTTTGATTTCCTTCCCTGTCCTCATTATGACGACTTGCGTAGTTGCGTCATCATCATGCGTCATAGAAGCTTATTAAATACTTTTATTTTGTTCATACCGTCGCCAACGTCCATACCACGTTGAAAACACCGGTTCTCGTCCGATCACCGAAGTTAAGCAACGTCGGGCGCGGTCAGTACTTGGATGGGTGACCGCCTGGGAACACCGCGTGACGTTGGCTTTTTGCTTAACCAAGTCTTGATTGTAAATTGAGTAGAAGAATACTGTTTTAAGCTGGTGTGCCTTTAACATTTTATTTATGTAAGTTTGTATTACTGATAAATAATTCATCATACATATTTACTATCGGTTTATCTCATGGAAAACTGTCATTAAATCAAGTATTCGCAAAATTTACACTTTTAAAAAAAATCGTGTTTCTAATATGACGTCTTGCGTCATCATCACATCACACGTCATAAAAGTTTGTCAAACACTATTATTTTGTCACTTCTATCGCCAACGTCCATACCACGTTGAAAACACCGGTTCTCGTCCGATCACCGAAGTTAAGCAACGTCGGGCGCGGTCAGTACTTGGATGGGTGACCGCCTGGGAACACCGCGTGACGTTGGCTTTTTGCTTTTCCATGTCTTGATTGCAAAATAAGTTGAAGAGTAGTGTTTTCAATTTGGCGCATTGATCCTTTTGTTTTTTATGGGTGAAAAAGAACCATAAGCTGACAAGGCTAACTCCAAGCTATCATCGTAGTCGGTTTGGAAAAAAAATCTTTTTATTTTGTAATTGTATTACTTTCCTTAATAAATCCTCAATAAACCCAGCAAGGTATTCTGTTTGCGAGTTCGTACAACCACAGATAACATAACTATGTCCAACTGATACCTTACATTGATTTTTGGTTTCTCTCAAAGACTGACAGTATGTCAATGAAACTATTTGTTTCAACACCTCCACACGCGTCGCATCAGTAAACAGTTTTTTATTAATTGAAAATGAAAAAATCTTTATTGCTTTCAAAATTAGGTTTAGCAAGTTGAGCTTGGAATCTCCTTTTAAGTGAATAGACACTTGTGCTAGGAGAAGCCGCTGTCCAATAATAATTTGATGAATTTAAAATTTGAAAAAAAAATCTCTTGATTTCCTTCCCTGTCCTCATTATGGCGACTTGCGTCATCATCATGCGTCATAGAAGTTTATTAAATACTTTTATTTTGATCACACCGTCGCCAACGTCCATACCACGTTGAAAACACCGGTTCTCGTCCGATCACCGAAGTTAAGCAACGTCGGGCGCGGTCAGTACTTGGATGGGTGACCGCCTGGGAACACCGCGTGACGTTGGCTTTTTGCTTTTCCATGTCTTGATTGCAAAATAAGTAGAAGAGTAGTATTTTCAATTTGGCGCTTTGATCCTTTTGTTTTTTAGGGGTGAGAACCATCCCCTGATAAGGTTAACTCCAAGCCATCATTGTAGTCGGTTAGAAAAAAATTACTTTATTTTTCAATGTTATTACTTTGCTTTATAAATCCTCAATAAACCCAACAAGGTATTGTGTTTGCGAGTTCGTACAACTGACACCTTACATTTAATATTTTTGATTTCTCTCAAAGAAAACTGTCATTTTAACTATTTGTTTCAACATCTCCGCACGCGTCGCATCAGTAAACAAACCTTTTTTGTAAATTTAAAATTTGAAAAAACTTTTCTGATTTCTTTCCCTGTCTTCATTATGACGACTTGCGTCATCATCATACGTCATTAAAGTTTGTCAAACACTATTATTTTGTCACTTCTATCGCCAACGTCCATACCACGTTGAAAACACCGGTTCTCGTCCGATCACCGAAGTTAAGCAACGTCGGGCGCGGTCAGTACTTGGATGGGTGACCGCCTGGGAACACCGCGTGACGTTGGCTTTTTGCTGTTTACTTTCTACATTAGACTATTTTTAAACTTATGCGTTATATTTCTCTAATTTAACGTAAAATTATCTTTTCTTATATGTAGTTCCAATTCTAATTTAATTTTCTTAGCACTAGTTGTACTTAGTCACATCGAGCCTAAAATCCGCGAATTTGTCATAAACCTCTATCACCCACTTATGTATTGGAAACTAAATAAAAAAATCTTTAGGTACGTTAGACACTTCGTTTACAGTAAAAGAGTGAAAGTTCATACAAACAAGATAAGAGGGCCTACCATGAGTTGGCTATCGAAAACTTACGTACGTTAAAAACCTATCGAGTTGTTTTTTTCATACGGCCGATTTTAGTTCTTCGCGTAACCACCAGCGGCGCTGTACAAGTTTTTCATAGACATATTTACGTAGGCGATATCGAGTGCGTAAGTTTCAAACTCATGGTAGCCCTACTGGTGCCAGGGCGCCTCATGACGTTGCAATTTAAAAAAATAGAACATAAACAAACGAATCAAATAGCATACAGCCAAGATTATAAAATGTATACCTATATTAAGGGCATGTTGCAACCTTCTCCAGATCTTAGAGTACGAGACTCGCAGCAAGCTTCAAGTGCCGTTATTGCTGACGCTGGGCGAAGGACCAGCAGCGTTGCGTAAGGCATCTGCCAGCGGCGACACCGACCTACTCTACACCGTGCTGTTACACCTCAAGGAGAAGATGGGCAAGCACGAGTTCGAGGTATGTGAGGGTCAGACTGACTGTTAATAAATAAGG
Organism: Maruca vitrata; assembly: GCA_039566165.1. Taxonomy (NCBI): domain Eukaryota; kingdom Metazoa; phylum Arthropoda; class Insecta; order Lepidoptera; family Crambidae; genus Maruca; species Maruca vitrata. The sequence goes on along the minus strand of CM076923.1, from coordinate 4,109,541 downwards.
CGTCCTACCGATTTCAGCCATGGCGGCCGATTTCAAATGAGACCAAGGTTGCAGGATATATTATAGTGCATAAGTGTGTGTAACACAAGTGCACTCTCTATTCCCTTTCTCTCATAATTTGGTGATACGGCAATCCGATATGACCGATGAGATATCGAGCGCAGGACCACCGGCTTAATGTGATTTCCGAGACACGGGCGTTAAACCGCCAACTTCCTAACTCCGGGCTGAGTAATTTCATTACAGAAAAACACACACAAATTTGCCCGACCCCGGACTAGAACCATGGACCTCTCGGTCCTTACGCAGTGCTTGCTACCAATAGACCAACGAGGCAGTTATAGTTACGAGGTTCGCAACTGAGTCTTTCATCCACTTGATCCACTGGCCTGGCTTGCGGGTCTTTTTTAAATGCGAACTCTTAAAGCTATCCAGTCTTGGGCCTTTTGGATGAGTCCGACCCTGGAATCGGACGTGTCACTAGTGATGTCATGTTTCAAAATCCTAAATGATATCAATTAGAATCGGTATACTGATTTAAAAAACCGGAAGTTGTTCTGTATTTTTTTATCTAGAATAAACACAAAGCTCTGTCGAACTATTTTGAAATTCACATCAATACTGGAAATTGGTCATTCGGGGTGATAGTCACATCAGCCGTAGAACCGACGACCGATGGGGTAGACGAGTTCTGGAGTGGATACCGCGTCTCGGCAAACGTAGTGTAGGACGCCCGCAGGCCAGGTGGTGTGACGATCTGCGCGGGACGGCTGGTATGAGCTGGATGCGAGTGGCCGCGGAGAGAGAGAAGTGGCGTGCATTTGGGGAGGCCTATGTCTGCGGCCTGATGATGATGATGATGATGATGGTGGTGAGCGCCATCCGCTCCCCCGCAAGTCCGGTGATGATTACGAGGCTACTCCAAACCGCCATCGTAGTCCAGTTAGAAAAAAAAATGTTAACCACAATTAAAACGTCTTCCCCATTCCATTTCCAGCTAACAATCCGCAGCTTCCCTCTAGCGCACGCTCTGTACCTCAAGTACTGCGCCAGCCACAACCGCGAAGCCTTGCGCAAGGTGCACGTCCAGGAGGACGACTTCCCGGCGCAGGCCGCGACGCACGTGCGCGACGCCGCCGAGCAGCCCGGCCCGGGCGCCGCCGAGGCCTCGCTCGTCGCTGCGAGGGAGTGCTACAAGAAGGCCAGGAACGATCTCGGTGAGTAAATGAAGTAACCTTTCCCAAGGTCGGATATAAAGCGACATTTAGAATGTTCTCAACCAAAAACGACATTTTTAGCTGTCCTAGGACAGCCGTGGAGCTCATCGCCGCTCGAGATTGCTACAAGAGGACCAGGTACTATCTAGATGAGTGTCGGGACTGGAACTACTCCAGCCTCGGATATAGGGTGACATCTAGGATGTTTTCCTCCTAAAACGGCGTTTGTAGCTGTCCTAGTACAGCCTTAGACCATGCTTGCCGCCGCCAGAGAGTGCTACAAATAACGATTTAGGTAAGTAACTCAAGTACTGCGCCAGCCGCGACGCCGCCGAACAGCCCGGCCCGGGCGCCGCCGAGGCCTCGCTCGTCGCTGCGAGGGAGTGCTACAAGAAGGCCAGGAACGATCTCGGTGAGTGATGAGACTGGAACTCGCAAGCCGGGTGAAAAAAAAAAACTGGGAAAAGCTTAAAAACTAAGCCGATCTGTTCCTTAAACTCGCAAGCCCGGTGAAAAAAAACTGGAAAAAGCTTTAAAAACTAAGCCGATCTAGGTATTCCTTAAACTCGCAAGCACGGTGAAAAAATAACTGATAAAGCTTAAAAACTAAGCCGATCTATTCCTTATTAAGGGATAGTTCTCTGTAGCGACATCTAGCATGGCATTTAAGGAGTACCGTCATATTTTACCTATGTGGCGGCATCTGGAGTGATATAAGATAACCTTAAGAGGGGAAAAACTGGGAAAAGCTTAAAAACTATCTGTTGCCGATCTATTCCTTATTAAGGGATAATTCTCTGTAGCGACATCTAGCATGGCATTTAAGGAGTACCGTCATATTTTACCTATGTGGCGGCATCTGGAGTGATATAAGATAACCCTCTTAAAGCTTTGTTAGTCATCTAGGGCGATGGTAAGCCGCAACGCGGACGCACGGAGTGACGCGGTCTCTAAACCACGCCGGCGCAGCCCCTTCGTCCCCGGAAAAAATCCCCCTCCCTCAATCTGTCCCCCAGCATAATACTGAATAATGCCCTCCTCCTCTGATGTAAATGTGAGCTCGGTCACAGTGGCCTAGCGGAAAAGGAATGCCAATATAAACCCGCCCTTCGTCGTCTTAACTTAATACCACGCGAGGCCTCGATTGCTTGCTTATACACAACAAATAAAAACATTTCTTTTTACATTACAGGCGCGAGTATATGCGAGGAGAGCCGCAAACTCTGCAAACAGCAGTCGAGTCTTCAGGAGACGTATGGCGCGCGCTTCGCCGGCCTCTCGTTGCAGGAGACGGCTCGCGCTCTGCTTCTACGCGGCGAAGTGAAACTGGCCGACCGTCTGCGCCTCGAATACCGTGTACCTGACCGCAGGTATTGTACAGGGCCGGCACTAGGGTGGGGACAAAGGACGACATGCACTGAGCAAGAGAGCAGGGCCGTCTTAAGCCTATTCTGCGCCGGAGTGCGGGACTCAGCCTGTGCCCTCTTTATTTCTTTATTTACACTGCAGCGTAGCACGTGTTAGATTTTAATTATTTCTATTTTGATAATAACATATAAATATCTTTTTATATGATTAAATCGAGCATAGGATAATATAAATATGTTATTGACATGTTTATTAGCGGGGATCAAGAAATAAAATCAATCATTGACTCTAAGTAAGGTATAATTATATGGTTATAATTATCAAAGCTGTATGATGATTCATACAGCTTTTGCCAACAGGATATATTGCAAAGCCAAAGGCAAGTACATAAAATAAAATGGTATGTATTTCTATTTAATAGACCATTACAACATACCAATTAATCCAATATTGTCTTTAAATATTTAAAAGTATTTAAGGTACATAAACAATGATAATTGTTACAATTTATTATTGTAATAATACATTTTTATAATTATTACAATAATACGATATAGAATTACACTTTCATAGCAACAATACTTAGCAGTTACCTAACACAATGAATCAGGACAATTACTTAACTAATAGTTATGATTTATTATTGTAATAATACATTATTATTATTATAACAATAATACTATATACGGTTACACTTTCATAGTAACAATACTTAGCAGTTATCAAACACAATTAATCAGGATAATACTTAACTTAGTGAAGAGCGATCCGCCTCTGTCGATGCTACGATCGAAGTGACCATCGCCTAAGCCGTGCTGGCTTTATAAGGCAAAAGTTTGACAGTTAGGTGACACTTGTGACACCCAACTGTGACACGGATGACATTTGTTTTTCAATTCAAGAAGCCACATGTTTTTAAAACATTATGATTGTAAAAATTAAATCATAATCAAAAGTTTTATATAAATTATAAAATATTATACAACCCTTAATTCTAACACGGCCATTCTGATATGTACTTCGTTCCCTGAAGTACCTATCAATCATTTATTATATTATTGAATTATATTCATACTAGCGACCCGCCCTCGCTTCGCTTCGGGTATACCTCTATCTCTATATAATATATAGCTGTGCCCGCGACTTCGTTCGCGTGGACTACAGGATTTTGATTTTTTTTAACTTAAAAGTAGTCTTAGTTCCTCCTTAACATAAGCTACCTGCCACCATATAAAGTTAAGTAGGGTGACGGAATGTCGCTAAGTTTTGATCCGAGTAAAACTGACAAATAAAGACAGTTGCATCAAAAATTTATCATAAATTCCCTAAATTATGGCGCCTACGCTTCTTGACACGATCACGCTAGATTTTCGCAGAAATGAGGAATTTTCCCGCCGTAAAAAGTAGCCTGTGTCCGTGTCAAGAATCCTATTTTTAAATTAACCAAGTCTTATAAAAATCCGTTCAGACGTTAAGGCGTGAATGAGGTAAACTTTTAAAACAAATGATTAAAAATCACTAACTTTATTAGTTTTCTGCCTACTTCCTACGCCTAAGGTACGATAGCATGAATATTAATAGCCTATATCCTTTTCTAGGTTACTATTTATCTCCTAACTAAATTTCATCAAAATCCGTTCAGCCGTTTATGCATGATAGAGCAAAACTCCCAGCAAAAACCATTAAAAAATCACAAATTCAATTTAGTTTTCTGCCTACTTCCTACCCCCTAAGTACGATGACGTGATTATTTATAGCCTATAACCATTTCCAGGTTATCATCTATCATCATACCAAATTTCATCAAAATCCGTTTTAACGTCAAAGAGCAAAAGTCCTAGCAAAATCGACTAAAAATCACTAACTCAATTTAGTTATCTGCCTACTGCTTACCCCCCTAAGAACGATGGCGTGATTATTTATTGCCTATAACTATTTCTAGGTTATCATCTATCACCATACGAAATTTCATCAAAATTCGTTCAGCCGTTTAGACGTCAAAGAGCAAAAGTCCTAGCAAAATCGACTAAAAATCACTAATTCAATTTAGTTATCTGCCTACTGCTTACCCCCTAAGCACGATGGCGTCATTATTTATAGCCTATAACTATTTCTAGGTTATCATCTATCACCATACCAAATTTCATCAAAATTCGTTCAGCCGTTTAGACGTCAAAGAGCAAAAGTCCTAGCAAAAACGACTAAAAATCACTAACTCAATTTAGTTATCTGCCTACTGCCTACCCCCTAAGAACGATGGCGTGATTATTTATAGCCTATAACCATTTCTAGGTTATCATCTATCACCATACCAAATTTCATCAAAATCCGTTCAGCCGTTTAGACGTCAAAGAGCAAAAGTTTGAACAAAAACGACTAAAAATCACTAACTCAATTTAGTTATCTGGCTACTGCCTACCCCCTAAGAACGATGGCGTAATTATTTATAGCCTATAACCATTTCTAGGTTATCATCTATCACCATACCAAATTTCATCAAAATCCGTTCATCCGTTTAGACGTCAAAGAGCAAAAGTCCTAACAAAAACGGCTAAAAATCACTAACTCAATTTAGTTATCTTCCTACTGCCTACCCCCTAAGAACGATGGCGTGATTATTTATAGCCTATAACCATTTCTAGGTTATCATCTATCACCATACCAAATTTCATCAAAATCCGTTCAGCCGTTTAGGCGTGAAAGAGTAACAGACAGACAGACAGACAGACAGACAGACAGACAGAGTTACTTTCGCATTTATAATATTAGTAAGGATTAATATAGCTATTAACATTGTTATACAGACTATATTCGACATCACAGTCTCACTAAGTAGACATTCATTATAACACCTTAGTATGTCTCACTTCTCACAGTTAAGTAGACATTTACTAACACCTTAATATGTCTCACTTCTCACAGTTAAGTAGACATTTACTAACACCTTAATATGTCTCACTTCTCACAGTTAAGTAGACATTTACTAACCTTAATCTGTCTCACTTCTCACAGTTAAGTAGACATTTCTAGCCTTAATCTGTCTCACTTCTCACAGTTAAGTAGACATTTACTAACACCTTAATATGTCTCACTTCTCACAGTTAAGTAGACATTTCTAACCTTAATCTGTCTCACTTCTCACAGTTAAGTAGACATTTCTAACCTTAATCTGTCTCACTTCTCACAGTTAAGTAGACATTTCTAACCTTAATCTGTCTCACTTCTCACAGTTAAGTAGACATTTCTAACCTTAATCTGTCTCACTTCTCACAGTTAAGTAGACATTTCTAACCTTAATCTGTCTCACTTCTCACAGTTAAGTAGACATTTCTAACCTTAATCTGTCTCACTTCTCACAGTTAAGTAGACATTTCTAGCCTTAATCTGTCTCACTTCTCACAGTTAAGTAGACATTTCTAACCTTAATCTGTCTCACTTCTCACAGTTAAGTAGACATTTCTAGCCTTAATCTATCAGAACAAAGACAATAATCCACAGTTGATAATTTTATTCTTAACACTAAATTAACGTAGCATGACACTATCTTATACCAATGTATACCAATTAATTTTTTTTTGATGTCTCATTTTAGTCAGAGTCCTGCTTCTGCCATTAAGTAGACTTTCTGAATATTCAATAATCAACTTAAATTTACCTTTTTTTATTTTTCACCTCTCACATTAGGTACACAATAAATAAAAAATATATATTGATTCTATCACTTTCCTCATGAGGTATACATAATTTGGAACAAAAACAAACATTGCCTAATCCAGATGTTTGTTCATTAAGGTCAAAGATTGACTTAAGTCAAAGACTAAGTTTTATCAATCTTTACCAATAACGTAAATTATCATTACTCAATGAAATTTTTACCGATTTATTTATTTTTCAAATTACATATAATTATGATTGTATATATTTAATTTCAGCATTGACAATTCTGCAAATAATCTCACATTAAAATGAACAAATCTTAATTTTTAATTTGAAAGTTAAATATTTACCTCTCCCATGTGATATTGCACTTTGAGATATATTTAAATATATTTTGACGCTTATTTTCAATAACAGACTGACAAGAGTAATAACCAAAAAATAATGCAATAATCTTTTATATTTTGTTTTTCTCTTAAATCAAAATCCACAGCTTTTAAAAATGACTTAGTACTTAGTTTCAAAACTGAATCAACAGTTGGACTGGCACTAGAAAATTTTTTTTTCTTTGTAGTTATTTTTTTTAAAACCCTTTTTTTTTACAATTACTTATCAGACACCAATTTATATTTCGGTTTTCACGTCATATTCCCTAAAATATTCATAGTCATAAAATATTATTTTCCAGAAATGTTTGATTTTATTAAATTTAGGTTTGAATCCTCTATTAGTTTTATTTTACGAATAATCCGAGTACATTTTATTATGAAACAAAGATTTCTTTCAGTTTAAAGTGGAGCACCCTGATTGTAAGCGAGTAGGCATAGACTTCTTTTTCATGAAATGTGTGTGTCCTACATAATAGTTGCGGAAAACGGGTTCCGATTTTGTCCTTTTTGTATTGACAATATCTTCTAGCTATTTATTGGTAATCGTTAATTTCAGTTTTTGTTTTTAGTTTTCTAAGTTGTAAGTCTATTAATAAAATTAATCCAGTATTAATAGAGAATCTATGTCATTAGTTAGTAAATGAGTATTATTATATGACAAAATAAATTAATTATCATAAGTGAAATCAATCCTGTAGATTGGTACCTAGCGACTTTGGCAGATCGATTATGTAAATTAAAAACAAAAATAAAACCCAAAACTCTTTGTGAGAAATCCAACCTGTGAGAGGCAATATATTATAACTTAAGCGTTTGATTTGACCGGCATCAAGATTGGTAACTTTTACAGTGCCATATTGCTATCAAGTAAGATTTGAACCATTTTAAAGCGAATCGTCTTATTCTTAGTTCATATGGTTAGTAGATTTTTTTATTTTTATTTTTCTATGTGTTGTCTTTAAAATCAATTGTAATATATATAATAGTTTTGTTAAGTATTACTTTGTATTGAAATCTCTTCCTCTATTAAGCCTAGCTCAAAATAGCCTAAATAAATATTATATACCTATAAACAATGCTTTATTTTATATAACCCGTTTTGAAAGTTATGTTCCTATTTTACTAGGCATATACCTTAATTTTGTTATTAAGCTAAGTAACTTAACGTCGTTCCGTTAACTTCCAATACTTTTAAAGCCAAACTATCGATAGGAATTAAATTATACATTAACCACATTTTATAGACAAAAACAGTTTGCAGATTAATCAGTTTAAAGTCTTATTATTTCACGTCTTTAGTTTAATCTTTCACAGTTTACAACCCAATCACAGTTTACGGTCTAATTTATTTATTGTATAAAAATTTATTACAATTCTAATTACAGTTTGCAGTTTATCGTGGTTTGCTGTCCAATGACAGTACCTCTCAAAGAATATCTATATCACCTACCAATATGCCAAGTAATCAGTATTTTTTTTTTTTACTTTGTATAAAAGTTAATCTTTTAACTTATGCTTTTCCAAAGTTTGCAAAGTTTATATTTACCAAATTATAGAAATATATGTATATATAAATATTACATACACAACTAAGTAATTTGTTTATTTCTTAAAGACTTCCTATATAAATATCCAAACGGTCGCTACACTAGGCAGTGTCTTGTCTCCTTTTTATAGATAGATATTAAGTGTCAGAGATTATTAAGTATTTAATATGAAATAATTATAATAATATTATATAAGTTTCAGAGTCTAAACATACCTATTTTTATATTTTGTTCTAGTACACTTTCTGAACTGTAGACATTAATTTATACTTATTGGTATTTTTACCCGACTACGGCAAAGCAAAAGGAGGGTTATGATTTTGACAGGCTATGTATGTATGTATGTATGTATGTATGTATGTTTGTATGTATGTTTGTATGTATGTATGTATGTATGTTCATCTGTTTCCACATAACTTCTAAATTGCTTGTCAGAATTCGACAAATGACATATCATTAGAAGCGTCTTAATTGTCCGCTGGTTATAGGCTATATAGGGTTTCACAAAATCTAATGTGGCGCCCACTAGCGGACAAAACATACAGAGTAAAAAATAAAGTTAAGATAAATACGCCGTGTTTGGTATCATTGGAAAGCGCTTTACTTGTACATTTTAAATATATATATATTACTAGCATTTGCATGTGACTTTACGTATATTCATGGACTGATTGCATTTCACATCTTTTCGTTCATAGCTTTTTACTACTTACTAACACCAAAATAGTACAAATAATAAAAGTTACAAAACTAAAACTCAATTGACAAAAAACGACGCTGAAAAAGTATAAACAAGACTTTTAGAACATACTATTTTTGAAGCATGCAATATTTACCATGTAGAGATAGTTTCATGTTTGAAGGCGTAGTCACATCGTTCCATACACAAGTACCTACCTACCGTAGCACTTTTGACAACGTGTGACTGCGGTTTTCCAAACATGAAAACTTATCTCTACATAGTAAATATTGCATACTTCAAAATAGTATTGTATGTTCTAAAAGTCTTCTTTTACAATTTTTTTCAGCGTCGTTTTTTGTCGTAGTTGGGTTTTAGTTTTTAACTTTTTATTATGTGAATAAACGGGTCTAAGCCAAGAACATTTCCGTTTTGTATCTGTTAGCAATTGCTGCAAAAATTTGGATGTAGCATTCTCGCACAAATTAATTCATAACGAAATCATCATTCCTCACCTTTTGTAAAAAATAATTTTAGAATTAAAAATCCGTTTTCCCTTTGCGATCCACGTTTCAAAATGAAATATACTCAAAACGACTTTGTTATTACCTCAGAATTCACCGAACTTGACTTTTCTACAACTCACTTACATCTTTAAAAAGAAAACTAATATAGTAGTTATGGTCTTACGTCTCATTTTGGATCGCAACTGTATTAATTTTCTATACTATTTCCTGTCTAAAGGTAATTAGCTGTTGACAAGCTCAGACGCATTAAGATTATTTTCAGTTCTCAGTATAACTTTGTAATGGCCAAAACAAATGTAACAATGGTAGTGGATATACGTAATTGGTCAGATTCTGAAATAAATTCATTATTCAGAATTACAAAATTGATCTATTTATTTAAATATTGGTTAAATAATATTCTTGGTGTATCTATGGCCAAAATAGTTTTCAATGCACATTCAATTTTAACTCTTGTATTTATTACGGTTTGAAATAGTATTATTATTACTTCCATAAAAAAATATTCTACATACCCAATTTTAGATTAATATTACAATAATATACCTTTAAGAACTGGTAATTCATGTCATGGAGATACTCTGGTTAAACCTGTATCAACCTAGATTAACTGTATGATGAATTTATAATTGTATCCATCTTAAGTAAAGAATTTCTGTAGACTGTGATCGGTAGTAAAACATAAATAGCACAGGAGCAATTTACTAATCAGTAGCCTAAAAATTGTTGTAAATACGTTCGGCCAATCTGACCATTTGAAAACACATAGTCCAAAGCTAATAAGTAATAGTTATAACTATCGAACTGTCCTTTACTTCTTGGCGTACCAGGAATCTGCTTTTGTACCAGTCGTCCGTACTGAAGCAAAGCTCGGCAGCAGCGTCACATCTTCATTGATCCGCCTGTCCTTTACTTCTTGGCGTATCAGGAATCTCCTTTGTACCAGTCGTCCGTACTGAAGCAAAGCTCGGCAGCAGCGTCATATCTTCACCGAGCCGCCTATTGGTGGCGACAGCAGCATCACGTATAGTTAGCGCCAGTTGAGCCAGAACAGAAAAATAAAGTATTAGTTTTATGGACTAGCCGATCCCACTTCTGATGTTAGATTTTAATTATTTCTATTTTGATAATAACATATAAATATCTTTTTATATGATTAAATCGAGCATAGGATAATATAAATATGTTATTGACATGTTTATTAGCGGGGATCAAGAAATAAAATCAATCATGACTCTAAGTAAGGTATAATTATATGGTTATAATTATCAAAGCTGTATGATGATTCATACAGCTTTTGCCAACAGGATATATTGCAAAGCCAAAGGCAAGTACATAAAATAAAATGGTATGTATTTCTATTTAATAGACCATTACAACATACCAATTAATCCAATATTGTCTTAAAATATTAAAAGTATTTAAGGTACATAAACAATGATACTTGTTACAATTTATTATTGTAATAATACATTTTTATAATTATTACAATAATACGATATAGAATTACACTTTCATAGCAACAATACTTAGCAGTTACCTAACACAATGAATCAGGACAATTACTTAACTAATAGTTATGATTTATTATTGTAATAATACATTATTATTATTATAACAATAATACTATATACGGTTACACTTTCATAGTAACAATACTTAGCAGTTATCAAACACAATTAATCAGGATAATACTTAACTTAGTGAAGAGCGATCCGCCTCTGTCGATGCTACGATCGAAGTGACCATCGCCTAAGCCGTGCTGGCTTTATAAGGCAAAAGTTTGACAGTTAGTGAGACACTTGTGCCACCCAACTGTGACACGGATGACATTTGTTTTTCAATTCAAGAAGCCACATGTTTTTAAAACATTATGATTGTAAAAATTAAATCATAATCAAAAGTTTTATATAAATTATAAAATATTATACAACCCTTAATTCTAACACACGCGACCTTGTTTTTTTTTTAGGCACGACAGGGAGCGGATGGGGTTTCACATAAAAAGGCGCCCCCGGGCACATAAAAATGCGCACCCAGGCGCCCCTTGCACCCCCTGGTAAAGACGGCCCTGCAAGAGAGTGAGAACTCTGGTTCCGGTGGCCTCATATATCTCCACGAGGGGGATATGAGGCCACCTTAACCAGGGTGGCCCAAACCACAAGTTGCATTTCTTTAGTTGACTATGGAAATGTCCCCTTTCAAATTACATAGTTAATATGGTTCAAGAAGTAATTTTGGAAAACAATCCCATGTGACGTTATGATTTTTATTCAATATTAATAGAGTATAATTATGGCCCCAGATCACTCGGGCCATGCTATTACAGCTCATGTCACTTTGGACACTCTGATTCTGGTGGCCTCATATATTGTGCGCCAGCGTGTTTGTGATTCGATTCCTTGTCGAAATGCCTGACTAAGTAAGATATGTAAATCTACCTATGAGATCGAATCGGCGCCTCTAGCGGTCTCCAAGCACATGTCATTCGCATTAAGTACACAGGGCTGGATTCAGGGTGGGGCAAGAGGGTAGTGTCACAAGAGAATGTCTTAAATGATGCGTAATATCTCTGGAAATTTAATGGACTGGAACGATGGCGTATGCTGAAGTACCCCTGTTCCTTGCTCCAGGATTAATCACTTCTTTGCTAGTCTCCTAAACGGCTTAATTGATTATAATTTTTTTTTTGTATGCGTTTGAGTGGCGTCATTAATGGTATAGTATGGGATCTCGGAAACGGCCCCAAGGGTCCGCTTGTCGACTATAAAATTAACAAACATTTACCAAAATTTCTTAACCCAGGTACTGGTGGCTTCGTATCCTGACGTTCGCGGAGATGAACGAATGGGAGGAGATGGAGAAGTTCTCCAAGGCGAAGAAGTCGCCGATCGGCTACGAGCCGTTCGTTGACGTCTGCCTGAAGCATGAAAAGCAGGACGAGGCTCTCAAGTACCTGCCGCGGTGTCTTGACGATATGAAGGTCAAGTACTACGTTAAAGCCGGGTGAGTACATTTTCTTTTATCTAATCAGTTATGTAGTGTAGGGGGAGAGGGATAAGATAGGATGATGAAAAGTCTAGGGATTTGGCCACCATTGAGAATTAAGTCTAAATTGACTGCAGATCTCATGATTATGAGTAGTTGTGACTCCAAGCTACGCCATACCAGTGTACCGCATCTTTTTTTTTTATCTACTTCCAATGCTATGTTCTGATGCCAGGGGCCTTTTTTGTTTTTTTTTTTTATTAAACAAACATAAGAAATTTATCAAAACCGATAAACCAATCCCTAAAACACATCATAGAAACACTAATTATTGGTCTATTATTGAGTAGTTATTGCTAAGTAAACCTTCGAACTCTGAACCTTGCTTTCTCTACGAAACGAGGTACATGATCAAAATACGTTTATCTACAATTTTAATAAAAGACACATTATTGTTTACAGTTTCTATGAAGAAGCGGCTCAAATAGCGTTCGAACAGAAAGACAAGAACGCGCTACTGTTTGTCCAGAACAAGTGTCCTCTTCGAGAAACGGTCAAGCGTGAGAAGATCGCCGCCTTGCTAGAACAATTACCGGCTACTAGGAAGTAAATGTATAGGTATCAGAGAACTAAAATAATCCTATTTTACCCATAAGTTTAGCAGTGAAAGGGACTATGTATAGTAATGTAATCTTTTGATACATTAAATATCTACATCAAGTTATCCTAAAATGATTAGCTTGGCTTTTAAAAGTGATCTATATGTAAATGTACTGATATTATGTGATTTATTTAACGTTATAAATTTATTGTATTATAATCAATTAGGTATATGTTATGTATAAGATATAAATGAAATAAAATTCAGTCAGTGACATGGTTGTATTTATTGTTGACATGGAAATGAGAATGAAAATTACACAAACACACAGTTTTATCGACACAAAATTCACAGTAAGATAAAACGCGATGAGGCCATAACATTATAATCATCGAGATACACACTTTCAACAAAGGTGCTTTTAACGTACTAGCTACAATCACTTCTATATTCATTTCAAACCAAACATTTTTACTCATAAAGTGGAATCGATTCGAATTGAGAAGTTTTCGGTTTAATTAGTTTGCTTGTTACTCGTAATCTCATTGTGGTTTAAGTCTCAAGACACCTCTTAATAAATAATCACACTTATAAATACACAAAAATCAGACAATGGCGCTCAAACGTGTGTCAATAATCATCGCGAAATATGCATTTATCGTCAACTATTTTCCAAAAAAAAACAGGCAAGCGTATTCCGCATTTTCAATCAAGCATTGTTTACCTATCTACTACATAGTAGACTTATTTTCTAAATGAGATAAAGAGAAAAAAATCAATACAATCGTATACAACACATTAATGTGGCCAGCCATTATAATGCGAGAGATACAAGACAGGATAAACTTGTAAATAACGAGTCATTTGCCAATGACGTCACACAAATCATACATAAAGTTATATGTGTCTGAGAACAGTTGAACAGACCTTTTACAATAATAGCATAATCGTCCGTTACGGCTCCCTTATCCACCTGCAAACTTAGGTATTCTAATTTCGGATTACCTAAATGGGTAACCAAATTTCGGTGACATTTAATAACGGATTAGGATTAGGTTACACAGTAGGTAAGCATTACAAGCCGGCGGTGTTGTGAGTGGAGGCTATGCCAGGTACCACGACACCGCCAATAGGCGACGAGGTACACCCCGGTGTTTTAGTCGGTAGACCCCTGGGCATTGCAGTTCGCCCAGGAGTCGCGGCTGGCATTTACCATCTTTTTCGCCAGTCGCTGGGAGTCCGACACACCACCCGGAGAGAACCCCTCTCTGGGTGAAGGTGCGCAACGCATTTCACCGGGTTAAAAAAAAAAAAAAAAAGGTAAGCATTACAAGGTTACAAGTTGTGAAAGAAAGTTAAGTAACTACATTAAAATTCACTTTGTGTACAAGTGGCTAAGAAACACGGCAGACAACGACTTCAACTTAAAAAACCAAGTTTCAGCTTTGGATAAAAAATTATAAGAAAAATTTAACATTATCACATTTCCGAGTACATATATTCCCCGATTAAATCAGCATCAATCAACGTCCAATAGCTTTACTTTACTCACAACCCTTTATATGGATATATTATTTTCGTTTGAAATAAAAGTTTTAGAGATTGCGTCAACGTTTAAAAATCCTCTTTCGTACAAATAACAACTTCAATTTAAAGACCTCCAAATTCTTTTCTATTCAACAACATTTAAAATTGGTCACTATATTAAATTGTCCACGTTGCAATCAATCATTCAATTCACCGGCCCATTATTTAAAAAAAACTGCTTGATGGGTAGTGCTTCGTGAATTCGAATAAGCCACATATTATTTTTTCTCATGTAATATGCTATTTCATGGATTCTTTAGATATTCGTTACATTTCGTAAGTTTGAATTCTAAAAAAAATTTAATATTGACTTATATATTGCCATTGCATTAGCTCTTACAAATGCGCTAAATTCAATATAACGAGCTATTACGCACATGTCAATTAAGTACAATCATTATTACGTGCACCACAATGTTTCTTTTCAATATAATAATAATAACAAAATAAAAAAATGTGTCTTACTACTTTTAGTGCGCTCTTAAAATTATATGGAGTGTTTGATCATAAGTAATTGGATGCGTTATCATCTAACGTACCTAGATCAAGCTATACATATAAGAAAAAGCTGTGCTACATACAAGTGTAGCTATTTAGTTCAATACTAAAATAAATTTTACAATGAAAAATAATGATACAAACGTTAAATAGGTACATTAGTCTAATCGATAAATCAAAGCCATTCATAGAAATCAAATTAATAAATTAGATAGGTACAATTTTTTGTGAGCATTAGGTACAATGTCTTTAAAAAACCATAAACAAATCAACATCGATTGAGCTCCAAAGTAGATCCATTTTAATTAATCATCAATGAGAAAGCGTACTGCTTCACAAAGGCATACTCACTATACGATGCCAGGGCCGGACTTAGGTCCACGGGCCACGTGACGAACTCTTCATTGATGCTTCATAAAAATGTTAAACTTAAAGAAGCTCATAATATTTATTCAGTCTTAAATAATGACTAAATTTTAGTACATACACACAAAAACTAAATTTTATGTACGTAAAATTTTACAATTCAACAACACGCCACCTATGTCAATAGATTTTTTATATTTCCAATCAGCAATCAAAATAAATATTTTAACCTTAATCAATCAATCAACAATTTTTCATTTCACGTCATAGAACAACAAAAGTAATTTTCAAGATCTTTAAATAGTTTGCCAACAATAGATAGTCAATGTATTCCCCGAAGGAGAAAATAATACGATATAATAAATATTACATTAAATTACATTTTAAATACATACACATGTCATAAACCAGTAATAAATCCACACAAACATAAACATTAACCTTCAAACACACAGGCTGCTAAAAATTAATTTATTTTTTATTCAACGTTGATACTTTAAAGACAGGTAATAAATCAAACCTGTTAATAGTTTGAGTAATAATATAATCATCTACTAACTTATCAATAAAGAATCGCACATATTAAATGAAAAGTAGAATGAAAAATATTTTACTATAAACATTTACTCAAATATACGCACCCAATAAAAAACATAAAATGTTTACCTGGCACCCTTGATAATCATTACAAAGAGCTGCCATGAATTAAGATTTTGTGACAGTTTCAACAGAGACCGCTATTAACTTTACGTCTCATTTGTCCCAATGAGATTTATATTAGATCGAGCAGTCAGTACAGGAATACTTTTATCTGACCAATATATTGACTAAAATATATTTTCAATTTACAAATTAAGCATGCATTATGAAAGCTATGTCAGTAATAAAAAATGTATCACATTACATGTCATTTTTTTCTTTGGTAGCCACGCTCTATAAATAGTTTAATTGAAGAATCACACATTTACCCGTTAAGCACCGCAACCATTTATTATTATCAATTATTCAATCTTACGAAATTTCAATTTCCACTATTTTACTTTACTTCTACACCTATGCAACTTGCGTTCTACGCATCCCCGAATCCCTTGTTTTTAGCACCTCATTCATTTTTTTTAAAAGCTGAACAATTTCACAATTTTTTATACATAAATGTTATAGGTTATGGACACGAAAGACGTGGTGATTGGCTCCTGTGAAATTGCATAGCATTTCAATTACGAAATCGATTCTATACGATCGATTACGACTCTCCGAACGTCATCTGTTCTTTATGATATAATAGGTGCATCACACTTTTCATAAAATAATTCTCCATATTAATTTGCAGTTGTTGTCGAACAGTTAACAAAATTTATTAAAAAACATAAATTTGGCTCATACACATACGTTTACACAATAATAATGCCTCAAAATAATACAAGATCCATACCAGCGTGGCCGGCCTTATATCTACATTTTAAATAAGTGTTGCTTAAAAGCTTTTTTTTTACTTTTTCTAAATATTATTATCACATTTACGAGTATGTCATTTAACCTAGTTCCATATACGACACTTAAGAACGAATGGTATTTTTTGACGTTTTTCTTTTCTTAATTAAAAAATCTAACATCTTGTAAATGTTCATAAGATATTATACATAATATACTGAGTGAAGCATTTCTGCGTGAAATATATAAATTATTAAGTACACATAAGGTATCTTGTATAAAATAATGGCACAAAAGGAGGGTTGGAGGGATTAATTTACTCTTTTTACTCGTTTGCTGCAAAAACAAGCATTCAATCAATTAAATTACTTGCTCTTACAACCAATAAATTTTGACAAGATTACAAGAATCAAATCACGTCTTTGTGACTTTAAATAAAAAGGAAGACGGGGGGGTCCATGGAAACTTAGGTTTTATGCATATCAATTAATAAAATAATATCAAGACCTCGTCCAATCTTAATGTTGATAGCAAAGTATAAGACGAAGCATAAATTATACTTTGCAATAATTAATTAATCAAATGTAATAACAGGTAACCCGTTTCTTTCTTATTTTGCGTACAAGAGATCATAATCTCCTTAACACAAAGGACTACTCTTCTCGGCAGTTACCCATTGAAATTATGGTCGTATCCAACGAAAGTGACTAGGGGTATCACAGGCTTACTATAATTGATTTCGTTCATATAACAATGTTGTCTAAATCAATATGCCCAAAAAAAAGAATAAAGTGGTTTAGTGCGAATTATCTCTTAAAATTTAAATCAAAATACTACCACACTCTTACAAGAGTTAGAGCAAAGACCTATAGGGACATTTCCATCGACTAAGCTTCGGAAAGACACTGAACACTCGTCGAAAGATATTGGTCCAGTTTTCCCTAGGCCATATTGGATAAGACTCTGAAATGGGGAGTGGCGGAATAAGATGGGGCCTATACCCAGGAGGGTGAAAAAGCGTTAAATAATGATGACGATGGTTTCGAATAATTAAATTAAAGTCAAAAGTAATTTCAAAGGGGTTAAATCGAACTTAATCATCCCTTTTCGACCAAGGATAATGTTAAAATAAAAGGAGGAAAATAACTAAGAATAATATTCAAATCACCAACCTAAGTCGTTGGATACAACCCGACGTAGCCCGATTATCGGCGCTATAACTATCAGTCTCATTCTGAGCTTATCTCCTTACAAATTACAATCATTAAATCACCACAATAAACTTTAAAGGTAACATAACGTAGAACACAAACAAATAAATTAAATAAATTACTTTTTTCAATTATGAGAAACAAAAACATTCATACTCGTTAGATGAAGGTGCAAATAGGGGGTAATTTGTGCAAACAACAGTCATTAATATAAAAATCATATTACATATTATTGTAATTTAAGTGAAACGATGCAAACAAGCAAAGTGTATAATAAAAAAATAAACACCTTCATGTAATGAGAAATAAATTTTACAGATGAACAACAATCAATAAATAAATAATAAATAGATGATTTTTTTTTTTACTTTTTCAAATAGGAACTGTACGTTCATACTAGACTAATGAGTTATAAATTCGTTTCGTGTGCCGTCAGCCTTGCGAAGCATGATAATAAGTTTAATTAGAAATATCGTTAGCGTACGTCGGCGTGAGTGGCTGGGTGTTCTGCACGGTTACCTTGGGGGAGCCGATCTTGAGTTTGTCGACGGGGCTGGTGCCGGGCGTCGAGTTGGGCGTGAGTATGCCCGCGTGGTGCCGGACGCCCTGGTTGGCGCCGACGATGTTCAGCGCGGCCAGGTTGTGCTTGGGTATGGTGAAGGAGGGCAGGTCTTTGGTGTGTATGTTGTCGTAGATGCGCACGAGCTTGTTCCCGTCGATGGTGTCGATGAGGCTGAGCGAGCGCGCGGGCGGCGCGGCGGTGACCACGAGGCCCTGGCGCGGCGCGGGCCCGGCGGCGATGTGCTGCGTTATCGAGTGGCTCTTAAGGCCTTGCGCCGTTTTGTAGCTTTTGCCGCATTGGCATTTGTATGCCTTTTTTACCCTGCAACGGCAATCACGAGATGTTAACATACAAAAATTTATACGTAACCGTGAAAAATCTGGAAGTAAAAGTATGTTTTAATGGTAGGTAGTTCCTAGTGATATAAAACAAGTACTAATTTGATACGTTTAACACTGATTGACTACATAAAAAACAGACTAAATGAATTTATACGTGACTACTAATAATTTACTAGGTACGTTTACTGAACACTTTATGTATTTAATTTGCGGAGTGACTGAATCATATAATATTTAATTAATGATACTGAACATATTTCGAACTAACAATCAACTTAATAAATAATAAAATTTTATATTTTTATTATTATATTATTGCTATAAATCTATTTTACGATGTCGATATAAAATACCCATTTCTTCCAAAAATATTCTTGAGTGGTTAAACGTTTCTTGGGGCCCGGAATAAACTTTTTGTTGTATTGATCAGGAGTTGGCAACATTGGATATTTTCTAACAGGAAAATTAAACAATTGACGTGATTATTAATATTTGAAATAAAAATTATAACTTACGCAAAGCGAAAAATTAATAAATCATTATGAATATAAATAACTGAAAAAGTTTCTGAATGCTCAATAATGAAATGTAAAGAAAATATTAAGTTGAGTATATTGTTGAGCAATATACATCATGATATCACATTATCATCATCATCAGCCCATCTCTGTCCACTGCTGGACATAGGTCTAGTATGATATAACATACTTAGATATTATAGTTAATTGCCTGTCGACGTCATATCGATGGCCCCACCGAATAAACGTGTAATAGCCATTGCACAAAAAATTTTTTTGGTATTTCGTTACACTAGCCTCTCCTCTACCTCCCCAATTTTTTTAGAATTTTTTGATCTTAAACAAGCCTGTAATTGCATTAAAAGCCTTTTTTCCACGGAAATAATATATTTTTTTGTCACAAGAATATTATTATAAGTGACTATTACATGCTTCATACTCTCTGTTTCACAAGAATAAACGTGTATAAACAGCAAAACGTTTGATATTGTTAGTTCTTTGTTGTTAACTCGGCAGTAGGCGCGCCCCATAATGCAACACGGACTGTCGCTACCGGGTAAAAAATACCACATTACTGTTATTGTAAAAAATGGGGTTTTCTTATGAGCATTTTACAAAAAACTAGTTTTGAGTAATACTTTAATAATATTTTAACGAAAAAATGTGGGAATGAAGTATTTATCTGTTAATATAATATAAAAATTATTTTAATGAAATCCACAGAGTAAATTCTAATGTTTTTCACATATGTCTTGAAAAAACAAAAAAATTAGACTCTAAACATACAAAAAATAATAAAAACGAGATCAAAATCGAATCAACATGAGGTAGTCTTACTTATAATAATAATTGCAGCATGCATTAATTTGGCTTTTTTTTTTATGAAGATCACTCAAAGTTTAACCTTAAAATAATCACAGTCCTTATAATATATGTTGATATTGTTCTATAAATCTGTACATTTTCGGAATATTCTTCGCAAATAGAAACAGTTTGTTCTCTACATATCTTTTTATGGAATTTATTGTAACCAGTTTTGTCCTTTTTCCAAGGACACACTGCACATCGTGATGAAGACAGCTGGGCAGGGCAGGGCTCTTTCTGATGAGTAGGACGACGATTAGTTTCTTATTTTCTTGATTATTGCCACCAAGTAAATAGATTATTTTATCTTTAGTAGATGTAGACAGGTTTGGGATAGTAGATCTGGTCCTTATGTGTGGCATAACAAGTGACGGTCAGCCTTTTCAAGAATTTTGTTTTTGGTGGCACAACATCACCACGGTTTTCTTTATTGTTTTTACTATGACATACGCATTTCTTAACGTTTTACATAAAGCAAGGGCACGTCATCAAGATACTGACGATATTGTTTATTCATATGAAGCAGAGGTTGTATACCCTTATCACTAGAAGTCGACATAGCTGAGGAGGACCTTACATATTCACTTTCTTGCTCTGAATTAGTTTCATGCTCACTATAATCCTCAATCTTTCTTCACTGTTTTCTAACGATAGGCACTCTTCTATTTATTCTTTATAAAGAGGTATATCAAGCATCTTGCAAGTCTTAAACAACTAAAAATAAAATTTTGTCTGATAAAAATTACAGGACGTAAACAGTCGCTACCGGGTAAAAAATACCCATTCGTACTTTATAAATCCGTGGTGGCTAAATGCTGCGTGCACACTGGCTGCAAATTGCTATTAGCGGATTATCGTACGTTTCTCGAAAGGTACCTAAAGCGGCGCGACCGAAAATTAAGCACAAAAATAAATATTCACGAATTTATGCACTATGTGGTATTTTTTACCCGGTAGCGCCTACTGCCGAGTTAAGTATAGGCAATATGCGTTTGCACGTTTATTCGTGTATATTTTTTGGTGCTTTTTTGAGTAATGTGTCTTGCACGAGAAGTAACTTGAGAAATAATTTTGCATTGTTTCTTACCGTAATAGATAAGTTTTATAATTTATTCCTATAAATCAAGCACCAGTATTCCATTATTCTTAATAAAATAAGAATTAGAGTAAAAGTGCCTTAACCAAATATAAACGACAATCAATTTTTGCAATCGGGTCTCGCAGGCTAATAATAGATAAGTTTTATAATTTATTGCTATAAATCAAGCATTAGCAGTGTGGTGTCGGCGTAAGAATACAAAGTGTTGAAGTGGAAGCTATGTATGAGGACATTAGTAGGGGCCATACATAGCTCCAAAACACATTTCACTGTTGTAATGGGAGACTTCAATGCAAAGCTGGGCCGTAGAAGCGATGGTGAGCTGAAAGTGGGACGATTTGGATATGAGCATCGGAATCACAGGGGACAGATGCTAGCTGACTTTATGGAGAAAGATGGACTTTATGAAGAATTCATTCTTCCGAAAGTCGCCGCACAGAAAATGGACCTGGTTGGGTCCGAACGTCTGAACTAAAAATGAGATAGACTACATCATGACCATTAGGAGACGTCATTTAAACGACGTCTCTATGATCAACAGGATTAAAACCGGAAGTGATCACCGTATCGTTAGAGGCACATTGAATATCAACGTCAAATTGGAAAGAACGCGTCTGGTGAAGTCTGCGCTCCGACCATCGAAGGCACATATCCAAAACCCCGAGAGCTTTCAGCTTGAACTGTCGAATCGCTTTCAATGGCTGGAGAGCTGTTCATCAGTGGAAGATATAAATAGCAGGCTGTAAACTGAAACTGTTCATACGGTACGGTCCAAGTTTTTCAAAAGCCACCGTAAAAAAAGACCTCAAAAACTATCCGACCATACCCGACACCTCATCCTCATCAGGCTAGTCGACGTTTTTTGACGCTGAAAACTTCGGATGAAGCTGAGTCATATAGGCAGCTGAATAGACTGATTAGGAAGTCTCTGCGACATGATTTACGTTCCTTTAATACCCAGCGTATTAAGGAGAACCAACTAAATTAAGCGGAACCAAGGCTCCAAAGTGTTCGCAAGAGACACGTCTATCGGGCAAAGCCAACTGACAAAGCTGAATACTGAAGATGGACGCGTGACGTCAAACAAGTCAGAGGTGCTACGGGAGATAGAGAGGTTCTATGGGCAGTTATATACCTCGGTCTGTGCTGAGCCAGCTATTGTGGCGACAGACCCCAGAGCCAAGCTAACCCGACACTATACCGAAGACATCCCGGACATCAGCCTGTACGAGATAAGAATGGCTCTCAAACAACTTAAGAAAAACGAAGACACCGGGTGAGGATGGAATCACTACAGAGCTCCTGAAAGCGGGTGGAACACCGGTACTAAAAGTCCCTCAGAAGCTCTTTATTTCAACCCGCTCGACGGCAAAACGCCAGAAGCATGGAACAGGGTGTTGTGGTCTTGTTCTTCAAAAAAGGTGACAAAACCTTACTGAAGAACTACCGGCCCATAACACTGCTAAGCCATGTCTACAAGCTGTTCTCTAGAGTCATCACGAATCGTCTCGAACGCAGGCTTGATGACTTCCAGCCTTCCGAACAAGCCGGTTTCCGAAAAGGCTTTAGTACCAAAGAGCACTTACATACTCTGCGGCAGATTATACAGAAGACGGAGGAGTATAATACGGCCACTATGCTTAGCGTTCGTGGACTATGAAAAAGCCTTCGATTCCGTCGAAATTTGGGTGGTTCTTAGATCCCCACAGCGATGCCGTGTAGATTATCGGTACATTGAAGTGTTGAAGTGTTTGTATAACAGCGCCATCATATCAGTACGAGTACAGGAAAATCGCACGAAGGAAATCCTTACAAAGAGGAGTACGACAGGTAGTTGTCATATCTCCGAAACTGTTTACTGCAGGCTGCTCTGGAGGATTCCTTTAAGCTGCTGGAATGGCAAGAACTTGGTATCAATATTATTGGCAAGGCAAAATACATCACTCACCTTCGATTTGCTGATGACATCGTAGTCATGGCCGAGTCGCTGGAAGATCAAGGACAAATGCTCGATGACCTCGATAAAGTTTCCCAACAAGTGGGTCTTAGAATGAACATGGATAAAACAAAAAATATGTTTAATGTTGCACCCACCGTACAAACTGTTGGGAACTTTACTCTCGAAATTGTGGACGAATATATCTACCTCGGACAGGCAATCCGTTTAGGAAAATCAACTTTAGAGAGAGAGGTCAGTAGGCCGATGCAAATCGGCTGGGCAGCGTTCGGGAAACTGCACAACGTGTTCTCGTCCAAAATACCTCAGTGTCTCAAGACAAAGGAGTACAACCAATGTGTGTTACCTTTGATGACTTACGGTGCTGAGACGTGGTGCTTCACAAAAGATCTTTTTGAAGACTCAATGTCGCGCAGAGAGCTATGGAGAGGGCTATGCTCGGCATTTCTCTACGTGATCGAATCAGAAATGAGGAGATCCGTAGAAAAAACAAACTTGCTGACATAACCCACCAGATTAGCAAACTGAAGTGGCAATGGGCCGGCCACATAGCACGAAGATTGGACGGTCGTTTGGGCCGAAAGATCCTGGAGTGGAGGCCACGTACTGGAAAGCGCAGTGTGGGACGACCACCTACCAGATGGACCGACGACCTGGTGAAAATCGCTGGGTTTTGTTGGAAAGCTTCGGAAGAGGCCTATGCTCAGCAGTGGGCAGCAATGGGCTGAGATGACGACAATTTTATTAAAGATTATGTTGGAATTTATTTAGTTCTCAAAATGCTTATAAGATAAGCTGTTTGTTTTTTTTTGTTGATTTTTGCTCAATTTCTATAGTAATGAGAAATATCTCTATGAATGTCAAAGGCTGATTATTATAAAAAATAGTTTCATTGTTATTATTATGATAATAAATAAAAATAATATATAAAAACAAAAGTTTTGTTTATTTTCCCTTTGAAGATTATGCAACATTTTAATATTACATAGCGTGTATTCATAATGTTAATATGCATAACACATTGTTAAGCTAACTTAATGACACGAATATAAATGTAATTTTTATTACCATTCATAGATCACCAAATATTTCTGTAAGACAAGCGTGCAAACAATTACATCCGCCATCAAAAGACGCGTGATTTCCCTAGAATAATAGTGTATCATTGCGTTATGTTCATCAACGTCGTTTAAATTCACACGAATAAACGTGTAATGATCTATAACAGTCAACTGACTACTCTAATTTCACTCGAGTAAATGTATAATATGGATTTTCATGATTATTGACTAAATTAACGACTATTCCTTAAAATAAATTATATCAGCTAAAAGATTTTTTTTTTATCTTCAATTTCATTATACATTGTTTTAACCTACCTATAATAATACCCGAGATAGTAAGGTTTAAACGTTTTTATTCTCTCCTGTAAAATTGACGTTTTTCACATGCACGTTTATTCGGCGGGGCCATCGATATGTGGACTTCAAAGCCGCTTACCACCGGCTGGAGGGAGTGGAGTTTATCCTGAACTTTGGATTTAAAACAAAAAAATTCCAATGCTACTTACTTCCCATCTTTCTTGTGTCCGTTTTTGGAATGATATTTGATACCATTGACATTTTTGTAGCGCTTCTTACAGCCGGGCACGGGACAGGCGAACGGCTTCTCCTGGGCTGCGGGCCCTAACGCGCCTGACGACGCACTGGCATTCATTCTGAAAAAGTTTGATAAAGGAGTTCGTTAAAAAAAAATTTATACGCCGACAGCAATTGCAGATTAAACAGTAACAAAAATTTACATTTGAGAGGATTTTATTAGATTTTATAACATTTGTTGCACATACATACATACTACTTTTACAAAATTTAACATTTTATACTGAGTATTCTATTATATTTTTACATCTATTAGTCCAGTCGAGTCGATTTTTTTAATAACTTGTTTTTGTACGTACGTTTTCGTACTGGTAACAACAGATGAGAAACCCACTAATAAAAAAATGTTCCCCAACATTGCCCTAGGTCCGGCCCTGGCATAACATTACTATTTTTAAATTTGTTTAATTTAAAAATAAAACGATGTACATGTACATACTTGACACCATATCGCAGTATGTACTCGGAACTGTACTCTTCGACAGTGGTCCAGGAGTCGTTGCTGTCTTCAGAGGGACTCATCAGTTCGTCTTCATCCATTTCGCTCCCTGATAACGGGAGAAAATGATACTTAGTACTTATGGAAGAGCAGTATTTATTTCGCGTCACCATTCGAGGCCATTAGTATGCAGGATCCGAGCCAAACTACTTAGGCAATAAAAAGGTCTAGAATATAGACCGTCTGGCTAGACAGTTACGACGCTGCCACCCTTGCCTACCAAAAATCTCTCTACTTGGGGAGAAATTGTAATATGTAGTCGATCTACTCTACTATATATAGAATTCTAAATTCTAAATTGAACACCTACCAATCTTCGGAGCCTGATATCGATCATAAACTAATACCTACTACTAATAGGTAGGTAGTGTCCAGCTAGTTCATTTATTTGAAATAAAATATTTAACACACACATTTGAATATTTTAAATTTCCAAATCTAATTTAAATTCGCTATCTGTACTAGGATGTACCTATGTACGCATGTACCTTCTAAAATACTCTGCCGCTGCTGAAAGGTACCTATATGGAAAAACTGTAGCGATTTTCAAAAAGGAGGTTTACAATCTCACACACTTTGTTATCGTCATTTGTTTATCTCGTTTCCTTTGTCAAAAAAATAATTACCTACTCATCTAGGGGTAGTCAATCGAAAGGGTTAACTTGCCAGTAGGTGTGCTGCTGCGTACTGAGGGTGTGTTGGGAGCTGAGAGCAAGCGGCGGCGGACGTCGGGCACGGGCGGGAGGCTCTGGATTTCCCGCTTCGACGCCTCCGTGAAGAACCGCAGCACGTAACTTAGAGGGATGCATGCTGGCTGGGACGCCTCTTTCTGTTCTACTACTGCTGGATCATAGTCTGGAAACATAAACGTAACTAGTGCTATCCCATGATTCCATATATACCTATTGTGAATAATTAAAAAAAAAAGTTATGTTTTATATAGTTACTTCGTTGCTACTAAGTATGTATAGTTCTAAATACTAACTCTAAACTATAAACAATTATATTTCAATAAATAGGACAACTTTCTAAAAAGTTCCCGCACCTACTTTAAATTTGAGTAAAAATAGCAAACAGTGCTGACAACATTGCCACAATGATAAGGCGTATATTGGTGGGGTCACGGATTACATTACAAGTCTGAAATAACGCTAATACATGAAGATTTATATACATTTACGTTACATACCAATATGTACGTCTTCTATGTGTTCTATTAAGTCCGCCAATCTTGGGAATGTTATACCACAGCCATTGAATTTACAGATGTTTATCATGAAGACGGCCATGTCGTACAAGGGTGATGCACTAGTCAATCACAAGACCGTACTATTCCGTTCATTTGTTGTTATCGTTATAGATATAATACAGAATATGAGAAAGTATTGTTGTTATATCAATTAATAAATACAATTAAGAATATTTACTTAGATAAAAATTTCAAAGAGCCATCATAACGAATCTCATAAACTAAAAGTAATTTTAGGATCTGTCACTTGCGCAGACAAATCGATAGTTGGCTGCACCGAACGGAACTTCGCGACCTTCTGGCCAATGGGAGAGCAGATTCAGTGTTCTGTTTCACTTCAGTGCTGTCAGAAATTGAACATTCCAAAGGCCGGTCTCCTCCCTTTCGGTGTTCTTTGGTAAGTGCGGCTAAAATTCGTGAATAAAACTAATCGTGAAAAAGTGTTAAAATTATAAGCCATCATTGAAAATTAAGTGATAATATCTGTTCATACAGGCATATAGTGTGTGACAGTGTGAATATTTATTTGTGAAACCGTAAGTTGTCACTGGGATACCCTTCCAACTTCAAACGTATTCGGCTCATCGAATCGGCCATTTTCTATCGTCAGAAATTGTACGGTACAGCGGTATTATCGTTCTTTCTGTGCGTTTAATCGTATGAAGATTCGTACTTCAGTCGATACCATAACTTACGAGTGTTACTTAGTCGCCCTTGGTCCCTGTTACGTAGCCTATAAATTACGTAACCTCCTGCGGTTCGGCGGTCAAGTTGTCAAAGACCGAAACTTAGTAGTAATCAATCATTAGTAGTTCGCTCCTTACTCACTTGTGTGCCGGTTTCTTTCAGTTGTCGCTCGCCGCACCTAAATTAACACAAAATGCTGTCTGCCGCCAGACTGATCGCCCCTGCAGCCAGGTCTGCCGTAAGTACCTACAACTTATTTTCCTATTTGTTTTACTAATTTGTGCGTTCCTGATTGACTATCGACCGTTTTCCTGAAGACTATGATTTTGGAATTTTAGGCAATTAGGGTTTATGTAACCATTGTTTATTTCATAAACCTCTTCAATATACCGGCTTAGGAACAATTATGGTCGATAAATTCTGCCATAAAAGCCGAAAACTAAGCCTTTTGCCATAACTAACCTTCAAAAAGTAACTGTTACATAATAGGGAAGTAAATCAATAAGTAGTTTCATATCATACATCTTGCATAAAGGTCAAGAGATCAATACTACTCCACTTGCAGATAGACTACAGCCATCCTCAAGTAATAGAATAGTTCTAAACTGATTTTGATAATACCCTAATCCAATGCAGATGTTGTATAACAGTTCAATCATGAAGACTGAATCTTACAACTTGAATATTGTATAATTTCAGATCTTCAACAACACAGCCCTTGTCAGGCCATTGGCAGCAGTGCCCTCGCAGACACAGATTGTGAGCCCTGCTCCCGCCCAGCTGTCAGCGGTGCGCTCCTTCCAGACCACCTCTGTCACCAAGGACATTGACTCCGCTGCCAAATTCATTGGTGCTGGTGCTGCGACAGTCGGAGTAGCTGGATCCGGTAAGAATCTGTTACATAATTGCAAACTAATATTCAGCTTTTGTTTTGTTCTGCACTTTTAATGCATGCTTTGACTTATATTTTTTAGGTTACTGATCAGCATGACTATCAAGTAGTCTTTAACCTATACTATACACATATTTCTTAACTATAAATTAGTAACATTATCGCAAAAGCTTATCACTAACCTATGAAATTCATTATAGGTAATAACTTCTGATTTTAAGCCAAAAAGGGAATAAGAAAATTATTAATTACATCCATTATGTGTATTAAGCTTTATTCTTTTATAAAAATAGTGCCTGCACTTTTACTAATCTTGAAAATCAACATCATCACAGGGGTAATAAGTCTATGGAAACTTCCTTGTGTGGTTGCATAACAACCTAGACTGATCAATGAACTTGTCTGAACTGGCAATGAGCTTTTATTGTCTCGGCAACAACTGCCTAAGAATAAAAGCTTGTAAAAGGGGACTGCAGTCTAAGTAACTACTGCAGAAAACTTTATGAAAACTACTGTAAATTGCATACAGTTTGCATAGCCCCAGGCATTTAGGGGACTATCAATGTTCTCAGTGTATACTGTTACATAATATTGTAGGTGACATTTCCACTAACTAACCTTTGTGCATGCTGTGTGCTAACCATGTGTATGTTCCTACAGGTATTGGTATCGGTGTGGTGTTTGGATGTTTGATCATTGGCTATGCACGCAACCCCTCACTCAAACAACAAATATTCTCATATGCCATCTTGGGATTCGCACTGTCTGAAGCTATGGGCCTGTTTTGCTTGATGATTGCGTTCCTAATGTTATTTGCCTTTTAGACTATTTTTTTATAATCAAGATTTATGTACAGTGTATATTCGCTATTGTGGACCTGGCATCTTATTCTTTTGTATGTTGCTTGTTTTTACATGCAATTTTTAACTTTTTAATTTTGTCATGAAGACAAGCTAACAGTACAGGTGAGATTTTCTGTTGCTCATTTTGTAGTTAGCATTTTTATTCAACTAAATACTGTTGATACAAGTAGAGGTCATAGTTCCTAGGAACTTTATGCTCAGTGGTCCCATCCATTCACTTTACAACAGTATTTTGTCAGAATAATATTAGTTTTAATTGATGTACTATATTTATCCCCCCAGTTAAATTCCTATTAAGTGTCTTCAAAGATGCAAATCAAAAGATAATAAATAATCAAGTCAATGTAGATAGAATCTTCAAAACCCTTTTTCAGGCTAAATGATACCCACATCTAGCAAAGGGTTGTGACGTAATAGGGCGTGCACTAATGCTGTCTGTTGTGCTTCCAGGAGCTGGTATCGGAACAGTGTTCGGCTCTTTGATCATCGGCTACGCCAGGAACCCCTCGCTCAAGCAGCAGCTGTTCTCATACGCCATTTTGGGCTTCGCCCTGTCTGAGGCTATGGGTCTGTTCTGTCTTATGATGGCCTTCCTGCTGCTGTTCGCTTTCTAAGCTATTTACTTTTAAGAACACTACTGCCATCCAACATGAAGAGGTTTCAGTGAATACTACCTGGAATGGGGAGGCCATGGAATCGAATGTGTGGAAACCTCACCTCATAGTGATGCAAGGACTTATATGTGCAGTGTAATCACTTACCAACGCGACATCTGGAATGCAATTTATTTAATTATGTAGTATAAAAGGAAATCCGCAAATAAAATGTTGTACGTAAACATTAAATTGAATCTACAGTTATTTCCACTCCTGTAGTAGACTTGTTATTGATGATCATGTTACTTAGACTCGATATCCTAGAAGCCGGTGATAATATTTTAAGCCAGTGTCAGTCCGCGTGTTAGCGTGTGTATTGTCATCGACTTTTACGGTGTATGTACGCCTTTACCTGTTTGAGAATGTCGGCATCTGTATTGTACATTTTTAGGGCGATTAAATGATACAAACATAATTCCCTGAGCATTTATTCTAAATAGCCTTTCCCCTGTTCAGGAATATCTTTGAGTAGGTAGATAGGTAGCTTATTCAATCATAATATATTTCAATATAGGTAGGTAACTCCACTTATAATAAATAAGTAGGTAGGCAGACAGATAGATCTAGATACACAGGCAAGTTACCATTACAGGGTGTTTCATCTTAAAGGGCTAGATCTATTTTTACGTTACCGCCGAACTCGCTGCATGATCAATGTGAGAAGAGTCCTTTATTCCCAGTTTCTTTTTAGGGGTGAAGGCCATCCTCTCCCCCGCAAGTGATTACTGATTCAAAGCTATCATCGTAGTCAGTTAAAAAATAACAATCCCCTTTCCCCCCGTGGGAGTGCTTCAAGCTGGAATCTTACATTCGAATAACGAGTAGTAACAACATTAAAAAAAATGTGCCTTGAATAGTCGTACAAGTACATAGAAAAGATTAGTGTCATCTTAGTTTCGGCTTTTTGCTATGGCTATAACATTTTGTTTGGTGAGGTTTATTAATATGGCGTGGACCGGTTATACCCGCTCGTCACCCCCAGTTAGGTATCCACCACCGGGATTTCTCTCTAAGAAAGGTTTATGACCGGCAGGTTAGTAGTCTTAACTGGATTATAAAATTAACAACTATATAATTGTGAGCGTCAAGATGGCGGGACCACGTCTGGTATTGAGGAAATGATGCCACCAGGATTTAATACACAAATAGTACCAATTTATACTTTCGTAGAAAAAATTCTACACCCAATGAATTTGAAATTATTCGATGGAGAAGTGGTCCCGCCATTATGACCTCAATATGGCGGGACCACTGTTCAATCAATGAAAAACACAGGATATTATCTTAAACTGAACACATTAAATTTTAATACGATTTAGTACGACTACGTTTAAATCATATTATACCTATAAAACGGTTATTTCAATAAAAAATAAGTATTTATACATTGACATTTGAAACCGCCTACAGAAAAAGTGTCTCTCAGTCAGTTATCATTTTTTGGCTCTTATAATTTATTTAGGCGTTGGTTAACATTTTACTTAAGAAGGGTTATTCTAAGTTTCTTTATTTTAATTTTTGTACATGTTGGCTACAAAATAAAAGTGCATTAAAATGTATAAGGAAATAAACATAAATAACTGAATAACCAGGTATTGAAAAATGATAAATTCAATAATTAAATTAAAAAGCGACAAACCTTGTTTTAACTGACTTCAAAAAGGAGGAGGTTTTTAACTCTCAAATTTTATAGGCAAATGTACTGCGTTTTACATATTTTCTAAAGTTGAAGGAAGGGATGAAGGATATTGCCTTCAGGTTCATAATGTCCTCTTGTCCGAAATGTCCCTTTTCCCGAAATGTCCCTTTCCCGTAATGTCCATTTCCCGAAATGTCCATAGAACAGATAGAATAATCGATTGGGTATGTTTGAAATATGAATGAAATAAAATGAAATCATAATATCGATATTTTTAATCCTTACTAATATTATAAATGCGAAAGTAACTCTGTCTGTCTGTCTGTCTGTCTGTCTGTCTGTCTGTCTGTTACGCTTTCACACATAAAGTACTGAACCGATTTAAACGAAATTTGGTACAGACATAGTCCAGAGCCTAGAAACGGTTATAGGCTAGTTTTTAACCGACTGCGCTATAAAGAAGTAATGTTTTAGCCGTTAAACATCTCTACGCGGACGAAGTCGTCACAGCCACTGGACGGATCGAGATGAAATTTAGCATGCTGGTAGATGTTATGACGTAGGCATCCGTTAGGACAGGATTTCCCGAAATTCCCACGGGAACGGGAAATAACGGGAAAATCCTTTTGTATGAAAAATACTAACCGCATAAGTTAGACGCTTGAAATTTGACATGCAGGTACCTTAATAAATGAAAAGCTTAGTTGCAACAGGATATTGTAAAATTCCCACGGGAACGGGGATGCATGAAAAAATCTAAACCGCGATATAGATAGACGATTGAGATTTGGCATGCAGGTACCCTAATGAACGTTAAGCTTACTTCCAACGCGATATTACAAAATTCCCATGGGAACGGGAGTTATTGGGAAATAACTTCTGTATGTAAAATCCCTTTCAGGGTTGAAATATATTATATAGAGATAGAGATATACCCGAAGCGAAGCGAGGGCGGGTCGCTAGTTAAAAATAAATTATCAAGTCGTAATAAAAAAATTAAAGAAACTTTTCAATATGATTTTTTTAAATACAATTATATTAATATATAATTATATTTAAGTTAACTATTTGGGAAAAGGGATTTCGGACAAGAGGACATTATGAACCTGAAGGCAATATCCTTTTGCTTAAAAATTTTAATGCACTTTTATTTTGTAGCCAACATGTACAAAAACTTAAATAAAGAAACTTAGAATAACCATTCTTAAGTAAAATGTTAACTAACGCCTAAATAAATTATAAGAGCCAAAAAATGATAACTGACTGAGAGATACTTTTTCTGTAGGCGGTTTCAAATGTCAATGTATAAATACTTATTTTTTATTGAAATAACCGTTTTATAGGTATAATATGATTTAAACGTAGTCGTACTAAATCGTATTAAAATTGAGTGTGTTCAGTTTAAGATAATATCCTGTGTTTTTCATTGATTGAACAGTGGTCCCGCCATTTTGACGTCATAATGGCGGGACCACTTTCTCCATCGAATAATTTCAAATTCATTGGGTGTAGAATTTTTCTACGAAAGTATAAATTGGTACTATTTGTGTATTAAATCCTGGTGGCATCATTTCCTCAATACCAGACGTGGTCCCGCCATCTTGACGCTCACATATAATTGCAATATAATACAATTGCAATCTCTACTGATTAGATAGTATGAAACGCCATGGCTCTGATAGACCATACTCGCTCTAGCACTACTTTGTCTTTGACTTATTACCAGGCGCTTCCCTATTTCAAAATGACGAGACCATGTCTCGGATATCCAAATCCATCAAACATACAAAAAATGTTAATAGGTACCATAAATCTAATATTAATTCCTAAAAACATTTTCCGAAAATTTTGCAACATAGTGCCTATTTTTAACAAAATAGTTGATCCCTCCCATTATGATATCAATATGGAGGGACCGAACTAATAGACCACTCTTATATTCTACCTACTGAATGTTTTAATATTGACTGTATGAAACAAACATCATCATATATAAGATACTATACTATAGTCCAATTATGAAGTCCTTTTTGACAGATGTCAATAGTTCAGTACTAGGGAAGTACCCTTAGAAATCGATATTCAGCGGCAACGATTCTCGATTTGTAACAAATTTAAATCGAGTTAACTTTAAAAAACTAAGGTTAATAAAAATTATCGAAAGAACAATTTTAGACATGCAAAACTTCCAAACTTGTTTTTTGTCGAAAAAAGAAATACACGATTGGATGTTTAGTATAATAATAATGAATAATGATAGTTAAGTTATTTAAAATTTACACTGAGTTTAAAGGATCATAACAGTCAAAGACTCGTTAATTAATGGCACCGAATGTTTGACACCGTTTGCTGCCAGGAGTACCTATGGTTGCAACACTAAATTAATTATACTTGTATCGCGTAATGGAGTAACTCAACAGTTACTATGAGCATCAGATTAAAATAAAAACAAACAATTCATTTAAGTTTTTATATTTGATTTTATAGTTATTAATCATCACTGCTTGATTTATTAATTTATTTTGTTATTTAATCAGTTTACATATTACCTGCAAAGGACTGCACTTTTTATTACGTTTTATTGTAAAATGCATTAAAGTTATAAGCAGTCCCATTGCCGCTAGATTCATTTTCATTCGCGAATGATCGGTTTAACTAACCGAATACTTGAGGCACGTCATAGTACGTAACTGCATACGCGCAAAAAAATATTATTTTATTTTGAAGTTCAGATATAGAAACAATAGTTAGATCAAAAACAATAAGTTAATTTTGCTTGTAAATTAATTGTAGGGTGTTTTTGCATAATTGTATATTTTTTAAATAACGATTTCCTACTAAACACAAAAAGTGATATTAAATTGGATTTATTTGAAACGTGCGGGTTCTTCGAAATGTCAAAAAGGACTTCATAAATGGAATAGAGTTTAATAGGGTACCTATTTGACTATTTTTTTATTTTGATATAGTTGGATGGACCACTCGAACACAAAGACACTGTTTTTTTTTTTTCACACACGGTCATCTGACCCCAAACTAAGCAGAGCTTGTACTATGGGCGTCAGAGACTGATATACATACATATATATTTTTAAATACATACTTAAATACATAATCACACCCAGACACGGAACAAACACCGATGTTCATCACACAAATATTTGTCCCGAGTGGGAATCGAACCCACGACTCTTGGAACCGCCAGCCAGGGTCACTAACCACTGTTCCACCGAGCCAGTCAAACTGTTGAAAGTATCACTTTGATAACTCGACGAGATATTACAGTTTTAATTGCACATTATTTGGGCGAGCTCAAAAGCGCTCCATACAAACGTCCACAGGCATGTGACGTCACACGTCTGATCCTTGTATGCAGCGCCCACCCAATTTTAAATGTCTTCTGCTGTCTCATTTCGCCAAAAAGTTAAGTTTCGATTTCATTAACAATAGTGTTTTACTTAAAATCTTACTGATTATCAAACATAACAACCACAGTCAAATACCCTATTGCACAAGTTGGTCTCTCCAATGTGACGATTCCATTTTTTAATACCACTGGCAAATATTCCCACCTTCAAATGATGCAAAAAGTATAATTCAAGGGGCCAAAAAAAGACAGATCACACCTAACACCTACATACAAAATTACCCTACCTTTTATTTATCCTATCAGGGAATGGCAAAGGGATCTAGTCCATACGGCCTAGTCTTTGCCCCAGAAAAACGCAGCCTTCTCTGCTTAAATTATCCCAAGGAAAAGTGCCTGATAAAATAGTGAAGGCAATTTCTTGGAGTGAGTCTTCACTCACACTTACTGATATTGCAGGAATGTTTTGAATTTTATTGTTAACCCATAAACGAGCCAGTATTTGGGTATTATCTAATGTAAATTGTCTTTTTTTTTTACTTTACATTCAACAACTTGAAGAGTTGGCATTTAATGAACGTGCCAGTTAATCAAATAGCATATTCAACCAGATGACTGAGTGCGAAATTATTTAAATATTTTCGTTTCCTACTTGTTTTATAATTATGATTATGCTACGAAAAAATATTCCCTCTCGATAGGTGACGTTGCTCCTTGCGATGGATAAGATTTTATTCCATACTACCACACCTATGATTAGATCTCTCTCTGGTCGGTCCTTCATGTCTGAAGATCGGTATTATGGTGGGTTGCAAGTCGTGAACGGACGAACTGTTTCCAACGGCCCCCGTCAGTTGCAATGGCAGCCACCGTGTAGAAACTTGGTGTGTCGGGATTTTTCAGTTGGTCAGACCATCTAGTCGGCGAGCGGCCTCTGGATCTTTTCCCCTCTGTGTTCCCAACGATGATCATCTTTTCAAGGCTCTCGTCACCGCGTCTCATTATGTGAATATGATTAGATAGACTATGTTAAATGACACCTGTCGATTACTTAAGGGCATTATGTGAGAGAATAGCTACACTATATTATGTTTGGGAGTAAAAGTAAAATAAAAACATATTTATTATCAACAAATTTTATTACAAATGTTCTCAATGAAGCATTTAAAAGAATATTTCGTAAAGATCCAAATGGGTGATGATAACAGATCTCTTAAGGGAAGTAATCTTTTAAATATAGTTTTACAAAAATGGCTTAATGTTACATGCTGTCAACCATGTCCAGGCATTCTGAATGCTTTTACATATTTTAGAATTCCACAATTTGACTCATGAATCAAAATGAATGCAAATCAGCATTTTAGATAGATTTGTATTCACTTTGGACAATAAAATAGCACACATAAACATGTTTCTCAAAGAAATGTAAAAACGTAAATCACTCAATCGCTTCATCCACCATACAAGTATAAAATAGTCAATACATATAGATTTATCTTAATCACATCTCAAAATCTGCAATTAATTTGGTGTAGATAAATTATCACTAAATATGCAAATACAATGTAGTACATGATTAATTTTCAAAATTTTCATCAGCAAACTAAAATTTCACACGCTCAATAATCCAGGCACAGTCACATGAGTCCAGGTACTAATCCAAATACTGAGTTGCCAATACCGTGTGCAAAGTAAGTCAAGCCACAATAAAATAAGATTCAATGTCTACACTTCCTTGAGAAGATACATCTCATATAAATACCTATGCAATAACTCATCATAACATAATATTATTCTTTCTCTCTTCGCATGCTGCGGACCACAAATACAATGCTTACTAAGTGTTGGAATCCACTTCGAAACAACAATATAACACTTCCTCTATGGCTGGAAACTTTAAACAATGAAAGCTATGTCAACAATAACGAATTTACTTCTGTAAGGTAGTGACAACTCTTGCTAGGTACTCCAATAATAACATCGCGGAAAGCCACGCGCAGAGTGGGACCGCAAAGTTGTATACTGATATAATATTCAACTATACATCATGATTTAACCTACAGCAAAACAAAATAAGGCATTTCCTACAAGTCACGTTAATTGAAATTGAACTTAATTTTCCGATCAAGACTGAACGCACGTTCGCTCTCCACCAGAGCTCATGGAGCTTCGCTTTCTTACACAATCTGTTTTTGTGAGATCAATACTCGTAAAATTATTTGGTCCGAAAGATAAAAGTCAACACTTCCATGAACTCTGATCGAAAGGCCGACTTACACATTTATTTTTGGCTCAACCTAGTTCCCTATTCTATTAATATTACACTAAACCTCACCAAATTCTTTTTATATCTCCTCTTTTATTTAAGAACTAATCCTGATATTCTCTTCGTGTTCCATGAGCGTAGCAAAGTTTTTTTTTTGCTATGCTCATGGGACTGTAAGTATTTTACATATAAATAAAATAATTATGTAACATTTATCAATTACCAAACTAAATAGCTTCAGTTTCAAACTGATTGCCCTTGTAAATAGTGATAGGCCCGTATGTTTCGTGCTGCTCTAGCTTCAACACTTGATGTTTTTTGAGGACGAGTAAACTGTAGAACTTCTGTGCGACCTGTAAACAAAAGTAAACAGTTATTAGGGAAGCTCCAGAAATCAGTTGTTAAAGTTCAAGAACTTACTTGCGTATCCAGCTATATATCTTTTGACATGAAAACGTCTTTAAAATCGTTTTAGTCGGGTGACATGTTCAAAAACTTGTGTCACACCAAAACCTCACGAGCGCGATCGCAGGTATAACGACAGAGAGAGCGCTGCCAGTCATTCCGTGAAACTTGTCACGCGGAATCCTCACGAGCGGAGGCTGGCATAGCGGCATACAAACGAATGGAGATTTTCTCTTAATAAGACGTTATCACGTAAACATCTCGATCGTAAACCTACTTTACAAACAACCAATTTTTTTTTTACGATTGTGTCTTATGGGATTTTAGACAGGGACTTGGGACCCGGGAGTTGCGCCTCGTCACACGTAGCGGTTGTCGCACGTCGCTATAGTGTGTGTATAGTGGGGGTCGCTAGCTCGGTAGTGTGCCGGTGTCTCACCTGCTTGCGGTTGTTGTGCCGGGGCGCCAGGTCGGTGAAGGCGAGCCACACGTCGCTATAGTGTGTGTATAGTGGGGGTCGCTAGCTCGGTAGTGTGCCGGTGTCTCACCTGCTTGCGGTTGTTGTGCCGGGGCGCCAGGTCGGTGAAGGCGAGCCACACGTCGCTATAGTGTGTGTATAGTGGGGTCGCTAGCTCGGTAGTGTGCCGGTGTCTCACCTGCTTGCGGTTGTTGTGCCGGGGCGCCAGGTCGGTGAAGGCGAGCCACACGTCGCTATAGTGTGTGTATAGTGGGGGTCGCTAGCTCGGTAGTGTGCCGGTGTCTCACCTGCTTGCGGTTGTTGTGCCGGGGCGCCAGGTCGGTGAAGGCGAGCCACACGTCGCTATAGTGTGTGTATAGTGGGGGTCGCTAGCTCGGTAGTGTGCCGGTGTCTCACCTGCTTGCGGTTGTTGTGCCGGGGCGCCAGGTCGGTGAAGGCGAGCCACACGTCGCTATAGTGTGTATAGTGGGGGTCGCTAGCTCGGTAGTGTGCCGGTGTCTCACCTGCTTGCGGTTGTTGTGCCGGGGCGCCAGGTCGGTGAAGGCGAGCCACACGTCGCTATAGTGTGTGTATAGTGGGGGTCGCTAGCTCGGTAGTGTGCCGGTGTCTCACCTGCTTGCGGTTGTTGTGCCGGGGCGCCAGGTCGGTGAAGGCGAGCCACACGTCGCTATAGTGTGTGTATAGTGGGGGTCGCTAGCTCGGTAGTGTGCCGGTGTCTCACCTGCTTGCGGTTGTTGTGCCGGGGCGCCAGGTCGGTGAAGGCGAGCTGGTCGGCGCGCGCGAGGCGCGGTCGCATGGCGGCGAACAGTTGCGCGGCGCGTCGGTTGAGGACGCGCTCCTCGAACTGCTCGTCGGTCTCGCCCGCCTCGCGCTCGCCCTCCTCCGCCTAGGGAGGAATGGTTGGATTACATTAGGTTCAATTTTTAAAAAGATCGACCAGTGGTCTAAAATATTTTGAACAAAACATTTTGAAATTTCTCCCAATCTTGGAAGGACCAGTGAGTGCAGTTCGTCTTAATCCTAATCTGTTTCAAATCTTAAGATTTGAGAAATTATCCTATTAGCAGTTTATATGAATCTTAAATTGTCCAATTAGCAAATTACTCACCAACAAATGGTCCAATTCGCAAATAATTTAATAAGCACATTAATAATTCGTAGACCCATAAGCGATTTGTCCAATTAGAAAACAGTCTAATTAGCATATAACTAATGAGCCTTGCAAAATGTTACCCAAACTTCCTTACATATGTACATTCATAGTCAAACAAAAACATGTTAGTTAAATGTAGAGAATATCCCCTGATTCCATAATTATAAAAAAAACTTGTAATCATTTCTCAAATCTTCAGAAATGGGCATTCTAAACGTTTTGCATACTGCGTTATAGGCATTTGTAAGCGACCTTTTTCACAATGTGTTCTTCTCGAACAGTTACTTGAATTTAGCCTCGTTTCTTGAAATAAATATTTCCAATAAAATACTTACATTCTCAGGCGTGGGCGGTAAGTCGTAGTCGTGCTGCGGGCTCTGGTGCGGGTGTTGGTCGTCGTATCCTAAATTTGCCATGTGCATGCCGCTCTGGAAAAAGAGTGAATCTTGGTTACAAGTGTGTCGTCATCAAGCGTAAAAATTTTCAGTTTTTTTAATTATAGTAAAATTGTAGCGGATGGCTATCTGTACATAGATGATATCATCATCAGCCCATTTTCGTCCACTGCTGGACATAGGCCTCCCCAATAGATGATATATGATTAAAAAATATAATAGGAGACCTTTATCAGCGCAATAGTACTCAAAACAATGATTTTTTGAATTTTGTCTGTACATTTTTGCATACTAATCTTAGAACAGCTTCTCCGATCTAGATGTTTGATTGATAGTTCAGTATTTTTCATGTCAATCTTTCATTAAAAACTTATATTAATTTAACCCCTAATCAAATACAGCATTTAGATTTTTTTCATTGGTTTTCGCCGGTATTACAACTAGATAAGGTTCAAAATCTGGTGGGAACTATTTTCCCTGTGTCTTAAGGTTGCTTCTTGTCTTGTTGCTTATTGTGTCTTTGGCTTGTGTTATTAAGGGTTAAAAACCACGTCGAACTTGCTGGACGGTTGAAGGTTGTTACACACTGCTACTGCTAGGCTACTAGCTAGCTAGGCGTGTAGCACATCACACACCTGGTAGTCGGCGTGGTCGAGCGCGTGCAGCAGCGGCTCCTGCGGGTGCAGCAGCGCGGAGACCTCTCCGCCCAGCTGCGGCATCATCGGCTCCAGCCCGTGCGACAGCATGCCGCCGTGACCCAGACCTGGAGGGACACAAAGACCTCCAATTATTATTATAATCTCGAATTAGTCCACTGATACTTACATAATGATCTTGGGCTTTTCAAAGTATTTAGGTACGTAATTTTATTGTACTCATGTGGGTGGGGTCAGTATAAGATCAAGTTGACGGGATTGCAACTCTTTTCCCGCGGCCGCCACCTTGGAAAAAGATGTCCAAACGCCAAATTTTTCACCATATCATCGAACTTGGTTCTCATTATAAGATATAACTAGCTTTATTATTGTATTGAGGATATAAAAAAAATTGTATTATTCCATATAGTAAAATTTACAAGTATGACACGACATATTTTATGTGACACTTACCCGACGGAGTCATTCCTCCGTGCGTCAGTCCCGCCGGCGTCATGCCACCGTGCGTCAGACCCGCCGGCGTCATACCACCGTGTCCTAGACCGGCCGGCGTCATACCGCCGTGTCCTAGGCCGGCCGGCGTCATGCCTCCGTGTCCTAGACCTCCCGGCGTCATACCACCATGGTCTAAGCCGCCTGCAAACAAAATAAATACACTTTCATACCGCTCCAATGTATCGATGAATAAATCTAAAATCGAAGGTATTTGACTTTCTATTTCAGCTTTAGTAAGTTCCAAGACAGAACTAACTTGAGTCATTTTTAATTTATTTTATACTTAACCACAACATAAATTTACTTAAGGCTCTCACCAAAACATTTCTATAAAAAGGCTTTTTTTAAATGAAACAGTATTTTATAAGGTGTTTAATATTATATCTCTCTATTAATAAAGCAAATAAGTGCAAAACTTGAGGTTTAGAATTCCTGATTGATTTCTTCCATATGTAATGCACACCTACAAAGAAATTTAAGGTTCTGTAGTCGACCAACCCGCACTTGGTCCAGGGTGTTTGATTAAAGCCTGATCACCCTAGTTTTTTATTTATTTATTTAAAACATACATAATCCTTACAGGCTATACCTAATACTACTATTTAGTTTTTGATGCTACATCAATAGCCAGCGACCTCACTTGGGCACTCGCAAAATATATCTAATTTCTCTGCCACGGCATTGAGCAGTAAGGGTAAGCCCGTGTCCCAGCAGTAGTGTACGTCCTCACTCCTCAGCTGATGATAATACACACGACAAAGGTACCTAAAGCCTGAAAACAACAAACTAACCTGGCGTCATGCCACCATGGTGTAGGCCGGCGGGCGTGAGGCCGCCGTGGCCGAGCCCGCCGGGCGTCATGCCGCCGTCCAGCCCCAGCCCCGGCGTCATGCCGCCCGGGGTCATGCCGCCGGGGGTCATGCCTCCAGGGGTCATACCTGCAATATGGGGTCATAAATTAATAATGATACAAATTGCGTTTATTGATCACTTGCACATTTAAACTCAAAGTTTTTGTTGCAAACTAAGTGTACATTATAGTTCTTACAGTAATATGAGCTTAATAACTTAGTTGCCCTTTCTCCATCCTTTTTCCATTTAACATATATAATGCAAAAGGAAAAAAATCAACTAATAATGAGCAAATGAATATGGCTCAGCTTGTGTTGACATGGGACCGAGATCCTTGCCAATGCCGATTGATTTAAAATTTTGAGAATTATTATAACATAGGAAGTGAGTGAATTTTATATGATGTCTTGGATATTTTTTTTGCATTTGGATGTAACGTTTCGTCACGTTTTTTTATGTCATCCTTATTATTCTTCTAATGACTACGCTTATAGCTTGGAAAACCCTTGTCATATCACCAGACTTGCGGAACAGATAGGTCACAAACCTAGATGTCACCATTCCAATTAGGTCCACAATATGTGATTGACTAAGGCCTTATCACTCAAGTTTAGAGTAGGCCCATCCCTCAGCAGTGGGGTCGTATAGTGGCTGATAATGATAATGATGGATGTGTGATATTAGTTACCTCCATGGTGCAAACCAGCTGGGGTCATCCCGCCCAGGCTCTCATCTCCGTGCTGGAGTCCGGCGGGCGTCATGCCTCCGTGCTGTAGACCACCTGTCATAGGGAAACCATGCTATAGTAACGCCAAACAGTAACACAAAAGACCCCTAAGCAAGCACAATAAACCAATAATAATTCTTATGTTGTTTTGAAGCCTTTGGCAAACTGAATCGAATCTGAATTTGTTTCGCCATTTCGCCATATTGCGAACGTTATTCTTTTTTAAAGTTTTGACTGTTTGGACTTTTAATACAAAATAAACGTTGTGATATGACGTCACACTACAACTTGCAGTACATTAATAAAATTCTTTTATCGTAATTTTACGTACAAAACTATAAATAAATCTTACAAAGATATTCAATGTGCCAATACATAAATTTTCATTGTGAAATAGTGACCGAGTAACATCCTCTATTATGTAATTTTCGTATATGACCAACTAGTGACCCGCCCTCGCTTCGCTTCGGGTAAATTTTACATACAAACCTTCCTTAAGAATCACTCTATCTATTAAAAAAAACCGCATTAAAATCCGTTGCGTAGTTTTAAAGATCTAAGCATACATACGGACATACAGCGAAAGCGACTTTGTTTTATACTATGTATTGATAAATGTATTCTTTCTTTCTCTCTTACCGGGTGTCATGGAGCCGTGCTGCAGGCCGGCGGGCGTGAGGCCGCCCTGCAGCAGCGAGCCCGGCGTCAGCGCGCCCAGCGCGCCCGGCGTCAGCGGCGGGCCCAGCGAGCTCAGCATGCCTGAGGATACAACACAAGAACGTATTAGGATTGAGACTAGAGCGGTTTAACAGGAGTTACGACATACAACTACTTTAGCACTACGGCTACAATTGAGTTTAATCATATTTTAATCCTTATCCTTACTAATATTATAAATGCGAAAGTAACTCTATCTGTCTGTCTGTCTGTTACGCTTTCACGCATAGAGTACTGAACCGATTTAAATGAATTTTGGTACAAATATAGTCCAGAGCCTGAGAAATGACATAGGCTACTTTTTAACCGACTGTGCTATAAAGAAATAATTTTTTATCCGTTAAACTTCTCTACTCGGACGAAGTCGCGGGCGGAAAGCTAGTAACAAATAATTTAGTATCGAATAGTAGAATGAGTCTCACTACGGCTACACTAGACTTTAGTAATATTTTATTATGCAAATAATTTACTCATTATTGGCGAATAGTATCATAAGCTTGCAGGTTAACCAAAACTACTAACTAAAACACTGAATATATAAATACTATGTATTTGGATGGTTAAAAATAAAAAGTACGATATTTAAATACATTTGAATAGTTCAAAATGTCGACAAGTTAGTTTCTATCAGTATCTATCTGATGTGAGCTCTCTGGGTTATTATTATAACAAAAAAATAGTATTGTTATAATAATAACCAACAGAGCTCACATCGTAAGTTTTTTAAAACAATCGAATGGAGAAACTTTTTTTGTAGGTAGTTTAAAATGTAATGCAAAGAATTAATTATAATTTATGGTAGAGAAATGAACCAACACCCAATGACAGAATAAACATCGCCAATCGAAAGCTTCGTTATAGTTGACAGTGTACATGTGATTGATAGAAGTGAAAGAGATGATGATGTGAGCCTTATTCTAGATGTCGAATTATTCTACAACTCTTTTTATTGTCAATTTGTGTAAGTTGCTAAGATAATATAAATCAATGATTAATAATTTTAGCTTTAATGTAAAAATTTACAAACTACGCATTTCAAGACACTACTGTGTTTCGAGTTTTCGACTCTATTGCGTTCAGTCATTATGCCTGTTACACAATGGAATCCTAGGCTAGCAAAACGTGTCATGACTTCCTCGTCGTGAAAATGCCGACACATCAAATATTACGTACAAACAAATTTGCAGAATAATCCGACAGCATTTCGTGTTCCTACCTCAGGTGACCTGTAGCGCTACCATGAGTTTAAAAGTGACGGACTCGATATCGCCTATGTAAAAAAAGTCTATGAAAAAATGTACAGCGCTCCTAGCGGTTACGCTAAGACTAAAATCTCAAATGTGATGCATGTGTGCATGAAAAAAAAAACAATTCGATAGGTTAACTCATGGTAACGCTACTCTTTTTCTATCTGTCCCACAGTCCCAATACATCATTCTGGGACACGTCCCGTGTTCATACCTGGCGTGTGCGGCGGGTCGTCGAGGTCGGCGCGCGGCGTGGGCGCGTAGGCGGGCGTCTCGGGCGCGCGGTCCGACTCTACCGCGCACCAAGTAATGTGTGTTAATATGGCCGGTTACCGGTGGATGCGATTAACGATAAAACATTTATCTCGATCATTTGGCTTTTTTAATACTCAATTTATTCAAAGTCTTAAGTAAAAATTTCTTTATTTTTTACATAGGCATTTACACGCAGATAAGTGATTCTACCACCGGTTCGGAACGCTGATTCTACCGAGAAGACACCGGCAAAAAACTCAATGTTACAGCAGG
Source organism: Maruca vitrata (assembly GCA_039566165.1). Taxonomy (NCBI): domain Eukaryota; kingdom Metazoa; phylum Arthropoda; class Insecta; order Lepidoptera; family Crambidae; genus Maruca; species Maruca vitrata. The sequence goes on along the minus strand of CM076923.1, from coordinate 4,064,705 downwards.
GAAAAACAATCTTTCAGTCATTTAAGCTTAAAATAGGTAAGAATCTCGGAATTCGTGATAACTAGCTGTAAGTCTGTAAATACTTGTATATTGACACTCTTAAAGTTGTCTCAAAACCTTCATATGGTTTGGTGTACCTATGCAACAATTAAATTTCAAAGACAACATTCACAATTTTTTTTTAAATATCTCATTTCCGTGGTTTTTTTTGGTATTTGTATAAATAATACAGAATCCTCTACAAATTTTGTTAAAAAAATTATATAGAATATTTAATGAACCATTTTCGATATCTATAGAGGGTGGAGTGAGAGTCACCAAATGATTTTACATTGAATCAACCAATGGAGATAAATGCTTTTGCGTTTAATCATTATTAATAAGGCATAATGAAGATTAGTGTAATGAAACCTTTTGAATGTAATGAGCATTTTGATTTTGTTTTTGTAAGTAGATTATGAAAGCATGAGGAAACGTATTACATATGTACAAAATGTACAAAGTGATAAAGAAAATGTGAAAACAGAAAGATAGGCAGTGAACATAACATCAATAATGCATATGTTTTGTAGATACACAAACAAAGCGTCCACAGGTTGGTATCATAAACAAGGGACACCACCCTTTGCATCAAAGAGGTGTCAAATCTCTATAAAAAGAAGTTTTAAAATATACATATACATATTTATAAATACTTAGTATGTCTGATAAATACTGATTCTTCTAATTTATAGGAAAACACTGTTGAAATAGTTACATGAATTAGGTTCATGAATGTTTTTTTTATTTTGTTTTACAAAACATATGCATTGTCAGTTGCGGCCAAGATGATTATTATTTTGGTGCAATTCAAAACCCATGTGCGAATTATGAATAGAAAGGAAAAAAGAAAATAAAAACGAATAGATGGTGATTGGTGGGTTATGTCCAACTGAACTGTAAACTTACCGACTGAAGGTTCATATTCCTGTGGCACAGGGGTAGGCGGTTCGAGTTCCTGAGGCAGAGGCGCGGGCGTCTCCGGTGGTTGGAGAGACTGAAAGTATCATTATTGTTAAGTATTTTAATTTGTCGAACAATAAACTATTGGTGATCCAAAGAGTCTTCAAGAGAATCCAAGTAACCAAATTGAACGAAAGGTCAGCAAGCTGTCGCTCAATGTTTTGTAGTGTACTGCATTGAACTCTTGTACGAAAATCGTGTTCCGTCACAATATTTTAGAAACCCGTCTACCTATTTCAAATTCACACAACTGGTTAAGACTCCTTTGGATGAATTTACGACACGCTGCAATTGTCAAACAAACTAATTGAGAAAATGTTCCGGGCAATAACTGTTTCAGATCATGGTGAAAAAGCACGCAATCGCAGTAGGGGCGCAGGCTGCTGCTGAAGTGAGACGACGAGAATGAATGAGTGAACGAATGAATGAACGAATGAGTGAGTGAACGGTATGTCACCTCGTCGTGTCTCCGCTTGCGGGCGGCGCGGCGCACGCCGGACGGCTCTGGCTCGGGCCCGTCCTGCTCCTCGGCCTCGCTGCGCAGCGTCATGTTGCGCTGGTATTTCTGGGGACAAGCGCAACATCAGCATTGGTAGATCAATCATGACAACACCGTTGGTTGGCGTGGCCTAAGAGCTGCCTGTAGTAGTGAGACGAATAATAACCCCTTACCCCTGGTAACTGGTAATGGCAACCATATTGGCACCATAATTTAAACCTTATTCCCTCAAAAAAGGTCCAAAAGCAATGATATTTTTAAAATAATTATAGGGTTAATAGTTTTCCGTAGTAAATAAATATTCAACAATAACAAGGATAGATAAAATACTCGTCTCTGAAATCGTGTAATCCTTCACAACAAAACATCAACTGTGTTGTGGCCTGAGCTTTGGTGTTTGTTGTTTTAATGATAGAGTTTGTTAAGTTATATGAAATGTATTAAAAGTACAGCAAATGATGTTAAGTGTTAAAATTAATGTTAATGTTGGATGAATGTTGATGAGTGCGCTTAACTGTACCGACGGCGAAATATGCACTAACTATTAGTTTAAAGTGTCGTACGACGCAAAGGTTGCTGACCTCATTAGCGTGCGTACCTAACATCGTAATCGGTTCGCAAACCAAAAGAGTGTTCGTTCCGAACATCAACTGCAAGTACCTTGAACAGCACCCTGGACGGTATCGGGCGGGCGGGCAGCGTGAACAGCTTCTCCACGCCGCCGGTCTCCTTCCAGTGCATGAGGCGGCGCGTGGGCGGCGCCAGGTCGAGCATGGTCACTATGTCCGGGTGTACCTTCGTCTTATAAATCCTTCACAACAAAACATCATTTGCAAGTACCTTGAACAGCACCCTGGACGGTATCGGGCGGGCGGGCAGCGTGAACAGCTTCTCCACGCCGCCGGTCTCCTTCCAGTGCATGAGGCGGCGCCAACTCAAGTGTGGTCACTATGCTCGGGAAAACGTAAATTTGTCCTCTAAATCCTTCACAACAAAACATCATTTGCAAGTACCTTGAACAGCACCCTGGACGGTATCGGGCGGGCGGGCAGCGTGAACAGCTTCTCCACGCCGCCGGTCTCCTTCCAGTGCATGAGGCGGCGCGTGGGCGGCGCCAGGTCGAGCGTGGTCACTATGTCCGACGTGTTGCTGAGCTGATTCTTCATCTCTTCCCCGGATATGTTCTTCACTTCGTCCACTATGAGCTTGCGTTTGCGTTTCGTTTTTGTTATGCCTGTGTGGGAATATGGAGTTTATATTTAGAAAAACGGAAAAAATTCAACTGCCTCACCGCGGCCCGGGGATTCGAACACCCGTCCTTCCGGGAATCGCGCCCAGACGTGCATTACCATCACACCAGTCCAGCACCTAAAGCTTGCACTCAGTAGTGCAAGCTTTAGCACTTAAAAATTTTAAATTTACATTAATTGCCAGTGTGTCATCATTTTCTGTAGTTTACATTTCTGCAATGAGATGTCTACGGCTGTCAGTGTGTATCACTGATAGTAGATGGCGCCACCTGTGGCTAACAGGTCATATACGGGAAAAATTCGACGGCTTCAATTAATAGCTGCTGGTCTGGTGTGATGGTAATGCACGTCTGGGCGCGATTCCCGGAAGGACGGGTGTTCGAATCCCCGGGCCGCGGTGAGGCAGTTGAATTTTTCCGTTTTTCTAAATATTAGTTCAGCTAGTGCAAGCTTTAGCACTTAAAAATTTTAAATTTACATATGGAGTTTATGTTATCTACTTCAAATGAACTCTCAAACAAAGAGACAGTATCCATTTTAGTATTTTTATACATTTATTCAGCTAGTGAGCTGGTGTGGTCTGATGTTAAGCAGTGGCATCATAAACATCAGACCACAGTAACAGAAATTGTCTCCTACCTTTTCAAGTTCAGACCACTTTATAAGAAAATCAAGCTAAAAGAGACTTCATGCCATTTGGATGGATATACTTTTGGTGTCGATTACTGTCACACTTACGCGCTAAGGAGCAGGCAGAAGCTGATGTTTGTAAAGTAACCGAGGGTAAGCTTGCCGCTCCCCAAAATACAAAACCATGACTTTAAAAGTGAGAGCCATCCGGCACCCACACAAGTCCAGTGATAATGTCAAGGCGACTCCAAGCCATCATCGTATGTCAGTTAGGGAAAACGAAAGCCATGACGTCACAACACTTGAACCAGCAGTACCTCTGAGCACGGTGGCGTCGACGGGCGCGAGCGCGAAGGACTCCTCGTCGTTGTTGAGCGACGTCACAATACCGCAGCGGCAGGAGTTACCTCTGAGCACGGTGGCGTCGACGGGCGCGAGCGCGAAGGACTCCTCGTCGTTGTTGAGCGACGTCACAATACCGCAGCGGCAGGAGTTACCTCTGAGCACGGTGGCGTCGACGGGCGCGAGCGCGAAGGACTCCTCGTCGTTGTTGAGCGACGTCACAATACCGCAGCGGCAGGAGTTACCTCTGAGCACGGTGGCGTCGACGGGCGCGAGCGCGAAGGACTCCTCGTCGTTGTTGAGCGACGTCACAATACCGCAGCGGCAAGAGTTACCTCTGAGCACGGTGGCGTCGACGGGCGCGAGCGCGAAGGACTCCTCGTCGTTGTTGAGCGACGTCACAATACCGCAGCGGCAGGAGTTACCTCTGAGCACGGTGGCGTCGACGGGCGCGAGCGCGAAGGACTCCTCGTCGTTGTTGAGCGACGTCACAATACCGCAGCGGCAGGAGTTACCTCTGAGCACGGTGGCGTCGACGGGCGCGAGCGCGAAGGACTCCTCGTCGTTGTTGAGCGACGTCACAATACCGCAGCGGCAGGAGTTACCTCTGAGCACGGTGGCGTCGACGGGCGCGAGCGCGAAGGACTCCTCGTCGTTGTTGAGCGACGTCACAATACCGCAGCGGCAGGAGTTACCTCTGAGCACGGTGGCGTCGACGGGCGCGAGCGCGAAGGACTCCTCGTCGTTGTTGAGCGACGTCACAATACCGCAGCGGCAGGAGTTACCTCTGAGCACGGTGGCGTCGACGGGCGCGAGCGCGAAGGACTCCTCGTCGTTGTTGAGCGACGTCACAATACCGCAGCGGCAGGAGTTACCTCTGAGCACGGTGGCGTCGACGGGCGCGAGCGCGAAGGACTCCTCGTCGTTGTTGAGCAGCGTGGTGTTGTCCGGCTCCAGCGCCTCCGCGCCCGCCGCCGCGCCCTCGTCCGGCAGCGCGTCCACCTCCTGGGGAACCGTCACACTGCATTCATGATTTGGGGGGGGAGCACGAATCTGGCTCTAATAAAGAGGTTTGCAAGTCCATCGTTACTGATTTGGGGGGGGAGGGGAGCTCGAATCTGGCTTTATTAAAGAGGTCTGCAAGTCCATCGTTACTGATTTGGAGGGGAGGAAGATCTTCTGGCGTATAGATTGGGGTCTGCAAGTGCCGGAATGGGGTAATCCGTTACCAACACTATTGAGCGCATGGGACGTGTGAGATCTTTGTGATCTTCCAAGGAATTCCCTTTTAAACAAAGATATGCAATTAATTAAAAAAGCAAGTTGAGGATCCAGAAGGCAAAACCTAAATAGGCCAAATAAGCAATAGAATTATACAAACATCAGGTTGACTATTTATCTGCATACTAATTATATGTAATATGATTTCTCTATTAACTGAAAAAGTTAAATGTAGCCTGCTTTGCTTGACTTGTCTAGGGACTTTCCCCCAAAATGTGTAACTGACATGACTATTTTTGTTTTATTGTATTTTAGTGCTCTAAAATGTGTGTGGTATTGCGGTAAGTAGCAACATAGAGCTCTAATAGATTTAATATGTGTAAGATCGAGAGGAGCGTTTTTTAGTCTGACATGAAACTAGATGAAATTGATTCTATCATTATGGAAATAACACATTAGTCTTAACAATACTACTCACCATAGGCCCAACGGAAGGCGGTCGGGGCACCGAGGGCGGCGGCATGAGGTCCTGCGCCTCCTCCATCGGCCGCGTCGGGGTCTCGTGGGGCGGGGAGCCTCCCCAGCTGAAACATAGCCAATACTTGTAGTATAAGATTTAAGATGTTGATGATTCCCACGGGAATTAGTGGGAAAATCCTTTTGTATGAAAAATCTAAACCGCTTAAGTTAGACGCTCGAAATTTGACATGCAGGTACCTAAGTTAAGTTAAAGCTTTGTTGCAACAGGATATTGCGAAATTCCCACGGAACGGGAGTTACCAGAAAATAACTTTTATACTGTAGTCCACGCGAACGAAGTCGCGGGCACTGCTAGTTATTTATAAGGCTTATCAATGACGAAATCAATCTTGATAAAAATAATGATTTTTCGTCATTTTATTTTTTAATTTAGTTCGACAATGTACATAAAATGTTTTGGTAACTAATAACTGAATCATCTATAGCTGCCCGCCGTCATCAGAAATCGGTAAGCGATTTTTTGGGGAAATATGAAACGTAATGATTTCAATGGTGTAAGTCCTATGAAAAGTCGGTGGAATATATACAAACATAAAATCACGCCTTGTTCCCAGAGGGGTAGGCAGAGACAATATGGAATAATCCATACAAATTCAAGTCGGCCCGACTATCCCACAAAAAGAGACGTGGGTTGGCAGCCTAAGTGTCAACGCGTCGTACCTGTGTTGCGGCGAGTTGCCCGCGTCGTAGTGGTCGCCCATGTCGTCGTCGGAGTCCGGAGCGTCGGCCGCCGCCTCTCCATCGCCCGCCTCGCCCGCCACGTCGACACCGGCCGCCTCGATCTCAGCCTAAGAAACAAATCGGGATGTAGCTAATGCAGCTGTAGGGGTGAGAGCCATCCGCTACCCCGCAATTCCGGTGATTAATTATGACGAGCCATCATCGTAAGTCAGTTGGAAAAAAAAAGAGGGTGCTAAGTCAATATATAAATTATACATCATTTGATATGGACAATAATACTTTGGTCTTCTTTGGTCTCTGAACTAAAGATTGCAAACCGGGCCCGGATGGGTCCGTCCGGGCCCGGTTTGCAATCTTTAGGGCCGGGCCCGGTGCCTTTAGGCATCCACCGGGCCCGGCCATTCACACCGGGCCCGGTAGGTACGAAAACTGCCGCACGGAAGCCCTAACTTGAACAAAATTGGCATGGCAAGCGCTGCGAACCGTGAGGTTGCCGTTCTAATACTATGTTTTCAAATAGCTACATTAGAATTAGTAATTAACTTTAAGTAGTCAGGACTTTCTCTATACTCTGTATAGTACTCTGTATAGTACTCTGTTCATAAGTGAAACTAACTAATTCTGCATTAAAAACTCGTGATTTAGAGACTGATTCTTCTTCTTTCATCCTCAGCCCTGTATCACCCATTGTTGGGTAGGCCTCTTCCTGTGATTTCTTCACTTCGGTCTTTTGCTGAACGCATCCAGGTCTTCCCCAATAATTTTGCGATATCATCGGCCCAGCGCATAGGTGGTTTCCCAAAGTTTCTTCGTCCAAGTCTAGGTATCCATTCTGCAATTCTGCGTGCCCATCTGCCATCCTCTCTTTTGCACATATGTCCGGCCCTTCTCCACTTTAACTTCGTCACAATCGCTGTAATGTCCGTGACTCCGGTACGTCTTCGAATGATAGTATTTCGGATTCGGTCTGCGATCGATATTCCCAGCATTGCTCTTTCCATCTCTCTTTGGGCAACTTGGAGTTTATGAACAAGTTTCATCGTCAGTGTCCAGGTCTCAGCCCCATAAGTCATTGCAGGCAGGACACATTGTTCATAAACGCGTCTGTTGAGGAAGGCAGGCGAGCTTGCCAAACGCTGCCCAACCTAGTTGGATACTTTTGTCAACTATCCTTTCGTGACGGTTGACTGCGAATGAGATGACTTGACCAAGGTAGGGGTATTCCAGAACGTTTTCTACCTTCTGTCCACGAACTACAATGTAGGGCTGTCGGCAAGTGTCATCGGGCCCGGCCGGGTTGAAAAACATACCGGGTTGCAATCTCTCTATTGATCACTTTATTTGTATGTGTATAAATAGCTTTGTATGAGATCAAAATACATTTCCTTTCATTCTTTTTTAATTAAAAAATAACATAAATTTGATTTCTATCATAAGTAAAAATTTTGACAAAATATAATTTTAAGTGTGTTCTAAAGCATTGTCGTAAACACTCATATACAGTAGCTCCTACAATACTCCTGGAAATCTAAACTCCATTCAAGGGTTAAACATATTGTAAATTAGTGAAAAACAGAGTGCCTGTGTTAACCCATGGAAAAATAATTTGGTTGATCCAAATTCATCTGGAGGAGTTGGATGCATGTAGCCGAGAATAGTCGGTAGTGGCGAAGACGTGGGGAGGCCTATATCCAGCAGTGGATAACCCGATAGGCGATGATGACGATGAATTAGACTAACCTGTAGCGACTGGGGCTGCGCCGAGGTCCCGGGCATGCCGGGCGTGGCGCCCGCGCCGCCGCTGCCCGCAGTCACGTCGCCGAACAAGTCTCCTTCGAATAGCCCTCCAGCATCTGTGTAAGGGCAGTGAACTTTTAAATTAAAGAAACAAAGAAAGGAAATAAATGTATACAGAGCATAAAAAGTAGATAGATATATCAGCATAAAAGATAGATAGGAAACAAAATATAATGCCACTAAAATGGACGCGCCAGTCAGCTTATGCCAAGACATTGAATGCCATGACGCTGATTTTCAGAAGCATCAGCAAGAGGGATGCAGTTACAATATTAACCAACCAATAATTACCAATTGCATTAATTAATATTTTTTACTGCACAGTTATGTAGTACAAATATTCAATGCAGTATGTAGACGTTAACTACCTCGTTGATCTATTGGTAGCAAGCGCGGCGTAAGGACCGAGAGGTGGTTGTTTCCCGGGTCGCGTAAAATTTGTGCGAGTTTTTCTTTAATTAAATTACTCAGCCCGGAGTTAGAAAAGTCGGCGGTTGAACACCTGTGCCTCGGAAAGCAAGTTAAGCAGGTGGTCCTGCGCCCAATCTCTCATTGGACATGTCGGATCGTCTCACCGAATTATGAGAGTAAGGGAATAGAGAGTGCACTTGCGTTTGCGCGCACACTTGTGCATTATAATATGTCCTGCACACTTGGCTGATCTCAATCGAGATTGGCCGACATGGCTGAAATCAGTCGGACACTTTATTTTTCATATGAGGCTATTACGCATTAGTGGGTTAAGCACAGACTACTAAATGTGGCTTACGCTACTATTAAATTGAAAGATCATAATATGACAGATGTATTTAACACCAAAACCATATCCAATAAATGAAGGTTACACCACTTTTGCACTGATATCCTCATACATCCTTATTACACTCTACAACCACCAATACAACATCACTCACGGCCAAAATCATCAGCGACATCCCCAATGGTCCCGCCGAAGCCGTCGTCCATCGGTCCGTGCGGCGCGGCCTCCATGCGGCGCTCGGGCGCGGCCAGGGCCGGCACGCCCGCGCTCGTGCCCGCCACGCCCGCGTCCTTACCCGCCAGCTGCAGGGACGAGCCGTCCGCGAAGAGGAGGTTGCTCTGAAAATGTTATGTGTATTAGTGTGACTAATAACAAGAAAACCGCGGAAGGTCTCTGGATAAGAGATCATGGTGTTCTCCCGAGGAGGCCTATACCCTGCACTTGCAGTGGTATATTATAAAAGGCTGATGATGATGACGATAATTGTGAGTGAAATTAATTATTACACTACATACATAAGTTATTTTATACACTTATACGTGAAACATAATGATGGATTAATTGTAAATGCAAAAGTGAGAACATGTTGAATAAATAATTTCATATTCCTAATTAATAATAATATAAAAATTAATAATAATATATCTACCTGCTCCAGTCCCCCTTCATTGTCAATGGCCTCTCGCATGATATCAGGGTTGTCTGTATCAAAACCCATATCACCAAACCCATCATCATGAGTGACCAGGTTTAAGGAACCATAGTCTTCCCGCATGGTGATTTCCTCAGCCCTAGACTGGTTCAGAGAGAACTGAGCCTCAATATCTACTTCACTGCAAATAAAATTCTTATGTTAACAAAGCAATATTCTTATAAGAAAAAAAACAAATTACACAACATAAAATGAACATTTTACTAAATAACCATTTTCTAAAAAATTCTTACTTAAGTTCAGGCATAGCAGTGTCAAAGTCATGGAACACCTCGGGCAAAGTGATGGCATTCATAGCAGCCTCTCTGTGTTCCTCCGGCAAGTCCACCATACCTGGCCGAAAGGCCATCTACAAAATAACACCATTACAAATACATGATATTAAATCTACTCATAATGAAATTAGTTTTTTTTTTTTTTTTTTGCTTTTTTGCTTTGAGGAGCCTTGTCATCATCACCGGGCTTTATGGGGACATTGAATTTAAATTTAAAATTTGAAAGAATTGCATTAATGACCCCGCCTGAACGGTGACTTGAACCACTGGAATGGTTGGTTAGAATAAAAGTGATATATTTTATTGTTATGATCTTAAAAATCACTGGTGGTGTTGGCAGTATTTATCAAACATAATGATGATCGGATAAGGAACAAGCATAAATAAAATAGTATAGACTCTATCATACAATATCTGTCTATCTGTATAATAAGTGTGGGATTTATTTCCTCCAATGGGAGGTCAATGGTACCTAAAGACTAATTGCATCAAAATAATTGGTTGTTATCACACACAATGACTATTGTAACACTAAGCTTTGCTAACAATGTTCAAAGAAACTTAACTAGCCTAACTTTGCATTAAATAATTGTTAATTCTGTAACAAATTGATCACAGTTAAGCATACTATTAACATTACATTGAAATTTACTGTATTTCTAACTGAACTGGGCAAAAATTACGAAACATGAAAACAAACAAACATCAAATAAAAGTAAAGAAACACTCACCTTGATCTTGACAAATGCTTCATTACAATCTTGTAGCAGATACTTCGCCTTCCTGGAGTAAATCCTTACAACACCAAGCAACAGATGGCCAGATGTTCGAAGAGCCATCTTCACTTTTGGCTTCAAAATACCATCCACAGACTTCTCAATATTTGTTTCAAACACATGGGCCTTGGTCAGCTTCTTATCCCAATGGGCCGCCAGCCAAATCTTGGCCAGCGGGCCCTTTTTGGCCAGCACAAAATGTGCGTAAAACATCGTGATACCTCACAATGACCAGTGCAGCGGTTACATCAACCTAATTCTGAAAACAATATTTAACATGGGACACTGCAGTTTATAACTAACATCACCATAATACAAGACCACGAAAACTATAATGCACGGAATATTAGAAAACAATGCTACGATAGCTGTTTATTATGCCAATAAACGGTAACGACCGCTGGCAATTTGGCGCCCAATCTTTCGGAGTACTTTCACATTTTTCGACACTTTATAACAGACTGCTTTTTATTTTAAATGAGTCATCTCTAGTACACTATAACATAAACACATTGAAATAAACATTTACCCGAATAATTTATCCAAAATTATAAATTTCACCTTTCACACACAACGTAAACATGACAACAATTACGCTTTCAAGATGGCGGCGCTATCACTTAGTTGTGTCTATGCTCGCTCTTCTTTGTGTTAATGTCTATGATAAAAACATTTTCAACAAAAAGAGATCATTAATAAAAATTTAAACTTATATAGTTATATTTGCTACTTACTCACTAAATACTGAATTATACATTCGCCCGTATTTCAATATTAATTATTAACATTTCCAGTGATGCTTAAATTCTAAATTTATATAAGTGTTTTGTACTCGGGACAATTTATTTTGACTCGGATACAGAATTCAACCGTTAGTCTGTCATTTCATAGCTATTTATTCTGTGAGTTTAAGTCTGTGAATTATTAACTAACTTTAAATGGTAAAATATTAGAAAATCTTTCGACTTCAGGTAGAAGGAATCACGATTTAAACACGCAGCAGCGTGGCAAAGCCAAGTTCAAGGCTAGGCGTCAGGCTAGCCAGCCCCAAGTGTATCATTACACGAACTACCCGCGCCAAACCAGTCTATAAGTAATTTTTTTTTTTACTTAAACACAATTACTTATGTTTAATGATGTTCATAAGGATACCTACAAGCCGAAATTTCATGAAGCTAACTCACATGGTTCTAAAGATAAGAAGGTCCAAATGTCTTACATTTTGTATTTACTGACTCTACTTATATAGTATCTAATGTTTACTATCTACTGCTTCCTTGTGACCTAGAAGAAAGTAAGCATAAGGAAAAATCTTAAAGTAATAAAATAGTAATAAAATAGGGGGATCCTTATTCAATAATTTTTCAAATTGTCACGTTGGCACGTTGCGAGCAGACATTTAAAACCATTATATTTTATTTAAAAAAAATATTTTAATGTATAACTACAACATACAATTTAAGTTAAGTTAAAAACGGTGCGTTGTCAGTGGCACGCGGCACCACATAATTATGTATAAGCATAAAAGTAAAAATGGAGAGCCAAGTTCAATACAAATCTAACGCGCGGCTGTGAGTGAATTGAGAGCCAAGTTCTTTGACAATTGCTGCTATTTAAAAGAAATTAAGATCTTAAATTAGGCTAAACTTAACTTAGCCAGTTTTTATTGCACTGTTATTATCAAACGTATATTTATACTTAAATTCTGATTAATACTGGCAAAGTTGAATGCTTGTTTGTAAATTCTGACAGCCAACCTAAAAAGGCTGTTACAATAAATATATTTTTTTTATTAACTACTTCCTACCTGTTTGCGTATTGAATGTTTTTGTAAAGTTACTAAATTTCAGATTTAAGGAAACATTGCAAAAGTATGGAGAGAGATTAAACGCATAATTAACTATGTTGGCTAAGTGCGGGTTGGTGGACTACACAACCTTATATGTAATAATTAAATCATTACTATTATAGCCATACCATTTTTTTTAAAGAAAGTATGTATCGTATAATGTCTATGGGAGAGGAGCCACGGCCATAATTTGGTCATGGCACATCTGTCAGTTGTCAAAGTCAGAAGCTAGAGGTGGTCGAGTTGGTCGATTATTCTTTTCCGGTTTACTTGTGGAGTGTGCGAGACGTATGTTATTTTCTATCTGTTAAAATCTCAATAATCAGTGAAATTTATAAGTTTATAATATTATAAAGTGTTAAAGTATAGTGTTCTTTCTATCAATCTTTCATTCTTTAGTAATTTTATTAAATTTTCAGTGATTTATTTCACCAAAATGGATCTGATCAAAACGCTCATTTGTGGCCAGACCGATGATGTGACTTCTGATCAATTTATCGTTGATTTTGTTGCTAGGTCTGCCACAGGCTTCCAAAGATGGGTGCCTACAGATATATTCAGGAATTATATCGCAAAAAGCTGAGCGATGTTATGCGATTCCTCTTGCGTGTTCGAGTATGGCAGTACCGCCAGTTGACGCGTATGCACCGCGCCCCAAGGCCCACTAGGCCCGACAAGGCAAGGAGGCTAGGATACCGCGCCAAGCAAGGTTAGTTTTCGCCGATTTTTGCCGATGTAGTCAACAACGTGGTGTTTTATTTACATGATGTATACTAACCTCACTTTTGTTTTTAGGTTATGTGATCTTCAGAATCCGCATCCGCCGTGGTGGCCGCAAGCGCCCGGTCGCCAAGGGAGCCACATACGGCAAGCCCAAGAGCCACGGTGTCAACCAGCTGAAGCCCACCCGCAACCTACAGTCCATGGCCGAGGTAATTTCTTGTACAGTATCAGCGTGGCCAAGATCAAGATATTTCAATTATTTATTAGCACATGCTAGTGATAAAACCCACATGGTTTTTCATATTGCCGAATCCCAACTTTGTTCTTGAATTTATTCTTAGTAGGTTTGTTGAAGTAAACATTGATACAGTGTGTTAGATCTTCTACAGATACAGTATTATATTGTGGTAGTTTTTAGGTAACTAACAGAATCTTTTGTTTTCCAACAGGAGCGTGTTGGTCGTCGCTGCGGCGGTCTCCGCGTTCTCAACTCATACTGGGTTGCCCAGGACTCGTCATACAAATACTTCGAGGTCATCCTCATTGATCCCTCACACAAGGTAAGAAAATTACTAGAAAATCATTCTATAAACGCTGAGAATTCGGAATAACTAAATATTTTATTTCCATGTGGGATATTCAAAGTAGTCAAATGTTTTATAACTATATTTTTTATGATGAACTCTATGTCATGCACCAATCTGAAAGGTTTTGCTGAATCTTCACCTACCATTTTATCTGATGCCTACCAGGCACACATAAAACGGTAACTTGCCCACACGTCGTGTCTAACCTGACTATGTATTTGCACAGGCTATCCGTCGTGACCCCAAGATCAACTGGATAGTGAATGCGGTGCACAAGCACCGTGAGATGCGCGGGCTCACGTCGGCCGGGCGCAGCTCCCGCGGCCTGGGCAAGGGCCACCGCTTCTCCCAGACCAAGGGAGGCTCCCGTCGCGCCGCCTGGATCCGCCGCAACACGCTGCAGCTGCACCGCAAGCGATAAGCGTCTCCGTCTACTTGCCATTGACTTTCTATTTGCTTTTATTAGACTATATTTTCAAATGGAAAGCCAGTGGTTCTCAATAAATATAACAGCCAATTTCTTTGTTTGATTTATATGGGTTCTTAGGGGAGGAGTTTGGATATAGTGAGTATTTCTATCTATGGCTGCACTAAATTATTTAGAATTTATGTATATAGGTTTTATAATTAACTTTAATCTATTTCAGGACCAGAGTGTAAACAGACATCCATTCCAGTCACTATTTCATAGGTAAGCATACTAACTGTTTAAATTAATATTATGTACATAGGTTCCATATATGTTTTTGGAAAACAATTTTATGATGATACAATGCTTTATGAATGCGCAACCGTGATTACCACGCATTTATTAACTTCCTTGGATGGCTGAAAACAAATAACTCCGCACAATGATAATTTTATGTAGAAAAGATCCTAAAATTAACAATTTGTTTATTTCATTCACAGTGCCTACCTGATTACCAGTTGGGTCCTGCATTTGGACTTGGAAGAATTCACTGTGAAAACAATCAGGTAATTATAATAAAATGTGAACACTTATGATCCAAATTCATTTTAGATTGCTTGTTAAATCTTTCATGTTAACGAGAAAATGAAGTTGGACAAATTAAATCTTGCCTAGGTGAGGTTATTGTTTACTTTCATGTTCAAAAACCTCAATCCGGTCAGATACATAGTAACTGAAATGAATTAGCATTCAATAATATTTTCAGATACATAGTAACTGAAATGAATTAGCATTCAATATAAACAATTCATCAATAATGTTTTTTTATTTACAGGTAATTCATGGGAACCGTGATTTGAATATCAGTCTGCACTAGAAAAAAAGAGTTCTATACGAGGGGAGGTCAATAAGTTTGCCGAATGGAGGGGTTGGTGAGATTAAATTTACCCGTCCGTCCGTTGGGATATAGAAGGTATTTTACTGATCGATTATAAAGAACGTGGTGTGACTATAATGGGACAGTACTACGCTTCTTTACTGAAAAGATTGAAAGAAGCCTTTAAGGAAAAAAGAAGAGGAAAACTGTTAAAGGTGTGCTCCTTTTGCACGACAATGCACCCGTCCACACGTGCCATGTTGCGACGGCTGCCATTCAACGATGCGGCTTTGAACAATTAAACCACCCACCATACATTTGACAACGATGAGAAGGAGTCAAGTCGGCAATTTCGGCCTATTTGACACCAAAGACAAATCATTTTTTTTCAATGGTATAAACAAGCTATTTGAGAGATCCGAAAAATGTATTAGGGTTAAAGGAGAATATATTGAAAAGGAAAAATAATTTGGTGTTTAATTTCAACCCCCTCTCGTACTTAGTAGTTGTGACCAAAACGAATTTCTTAGTAAATTGGTGATTAGGGCCAGGCGGAGGCAAACCAAGTATTGATTCAAGAAATTTTGTTTTCTTAATAATTTTTTTTCAATTTGTCATATACCCAACCACAACAACCTCTCCTAAATTCCTGTATTTATGTATGGCGGGACCACTATTCAATCTATGAAAAACAGGATATTATCTTAAACTGAACACACTAAATTTTAATACGATTTAGTATGACTACGTTTAAATCATATACCTATAAAACGGTTATTTCAATAAAAAAATAAGTACATATACTTTGACATTTGAAACTGCCTAAAGAAAAAGTATCTCTCTGTCAGTTATAATTTCTTGGCTCTTATAAATTTATTCAGGCGTTTGTTAACATTTTACTTATGAAGGGTTATTCTAAGTTCCTTAATTTTAATTTTTGTATATGTTGGCTACAAAATAAAAGTGCATTAAATTTTTTAATATATTTCTTTGCGTTGGCCAATGTTGGCAAGACTTTCACACACTAGAATAGAATAGAAAACGTTTATTGACCACATAACATAAACAAATAGGTACCTATACAACAAATTATATCTATACGAAACACAAAACTCACGCAAAAACACACACATAAGGCGTCCGACCGATTTCTCAGTTACGGCGGCCGATCTCAATTGAGATCAGCCAAGTGCGCAGGACATAATTATACAACACACAAGCACAAGTGTGCGCGCAAACACAAGTGCACTCTCTGTTCCCTTACTCTCATAACTCGGTGAGACGGCAATCCGACATGACCGATGAGAGATCGGGCGCAGGACCACCGGCTTAACGTGCTTTCCGAGGCACGGGCGTTCAACCGCCAGCTTCCTAACTCCGGGCTGAGTAATTTCATGACAGAAAAACTCACACAAATTTTGCCCGACCCCGGACTCGAACCGGGGACCTCTCGGTCCTTACGCAGCGCTTGCTACCAATAGACCAACGAGGCAGTACACACACATATATGACAGACAAAAGAAGTACAAAGAATTAACACGTACAGATGAGGACAGGATGTGGTCAACGAGGTACAGGCCTCAGCATGTGCCACAATAGCCTGAGGGCTGCTGCAGCGCTGATGTTCTGGCCGTACCCCGAGTGACATGACTGCCTGCGTTACAGATATCTTACAACTACAAAAATACAAAAATAGAAACAGTACCCTCAGCTACATTATTAGGAGTAGAGTTAGATTCACATTTAAATTGGAAACATTAATTCAGCAATT
The DNA here is from genome assembly GCA_039566165.1 of Maruca vitrata. Classification (NCBI taxonomy): domain Eukaryota; kingdom Metazoa; phylum Arthropoda; class Insecta; order Lepidoptera; family Crambidae; genus Maruca; species Maruca vitrata. The sequence goes on along the minus strand of CM076923.1, from coordinate 4,048,004 downwards.
GTTGAAAAAAATATCTTCATTTATCTATGCTCTTTATCACCTTAAACGAGTGACGGACTTTAAAACTGCTCTCACCGCGTACTACGCCTACGCGCACTCCAGGCTTTCCTATGGCATAACTCTATGGGGAAATTCCTGTGATATAGACAAAGTGTTCATCCTGCAAAAAAAGTGCTTAAGAATTTTAACAAACATAAAACAAACTGAATCCTGTAGACCTTACTTTATTAAACATCAAATACTGACTGTCACATCTATTTATATTTTAGAGTCCTGCAAATTTATAAAAAAACATCTGCATTTATATTCTCCGGTAAAAGCCATCAAAAGAAATGAAAGAAACTTAAATAAACTTAAAGTTCCTTTCTCCAAATTAAAAATAGTTTCATCAAGCCCACATGTCATGTTAATTAAAATATATAATCATCTACCGAATTCAATTAAAAACATAGAGAAACCATCACATTTTATCAGGAGCTTAAAGGCATATCTTATAACTAAATGCTTCTATAGCATGCAAGAATTCTTTCAGAATGTGTGATATTAAGTAAACTAATAGGTAGTAAGAAGATTGTTAGAATTATATTAAGTTTTCTGTTACTTTGTTGATATATGTATGTGCAATTATAATTTGTTGATAATATAATATGTATAATAATTCGTGTTAATGTTAATTTAATAAGAATAATATAATTTCATAATTTAAGAATAATTAATAAGAATAATAAACTTATAAATATTTTAGTAATAAGACACATGTAATAGGCCCTCAACGTTTGCTATGCCCTTACAGGGCGTCACATGTATACCTTTATACTTATTCCATCTATGTACCTAACTTGTAATGTGACACGCAATAAACGAATTGAATTGAATTGAATTGAATTGACATATATACTAATAGAAAAAAAATTATAACAAACTAGAAACATTGTCTTATTTAAAAAATCCATTATTGACTGATAACTCATTTTCTAATTAACTATCTTGATTTAGTCACCCTAGAACTAGACTTTTTTGCTTATAAACTGGTAAATAATGATGATGAAGAATAAAATTATTCATGATTTTACCCTCTGTTACATAACCGTAGCGCCTTATAAACTGCAAAAGTAAAATACTTATCTGAAACTTTGTCAGGTTAGTTTATTTGGTGCCGTAGTTGTTTATTTATTATGGTCTTACTAACAACTCAGATAATGCATTCATAAAGCATCACATAATAAGTTCTGTTGTAGGTGTCATTACATAAACGAGGATAGCATTATACTATAAAATTAGAACTTTGTAATAATAACAAAATAGTTCCGGTCAGGGCCGCGCCGACCCCCGTCAGCGCCTGTGTGCGAAACCTATGAAGCGCCTTTTTTAACGAATCATCATAAAAACGAATTTAATTGAATTAATATTTTTAATTGTTAATTTTGACTGAAATAAATGTTCTCCAGTTTTACAGTACTTAGATAATATTATCATTAATATCTAAGTGTACAAAACTGTGGAACATTTAGGAATTACGATAGTAAATACGCTTCTGCTTGCCAATTACTGCGAAAAATAAAACCCGAACAAAATATTTAAATAAACGAAAAATAGACAATATTAGCCGATACACGTACTTCATGTCAGAACCAGACAATTGTTTTCTAATTTAGATACTATACCGGAGCCGCTCTTAGATGACTGATTTGACACTTTTTATTTTATATTTTGCATTTATCCTTGTTAAGAGGAACATATTTAACGAATCATAAAGAACAACTTTTAAAAATAAGACGTTATTTCAAAATGTCAAATGCACCTAATTATATAATTATTTGTCTTTTATTCCCTAAAATAATTGAATTATAAAAAGAAAACGTAAAATTTCCACTCTGTATTACGCTTTTACAAGGTTACGCCGTTTGACAAGTTTTCATAGTGACGTAGTGGGTAACACTCACCAGGTATTTTTTTAAATTAGGATGAAGGATTTAATAAGTAGATATTGTATTTTAAAAATAAATATATTTTTAAATAAGAATCTTCAATTCAATCTTCTGGATGTGAATAAATGTTTTTATAAAAAAAATTGTTATAATTTGACCTTGCATGGTTATAAAGTGGAAATAACTGTTACTTATATACTTCGTCTGACATGTGTCAAATCAGTCAACTTAGAGCGGCTCTGGTATAATACCTATTTATTATTTTTAATGAATTTGCGCTTTGAACATGTATGTAAATAGTATTTTTAAATAACTAAAAAAGATCATAAATTTTTGGTAGGTAATTAAAGATGCGTTTCTTTTAGAATTTTTAAATAAACTTGACCATGGTACATATAAACATTCACTCACAGTTTCAATAATTTGATATGTATATTTTGTTTTGCCTTAGCTATCTCGTTCGTTAAAATCGGGGAATACCCGTGACCCCACCCCCGCTTGCGTCGCACGCATCGCATCGGGTTGCGTTCAGAAACTCACTCATACTCATACAAACTCGGCGCCTCTACGGTTTAAAATAACTAGTACTTTTTCTCTGGTTCAAAGAACTGCCGCCGTTTTAACGTTGAGCTCGTAAGGAATGTAAACTAAAACCCTAAACGTAAAATGAAACCATAAACGTGAATAATAATAAACATTAAATATTGAGAGACTTGTTCAATTATAGTCCAGTCAAATTAGCTCTTTTAAACACCAATCTGCGGAAAAATTACTAGTGAGCTGATTTTTGGTACACACCTTTATTACGGCATTGTAATGAAGGTGTGAAAAATCGACATTCATATCGTGCCGGCTTAAAAAGTTATAGGGGTCAAAAGGTCGCGAAAATCAGTTTTTCGCGAATATCTCGCGATCTATTGCTTGTAGGTTAATTGAGGTCATTAGAAAAATTATTTGTTATAAAATTATCTACTTAAAATGTCCTTTGCATTTTTTGTAGAATTGAAAGTTTCGGAGGAGAGCGCCGAGAAAGCACTCACATACGGTATTGTATACCAAGGCGTACGCCCTATGCTTTTCATTGATATTTGTAAGCGTGTTGTTAGTAAAATCTACTACATACAGACATATAGCATTAGTAATACTAGTACAGAAAGTATTTCCTTTGTGGAAAAGGAAAACTGAAAATCATGAAGATGTTTAAAAAAGATTTGTAATTGTACAAAAAATTGCAGCGGTAGAAAATATGTCCTAGCATTGACAATTCATCTCGGGAGCAATTTTCTTGTTGGAATATTTCTGCAAAATTGTTTAAATCAGATCTTTTTCAAACATCTTCATGATTTTCAGTTTTCCTTTTCCAAAAATGAAAACTTTCTATACTAGTTTTACTAATGCTATATGTCTGTATGTAGTAGATTTTACTAACAACACGCTTACAAATATCAATGAAAAGCATAGGGCGTACGCCTTGGTATACAATACCGTATGTGAGTGCTTTCTCGGCGCTCTCTTCCCGAAAACTTTCAATTCTACAAAAAATGCAAAGGACATTTTTTGTAGATAATTTTATAACAAATAATTTTTCTAATGACCTCAATTAACCTACAAGCAATAGATCGTAAGATATTCGCGAAAAACTGATTTTCGCGACCTTTGACCCCTATAACTTTTTAAGCCGGCACGATATGAATGTCGATTTTTCACACCTTCATTACAATGCCGTAATAAAGGTGTGTACCAAAATTCAGCTCACTAGTAATTTTTCCGCAGATGAAACCTAATTTGACTGGACTATTAAGCGTTATAGATGTTTTGTTGTTTACAAGGCCTATGTTACGCCTATTGTACCTACTTACTTGTCGATACTCCACTACAAAAAACAATCATAATTGGTAACAAAAATAATTTAGGTGGCGTTGGGCGGCGCGGCGCCCTATTGTCTTGGCGCCTGTGTGCGCCGCACACTTCGCACACAGGGCGGCGCGGCCCTGGTTCTGGTGCCGTTGACCACGTGATTTATCGGGTCTAATGTCAATCCCATACATTTTATTCTTTTCGAACTTCGTTATCGTTTCGATATTGTTACTTTGTCTAAGCCCCCAGATCTTATTCTAGGTTTAACTTGTACACAAAAAAAAATTAAGAGACCAAGATAATTTGTTAAAACTATTTGTTTGTTTAGGAGGAATTATCAAGGTTTATGTAAAGAACTTCATTACCTTTGCTACATTTATTTACTAGGCTATTTGTCGAGGTAAGAAGGCGTTCCGAGCAGCGGCTCAGACCGCATCCAAATCAGAAGAATCCGTTCTGATTTGGTTGCGCTCCGCTCACACTTTAGGTTTAGAAGGATGATCAGTGGGGCTACCATGAGTTTAAAACTTACGCGCTCGATATCGCCCACGTAAATATGTCTATGAAAAACATGTACAGCGCCGCCTGGTGGTTACGCGAAGAACTACAATCGGCCATATGAAAAAAACAACTATAGGTTTTTAACGTACGTAAGTTTACGATAGCCAACTCATGGTAGGCCCTCTGATAATAAAAACGCCTTGTAATATGTATGTATTGTTTTTGTTTATTTTGAATTCTATAATCTTAAAAAGTAAATAACAATAATAACTTTCATCAGCGTAAAAAAGTTAGGTACAGTAATAATTTTATTCACAATGAAATTTGACAGCTACAATGGATTGTTAAAAAAAAAAAAACAGATTGCCAGTGCACAATGTGAAATAAAAACAATTCAAAGGTGTAATACAACAATTACATGAAAGAATAGCACTTAAATCTAAATAAATATAAAATATTGTTATATAAATACCTACGATAAACTATTTACAATTTATTAGCAGAGACCAAAGGATGTTTATTTTCTTGAGGATAGTCGCATTTTAAAGATTGAATCGATCAAAAGGAGATAGGAGTAGGTATTTACTCCTGTGAATTTGGACGGCTAACTAGATTCGCGGGTCTGGCGTCATTATTGTTTTGTGCAAGCTATAAAGTTATTTAAATATCAAGCTATAACTGACCTAAAGTGCTTAGTGAGATATGCCATTAAAGTAGGATGCATATTGAAAAATGCATAAAAAATATGATCGAAAACATTTTTATATGCAGAGCGTTGAAGAATAACTAGTAAAATTAACACTGAATATAAAATTGCAGGTTGATGTCGAAAGCTATGCACTTCAAGAGCTTATTTTTCACCTATTCGATCGGGCTATTGATGTCCAAGTTGTGGTGGTACGTTTTGTGTAACGCAAAATATTATTTCGATCCTAAACCTACTGAATCTAATGTACAGACATTGACCCGCCATAGATCTGGATTATACAAGATAATATTAAATAAATCACAGTTATTTACATAATTTTGAAATACTTTCGCCATTTCTTGAGATGCCCTCAGAGAATATGTTGTAGGTACATTACAATATTAGTACATTAAATGGTTCCACTACATTCTATATCGGACATGAAAAATGTATGATAAAATATAGACATTTTACTATTTCTATGATTGTGATTGACTTATTTAATGCATTTAATACTCTTCAAGAACGCTGTATATGTTACAGTTAATCACATTCAATTACAGAGGTATATTAATAAATAGGCGAATACACCATTTTTACCGCCTTTTGAAAAAATATAATAATTTATATGTTGTTATTTAATAAATCCAGCAAAATCTGGAATACTTCTGTATGGTTGCTATTATGGCATAGCCTTTTGCCTTTTTCTGACATGAACCATTAACATAGGTATTGTATAACATAAAATGTCATTGTGTAAAAATATTTACTGTAACATGTACATTCGTATTAGATAAATATGTGCGAAAAAATTGATTAAGAACAATATTTATTCATAGTTACAATAACTTTGCACCGTCTTAAGTTTTGATTAGGTAAAACAGTAATCTGCTGATTTATTACATAAAAGTAAAAAAATATTTAACTATAAAATTCTATTCTGAATCAAGCGTTTCCCTTTACGCCTTCTAACTTCCTATCAGCACTGATACGCGGCAGACCTATGTTTATGAACCTACGAGAATCTCAAATCCTAGAATATAATGCTAAGCTAAACGTTGCGGGGTCTATCTTCATATTTCCCAGAAATCAATCAATACATTACAAGATAAATCCAAATATCATTAAGTATGTACATAATAATCTTTATTTACATACTTAACGTTAATTGGATATACGTGACTGATTACGATAATATTTACAGATGTCTTTAGTTATCAACTGATAGAATGTTACGTTTGTTAAGAAAATTAATTGCTAACACTATCGCTATTGCGCAATTTTTGTATAGAGCCATAGATGCAACCCAAATCTGCCACCTTCAACAGTTATGCAATAAAAATTATACCATTTGTCGTTTTGTAAGTAGATGCCTGACTTGGCACTTCATCTTTTTAACTCGTGGAGTAGTTTGGCTATTGGTTGAATATCGATTTAAGCGCATAATGTCAATTGGACATAAAAGGTAAATTTATCAAAAAGTCAACTTCCTACATAGGTACTTAGAACGTTAAATATTTGGAGGAATTCTCCGTTTGCGAAGTTGAAAGATAACAATTTATTGTCCAGTTGACATTATGAGCTTTCACCGGCTACCGACACAGCAGTAAGTACCATCAGATTCGTGGCAGTTACAAACGCATGAATCCTGCATCGGCTCATTAATTTGTTTCCTTGTCATGAATAACCAACTAAAAAAAAAACAAATGCATGAACACTACATCGGTATTAACTTTTTTGTTCCTTGTACCGAGATTCCAATTTAAAAAAAAATAAGCGCTTCAATCCACCATCGGGTTGTTAACTTGTTTCCTTGTCATCTATTTCCAATAAAAAAAAACACAAACGCAACAATATAGCATCGATTTTATGGACTTTTTTCAATGCCTTGCATTCTAAATTTAAAAAAAACTGTTTAAATTGCTACTGTTGTCCCCGCAACGCCTAACGTCGTCCCCGTGTACCTTATGTCGTCGGCGTAAGGTCGTTAGTTGTTCGGCACGGGCTGCGGCTGGCGGCGGTCGAAGTGGAATGTGTCGGAGAGGTACAGCCCGAATATGGCCACGCTGTAGAACACCGTCAGGCCGAACAACGCCACGCTCGCGCTCGCCGTGAACATGTTCGAATATTCGCACCTGGGAACGAATACAGATACAACTTGAAACTATCATTATACACATTACACTACATTACACTTGTAATATGTAATTGTGTATGTGGCCAATAAATATTTATTCTATTCATAAATATTTATATATTTTTTCCTAATGTGTGTAACATTAGGAAAAAATATCATCATCAGCCCATATACGTCCCCACTGCTGGGGCACGGGCCTACTCTTAACTAGGGCGATAAGGACTTACTTACTCAAGGTGAAAATATATGTTCGGTATATTTACCATGTAGATAGATATTATCACAGGTCCACAGCTGACCCGTGATTACAACATTGCCGAAATATCGTAACAATATCTCGAACATTACAATTGATTAAGTAAACGGCGTTACACTTTATAGTTATAATATTTCAAGTCTACCTATTACCATTATAGATCGAGCAAATAAGGGCATGTAATCAAGGGCATCACCATTGGAATCTCCTATAATATTTTTAGTACAAAGGATTTGTGATTAGAGTGGCATCACAAATATCACTTAAATTGCCGAGGTTCTTCAGATAATTCTGCAAAAGTCTGTCTGTTCTGAAGCTCTGCCACCTATATATAGAGCTCCTAGCACTATTGACGTCAGGTCCAAGTTCACAGCACAGTATCCCAGTCCTTACCTGAAGAACCAGACGACGGTGAGCGCGACGGAGACGAGCGTCATCAGTATGTTCTCTCGCTCAGAAAAGAAAAAAATAGCAGTCTGTCTGTTCTGAAGGGCTGCACCCATATGGCTACTCTACTAGCGCCAAGTTCACAGCTCACAGTATCTCACCTGAAGAACCAGACGACAGTGAGTGCGACGGAGACGAGCGTCATCAGTATGTTCTCGAGGTCCCACGCGCGTTCTTGGTTTACTCCCTCCGTCACTATCTCGTGGGCAGCGAGGCCCGGGCCCTCCTCCGGGATGCCGTGCTGCTGCTGCAAGGGATAATGGTACGTTGTAGTATACGGCCTTGGGTAGGTATGGATATTTTCATTTTCTTTGGACGTCCTAATCACAATAGACTGGCTCGATGGAACTGTGGTTAGTGACCCAGGTTCACAAACTACGTTTCTTAGAATCGTTTCCACTCGGGACAAATATTTGTATGATGAACATCGATGATTGTTCCGTGTCTGGGTGTGTTATTAACCCTAGAAAGATAAACTGCGCCTCAGAGGCGCCCGCGAAACAGATATGTCGCTGTATTTTTTTAACCCGCTCGAGTTTACTCCTGTGTTTTCAAACCAACTCATACGACAATCAACCCGGCCGAGGGACGACCGTTGCTGCCCGGCAAGTACTTTAGTTTCGCCGCTATGCCATTGCGTTGCGCTCGAGAGGCGCAAGTTTATCTTCTGTGTAACTTTCGCACATTTATTATTACCTATTATTTTGTATTCATGGCAAATATAAAGATTTTTAATTGTTACTAAATTAATTGTAATGGTTATTAGGAACGATTTAATACCTAGGCGCAAAGAAAACGGGTGGAATAAAGCGAAATTGCTTATTTATTTTTTTGCGAAGAATTTTGAGAGAAAATATTTAAAAGACTACCATAAGTGCCACAGGCTAGTCTAGAACTTCTTCAAAAAGCTTATGAAGAACCTTCAATTAGAGGGCGGCGTTATTTTAGCATTTCTACATCAAAAAAAATAAGAAAATGACCAAAATGACTAGTTCCAACTGTAAAAATACCATATGTAGAGAACGTAAAAAAGATGTTTGCATCAAATGTATATGACTTGTGATTTATTCAGATTTTTTCGTGTTTTGTGTTTAATTATATTGTAATTAATTAGTTAGTAAGAAAAAAGGTTCTAAAAAGTTAGCTATTCATAGAAAAACTTAAAAATTGTTAGTACTACAAACAATTTCTAGATTTTGTTACGTTTTTTGAAAATGTAACATGATTCCTTAATGTAAACAAATAATAATTCCTATTTGTGTTTTTTTTATTAAATAATAATGTAACATTTAAATTATACGTAAAAAAAAGTATATTTATTTTAATATGTAAATAAATCAGTACATGAAATTTTTCTGTACAAAAAAATAAGTTTATCTTTCTAGGGTTAAATATATTTCTGTATCCACTGTTGATTCCGATATCTGTAGTACAAGTGCTTAAGCTACTTACCACAGGATCAGATCAATGTATGTGTTGTTGTGTAATATTTATTAATTTATTCCTTGCAGGCTCTACAATCGTTGTTTTGTGATGTAGATGAGGTGGTTAAGGAATGCACTACGATTTGGGGTGAGAGCCATAATGCGCTCCCCCGCAAGTCTGGTGATGATGACGAGGCTACTCAAAGCCATCATCGTAAGTCAGTTAGGAAAAAAATGCTGTTTGATGATGTAGACCAGGTGTAAGATTTTAAACTTTCGCGTTACTAAATATTAGTCTTTATGGGTCTAAAAATGGTAGACCACATTTTTGGCTGACTGTACTTACTGCCCGACGTTTCGACTGGGTTATTTTACTTATTTGCTACTCCTAATATCGCGTGTAGTCCTATAAAGACTTATATTTAGTGGGTGTACCTATTTGTCTGAGTTTTTCTGTAATGTAATTACTCAGCCCGGAGTTAGGAAGTTGGCGGTTTAACGCCCGTGCCTCGGAAAGCACGTTAAGCCGGTGGTCCTACGCCCGATCCTCATTGGTCATGTCGGATTGCCGTCTCACCGAATTATGAGAGTAAGGGAATAGAGAGTGCACTTGTGTTTGCGCGCACACTTGTGCACTATAATATGTCCTGCGCACTAGGCTGATTTCATTTGAGATCGGCCGCCATGGCTGAAATCGGTCGGACGCCTTACACGCGATATTAGTAGTAGCAAATACATAGCTAGGTAGGTACTAACTGCTGGTTATTTGCTACTCCTAATATCGCGTGTAGTCCCATAAAGACTAATATTTAGTAGATGAGGTGGTTAAAAAGAAGTGCACATCATAGTGCGCACGTACCTGGGCGGCGCGGCGCGGGTGCACGAGCGCGTGCACGACGGCGCGGTGGTGCAGGCCGCACGCGCGCAGCGTGGCCGCGTCGTCGAGCGCGCGCCCGTTGAAGATGAGCCGCACGCGCGACTCCGCCGACAGCTCCACGCCGAAGTGACGCCTGGGGACACACCATACATACATACATACATACATACAATCACGCCTTTTTCCCAGAGGGGTAGGCAGAGATCACTTCCAGCGATCCACTTTTCACCTCTGTGGGAAACGTGACGTGACGGGTTGTGGACCACGTCGCCGCCATTCTGCCTTGTGCATTGTTTTAACAAGGTCATTGCGTTCCCACGAGTAGCAAGGATATATGACGGGGGAAGGAAAAGGGGAGGAAGGATACTATCGCCTCGGATGATTTGGACTGAGTCGATAGTAGCTCGAGGAGCCGGGGACACACCATCATCATCTTAATATACATTACTCAAAGGTGCTGACTGACATAGAGCTATTTCAGCTAGTCCCTCCCTCCCCTTTCCACTCCTTATATACAATGCAGGCCCTGGTGGCTCGGATTAAGAGGTTTCGTTCCTTTTTTCTGCCACGTGTCATTAATGCAAGCTCATGTTTTCCCTCCCTCCTATGATACCGGGCACTTCAGGCGGGGTGTGAAACGGCATTTAAGCAGGCTTTCAGGGTGAGTGCGACAGGCTCAATATGATCAATTGTGCCTGTCGACCTCATTTTTGGATCTCACTACCGCTTACCATCAGGTGGAGCGAGGTCATCTTGTTAGCCTATTATAAAAAAAAACATAGTGATCTATCAACGCACAGCCCAACCCACTGGACGGTTCGGGCTGAAATTTGGCATGCAGGTAGATGTCATGATACGTAGGCATCCGCTAAGAAAGGATTACCCGAAGCGAAGCGAGGGCGGGTCACTAGTCATCAATAGGGTACTTGACTTTTTTTCTATTTTGATATAGTTGGACCACTCGAACACATAGGCAATTTTGAACGTGACCACGAGCGCTATAAAGAGCTCGAAACGTCGGATCTCTAAATAATACGTTTAAGTAGGTTTAATCCGTAAAATAAATTTTTACTTTTCATTTTTAAAAAAAGGCACTTTTGAAAGTATCACTTTGATAACTCGATAACTCATCATCATTTCATCGTAACGGCCATCAAAGCTTGTTACATTACTACACATTATCCTCTTTATTAGAAAGGTACGTACACGGAGCTCGAGCCCAGGGCTTCCGTAGTCAGGGAGGGCTCAGAGGATACTTTATCCTCGACTTCAACTCGTATATTCAAATGTTATGTATTTTAATGACATATTAAAGACAGAACAAATCTAAGTCAAATTAGTTCAAACGATAATGATGACCTCTGATCCATGGCCCATCAGGGCGACATTTGAGCCGTGAAAGCCTGTCGACGCCATCCTAGTCTACTACGGCGGATGGAGTCCATCGTCCACATTTATTTTATTTATTTATTTTGCAATTTTTTTTATTATCATAGTCCAGGGTTGTGGAAACCCCCTTTGTGTTCCGGGGTGCCCAAGTTTGTTGCGATAAATTAAGTGTCAAGCTTGCGAAAGCAAACGCTAATGGAGGGGTTCGTTGGTTAGCGTACGTTTCCAGTAGCACTTCCATGAGTTTAAAAGTGACAGACTCGATATCGCCTATGTAAATATGTCTATGAAAAAAATGTACAGCGCCCCTGGCGGTTACGCTAAGAACTAAAATCGGTAGTATGAAAAAAACAATTCGATAGGGTTATTAACGTACGTAAGTTTTCGATAGCTAACTCATGATGGTAGAGCTACAGGACAACTCTCACGAGGGACGAGGAGTAACACCCCGGGTGTTTTAGTCAGTAGGAGTCTAACATACTCCTTTAGTCCTCTGAACTAATGGGGATCCATATAGGATTTCACTCGAGTAAAAAAAAAAATATGATTCCAGTAAAAGAAAATGTTATCTTCCAAATTTTAGGCGAACACAAAACGTTTACTTAACTTCTGTGTTCCAAATTAAAGTTACTTGAAACACAAATCCTATTTATCGGATAAGGTAATTACGCAATGGAGAAATAATACTGAATGGATTACTATATATTATGAATTATGATAAAATCCACTATCCAGATAGGGTGCTAAGTGTCATAATCAATTTATCTGCCGATTTTTTATTGATATAAACGGCAGACAGCATCACGTATATCGATAACTGATCTAGTTTAGAGATAAGTAGCTGAAGAACTTGTGTTACTGATCAACCTAATAATTTATTTACTATATACTAAAATTGATAATGAAAAGATCTAGATAAGGACCCACAGTGATAATCGAACCCGCGGCAACTGGCATAGGAGGCATGTGACTAGTTATTTATAAATATGCTATGTCATAATTAATTATTTATTGAAAACAAAGTCTATATTAATAAAAATGAATTGTTGTTCGTTAGTCTCACTAAAACTTGAGAATTGCTGGACCGATTTCGCTTATTTTGGTTTTGAATTTTTTGTCGCTATGCAAGGTAGGTTTTAACGGTTTCCTACATGGAAAAATGTCGAGGGAGATAGTTAAAACAACAATTTTATTTTCCCATACAAGCTGTTGACAAAAGATATTTTGTCAAACACTATTGACATTTTTTTTTATGGTTGCCATTGTTAGTACGACTAGTGTTTTCAACCCTTTCAGTTCGCTCATAATCAGAAAAAGATAAGTATTGGCGGTATGAAATTCGTTGGGACCATCGTTTATAATAAAAGTTTAACGAAACTTAGAAACGCTTCAGAATACCTACTTTCAGACAACCTTCATAACATGTCATTATGTGAATGAAAATACTTTAAACTATAAACTGCCGAATAATTTCATTTGATAAAAAATAATGTTCAACCATCTCCATACAGGAGCACATTGAGTACCTATCGATACATTCATAATCCGTTAATTTCAGATCACTTCTTCAAAACAACTTTACTTACAAGTAGGTATTATCAATCATCATCTCCGTTAAGGTCTTAAGAAGCTAGTCTATCAGAATCAGAAATAATAACGACTTACCATTTGAAGTCCTTCAACAGTTCATCCAGGCTGCCTTCGACCTCCTTCAGGGTATCGTTGAGGTACTTGAGCTTGATCAGTATCCTCTGGCCTTCATCCTTGGTAGACGGGTTTCCGGCGTCCGGTTGAGTTTCGGCGTTCGGTCTTTCTGCATTCGGTCTTTCGGCATTCGGCCTTTCGGCTTCGGCGCTGCCCTCGGCTTCGGCCTCCGTCTTATTCCCGGGTGCGTTGGATGGTGAAGTCTCGTCGTTTTTCTTTTCGTTTTTCTCGGAAGAACTTGAATTTGTTTCTGTCAATAAAGGATAACTAAATGTAGAAGTAGGTAGTAGTTACATGTACCATAGGTACCATATATGGTACCTATGGTACAAACTGTTAGTAGATGTACCTATAGTATACCATAGGTACATGTAACTACTAACAGTTTCAGTAAATAATTGATTTTGGTGCTTCAACTTATTAACGTCGTTGATTTAATAACGAAGCAGAATGTTAGTTAATGTCTGCACCGAATATTGCTATTCATTTATGCTGGTCAGGGTAATTAAAATATCATCATCATCTGTCTATCTCTATAGTTAACCGTACAATAAGTATTGCGGTTGTAAGTACAAAATACAAGTCTCTATTATACGACTTTAGGCACATAATATTTTTCGAATATTAAGTGACTTTCTAGACTAGAGCGATTACTAGTAATTGAACTCAATCTCGTTCAATACTACAAATAAGAATAACATTGAAATAAACTATTCGTTATGGGTTTACTCACTAAGTATATAACAACCATGTCAGGTGTAGTCGTCAGTCGAAACGTCGGGCAGTAAATACATATCTATGTTTCTTTTTATCGCGTTAAAAGTTTTTAATATGACGAATATAATTGAATAGGTGACTTACAAAGGTAACGATTCTAACATTGCCTAAACAGTTAACACACATTAACTAGATGTGAGAGCCATACACTCCCCCGCAAGTCCGGTGATGATGACAACGCACTCCAAGTCATCATCGTGGCCAGTTAGGTAAGAATAAAAAACACGTACCTGTAGGTCTCGTGAAGAAATCGCAGCCGGTGGTGACGTCAGCCTCCATGGCGCTGACGATGCTGTCCATCTCTCTGATCTGGTCGTTGCCGGAGCTCTCCGCTTCGTCTTGAGTCTCGCTCTCCTCACCGGCTGAATCCCCCATCCCGGCGCTTCCAGGCGCTGAGGAAGTAATACAAAGGTTAGGGTCTTGCTAAGTGCAATGTATAGGGAGGCAAAATGGATGCAAGCTGTCAGCCGATCAGTGGACGAATTTGAACCCTGATAGTTTGCATAAATGTATGAAGAAAAGAACTCGCATTTTTAAGGGTCTGTTTCCAGTAGGCAAACAGTGAGCGGCTAACAATTGGCTTCCAGTTTGCTCCCTATACATTTTAAAAGGTTTCGCTGCGAATCAGGCGCATACAGAATGGGTCAGCAAGCGAAATGTCGCCTTGCCTGCCTCCATACATTTCTAATGGAGTGTCCATACAGCGCGTAATGTATTCAGTTTTCTACGTTTCCATTCCTGACTCATTCTGTACGGGGCTGATACGCAGCGATACCGCGCGGTTTAGGGCCGACATACACGGACTGCTTCAAGCAGTCAGAGCGGACTGCTTGAAGCTGCGGCTGCATAGTAAATGTCCGTAGAATCTGTAGTTAACTATGCAGCCGCAGTTTCAAGCAGTCCGTGTATGTGTGCCCTTAGATAGAGAGGCAAACTGGCTCCCAATCGTTAATGGCTCACTGTTTACCTACTGGAGACGCGCCTTTAAAAATGCGTGTTCAATGCGCATGGCTACGCTTTGTTACCGCTCGCTTGCCACCAGTGTAATGAGCCCTTACATAAGTTAACTGCTTCGACTAGCTCCCCTCCTAAGTTTTAACTGCGTTGTTGAACGCTCCTCTTAATTGTTTCAACGAAATCTCTAATTTACCTACCGATTTCGAATAAAAATACTAGTTCGACGAAACCATTCGACACACTCAATTATGTACTAGTTAATTTTATACATACCTGCACCTTATAAGTTAAAATATAATAAAAATACATCTATTAATAATTGCTTGTATTTGATGTCCATCGGTTAACGGCAAGCCGGAACCGACTTTATCAATACGTTGATGAATTTTTAACGACATTGGTAAAAAATGGGTTCAGAAATGTTTTTTAAAACGTTCCAATAAATCAGAGGTATCAAGGTATCTAATTGTTTTTACTAGAGCGCCGGCTCGCGCACGATTGTTGATGTCACGTAGTCGCGTGAGAATACAATTCAACACAATATGATAAATCCTACTAATAGATATCATAAACGAAAAAGTTTGTGAAGGTCTATGTATGTTGAAGCGTACAAAGTGTGCAGCCGCTTGTTAGTAAATATTTTGGTAAATTAGTAGCTATTTACAACTGTCCAAGACATATCTTAAGCAATTTTATATCGGGAAGTAACTACAGGATAATGCTAACGGTCGAAAAACGCTAGTGTGGCGTGATTTAAAAAAATACCCTATTTTAACTGTTATGTATAGTGTAGTTCAGAGAAGACTATGAATTACTCCAGCACAAGAGAAAAGCTCTCAAAACAGAATTAGATCAAATTCTTTATTGATTGTCACTTTACAGTAATTACAGATGGAACAGGTATTTGTACGTATTCAAGTGATGCCCTGCAAGGGCATAGCAAAGCATACTTTACTACAGTACAATACAGTAAAGTAAATACTGAGTAGTAAGTATATCGGCATCACAATTTAAATTTTAATCACTTGTCATAATAGTTGGCGTCTGCCGTCGACGTGTCGACCGCTTGCCGCAGCTGACAACTAGCTGCCGATAGGTGACCTGCAGTCGACAATGAGGATGCTTTCCGACATAATCTATAGCTGTACCCGACAAAAAGGGTACAGTACGTCATTACGTCGCATTGACGGCAATTTGGTTCTATTCTTGTGCAAGAGTTAGCTTGACTGGTTCGGTGGAACAATGGTTAGTGACTCTGGCTACGGTTCCAAGATTCGTGGTTCCCACTCGGGACAAATATTTGTTTTATGAATCGGTGTTCCGTTTCTGTGTGTGAATATATACTAATTAAGTTACGAGTATGTGTTTAATTTCTGTCTCTGACAGCCATAGTACAAGCTCTGCTTAGTTTGGGGTCAGGTGGGCCGTGTGTGGAAATTTCCCCAATATTGAAAGAGTCCTAAGTGTAAACTAACCATCAAGCCGCCTGTAGAAGTGCAGCCGGTTGTTGTTCATCATCGCCATGTCCGCGTCGATGATGCTGTCCATCTCCTGTAGCGGGATCACGCGCGAGTCCGACGTCTCCTCTACCACCTCCGAGCTGATTGCTGCAAACCCATCGGCTCATCAAGTATTCCACTTATCATTGTTTTAATACTTCAACTACTCTCTGTCTAAGCTTTTCATTATCTTTCCATTAACAGCTTTTAAGATTTCCGATCGGAGCTGCGATATTTGTTTGGAGATGAGCCAAGAAACAGTAATAAACGCCTTATTTATTACACATGGGTAATAACCCAGCAATCCCGGGCTGACTAGCCGGGCACACTAACTTATTTATTACTTTTGTGTAAATTATTTTGTGTTGTGTGTTAAATAACGAGTTTCTTTGAAATATGCGCCGGTGAAGACTGTTTTGATTGATGACAGTTCTAAACACAATTGTAAGCTTTAAAATGAAAGTAAGGGCCCAGTTCACTTGGAACAAAATTGCTCCTTCGTTAGCATTTTTGGAGCGTGAGCCTGTGCGTTCTGCCCGCGATTTCATTAATACTTTGACTTTGGCATTTGCTACTAAGCAGAGGCAAATTAATAGGCACACACACTATGTTATAAGAGTATAGCTTTATCTACAACAAACGCTAATGTGAAGGATGTTAGGGTAGTTATTATTAGTAAGACAAAAGTTTTAAATTATGATTATTACAACATAGTAGGTACATACAATTATAAAAGGCTATTTATTTAAATAACATAAGTTGTCTTGATTGTTTATTAAATATTGGACTCACCAACAGTTTCTGCGACTTCTTCACCATTGTTACTGCTGCTAGCTGGGTTGTTTGCTATCATGAAATTTGGCCCTGAAACAATATTATAAAATAAAAATTCAATGACTTTGAGAGTATTTCAAGGGTTCGGTTGTTTCAGCTTGACAACAACATATTATTCACTTCACACATGTCATGTAAACAATGCAATATGTAAAGTTGTCCTATGTTGTATTTTTAATTTTTCAACAGAACTTAGCAGCTATAACTGTATCAGCCGTATCAAGTAAGGGGCCCATGGCCAAACTTTAGACTGCGGGGGAGCGGATGTCTCTCACCCTTAATCCACTACAGTTAAAAGATTACTCACTTGTCCACGCAAAACAGGCGCTTTGACATTGAGTTGTAGATATCAGCCCGTTGCACCATTACTATTTCGGTTGTTGAAGCTATTGTATATTCTCAATATTGAATTACTCACTTGTCCTAAAGCTGACTGTGACAGGGTGGTGCGGGCGCGTCCTCATCACGACCACTGTGCGGTAGCGGCCGGGGCGTGCGTTGGTCGACCACCACGCGCCCACCCCCACTAGCGCCACCAGCAACGCGCCCAGGAACTGCACCACCTCATCCCCCACCCCTTCTATGAGGGTCATTGCGAATTTGTTGTCTGGAATTTTATATATATATTTTTTTATTTTACTTATTTTTCAAACGAATCACCCAACAAACAAACCAACCCATACACAGTGACTGGCTGTTAAAGTGTCAGGATTGTCTATTGCTAGGTCTATGATGGAACACAAGACAATAACAACAAAAACAGTTAAACATAACTGTGTTCCATAATTCAAATGAGTTGGTAGTGAATTGTTAGAAATAATAAAAAGGCTATTGTTTTCACAAGCACCTACCTACACAATTTTTTTTTAATCATAATCCTTACTAATATTATAAAGGTGAAAGTTTGTATGTATGGATGTATGTATGGATGTATGTATGGATGTATGTATGGATGTATGTATGGATGTTTGTTACTCTTTCACGCTCAAACGACTGAACCGATTTTCATGAAATTTGGTATGATTAAATTTGGCACTCTGGAATAACATATAGGCTACTTTTTTTTTTAAATCAACCCCCATGGGGTTCATTGGGGGGTGGGGATTGAAAATTAGTATGGGAGAATTTTTACGTGTTTGTCGATTTTTATAAAACTTGGTATGAAGGTAGCTGGCACTCCGGAGAGACACCAGCGCATTTTTTTTTTTAATTCAGCCCCGTTAGTATGGGAGAACTTTTACGTGTTTATTGATTTTTATAAAAAGTGGTAAGGAGGTAGCTGACACTCCGGAGAGACAACAGTGCATTTTTTTAATTTAACTCATTGGGTGGTGGGCGAGGGTAAAAATTAGTTATGGGAGAACTTTTACGTGTTTATAGATTTTCATAAAACTTGGTATGGAGGTAGCTGGCACACTAGAAAGACACCCGCGCTACTTTTTTTCAAAATTATTAGGCTATTTTTAATACACCCTTGCTACTAAAGCCCATTAATACGCCGACAAAGTCGCGGGCGGCCGCTAGTAAAAACATAAAAGCATGTCACATGTGATTGCAAAAGATCCTCAGTGTCTAAAACTTTATCTTGTTTCATTATAATTCTAGTTATAACTACAGCTTGGGGTGACAACTAGTTTTAACCCTTTAACGGGCAGAGCATGTTGAAAATGTTCATTGGCATTGGACCTTATGTCAACTAATTAAGGTCTAAAAAATGTAATGTGGCATTTATTCTACCATTGTTTGATTAAGGGTGAACTAGGAAAAATGTTTTGTATCAAAAAACAAGTTTAAATGGTAAACTGTAAAATGAAAACAATGATGCAGTGATTGGAATGATGGATTCCAAAATGTAATGTTGCTTGACATCGTAAAAATAAGTTAATAATTTTTAAAGTTCTTAGTTAGTAATTTAGTTTCTTTAAATAATAAGAATAAAATTGTAGAGCTTAGTGGGGCATACAATTACCTACTTACATATTTAAAACAATAAAATATGATTTCCATTCCCATATAAACTAACATCTGGTACTTCAAGAACTTTGGTACAATAATACTAGGTTATTCCTAGGACTAAGATCAAGCCTATTATGAGTTTTATAATAAATTTGGTATTAAAGGTAATGGAAAACTAAAGTGATTGTTGTAACAAGCTTGAACTGAAGGTTGTCTGTAGTAGACAATCCAGTTACAATGAAAGGTATGATTTCATAGGATCTATAATAATATACAAAGACTACTAAGTAAATAAACTCATTACATTATTTTAAATAAATGGTTTAACCCGAGCTAATAATAACATGTACTAATTTATTAATTATTATCCTAAATATTGACCAAGATACTTCGCAGGGCCAAGATTTATTGACATAGCTGATGTTGTTTCTCGAGCTAACAATATCTCTCCAAGGTCACGCACAGGCCACGGTGGAAAACAATTACCAACCTCAAATATACACTTGAACTGTTACTGTCGCTCACAAATATTTTAAGGTATCACTGTGATTTCCGCAAATGAAAATTCGACATTGCAGTATCAGCTGGAAATTTATTACAGTTCTTTAACACCAAACGCCTTCAGGAATCTGTAGAGACGTCACTAAATGTCAACAAAGTCCCAACTTTTACTAACACAAACAGTCATTACTATTATTGAAACGAGATTAAGCTTTCTTTTAGAGAAACACAGAAATTATCGTAAATACGTAGGTAGAGATCAGTGGATTCGAGCAACAACATGACAGCAAACTTGTCAAATATTTGACGTCTATACACATGCGTTCCGCTGAACGCAGTTCTTCAGAGAAATAATTAAATGAAATATTTATTTCGTGCATAAAAAAAGAATCAAAGTTACATACATAAATAGTGAATGATTTTGTATAGGTAATGTGAATCTATGTTTTGTTAACTTTTTTCCTTTTTGTAAAATCTATGTTTTGTTTAATTTTTTCCTTTTATTCCTAAAAGTTAAAATTTGAGTTCATTGCTTCTGTGTCGCTCTGTTGATGTCAGATTATCAAATAATATGTTCAAGTAAAATGACGACAGTGAACGTTTTTGGGTATGTTCCATGGATTTGAAAAGGTAAAAACCAAGACTTAGTAATAGGGTTCTATTACTAAGCTTACATCCGCCTGTCCGTCCGGTTCGTCTGTCTGTCTCCAAGCTGCAGGTAGGTATCTCACAAACCGTGATAGCTAGAAAGCTGAAATTCACAAATGATGTATTTCCGTTACCGCTATAACAACAAATACTAAAAATTAAAAAGATAAAATATAAAGGGGGTCCCCATAAATTAAACGTCTTTTCTTCGCGTATTTTATTTGCTTAATATTAATAACGGTAACAGGAAGACGCTTAAAATTTTCACAGATTGCTTGTATATTATCCCATACCTACCCTACAACAAACGTAATTTTAAGCAATTTTTACTTAGTGTTAATAAATACATACGACAAACGTAATTTTCTATTATGTACAGATGATAGTACGGAGCCCTTTGCACGCGAGTCCGACTCGCATTTGGCCGGTATTTTAAAAAGCTACATTACAATGTGATGCTGCTAGATTGTGTGCCGCTAAAACTTGTGAAAATCCCCCAAATCTAGCGACTAAGTCGCTAAAGCTGTAACACTGCTTGTCATATTTGTTTTTTTTATTAGTATATTTTCTACTTCCGGTAAAAAAAAAAACTTTCGATTTTTGGGACAAATAGGGGTGTAGACTATTTTTTGGAAATATTTTTTTTTAACAGATGTGCCTTTATTATACCTAAAAAAAATAAATACAAAATAAATACAACATTACTTAATTAAAAAACCATATTTTAAATTTCGTTTTACAACTTCCGGTTAAAAAGCTTAAATTCCAACATGGCGTCGCTATGACGGCACGATCCTCCAAACAACAACATTCCTTCAAAGTAAACAGATGCAGTTGACCATATATTTTATGCGTTTAATAATAAAAACTGTACAGAGATGGATTCCAAGTTCTACAAGTATTGTGCAGTGCCTTTGTGTCACAATACCACAATCAAAACACCACAAAAACTGTTTGTGCACGTCCCAAAACAAAAAGCAATACGAAAACAATGGTTTCAACTTGCAAGGAGAGATAAACCACTAACAGTGCAAAATGTTTACATATCCCGACTCCATAATGAATTGCACCGTGTTTTTGGGACACATATTCACTTAATTTCATGTTTTTCCAGGTTTTAAACTTAAAGTTCGCTTCGGTTTGTTTACATCAAAATGTCACTGTCACAGTGTTTTAGATATCATTACGTCACACGCTGTTTGCGATCACGTGATATTACGGATTAAATATTTAATTTTCATTTATTAAAATATAAAAGATAATAAACTTAATAATAATAAAAATGTAATTTTCGATAATTCCATGATATAAACTCTCATTAAAACAACAATTTGTATTATATTTCGTTTACTGTCTACACCCCTATACTCAGTGCAGTAAACTTTTAAATCGATTTTAACAAAATAATTTCGGAATTTCATTATTTATATTTTAGTACTGGGAACTGTAAGCAGAGATTGATTCGTACTTTGGTTAGTATAGCTTAATTAAATAAAACTTTGAAAAAAAAGAGCCAATTTATGTATTGTACCTATCTAAAAGTACATGACTTCAACACAAGCTCATCTGAATCGAAGAATTTTATGTTTATTTAAATATTTTATTAGCCCTTTTGTATTATGAAAAGCCTACACGAACGGCATGGCCCTTTTCTGAAATGATTAATTATAATTATTATCTGGCCTCGACGACACGAAACATTTCGATTAGGATATAAGGCAGCACTTCTGTAATTAAACCTTATACACATACTCGATGTCGAATGTACATAATGTGCGTTGCACTATAGCAGTAGTTAGTAAAAAATATCGGTTGTTCTCAATTATATACAGCTTTAATTTATAAATAGTTTCAATCCGTTGATTTTAAACTTTTGTGTGCTCGCTGTAATTTACTTAACAGTGCTTCCTATTCAGTACTTTTGGAGCCCTTATTTTAATTATACTGGCTCGTTTCTACTATATTTACTTAACCGCGCAGTAATTTATTTCAAGGAGATTTCTTATGGTAAGTAAGTGCATCTTACTAAAGTTTGCCTAATTGGGAATTACATTTAGTCACGAATTGATCTCTGCCTACCCCTCTGGTTAAAGGCGTGGCTGTATATAATATGTCTACAATGTATGTTTGTTTAAGTTATTTTACTATAACAAAAAAATTCTCATAATTATTATTGATGCTACTTTGCAAAGAGGTGTAGTTGAGTTTGTCCCTACATGAATATCACAACAGCCTGAGAGCCTTGCCTAGGCGACTGAAAAGC
Organism: Maruca vitrata; assembly: GCA_039566165.1. Taxonomy (NCBI): domain Eukaryota; kingdom Metazoa; phylum Arthropoda; class Insecta; order Lepidoptera; family Crambidae; genus Maruca; species Maruca vitrata. The sequence continues at coordinate 4,025,361 of CM076923.1, read as the reverse complement.
CCAAATTTTGATTGTATCAAAATGTCAACATAAATTCTGTTTACTTATCACATTTATGTCTCCCGTAAGCGTTCGCTACATAAGAGTCGACGACTTAGCAAATGTACAAAAATGATAAATGCAAATAAGTATAGGTAGGTATATTATAATACCTTTTTGCGTACTTTATCGTAGGTACTACTTCATACATCGACCGATACTTACAAAATAGGTTGTTTCACGTATGTAGATTTATAAAAATAAATAAATAATCAAGACTATTGATACAGAGGGGTATATAGATAGGGCACAAGTTCAATGAATTTTGAATTAAGTTCCGAACAGAGATAACATAGACACGTAAACGAGATACTGTATCTCGTAGATACGTCAAAAATTAATTCTGCCGTGCTAATTAAAAATGCAGTAAGTAGGGTTTCCGGTATTTCGAGATAATGGCGCTCAAAGTTTTTTTATAATCACATTTTTTGATTAATATTTTAACGATGATTAAACATGTTGCGTATTTAAAATATAGCTCAATACACATACTTTTATAAAAACTAACAAAATCTGCTGTAAGTTTAGTATATTCAGAGAAAAACGAAAAAAACAACTTATGCTTAGCATGTTCCTACTAGGCAACACTAAGGTTTACAAACCAAAACTGCAGTAAAGTTGGAGTTACTGCTCTTTTGATTAGCAATCACAGGTTACTGCGTTTATGCCTTGTAGTGAAGGTATACCTTATATTTTCTTGTCACAAATTATAAATGCAGTGCTATAGAAACGCTCCGTTTCTAAAAGTTGGTAATTAAAGTGAAAATAACGCATTAACTTAATTTTTTTTAATGATTATTGCTTTAATATACTATAATCTTTATTAAATTTTTACAATTGTGTAAATTTTTGCAGTATATGGGACTAAATATTGAAGTTATCTTTATTATTGGTACTTACTGCGTTCTTTTCTAGTGAAACATTTTTTTCTTGTAACATTTCTTGTACTAGCTACAAACGATAAATGCAATAGGTAGTGGGAAATAGTTTCAAAAATTAGTGTATAAAATTTACTATTGACTTGTAATTTATTTAAACTATCTATTATTACGAAGTAATAGTTAATACAACTATTTCAATACTTGAAATGATTATTAAAATAAGGAATTTCAAAATAATCACAACTTAAAAAAAAAATCTTCAAAAGCTTAATAATTTCAGTACCTTAAAAAAATTATGACGTGAATATGACGTTAATACTGGTGTTTAAACCTTTTAAAATACAAAATAATCAAGTTCGGCAACATGACACTAGGTGGCTTTATTACGTTTATTGAATTACATAATCTGTAAGCTCAGTAATAAAGTTGTGATCAAGTAAGTTGATGTTTGCAGCACGAATTATTGACACTTGATTAGGAATGTTACATAGTAGACTATATTTTTTCCATACATTTTAAACTACAGAAAGACTGATCTTAATGTTTTAATTGAAATAATGGTTAATGATTTAGTGGAAAATTGCTTGTTACTATTTAAAATAAAACAACCACATAATTATATTGTAAATAACATCACATATTTGTTTTACTAACACGAAACACATCCAGATCCTTAATCCAATACCCCTGTAGGTGTACTATTTTATATTTTTATTTCCCTTACGGAGGAAACAAAAATACCTACATAGTTTACAATTAAATACATCTATTGAACTGTAAAAACTCATTCTGTGTGATTGATGCACGAACAAGAAATCGATTTTTAAAGTAATTCGTTTTACATGTGGGAACAGAAAAAATCAGCTTGAGAACGAGCAGTCAGCCTCGGGCACTTAAAATAAATACGACTAAGAAGATATGGAGAATCTATTGTATTATTTAAAATTTTGAAGAGATATAATTGATCCCTATGCTCACGCCGCAATCGTTATGTCCGTAGTTGCGTGTCTGAATTCCTGAATCTAACCTAATCTTTTGAGAAACTTATTCTGAATTATTTCTACTTGTTCAATATAAGTGGTATATAGAGGATTACATATGGTGGATGGACGCATTTTCTAATTGGCTTGTTACTAAGGAGTTATAAAACATGTAAGTAGCGATATTTTCAAAATCTTCACATTGACGGAACACAAATCCCAGCATTCTGTATGCTCTGGATGTCACATTATTCACGTGAGATGCAAGGTTTAATTGGCAGTCACGATACACACCCAGATCCCTTACCCTCTATTTGATACACAATTGAAACAATTATCAAATTTTATTGGCCGTTTTTTACGGGAGTAAGTAATTGTGTGACATTTCTTAATATTTAGTTTAAGCTCATTCAGTGAAAAGTATTCACAAAAAATGTTTAGGTCTTTCTGGAACTGACTACAGTGATCAATAGATTTAACAAGGGCAAATATTTTAGCATCGTTTGCATAAAGAAGCGCATAAGAACGGCAGAAACAACGCATTCTATCATTAATAAATATTAAAAAGGAGGGGCCCCTGGTGAGAACCCTGCGCGACCACTGATGTTATCGGATGAAACCAGAACTGAAACTGAAGCCTTGAACTGCTGCTGCTTGGGATCTATATGCAATTAACCAGATGGTTAACTCTAACTTTAAACTTTTTTTAAACTTCTAAGTTCAGAAAATCGCCTTGTATACTGACGTTGTCGAGTTTAGCAATTAACAAATTGTGCGAAATTTTGTCAAATGCTTTCGATAAATCTTTATACGTGGCGTCAACTTGAAAACTATTTTCCATGGTTTCAAAAGTAATGTCCATAATCTCGCATAAATTTGATTCAGTAGATCTGCCACTATTAAAGCTATATTGTTTTGATATTATTAAAGGTTTTACCCCAGGATAAAGATAATCATATTTTATCTTTTCAAAAAGTTTAAGTATTAAGGATGGTTTAGACGTGCAGCGATAGTTAGCAATATTATGTTTATCACCGTTCTTGAGAATGGGAACAATAATATATTGTATCCAGACCAAGGGCATTACCTCTTTTATTTAAAGAAATATAAAATAATAATGAAATAGGAACCGTCAACTGCCGGCAACACTGTTTAAGAAATACTGAGACTGAGACATCCAGATCTTTCAAATATTTTTCAATCGCCGTGCTATTTATGTAAACATAATCAATCACACAATCATTATTCGCGGTTCCATATTTCGAGACGCTTCCAGACGGAGATTCAAAAACAGACTAAAAAAACACTTAAATAAGTCGGCAATTCTTCGACTGTCCAACGCGTGAATATTACTCAGATATAAAGAATCAGGAATCAAAACTTCGAGCTCTTCAACCTTACGACGGGTAAGAGAGGAGAGCTCATTTATTTTAGTTAGGCTAAAAATAATGCAAAGTTTTGGTAAGTTAATTTGATGAAAAAAGAAACACATTTTTATAAATATATTTATTGCCCTTTAGAAATTAAAAATATGTTTTTGTAAATGTATATGCTCAGAATGTGTGGTGTTTAATTTTAAGGGCATTCAATCGGCTCTTCCCGTTGCCTTTATCCATTATTCTTTTGTTGACCCATCTTGAGGAAATCGGAAACAAAATTTAAGTAACTTTGTTCATGTTGTATAGTATAAGTATCTTTTTAAATGTCAATTTTTTTGATATCTATACAACCAACACCCAGTTGATACAAAAACTACAACCAATTTGACAATTTTAAATCAACCTTATTGTCATTATATTAGGTTGTTCTTATACAATATTTTTTTATTAAACTCCCATGTCACTCAATCTCACATTTTATTGGATAAAATGATAAAATCACAATAAAATATACTCGCAGATGTCATGAAATACCTCCATTTATAAGGTTTTTGTGTCAGCTATGGTCTTTGCACTCGTGTACCAAAAAGTTATTATGATTATTTTATTTATATACTTACTTACAAGCAAACAACTTCTCGTCGAATGAGTATCGAGGACGAGCAGTGCGTGCGATTGACACCTATCGCCCCTGCATCCTTCCCCGATCCCCGCTAGCTCCTGCTACTAATCAAAAGCGCAGTAAAGTCCAACGATACTGCGATCTTTCTTTGTAGTTTCCAAAAGCGTAAAATTGTCTTCTGTCAATTAATACCGCAGTCTACATTATTGCTGCTATTATTTTATGCATAACCAAGAAGGTTACCCGAAGGTGATATCAATGAATAGTGCAGCAAATGAACTTACTGCATTTTTAACTTGTACCTTATATTAAACTCATTTAAAAAAGAGGGCTTAGTAAAAGCGCAGTATCCGATTTCACTGCGTTTAAAAGTAGCGTCTGAAATTATTAACTGTAAAGATAGCACATAGCATAAAAGCATTAATTCTTTTCACTGCGATTATAACTAGTGAAAACTAATTGAGGCCATATAAATACCGGAGCGCAAAGAGCAGTATAGTATTTTACGGCAGTTTTCCTAAGCAAAATACTTCTGATAAAATGCTTTACTGCGTTTTATCTTAATAAAAGTCCTACTTCCCGAATAGCTACAAAAAAATGGATAAAAGTACCAAATAGAGCTCATTGTGAGGATTCCGAATATGTATGTAACTCAATTTTGCCAAAAACCTTCCTTACTGCGTTCTTAGTTAGCACGGCAGAATTATTACATATATTTTATATCGATACTGAGATACATGTTGCTGACACGCTTATGTTATGAATATCAAGAGGACCAAGTTACCTAGCCTACCTGCATAAGTGCTACGTAGAACTTGGTGATGTTTCTTCTGCCAACGGGAAACAAACAACGTGGAACTTCGCATTCCCATGTTAAGTCATGGTGATTCATCTCAGAAAAAATATATACTTACTGCAGATGTAAACTTACCACAATAACCTGAGAGTATCTCTCGAGGTACAAACATGCAGCCTAGAGCATTAAAGATCTACCTATGTGCATAAAGTATGATTTTGATCCACTTTAAAGCAAACTGGCCCTTTTATGCTCGCATTTAGGTACTAAACGTAGATTACGTTTTTTTAGTAAAATATAAAACAGAAGTTGATCAAGCATTTTGGATTAATTAGTTCGTCGTAGTTCTCTAATTCAAGATGAGTCTTGTATTGATGAGTCTTGATGAACTGCATTTCCTCACCGACTTATTTTCATCAGAAATGCGGCCTTGAGACATAGGTTAGGCAGGACTAAGATCTCTTGTAATTAATTGAAACTTAATAATTAATCTTTACCTTAATACCTATTTAATTTACATAAATTAATTATTTCGTAGTCACACGACACCAAAATATGGGTAAACTTTGGGATAGGTTGTATAAAATTTGTCCCCAGAGGCGCAGAGCAGGGTCTAAAATATAATTTTGAGAATAAAAGTACGTATGTTCTTGAATAGACTCATCGTAAATGAACTAGAATATATTTTGACCAAAGCACAAACAAAAGTAACTGCAAATGAATTATGAGTACATCTCAGTAGATGTTGCATCATTCTTATCATTTCTAGATAATGAAATATTAACCTGTAAAGTTTTGCCTTCTTTAGGCCTTCATGGTAATTTTATGAAAATTTACTCGAAATGGGCTGAACAATAAGCTAGAAATACTACAAGCTTTGCTTGTTTTTCTTCGACATCGGTAGAAGGTCCTGGTAACTTACCAATGTTTGCTAAAAAGTTTCGCGCAATAACAAGGACAGCTAATCGCAAATTGGTATAAGTGAAAGAGGGATAGAAAACAACATCGTGACATTTAAAATGTGTATTTGGTTTCATGCAGAAAGCGTTTGAAAAATATCAGTTCTAAAATTAAAGTTCGTGTAAGTAGGTAATAGAAAGTAAATACCAGATGTTTAATCACAATTTCGTGTTAAATAAAAAAATATAAGTTTATGTTGACTGAAGACTATACTCAAAACGAATTCAAAGATACGACTTGGGTACTTGATTGGTGCGTAGAATGGAACGTAGAATTGCGTCAGCCGGGCCGGCTACATCATCTCTCGTCTTCATTGAACCGCGAGTTACATTTCTGCAGAACCTACCAGTAATCAGACGTGTTGAACCTAAAAGTGAATTTTAACAATTTTGTTAGCGATATTTGACGATTTCTATGCACTAAAACTGCATATAGACTGCAAAAGAATCACCTGTATTGTTTTTATGCGTTGGAATCTTACCTAGTTGGGTACTTCTAACCTTTGAATTTACGAACATAAAGTTGTAAAGTGTGTGAAGTTGCAAAGTAATTTGGCAGTCCTTTATTTTTTATTTTTTAAATTTGGTCTTATTAACTGAAGGTTACTAAGGCCGTTGAAGGTGATTTTATTCGACTCAAATAAACACTTCGACTATAAACTGATTGGTGTTTTCGAAGAGTCTAACATGAGATACGCGTACACCCAACAAAACGATTTGTTGAACTACTTTAACGAGTGTGCGCATAATATATTGCTTAACCAATTGCATATGAGACGGAATAACTATTCCTCTCAAAGAAAGGACAAGATCAAGAAGTTTAAGACAGTGGTTTTTACAAGACACGTCAAGATGTAAGTCCCCTTTTTTCTTTGTACCTAGATTTAAAAAAATGTACAATTACATACGTACCATATTTTGTAAGTGCACCCCATTCTTATATATTTTTTTCCACTGTATTGTATTTAGTCATAACCTAAATTGTTTGCATGCCTGTGCTATTTGGAATTTGTTTATGTTTTTCCCGCGATTCACGATAATGAACGAATACTTCCGGTAGGTATCTGCCGGGTTCCCGTAGTGTGGCCAGGAAAGAAATTATGTATTAATCTCTACCGCCATCGCCAGACAGCTTTTGCAGCCGAAACCTAAAGTTATCATAATTTTCACACTAGATGGCGCTAGTCGTTAGTAAGTTGACCAGAATATTATTCGGAAAATTCTTGTTTCTTTGAACTTAAAACAAAAACATAAAAGTTGCTAACGATTTTTCAAATGGAACTTTTCTTTAACTTTAGCATAAAATCTAGCATGTGTAGGTGGAGTTTTAAACTCCATTTCAAAGAATTTGATTAGACGTTGTATGTAAGGATGCTTTTTATAGTTCATCTATCAATTCATTAAGTGCACATCTGTGTGTGCAATATCCATATGGAAGTTCCTTATCCCGCATAGACTATTACCATGCAGGATATTAGGTAACCACTTCCTACTTGTGTAACTTCTCCATTCAAATTTCCATAAAACATTATAAAAGTTGAGTGATTGCGATCAAAGCAGATTTTCAAATCGTCACTAGTCATAAAATTTAGTTTTTTTTTTATAATATCAATGTCTCGCAAAGGCGTGTTGGTAAAACCCGTTCCACACAGCGAAGGGGGGCGTGAGGACAACGTCACGTGATTCCTAACGGTGTAGAAAAACAAAGGCATGTCCGTGACGAACGAGGGTCATTAAAAGGTCACATAGATACAGTGGTACATATTTAGCGCATCCATGTGATAGATGACGGTGTAATCAATGCTCCACTTGTCGCCTCTTACGACATAGTCAGAGTCCACAGTTCCACAAAAATATTTGGAATGTAACTTTTCTAACTGACATACGATGATGCCTCATCATCACCAGACTTGCCGGAGGCAGCAGATGGCTCTCAATTTAAAATTTGGAAACTAAAAGGAGGGTTTAAAGAGGGATACAAATGTGGCAGAGTTTCACATCGTCAGGCGATGATGATAATGGAAACCAGGGTAGCACACCCGATGTCGCTACCGGCACGAAGCAGACAAAGATAGATGTAGTATCTACCAGATACCCCTGACTTAGAAAAAGGTCACAGTATGCATAAAAAACAAATAATGTTTTTCATATCGTTCCAACAGCCTTTTGATGCTATAAAATAAACAAAAAAGAAAGACTATTTACTGTGGATCTCACTTCATGAACATTGCTGAACAGCTGCAATTGCATGTACGAGTACCATATACATAGTTTATTTACGGCTTTTATTTTACAATTCCACGAACTGGATGTGACCTTGTTAGTCTACCGATGTGTAGCAAAACATGTTGATTCTCGTACCTACTATACATTAACTTACATAAATCCTATGTTTATACGCACGTGTCGCGTATTGTATCTGTAGTGTTATGGAGACTTTTTAGAAAACAATTGTAATTTAGGCCTAAGATGTGATTAAATTGATTAAATGTTAGTATATAAACTTGAGATATGATACTTCTGCGTTACGCTGCCTATATATCGTCCCCATTCAGTTATCTATTGAAACTTTGATTGGATCAAATTTTAGGGGCTCTTACTTAAAAATGGTCACACGTGCCTTATAATAACTATTATCAAATTATAATAATACAAATCTCAAAACATTAAAGAAGTGACTGACGTGAGTAGGTGATCACTAAAAATGTAGAGGACATCTTGGCTACTCGCCAATGTTATGTTCAAACCCAAAATCGACACGTAAACTGTTTGGAACCGAGTCAATTCATCAGCATGCATACCACATTCGCTTTTAGAAAGTAAAAGGCACCATTTAAATCGACAATATTATTTCCTTCTTCGGTGTTTTAAAAACTCTGCAGATCTTCTTCGACATATAAATTATTCAAATATGACAAAATTTCGCTCTTGCGTGCAAGGTCTCGCCCTCAATCCTTATGGGTGGTACCTGTTTTGATAAGTTATAACAATTCGAATATAGTGTAGACGACCAGGCACATAATTTTATTTACCTACATTTTAATTGTGATAATGAAGTCAACAGTGTTGTTTATTTTTTAAACTAAGTTTAAGAGACACAATGTTTTCCATCCTATCATGTCAACAGACAAAATATTTATTTCGTAAATTGGATTTATTTATTGTACGCGATGATAAGCTAACAAGATATTGCTTTTTATCAACTGCGCAGTTGCCGGCTGGTATGAAAGGGGTGTTTTGGCTCGAACACGCTGACTCACTGTCGGTAGTATGGATATTATCTTTATCCATTGCTTGGCGCCGACGAGGGGCTCAGGCGGGTGAATGGATGACGTCGACTCAGTTAGTCCTCCTGCCTACGTATCTAGATCGATAAGTTTCCACATGAAGTCTGTTGTTTAGCGCAATAGCGGTGAAGGTCGATTGAAAAATATATACGATTCAGGAATCAATTTGAGATTAAGGGTGAGAGCCGTCCACTTCCCCACAAGTTCGGTAATGATGACAAGGCAGGTTCAGGACATAATCGTAGTAGACAGCTAGGGATGAAAATAAAAGGATAATAACGAAGCTCTACAACGTAGAGGCATCCACTCCTGCACTTGTTTCAAGCTGTTATGTTCATAGCTCCCAACTGGTGCTGCTAACTACCTATCTTGAATATAAACTGACCGGTGTAAATACTTCAGGTTAATCAAAACAGGAAATAAATAAATGTATTTTAACTTAATCGTGGAACGTCATAAAACCAGACATTAACCGGTTGCCTAAGTACCTTAAATATGCGGCGCAAATCACTTAGTTATTTTGATATTGTAAAGATGTTAAAACAGTAGATATCTTTATCTACTTAACCAAAAATACATATTTACTTAGATACATAATCAATCATGATAAGGATACCTAATTGTTAAACAGGCATGCCTAATGGTTAGCAACTTACTACAAATTAGGATAGGTCTAATAAGCAATCCAAGGCGTTACCTACCAGATATACACTTTTAAAAAATAACGACGACGCAGACATCTACCTACTACCTACATGAAGATTAGCAAGAACTTGCGATTAAACAATTAGTGGATAATTTATTTGGTAAAATATAATCATGCATCAAATCGAATAGGTATACACACGTAAATGTGGAGCGTATACTATCTATCTATTTACCCAAATTATATCAATGTTATATATACCTGTCAAATTACCATATTTGTATGAAAACATTGGCGATCTTATTGGCGTAGGTAGGTTATTCAACCAAAGCCCCTATCTAGGCAACAACGCAAGTCATACGTCAGTGAACAGGTGAGTCATTGTCGGTACAAAGAGCATGTACGAACTTGTCTTTGAATGTAATCAAGTGTCGGGACTATCCTACTTTTTGCAGACACTAAGCATTCGAAGTGCAATCTGTGTCAAATCAGTGCAAGCCCGGGATCATCAATATTACTAATAATATAAAGGCGGGACGTGAAACGGCATTTAAGCAGGCCTTCAGGGTGAGTGCGACAGGCTCAATATGGTCTATTGTGCCTGTCGACCTCATATTTGGATCTCACTACCGCTTACCATCAGGTGGAGTGAGGTCATCTTGTTAGCCTATTATAAAAAATAAAAATAAACTTTTTACTTGAAACTAGCATTCATCACCGATTAGGGCGCCAAGTGGTGCACCTACAAAATGGCGCCCAACCTGTAGGCATGGAACTGGGCGTCTTAAATGCCTATTGATTTGTTATGGTAAATATGTATATGTCGCAGTCGGATTGTATAATCCGCCGTATTACATCACGGCTAGCCGTTATCAAAAACAGGGCCGTTATGTATTACGGCGGATCAACGATTAGCCGGATTGAATACGGCTGAATGAAATTCCGCCGGGATGTGTTCGGCGCAAAACGTTATTTAATGCGGCTAGCCGTAATGTCAAAGAGCGGGTCGTTAACCGCCTCTTTGACAGATTTTAGTTCCTATGTTTATCGCTCCCGGCGCTGCCTGTCATAATAACAACAATGGCCTCGAATACAGAAAGTATTTCACAAAAATGTGATTTTAACAGTGGTTATAAAGAAATAAACGTGACAAATACGAGTGTAAGTAGTGACTTTAAGAATAAATTGGACGTGCATTTGAACTGTTTCTATTCGTCTCAATGTCTCATGGACAAAAGAACAAGTTGTAGAGGTTATATTGCATATCAAAACTGCTAAAGTGGCTATGGATTCTGGTATTCGGCGGAATCCTACACAGTATTATAGGTGCAAAAAATATGACCTCATGAATGTTGCTGGTGAAGATTATCTGATCTTGAAAAATAATCCTGAGGACCATAGCATTCGCGTTATACCCATGGAGCAATATTTCGATACTCTGATGGAAATTCATAAGGAAATTGGCCACGGCGGGCGAGACAAAATGCTGTATACCGTAAAAAACAAACTTTATATTCAAAAAAAGGCTATTTAAATATTTGTCTTCCTATGCCCAACTGCGAATTTTCTAATTCTTAATTTCTATAAAAAATCTTTAGTTTTTACATAAGGTATTATACTTTCACACCAACGCAACACAAAGTAAACCTATTATACATACCGAGAGAAAATAAAGTTTATGTACCTAACATAACCTTTATTTTTCTCATTAAAATTGATTTTCAATTAAACCCTGTTTTATTTTGTTATCACATGACGTGTTCACCCTACAATATTGAATAAAGTGCAATACGACTGAACGTGAGTCGCAAAAATGTAGAACGTATCGTAATGACAATCCGGCTAATCGTTGATCCGCCGTAATACATAACGGCCCTGTTTTTGATAACGGCTAGCCGTAATGTAATACAGCGGATTATACAATACGACTGCGACATATCGATAACGTGATATTATGAGAAGTCTCGGGCGGCAACAGTGACTTATCAAATAATAAAAACATTCAAGGATATCATCATTTATTGTACCGCGTACCGTACATAGCTATTGTATGTTATCTTTGGTTATAGTCACTTTAGGTGTCACTTGTAGATAGATAAGGTAAACATACAGATTTACAAGTACAAAGTGTCAAAATATTACATCTATGACTATAGAAAACACTAAAAGTTAGTTTGAATATAAATTATTATCGAAAAGTACCTATATTCCGTATGTTGGTATTTGTTTTCTTTTCAAGCAATAGATATATTTCTTTAGAAATATTTAAATGATTAATTCCTATCAAACATTAATAGTTTGTTACATAACGCATTTTACGCCGAAGTCATCCGTAATTACGTTTGATTGCAATGTTGTTGGGTACCTATGTATGTAAACAACAATGACGCGTGATCATTACGAATGTTCATCCTTATGTGTTCAGAATTATGTCTATTATGTATATTTTCATTGTCATGCTTGGTGCCGAAGTAGAGATTTATGTTAATGTATAAAGTTAAAATTATGCTTGAATCAAATAATAGTCGATGTACTATAAACATTTCTGAAAGGTTTTCTAAAAGTTTTTATGCCCAGGTCTTCACTGAATAGGTCATAAATGTATAAATCTGCGTGAGTCACAAATAACAACATCCCAATGTAGGCGTGAGAGCACAACATTGAAATCATACCAAGTTCCTCAACATTTGAGCGGCGTGAATCCCCGGCATTCTATAGTTACGAGAAACATTCACAGGTACAGCTATAGGCCAGTGTATAGCAATCAATGTGAAAATGCTAATGGTCTTGTGACTGGAGGGACTTATTCACCCTATTGGCTGTTATAAGTTGACGTCATGCCCGTCAGCCAATGGTAGAGCCGCAGAGATATTTTTAGAACGCACATGCCGAATAGTGGGGATGGAGGGAAACAGCGCGTCGAGTTGGGCGCGAAGGATTGCACAATATTTTCTGAGCCCGAGTACGCAGCACGTGTGCTCCTGCCTTGCGCAGCAAACTTTCGAAGTACAAATAAGTATTCGAAAAGATTAGCGGTTGATACATTTGTTAAAGAATTACTGCTGCTTTAAAGCTAAACTTACATTTATTTAATCAAAGTAAATAGTGAATATTTACGTGACTGGAGGCGTTACAGTATTTGTTCGTAACGAGGTAAGATTATTGATATAAGATTTCAAACAAATTAGCGAGTTCGTTGTTTAATTTTTGTTTTGCAAAGTGTCTTAATTTATTTAAATTAAAAACTTGATGTGTGAATCAAAGTTTATATTCAGGAAACACGTATAATATTAGCATTATCAAATAAGGTCCTATTGATTATCAAATAGGTATTGCACCATATTTTTTTATGTAACATTATGTAGGTATGTGGACGATATCTTGAAAGATATCGGCATAGTATGTGATTACCTATAAAATATGTTTGAAAAATACAATTGACCTACCTAAATCAACACGTTTCGACCTGTCGTCACAAGTCGCAGTCACGTTTGTAATGGGCGCTTCGCAGTGCGGCGTTGATGGATCTACGACCTTATGTGTAGAGCATAGAGCTACTTTCTCATTGAAAGGATGTCGCGTCTCGAAATTTCTCTTCGTTTGTTTTGCTTTAGGGAGGGTTTATCCCTGTTCGGGAAATACGGTTGTCTGTTTAGGGTTATCCGTCCGCATATGACAGACTTCATTCGCATACCTACCTGTGTAGTTACATATTTCACAATAATTTTAGTCGTAAGGTCAACGATCATATGCGTTTTATTAAAGCTTATTTTTAGTTTACGACGATCCGCTCTAGGCTCTACTATTACATTGGTACGACGCACATGTATAATATGTATTATATTTTTTTGAGAAAATAGTAAACCAGTTTGTTCGTGAATTTCCTTGGAATCTCTAGTATTGTTTTTTAATACCATTAGGGCATTTCTTTACGTATTTGTAAGAAATTTATGGAATTCAGCGTATCGAGGTCAAGCGCCATAGTTGCCCACGATAACATACCCGATTGATTTATCATCAATTAGTTCTCAACTACTTTCGATTACCTTTAAAGGATGATTCCTCTTTTAATATAATAAGATTATTTAATTTCGTTTTGAAGTTTTTGTGGCATACAGTTTCTGGATTTAGTAATAGCGACTGACCATTTATAGACTTGGGTACCTACTTCTTTAGAAAACAGATAAAATTATTTTATATACTATGACATCCTATGTGTTTTTTCATATTTCGGTTTATTTCATTTATAATAACATGTCGTTTGTATTGTTGCAGGCCTACAGTCGGAACCATTTGTTGGATTGCAGCCTAAAGAGCTAAGATTTCATTAGGAGCTCAAGAAGAGTTCAACAAAGTAAGTAACATTACGTTCTGCCTCGTAACCTTTTCTGTTACAGAATCCAGATTTTAGGAAAATCAAGAACCAAGATCAAATAAGAAGAACGAAACCTTATTTATCATTTAATATTCAGATACCATGAGTTCATTTCAAATCTATAACTAGTATCCAATTTTTTTTTAAAGATTGATAATTACAAAGTAGTTTTCAGTTTCTTTATTTTTATTTTCAAAACAAAATACCTATAAAAAGTAAAGTAAATTTTCAATATTTTGTTATTTCATAATTACAAAATTTTTAAATATTAACTTTTTTATGTTGAATAATTCAAGTTTTTCATCTTTTGTTTTATCAAATGTCGTCATCCCATGAACGTTCGCATAGATTCTTGTCGCATGCACTTGATATCATCCAATCCATTGCATATTTCATAGTCATACGTCTACACAGGTATCGAATGATAGAAGCCCGCTTTTGTCCATTGTCTGGGTACATATTAACAGATAATACATAGTTACATTATTTACTTTATAAATACATAGATAGTCGATAGATAAGTTCCGGTACGTGGTTAAGCGATAGCGTGTTCTATCACGAGCTATAAACACACGTAGAGATACACTTCTTTCTAATCTTTAGGTATAGCAGCAGATTTAGGACTTCAATTTACTACACCAGTAATTTGAGTCCATTAATTACTCATTAAGTTTAAAAAAATCCTACCTATTAGTTACTTAAATTAATTATAATTACCTTAAGATACTATTAAACTTTAATTAAGATACCTGCGTAGTTATAATGCTTGACTAACGATTTTCTACTAGTAAGTTAGTAATACCATTTATTATTAAAAACTAATCTATCAATATCCTGGGGTTCGAAATAAGTAGAAAGGCTCCACCACTTTGAAGTACGTACTGACTTACTGAGTTGAGTTGATGAATCAGTCGCGCGGCGGCCATCTTGTCGTCCATCATAATCCGAATGAACACTTTTCTACTTCTTTATGTTTTGATTTGGATGGTACCATGAACTATCAGCTATCATGGGCAGGTGACAATTATGTTGATTGCATAATGGCAACATATATGTAATATATTCTTGATATTTCATCCTTATTATTTATGCAATCATCATTCCTTTTCTATGCCAACATATTCCATATATTTCACATGTATGTGTTCTATAAATATGATATTTATATTGTGTATTTTATTGGGGACTTATAACATGAAAATATTATTCCTTCACAAAAACTTTATTTCTGGATTCTGTTTAAACATCTTATTTCATTCCATTCCTTGACCGATGGCATGTTCCGGTGTTGGAGACTTTCTGAGACATTAACAATGGAAATGTTTTTCTGTCGCTAAAAGCGGCGTCCTTCCAGACGATTACTGCGTCCAGTTTACTGCATTAACAAGGCTGAGCACTCTAGATCTAAGCCGAGCCAATCACGGACAGCTAAACTGGCCGGAGGAATCGTCTCTCTTCCCAAACCCATATGTCCCATCATGCTTTATATAATCTGCACAGTATGTTACGTCGTATCATTTCTTTTTGTAGTTCTATTCAAAATGGTTGCTCAAAAGATCACCTGTCCGAGTCGGAGCGACGATATCGGAAATCAGTACATCTACTCAGACACCAAAAGACATGGTTTTTTCGCAAACGAGTCACAAGACTCAAAGTATTTTGAAAGTGGTAGATCTAGATCGGTTAAAGTCGAACAAGGAACAGGAGCAGGCGAACGGCCTAAACAACGGAGTAATTGCCGGCGGAGACCCAAAACCGATGCACTTCTGCCCAGAGCCCAGCACCAGCTATTCAGAGGTAAGGCAGACGTCGGCCCGTGAGTACATAAACATAATTGATTATTATCTAGTTATTTAATTACAATAAGTTTATTTCTAGTGGCAACATCTAGTGAGGGATTCAAATTAACACTTTGTTATCTGTTTTCAGGAATTTTTGAAACCGGAACCTGCATTCGAGAGCGCAATGTATCACGAAACGGACTACGGGTTCTTCCAAGATCTGGAGCAGTTGTACTCCGCTCCCGCCAAGGAAGAACAAGTACAGACCATTGGTGAGATATTTTACCATTATATATCTTGTAATTTTCAAATTTTATCAATTCAACATAGGTAAAGTAACTTCAATGATAAAACCTAAAAAATAAGAACCATCCAAAGTTTTATTGATATCCAGAAACACGTAACCGAAGCTTTAAGATTAAGCAATAATTCTAATTCGTATGTTTTCTCTTTCAACAGATTCACTAAAGGACACTAGAGAAAGGGCACTCAACAACGACACACTACACTTACCACTATCACCCCACGAATGGGAGAATCTCGACCTCAACTCCCCGGCCCAGGCGAGCATGTACTGCATCACGCCGCACGACCCTCTGTCCCCAGTGGCGGAGGAGTTCGCGCACCTCGACCAGCTCTTGGGACACGGCCAGAGCCACCAAGAGCAGAGCTTGGACTTCAACAAGATGCCGGTCGTGTTCGCCGACCTCGAGCCGGGGAAGGTCGACACTATACAAGCGGACGCCGCCGCATGGGAGGCGCCGTACAAACACTACACAAACACACACACAATGCCCTTCATCGATCTAGAAGATTCGCTGGACTCGAAGTTCGTGTCTGTCATACCTGGGGAAGTGGAGAATGACTTTACGGTGAATCGGTTCATATTCGGCGCTGAGAGGGAGCAGGTGCTGCCCGCGCCGGCGGAGAGGCGGCCCTTGACGGTGAACGTGCAGGCGCGCGCGGCCTGGGCCGACGACTCCATCAGCACGCCTGACATCGTCACCTTTGTGGATCAGCTGGAGAAGGAGAAATGCACGCTACTACCTGAACCCGTGAGTACACATTACACAATCATATTGCGAACGGTCAAGCGATGACGACATACGATTCAGGATTTGTGGATTCAATAAATTCCCTAAAATTTCGAGCAACACTGAGATAAGACAAAAATGATTGCATACATTCACAAAATTATGGAATCCCTTGATTATGAATGAGTCAGTGGTGATAATCCAGCTTTAACTTTTGGAATAATTAGGTCGATTTTACAATATTAGTTTTAAAGTAAATTTTGGAAAATATTTTCACAGAATAGGCATTTGAATAGTTTTGAATTTTTTATTTAAACACATTTTCATTTCACAGACAATGGCAACAAACCAGTGGCCAGCCGAAGACGAGCTGCTGGCGACGATCGTCAGCCCGACGATGAAGACCTCTCCGCCAATGGACTACGAGCCCATCACGCCCAAGAGCGAATCTCAGGCCGAGTCCGAGAACGAGACCAAGTCATACTCCAACAGCAGGAAACGACGACACAACAGCGAAGATTCAGACGAAACTTACACTCCCGAAGTCGAATACACCCCTCGCAGCTACACAAAGAGGAAACAGAAGAAGTCAAATATTCCAATAAAGGAGATGATTATGAAGCTGGAGGGGGCCCAAGAGCTGAAGAAGGCGCGGCGGGGCCGGCCGCCCAAGGTGCGCCGCGAGAGCACCGTCTCCGCCTGCAGTGTGGACGACACCACCTCCAACGTCTCCGCGCAGGAATTCAAGTATAGAGAACTAAGAGATAAGAATAACGAAGCATCCAAACGATCACGAATGAACCGGAAACTCAAAGAGCTGCAGCAGGAACAGCTGGCTTTAGACTTAGAGGAGAGAAATAAGAAACTCAAAGTCAAAGCGGACATCTTAGAAGAGATGACGAAGAAGTTGAAGGAGGCGCTGATGACAGCTATCTTACATAAATGAATTGGAAACTTTTGTGTATTGGCTTTTCGAATCGCGCTCTTTGCGCCTCTAGTTCGTTCGCGACTAGCATGTTTTGCTATATTCAACGTAGTGATGTGCTTATGTGAGTTAGGTATATACGTTGTGTATAGAATATTTTGGTTTGTTATAATACCGTGGGTTTTGGATGCTTAAAATATAATATAGTAAAGATAATGAGGAAAATCTATGTATGTTTGTATAATTTAAATAATTTACATAGATGAGATTGGAGTAGAGTTAGAAATTCATTTTTAGCTTATAGGCACAATACATTGATTAACGTGCCATGATTGTAATTTTAACATAATATTATAAAGCTTATAATTTTCTAATTACATAAATGTTATAATGAAATCTAAATAATATGATAATGTGAATTAATTCACGAAAAAAAAGTGTTAATCTATAATTGGTTATATTTTGCATGGTATTGAGATAAGTTTATTGCTCTGTTTTGTAATAAAAATGGTTTTGATTTTATATCTTGTTTCATTATTACACGTTTGGCAAGTACAAGGGGTTATTTAGTATCAACTTATTTATATCTTCATCTAATAATTCGATCTCACTACAGACTAGTGGAGGACAGAGTTTTCTAAAACTCGTTAAACTTTTTGCTAAATCTTTGCCTATCTTAAAATATATTTTAACGCATCAATAACAACGTGGCTTTATAAAATGGCAACACTTTTTTTGCAAACGTCATTACCGTCAGCCTTACGTCAATAAAGGTTTGTTGGATGAATGCAATGGTCGGAACTCTGGGGTTTTGGTCTCATTGCAATTTGGTCCAGTTTTGACAATGGCATCCATGAATGATGGAAGGTTAACTCCTTAATAGTTAGGACTTCAAAAACCCGACAAACAAAAAATTACAAAATAATTTTATACGAAGATTTAAAATTATCTGTGTAGGAATTTGAATATGCGTTTGAAGGCGGTGCCAAACAATATGTTTAGAACGAACACACACTGCTTTTCTGCACGAAATACAAACGGCACCGCCTTATTTTTGAAAAAAAAATAAAAAAAACATTCTTTTAATTCATCAAACACTATGTACTGGATTTTTAAATTCGTTAGATTTCGGGGGATTTAATTTACCTTCGTAACAAATAAAGGCTTTATTAATTTCGTTTTGGTTTTTCTTGTATTTCATTTCTAAGATAATGTTGATTTGTGAACTTAACAAACAAAAGTTAACTTTTTCCCCATTGATGGGGAATTCCAATGGGGATTAGTGGAATAACCGTGTCCGTCTGAACCACTGGACCAAACGAGATATTTGGATGAGACCATGTGCACTATTTAATACCTTTTTGCTACTATTTAATACCAATCATGAAATATTTGGTACCTGTATATTAATATCATTATTATATAAATTAAATGGCCAGTCATTCTGACGTCAGGTTGACTGACCACTTTTGAGTTTTCATAGATTTAGCGTTATATTTATCACTTTGTCAATGTAGTTATTTAGTACCTATTTGCTACCTTAACATATATTTTTAACACAATTTTGGGAAGCTTCCCTAAAAAGTTATCAATAAAAATCATTCAAACGCCTGCACATAATTTACAAATTTTTATGTCAGAATAATTGCTAGTAACTTTTTTGTAGGCGCTTGTAGCTTATGAACGAGTTGTCGTTGAATAGCTATAGTGTAATTCCAAAGCCGGAGTTCCCCGTTATGAATGTAAAAAATAGTATATCATAAGTAGGTACTTTGTAAACTCCGTTCTGATCAGTTTACCACCGAGACAAAAACTGCTACGTTTATACTTACTTTCTTTGTTGTCCTCGGTGGTACCCGCTTCGGAACGGAAGAATTTGATCTTGGCCTAACTGGAGGAATGATGATTCCAGGAATTACTCTTATAATTACGGTTTGAGAAGACCGAACAAGAAGAACGCGCTGGCGGTTCTTCAATATCTGCGGTCGAGCAATTATCTGGTGGCGATCTCCATCTCTGTCCCGGGCTACTACCACTGGACCTACAGGGGAGTGCCTATGTAATTAGGAGCAAAAGCAGACGGCCGTACCCACGTCCATACAAATTTTTGTGCCTACGACGGGTTAGCGGGAAATAAATATTTTTTATTTTTACTCAACCACCTCGTTTTATTCCTACCCCAACTTAAGGATTCGTGAGGCGACAAGTATCAAAATGTATTGTAAGTTATAATATGGGGTCCATATTGACTCTCATAAAATTTTAAATCATAATCTTTGTCTTCATACCGATTTGTGTTCATAATAATCACTCTTCATAATTTTGTTACTCCTAATTTTGTTTGTCATACTTTTTTTGTTCATAATTTTTTTTCCTAACATCGGAGCTCATAACAGTTAATGATCATAATTTCTTTAAATAAATAAATAAATAAATAAATTATTTATTAGTAAGTGGTAGGGCAGACAAGACTACGTGGAGTCGGTTTTGCAGCGATTCGTTTCTGTCACGTTAGTTTTGTAGCAAAATAATGCCTATTTTGGACCATTTCAAAACAACCATTTAATTTATTTATACCAAGTACTTAAGGCGTACTCTCTTTTTTTTTTAGGCGTGCTCTAATTCAAAAGAGTATGATTAGTGAAATTATGAATTTCAATGATTATGATAAGTGATATTATGAATTTCAATGATTATGATTTGCAAAATGTAGGAATAAAATTTTTTATGAAGAATGATGATTATTATTTAAAATTTTATGAGAAACATTTTCGGACTTCCAATGTTATGACTTCAAAAATTATGTGAAAAAATGCGCCCCCAATAATATATGAGTACGCAGGCACATTCTAAATTACTTGAAATTATATAAATACAAAATATCTAAGCACTATAGCTATTCAACGACATCTCGTTCATAAGCTACAGAGCGCCTACAAAAAAGTTACTAGCAATTATTCTGACATAAAAATTTGTAAATTATGTGCAGGCGTTTGAATGATTTTTATTGATAACTTTTTAGGGAAGCTTCCCAAAATTGTGTTAAAAATATATGTTAAGGTAGCAAATAGGTACTAAATAACTACATTGACAAAGTGATAAATATAACGCTAAATCTATGAAAACTCAAAAGTGGTCAGTCAACCTGACGTCAGAATGACTGGCCATTTAATTTATATAATAATGATATTAATATACAGGTACCAAATATTTCATGATTGGTATCAAATAGTAGCAAAAAGGTATTAAATAGTGCACATGGTCTCATCCGAATATCTCGTTTGGTCCAGTGGTTCAGACGGACACGAATAACCCCTTTTTTCCACATTTACTTGGATCACTCAATTTTATTTTCGGGCACCATATTTTTTGAGGTTATAAACCCAAATGGAGGTTCAGACCTTCGTTTGCAGTTTTTTTATTTCTAGAGATTTTGGAGACTATTTTTTTCCTTTGGGCACGACTTGGCATTAATGAAATATTAGTTTAGGCATTAAATTTCATGGTGAGTATGCTAGATGAGCCGACACCAGAGTTCTCGCTTGGGCCCTAATCTCGCCAGTTTGTCTATCCTAATCAGGTTTATAGTCTTATCGGGTCATGTAAAGGAAACACGTTTTGGTTGTAAAAAGGTAATTTATTTATAATTCAAATTAGAACGAGGTGTACCAAACAAAGAATATTGTAATAAAATTATTCCAGTCATGTGTAGACCATATTTTCCACCAATTAATATCCTTGTGACCAGGCCCTAATTCTGTATTTAGGTACTTAAATTTTTCATTATCAACTAACATTTCATTACGATCAAGGCATTCGCAGAATAATAATAATATGCATACTTGCAACTAAAGTTAATATTGCGCCTTTAATATCGTAGATCTATCTCGATAACAAATTTTGAGTGTAAAGATAAATAATACAATTAACATTCTAATAATAATCTAAATCGACTAATATTTAACACAAGACATTCTAAAATAAAGAAATTAGATAAGATTCCCTATGGTAGTAAAGTACAATAGAATACGAAATATTATTCACAAAAAAAAAACATCGGAGAGCAGCACCTGTACCAATAACCAGTATGAAATGGAATTATATAGATTATCTGCATTTATTGCTCTCGGCCATTTTGCAACGTTCATACGACACTATTACGTAACAAACCCATAGAAAAATTTACATCAATCAGTACAACACGGTCACTGTCGTGCGTCCGGCCTCCGCCGCGCCGCGCGAGCCGGCTCGGGCCGGGCGGGCGGAGGCCGGCGGCCGCGGCGCCGCGCTGCGAGTCACGCCGCGAGTAACGCCGCGAGTCACGCCACGAGTAACGCCGCGAGTCACGCCGCGAGTAACGCCGCGAGTCACGCCGCGAGTCACGCCGCCCGTCGCGCCGCACGTCAGACACTTGATACTCGTTAATTTACACTTTACACTCTAGTCTCGGTATAATTGCAATATTTAGCGCACACGGGTTGTGTTAGTCGGACGCGCCGTCGTCGGCGTCCTCTAGGAAGCTGAATTTATTCGACGCTACGAAGTTCTGGAAAGATAAACCGTAGATTAATACACGATAGTATGTAATTATATAACCTGTCATGATGTATCTATCTACTATGAGCAGTGTTGAATTCTAATTATTAGTACTAACTAAAAAGTAAAAAATATAAACTTACGCAATTTTTATTTAGAGCACTATCAATATAGATTTCAAACCTAATCTATGTATTTGGATCATGTAACGACAAATTGGTTGGGTAAACCAATTTGTCGACAAACATTTATCATAACATTATCACATAATCAATCTTATTATTAGGTGCCACTGAAGTACCTGTATTTATTATCTAAGTCAGATTGCAATCAAAAAAATCATCGATAATTTTCGCCACAAACATTAATTGTTCGGTTTTTTGTTATTTATAGTTCACAGGCATGACTCAGTATGCAATCAACATTCCTGGATTTAATCAAAGATAACTCAAGTCCTTTATTGACAACAAGAACAAGTAGTATTTTTGTACATAATATCATTTAATTTGTATTACAATGGTTGGTGTTTAATTTAATGATTGGAATACTATTTTTTTTATAAAATACTGTATTATTTAAGAACAGAAGGATGTTCTGCTTTCAGCCTCTTTCGTTTCTAGGTAGCTTTCGGTCGCAGCACACGGGTCACAGAGCCGGCCGGATCAAACGCCGCCACTTGCGGTGGATGCTACTTTTTCCAACTTTCAACACAGGTTTACCAGATGAGGAGTGCGGAATCGCGTCAGTGGCATGTGGCGGCATTCGGCTTCCATATAAAATGGATGGAAACTAGAGGAAATATGCCGTTCTGTGGTCGAGGCCGGTGGCCAGTGTGCTCGGAGAGTGTGGGAGTGCACTGACCGGTTTCTCGTGGTCCTTGAGCTTGGGCAGCTGGTCGTCGTCGTCGCGGCCGTTGGTGTCGGGCGCGGGGCGCGGCTCGGCGCCGTTCCGCTCGGGCTCGGGCTCGGGCGCGCGGGGAGCGCTGCGCGGGCGCGGCGACGCCGAGCGTGGGGAGCGGGTGTCACGAGTGTCGCGAGTGTCTCGAGTGTCGCGCCGGTCGCCGGAAGGATCGCGTCGGTCTCGGTCGTCCCTGCAAATGATACGTTTCAACGTTAGGAGGTTTATCTCAGCGGTGCGAGTCCTAAGCTACCGAATTAGTTCTCGGTGATGATGATAAACCGTGACGGAGGGAGAATTGCCCTTTTAGATTTCTCCTTACTTTAGGAAATGATAGTGCTGCAAGAAAAGGCACAGATGGCTGATGAAAAACTAACATTGTATAAATTTATACTATCATGACCGACTCTCTTCTGTCTGCCTTCAAAGATTGCTAGAGTTCCTCGGTCACCGGCAAGGTTGACAGCAGGAGACCGAGAGGATGTAGTCCAGCTAGATGGACGGTCCAGATCCGAATAACCTTGGACACCAATCTACTTGGTGTTCTTCACTTGGCCGAGGAGAGGAACAAGTGGCGAGAAATTATCCGAAACAAGATCATCTTGCATCTAAGGAATCACGACCCTCAACAATGACATTAGAAAACTGAATGCCCGGATCTTTACCATGTTGTTTTCTTTTCATGAGCTCCCAATAATTAGAAATGATCACTGGCTACTCACGAGACATTTTTCTAATGAAAAGCTAACAATTAAAATCAATACCACGAATGAATACTTCAACAGTCGTCATCCTCTCATACTTTTGTACACTCTTCATCACATCAACTGACCTGTAATCGCGTCTGTCCCGATCGTCCTTATAGTCGCGCCTGTCCCGCTCGTCTCTGTAGTCGCGCCTGTCCCGCTCGTCCCGGTAGTCGCGCCTGTCCCGCTCGTCCTTGGAGTAGTCGCGCCGGTCGTCCTTATCCTTGGAGTAGTCGCGTCTGTCCCTGTTGAAGCTGCGCGAGTCCCTGCCGCGGTCGTCTCGGCCGCGATCGCGATCGTCTGTAGAATAAAATAAGGATGAAGGTTTTGTTTTATGGGTGAGAGGCATTCGCTCCCCGCTGGTCCGGTGATGATGACGAGGCTATTCCAAGCCATCATCATTGTTAGTTAAGAAAAAAATCAAACAAATCTACATTTTCATAATTACTTTTTAAAAGTTTTAATTATTTTAATTGCAGTAACTTACAAATAGACAACTTGTATCACTTTTAAAGAATTCAATTGTAGTTTGAGAAAATAAAAGTCTAGCAGACAAGAAACAATGCAGATTATTTCGAATATTGGTCAAGAACTCATGGACAATATGATTCGTCAAGTTTTGTTACGTTTGTAGATAATAATTATGATAAGATATCCCAACATAGATAACAATAAATTCCCGCAAATATTTATGGTTCTCTATTTTATCTCATAAAATTTTTATCCATAATTTTACATCTCATAATGTTTTATGTCCGAATCATCATTTGCCCGAATGATCATTATCCCTAACTACATTTATCATAATATCACTTGCCCTAAAATCGAAATCCCTAAATATTGTTTACCCTAAAATCTTTTGCCATAAATATCACAATCTATAAAGTTTAAAAGACATAAAAGGCTTTTCCATAAACGTCATAAGTCCGAAAGTACTAAAGGTCCTAAAATGTTTTGCTATAAATATTACAATCCATAATATGTGAAATGCACAAAAATGCTATTCTATAATTTGTTACAAATCTTCAATATTCATTTGGAAAACGAGACATTTAACAACAGTACCATCTTACAAAAACTGACTTATTATGTGTGACGAACATCGGTATATATAAATATATTTATTTTTATTTGTGTATCCACTGTTACATAGAAATTAAACAGTAGTAAATATTTTCTGGGGCTTCGCCGGCCGCTGCCGCGGCACGCTCGCTTCGCTCGCTCGGCTCGCGCGTTTTATGGTCACCAGTTCTAACCTAACCTAACCAAAATTCTAACCTTACCTAACCAAATTTATCAAAATAATGATTTTCCAAATATTGTGTTTTAATTTGACCCGTACCATATCTATTATCAGATCGATTAATAAAAGAAACATTTGCCAAATAAAACATTTTATCAAACTTTTTAGACCAATAGTAGTTTGGTAACTCAGTTGTTAAATATTCATTTTGCAAAATAATTATTTGTAAAATGAAAATTTAACTGTTGATCATTTGGTCAAAAAGTCAGTCATTTATAAAATGATGATTTGACGAAACCATTTTTTGGCCAAACATTTTTTGAATAAAACAAAATTATAAATAATCATTCATAATTCGGACTAATAATATTATGATAAAGCTCCATTCGTAGTAACGAACATTATACCATGTAACACTTCGGGCATTTAACTTTATAGCAAGTAATTTTAGGAGATTTGATTATTATAGAAATCGATATTATGCCAAAAATGGTTAGAATTAAAGACAATTAGGGGTTAAATTTCGTACATTCGAACATTATTCGTCAAGTTTTGTTACGTTTGTAGATAATAATTATGATAAGATATCCCAACATAGATAACAATAAATTCCCGCAAATATTTATATGATTACAATCAACATTGGATAAAGCAAATGATTCATAACATAATTTTTTGATACACTAATAAAATTATTATTATAATGGTATAACTTACCACGTCTTGCACCGCCACGACGATCGCCCGAATGTTCCTGTAACAAAAGTAAAAAAAAAACAATAATTCAAGGTATTTCATAGTTAATATTGATCTGAAATGCTTGTTATCTTTCTGATACTGACCCTGCGTCCCCAGCGTTCCTTATCGTCGACAGCGCGTCTCGATTCCTCTTCTTGTTTTAACAGTCGTTCCTCAATTTCACGTTCCCTGTAAAAAAGACGTAACTTTAGAAGTCTACATACTACATTGACTGAATTTGTATTATAAATGCTGCTATTAACAACATAATTTATTTATTTATTTCTTTTGGATAGCACTTGTGTAATACGAGTGTGATTGGGTTTTTTGGGCTAGCTTCAAAACACATATCTTTTGGGAACAAAATATCCAAGAAAATATGTTGTCTTCAGTACTATTTTATGTTAGGGCCCAGGCACTTGGCAAGTCTTACGACCGCTTGTTTCAGCAACTATTCATCAATATACAATCATTTAACATGATTAAATAAATAGGGATTACTATAACAACATTCAAGTTTAAAAACCAAATCAATGTTTTCAAGCAAATATGACGCAAATCCCACTGTGGCGTGATCTAGTGGCATAATTAATAGGAAACTTGTGACTATTTATAACAAAACCTGTTGTGATATTCTGCTACTCATCAGACATTCTACTACAATCAGGTTATAAATGGATGATAGTTAATGTGCTAATATGCTGCCAGTTAACTTAATTCTCGTGTAAAACTTATATTACATAATCAAGTCGAATTATTTTAATGTGAGAGGTCATTATCAACTTAATTAATGTTTAGAAGTATTTAGCACAATGAATCTTTTAAACTGTTAAATATTTTGCCAGAGCAGGATTTACAAAATATCAAGGACAAAATTGAAGAACTTTAGTATTACAAAGCATTTTTATGGATGTGAATTTAAGCTTTGATTTATTGATATATTTCGTCAAAGCCATGGTACATATTTATTTGCTTTCCGGAATGTCTTAACATAATATTTCATCAATATGGGTGGCATTTGTATGACAATTATCTTTTTTACCGGTTTTAATAAACTGAATCTGTATATTATAATGGTGTGTACTTATAACGGGAAAACGTATGGGAGAAAGTAGCGCGGCGACTCATTGAGAGTCGGAGGCAGGTGACTGCGACATTTACATATTGCGTAAGATCGGGTGACTCGGTTAATAAAAGTGAAACGGGGTCCACTTACATGGCGACATGGTTCCATGTAGAAGTTATATTATGTGTGGGGATTTTTCGTATCATATTATGCATTGCCTACATAGACAAATATATAACTTTAAACTGTCATTGTTACACATTAGAAAACTGAATATATTCGGAATTTTTACCATATTTCCGGGCGCCATTATCATATTTTCAGCGTCATGATTACGGGTCAGCAATCGATCCGTGATTATGGCGATTGCAACAGTGCCGAAATATCGGGAACTAGATAATTTAAAGAAATATGGTAAATATGTAAATATCGAACAGCTATGAATTTATATTTTACAAATCGAAGGGAACTAAATTTTTTAGTTTTAATTAGTTAATTGTTGTAAAATTTCATCGTATCTGTCTCGTCTGCATCTTTATAATCCTAATTGACTGTTGATCGAATAATGTTCACAGTCCCACAGATTACACTGATATTTCTATTGGGTCTACTTCTCAGACTTAGTTTAATTTTTGTAAAAAATCCGTGTCGACAAGATTCGAATCAGCGATACAAAATGAATAAGGAACGATGTCGAGGACAACTTGCATCGCTGACTGAGTTTAATTTTTGTAACACATCCGTGTTATACAGTATTAGAACCAGCAATACGACATGAACAAGAAATGATGTCTCGACCGACCATGATGTCACCCACATTCCCGTAGCGACCTCGGCTCGGTACTCACTTGGCGGCGGTGTCGACGGGCTTGGCGGCGCCGAAGACGGCGGCGGCGGCGCGCGGCTCGGCCGGCGCGTCGGAGCGCGGCGGAGCGTCCTTGTCGTCGGCGGGCACGGGCGCGGGCGCGTCGCGCGGCACGGTGCGCGGCAGCAGGTTCAGCTTCGGCCGCTCGCGGGGCTTCGCGTCTGCGGGGGGAATGTTATTAACTACATTTTTCTTTTCTTTTCCTAACTAACTTACGATCAGTGTTGCCAACTCGCATTTTGAAAGTAACGTAGAACAGTATTGAAAAATACGTAGATTTTGTAACTTTTTCGAGAAAAATACTTTTAAGACGTAATTGTAGTCATATTTGTACCGAATTAACTTAATAAAAGTGAGTTTACAATTACGTAGATCTACGTATTTCAAACATTTCCGAGGTTAAAAATACGTAAAAATACGTAGAGTTGGCAACACTGCTTACGATGAAGGCTCGGAGTAGCCTTGTCATCATCACCGGTCTTCGTGGGAGCGAGCGGCTCTCATCCTTAATACCTAACTAGATTAAATATTAGTCTTTATAGGTCTACACGCGTCATTAGGAGTAGCATTGATCGGCGTAACCCAGTCGAACCGTCGGGCAGTAAGTAGCTATGTATTTGCTACTCCCGATGTAGCGTGTAGACCGATAAAGACTAATATATTTAGTGTAATTGAACGCGAAAGTCCAAAATCTTAACTTACAAGATTGGCGCAGTGACCCAAAACGAGTCTTGGCCTCCGATAATAAGGACCGAGAGGAATGCACCGATCGTTAATTTTTAAAAGGCGACTTTCAATGGGGCCACCAGAAGCAGAGTGGCCCGTGTGACATGAGCAGTAATAGCATGGTCCGGGTTACCTGGGTCCCTATACCTACTCTATTAATATTGAATAAAAATCTTAAACAATATTATTAGTGATTTCTTTGAGTCAAATATATTGGCAATTTACTAAATTCTTCTTTCACCTTATAAATATCCTTTTCCGTTTCGAAATGTACTAAAATAATTAACATGAATGGACATACCTTCTTTAGGAGGATCTCGATCACGATCACCGAATCCTCTTCCACCAAATCCTCTGCTATCCCGACTTCTGAAAAATAAACATTAATAACATTGAGTTCATTTTCCTAAAAACCTTATAAAGATCTTTTTTTAAAGTCAAGTAAAAATTAAAATATTCTCAGATTTAATAAGTAAATCTTAGATATAAAAAATTTTATGTGAATGTCACTCACTGGCCAGACACAGGCTCAGACTTCTGGGAACGGCTTATCCGAAACCAGAAGAATACAGGCACCTCAGACCCAAGGACGTTATTGCATTAATGCATTTGATCTTCAGGGAGTAGGTGTATTAAGGTAGGGGAAACACAAAAGATCCCTGAGGGTCGACGTGAACCGGTTATACGGTCCCCGCGTTAAGATAAGATAAGATAGATATAAAAAACTAAGAACCTCCTTTTTTAAAAAAAAGGGTAAAAGCACGATCTTCCATCAACATACCCAAATCCTCCTCCATCACGCTCTGCCGTGCGGAACCCGTCGCGACCTCCGTAGCCGCTGCGCTCTCGACCACTGCATTACAATGGAAAAAAATATTAGTAACATAAAATAAAGCGTGTATGGCCGAGTGGTTAAGGTCGTTGCTTGCCATGAGACAGGTCGACAGTTCAAAACCCGCCACGTACCACTGTGTTTTAAAATTTAAAATTCATAAATGTACGAGATTTTTGAAGTAATTGTACGAGTGAAGGAAACATCGCGAGGAAACCTGCACACCTACGAAGAAATTCTAAGGTTGTGTAGTCGACCATGCACTTGGCCAGCGTAGTTGACTAAGGCTCTAGTTCTTATCGCCCTAGTTTAGGGTAGGCCTATGCCCCAGTACTGGGAACGTATATGGGCTGATTATGATGATGATGATGATGAAAGGAAGTATTGAACATACCGCTCCTCTCCGAAGCCGCGGTCCCGGCCGAAGGAGTCCCGGCCTCCGTAGGGCGTCCGCGCCGGCTCGGGCGCCGCGCGCTCGCCGTCGCGCCAGCCGCCGGGCCTGTTGTCCGCACTCGCTAGATTTGAAAGACAATACAACTTGCATTATAAACTATTTAATAACAAAAATAAATAAATAGATGTAATACAAGTTTATTTCGTTAGTATAAGAACATATTCCCACTATTCACGAGTCAGGATTGGATTCTAATACGGAAACTTTGATTTGCTCTTTTTTAGCTTAAGCATCAACTGTTCCGTATCAGAGCGTTATAAAGTCGTTTTGAATAAAGGGCGGGACCTCCCTAGCTTCAGCTATAATAGCATGCTTACATTTTTTCAATACTATGAAACATGTTCCCAAAAATATAAAAGTCACTCAGACGAGTATCCAACAAGGAGAGCAAGCCAAAGACTAGTCTGAATTAAGTTACGGCTGAACGCCGCGTCGCATATCGAACTAAAATCGCCGGTCGCAGAAGTTCTCAAAGGCACCGGATGCGAAGTCTCGTCCTTACGGAGTCCTAGACGAAGCACCTGGGCCTTATTTTCTGGTACCTCTGCCGCTGCTTTGGGCAGCGCCGCCGCCTAGACGGTGAATGCAACACACGCGTGACCTAACTCAGACCTTCCCGGGGCGAAACGAGTGACTAAAGTCACAGTCAGTTGCCAGTAGAACCTTCTAAACCTTTACAAATTGCTTTGAAATTGCCTTCAGGTACTAAGAGTTAAATTTTGACAGTGATCCGAAATAACGTTACAAAGGACTTGTTCACACAATTGCCTATAGTAATGTAGTTAATTTTAAGACCGTGACCCTGCACCCTGTCGGTGCGCCCCAAGTGCGACATTACGGCTTGCTCCCGTGTCGATCACTCGCTTATCATCATCGTGACGTCGTGTGACGCGGAACATTTGTGCGCGCAATAGGGTAGTTTCCTATTTTTTTATTTTGACACAGATGGACGGACGACACAATTGCAAAGGTACTGTTTAAAGGATGGTTTGATATTTTGAAAACTCCCGGAGATATTACAATCTCAATAGCACATTATTTGGGCGAGCTCAAAACGCTTCATAAAAATGTCGCAGCGAGCTATGACGTCACAGCTTGTGCTACTGTATGCATATCGTAAGAACTTTGTTCGGCAGCTATATCAAATGTTGCATTTACGTATATGTTTTCATAGTGAAAGTTACTACTAATTTTGTTGTTTATAAGATGGCATCGTAATTTTGAAGAAATTTCGCACTTTTGAAATGGACTTTCCCACCCAACTTCAAATGTCTATTATTGTCTCATTTCGTGAGAAATTTTGAATTGGATTTGACTAATGTTATTCATTTACCTATAACTTACTGTTAATTGTGAAATTTTATATAAAATCAGACTTAGGAAACTACCCTATTGAAACACTGTTATCTATCTCCGTGTTCCATTGCCGTGTTAATATTATTCGGCCTGAATATGGATATTTAATTAAAAATTTGGAAATAAATTTCCATTTATTTGAATTTTGTTTTCTTATTTTTCACCTTTTGAAATTTTACTCAAGGGCACATTGATCTCGGGGCAGTGACAAACAGTTTTAACTGTGACACATGGATAAAAAATCCAGCAATAATTTAACTTTCAGCTGGTAGGAGTTCAAGTTCTGCAGACACTCGCCCATATATGAAAATTGCTGGTCGTCCATTGGATTGCTTTGAATGATTTTTTACATTTAAGGACGCTAAGAAAAAGAATAAAATGTTTGAAGCAGATTATAATTTTAAAGCTTCTATAGAGGCAGAGTGGTTAAGGTCGTCGTTTGCCATGTGAAAGGTCACCAATTCAAACTCCGCTATTATGTACCACTGTGTTATGTTTCATATTTGAAATTCATAAATACTTTAGATTATAAGATTATTCGATGCTTCAACAGTGAAAGAAAACATCGTGAGGAAACCAGCACACCTACGAAAAACATTCTAAGGTAGTATATTCGACCAACCCACACTTGCTCAGTGCGGTAAATCTTATTGCTCTAGTACTCTAAAGGGTTGGCTCGTGCTTCAACAGTGGGGACATATTAGGCTTAATGATAAAAAAGAGGTGTGCCAGGACTGTAGCACATGGCAGGAAGTGACCTCAGCCTACCCCTCTGGGATAAAGGCGTGATTTTATGTATGTAGGGTTGCTATCTTCTAAACGGGTATATTTAAAAAAAAGAAGAGACCGTCTCAAAACAAAACCTGGACACTTTAAACACCCCTGCCCGGACAGCCACCGGACGGCTTTCAAAACCCGGACGTATGGCAACCGTAAAAAAAAAAATGGTGATGATGGGTACTCACAGTCCCTCTCCCGCTCGCGGTCGCTGGGGCGCGGGCGCGCGTCGTCGCGCTCGGGGCGCGCGCGCCCGGGCTCCGGCGCGGCGCGCGGGCCCGAGCGCCAGTCGCCCATCGTGCGCTCCGGGTCGTACTCCCTGCACGCACAAGGTCAATCAATACAGATAAAGTCGGGATACCGTGCTGGTCAATCGATACAGGTATAGTTTGGGTGCTTTAACCCTCCAGCGTGACGTTCCCCACCCAGGACTCGCAATATATGCGTCTACTTTGGGCTAGGCGAGGCCATAAGAGATTGGTCCGTCACAGAAAATTTTGAACCCTCGCATACCCGCTTACTGCCAGCCCGCGTTTCGTTTTCGATCGCACGAAATGACCGATCGGTGAAAACAAATATGATTAATATTTTGTTCAATAAATGACATGTTTGAAAAAACAGGTGTAATGCCACTCCTCAAATGGAGTGGTCAGAAAAAGACCTGATTGATTACATTCAAATTGCAATAAATCAAAATAATATTAATGGAAATACAAATTAACCCATTTACGCCCAAATGAAACCCAGTGGTAAATGTACATATTTTTTTTTGTGAATAGCTGGAAACAAGCATAAAGAACACGAAAATATGAAAAAAATAAAAATATATGTATATTATATATCTAAAAAAAAGCCGTCCTCAAATGGGGCCAATGGGCACATGCACTATAGAAAAATTCGATATATAGGAATTCAACAGACAGTGTTTACAAACATGTATTATGTTGCCAATGCGTTTTTTTATGGTACACTACACATCGCAGTTGTTAAGACAGCTTTTGGATATAGTGTCCTACACAATCATTCAGCAAACTTTGGTCGGGCAATGATTTTTGGAGTTTTTGAACCGTAAATAATGACGGGCAATGTAGTGTCGAAACTGGAATTTATGTACCTTTTGGTCATTGGCCAGGAAAGAACACGTCATGTATTAGAAACTGCCAAATCCAGCATGTATGCCAGAGGGTGGAACACCACCAGAATTGGAGCCCATAGTGTGCACACTGTCAGACGACAAAAGAATATTTTGGTTACAGTTTGAATGTTTCAAATCTGTATTCCCAAGGCAGTACATGATATCCAGTCAAGAAAAGAATGTATTCATTTCTTCAATAGACAACTAGAAGTCGTTTGAATGGCATATGTTTGGAAATAGTGAAGAATCGTAGGCATAGTGGGTTCATATGTTGGTTCACAGTTTCACCAAACATGGTTTGTCGATTGACGACTGAAGATTGTCTCTTGGATGCTGGAGGCTCCTCATTACTGTCACTCCAATTTCATCTTTTCGAACAATCAGTTATATGTTTAGCGGTAGGTACCTTTCAAGGCATGTAACTTTTCTGGATGTTTTCATCATGCCCTTCTTCCTCCTCGATGAAGACCCTTGGTACAGGAAGCAGCATCACTAAATTTACCTCCGTTTCATGATTTTCTTCACCTAACTCGACTTCCACAGTTTCCTGAATCTCGTGGCATGCATTGACAACGCCGAATACCATTCACGTCTTTTTTTACATGAAATTCATTTTTTTTTAAATACGAAAATATTAGGTCTTATGTGCCCATTGGCCCCAATTGGGGACACCGCTATAAATAGTAAAATATGCGTACCAAAATACCATCAAATATTGATTATTATGCATAATATATAAAGAATATTATATAAACTAATATTTATAAACGAAAGAACTGTCACCGTAAGTTAAATAAATAAATTATAAAATATTTAATTTTGCTGGTAACTACAAAAAAATAAGTCCAACAAAACAGTTAAAAAAATCACAATAATATGCTTGTGAAATATAAGATATATTTTTTATTGTTGAGGTGCACTATTATACTTTACAAATTAACTTTGTTCAATGCAAAAAAATATTAAATTTTAAAATTAAAAATAATTTATATGGCGTCCTCATTTGGGGCCGGAGGGCGTAAATGGGTTAATTAAATATTTGTACTACTACTAATAATAATATCCATGATGCAAAACACACACATCATAACATCTATTTAAAAAATATTAGTGTCAATGTTTTATTAAATCATAGCATCAATCATTTTAAAGGGGGTTGTAAAATAACTTATTACTACCTACAACCCAGTAACAGACTACATCAAACAGCTGTTCAATAACAAAAGACCACGGCTTTGTCAACCAATTCCTGATCCTATGCAAATGTAAAAAGGTTTGATATTGCCCTAGCAGATGACATGTGAGTTGTATAACACAAAGGTATTGAATGACAATAAATCATACCTCTCCCTGTCGTTCCGTCCGCCGCGGCCCATACGCCGGTCGTTCTCTTGGGTCGAGACGCCGATTCTTATCCGCCGCCCGCCTATTGTCTAACAACAAAAGGATACAAGCTTAGCAAACACCCCTACCGACTTCTATTATCTTTTACCAAATTTTAAAAGACAATGTTCACTTTCGAGGAAAGTTATTCATTTTCAATATATAACTGTTCAAGCCAAACTATTGTAAGTGTAAAACTTTTGTGTACTCATATTTTTTTTCCCACACTAAAATTCCCAACATGTTCAGTAGGGTGGTTCAGATATTTTTGTGTGTTACAAATTATGTTACTTACCAGGTCAGGCATATTCATGGCGTTAATAAGACTCTCTCTATCTTCAAAGTCCACATAACCATATCCTTTGAGACGGTCACTTTCCCTTGGAAGTCTCAGGCTGATAATCTGTAATAAAGCATAGAGTTTACTAAGAATAAAAGAAACAAAACAAAAAATCTCTTTTAATAACTTTAAGACGCCTATTTATTATTACAATAGTTAACCTAAAATTTATTTATTATAGATTTTTACCCAATAAATTATTATTCTATCATAAAACTCAATACTGAAAGAATCTACCACATTTAGTTCATCTATAATCTATATGAACATTTTATACTCTTGTGGTTTGAATCTGCACTGCCCTACATATCCTTTCAACCTTCATTGAAGCTCAATAACATTTTCATTGTCTCAATGAGATTCTATACTGTGGCTTGGCATCCCATGCACATAATTGACAGGAAGGGCTGGATACTGCAGTAAAATTGTCACTAGCTGACACACTTGTAATAGTTAACATTGAATAAACATATAACATCTCTGTGTGTCTATTGGCCTAGACTCTAGAATTTGAGATTAGCTTCTTGCTAGCATGATGGTAAATTTTGTACAATGTTTAAATTTTCACACAGTATTCAGACCTACTAAAAACTACTTTCCAACCCCTGCTCTATTCTCTTATAGAAATAATTGTGTTCTGTGATCAGTTATTGAAATAACTAGAGACGATTATCTAGCAAAGCAAAAAACCAAATCTCTGAGACATAACAAATTAAATTAAATTTGTTTTCCAATAAATATAGTCATGTTGAGAGACCTCACATTTAAGTACACAAATAGCATATACATATTTAAAAACAAAACAATATTAAAACAAATAATAAATGTGTTGTTGTTACCTTAAGTCCTTCAAACAGTTCACTGATTGCACTCTCATCAACATCATAGGGCAGGTTGGAAATGTGAGCAATGTACGGGGGTCTCTTCGGAATGGACTCGTCGTCGATGGCGAGCCCGCCGCGCGCCGCCCGCGAGGCCGACGGGAGCACCACCGGCGCCCGAGGCCGGGACGAGTAGCCCCCATAACTGGTTTCCGCTGAATAGTAAAATCAATAGTATCATTTACATAATACTGCAACGATTTATTGTAACAGCTATGTACTGTAACTCGAAACATATGACTTTAGATATTTAACTGAAAAATTTGTAAATAAATAATGAAAGTTTATAAGTTCTTGGTTCTTGTATTATTTTACATTAAATGCAAACAATGTTTAATGTTGTATTGTACAGGGTAAGTAATAATAACTTACCCAATGTAAAAACAGATAATACAGGTATTTTATGATGAATGTCATAATTATTATTTCATTCTAAAAATGCTGCAATATTAATCACTACTTTTTAGAAATATATACCACATCCATGGTATATATTTTAACAGATAAAGGCTGTTAAGAGCACATTCCAAGGTGCCTATATCACTGTCAACTAACTTAACAGGTACAAATTAATGATAAATACCTATCTAGCTGTGATAATATGCAATTGACTGGTTGGTAAACAAAAGATAAATGAGTAGGTATAACAAACTTTCATTATGTATTTACATTATGCCTCAGAAACACAATGAATAACATGCATCAGTGAAAGACCCTCAGTAAATCAGGGAGCTTGTCAATGAAAGACTAGTCTGAATTGAGTTGTGACCAAAGTCATCTCGTAGATTGTGCTAAAACTGCGGGTCACAGGGGTTTCCAACAGAGACAGTGGCCACACCTCTTACTGACCCCCCAGGTCAGTCGTCCCAGGCTTTACACAGCTCTGTGCTTTCTGGTTCCCCCACCTTCCTTGTTAAGGAAGCATCCTGCTAGGATGTGTTTGGAAACACACCAAGACCTTTACTCAGACCTTCCCGGGGCGGAGAGAGTGACAGGCACTCGTGAGTGCGCCCCAAGTACGAGATTAACATTGACTAGCCATTACCCTTTCTGTCATCATAGGGTCGAAAACAATTGACATAAAGAAATGACATGGAATAGAAAACTGTACATACGTTCATCATCTGCTGTCTCCGCCCAGCTGTTTGCTGTGGGGATTGTAGTCGGCTCTGCAATAATATCTGTAATGCTGGCCGGAATCCATTTTGCCTTCTTTGATTTCTTGCCTGCAATAAAAAATGATATGTGGGTCATGACATGGTGACAGCTTAATCAAGGATGTTAATTGAAATATCATTACTGAAGGATAACGACGCGATGACGCATTGTAAGTGAACGACCTAGTCCGATTTAGGAAAGCGGTTATTCGTGGACTTGGTATGGGCAATATACATTTGCAAGTCATCAGAATGCAAGAAAAACTTTTCTAGTACCATAGAACAAGGAGAAAGTTTCAATAATACGATAATACCACATACTTTTACAAATGAAGAGTTTGAAAAGTTAAGAAATGTGGCCACGCGGTAAATCCAAACGTCCGCAAAGGTGAAATGATGACACGTTAGCATTATTAGATAACACCCTGCAGTATATATAATGATTTCTGAACATAACTACATCACATGCAAGCAAAATAAAATATAAAGATTTGAAAAAAGATCACTAATTTCTATGATTTTTAGCATTTTTTCACGTGACAAAATTAATGAAACTAACCTGTAGCGGCCATATTACACGGCTGGGGCCAATGTTGCCACTAAACGCAACTCGTTTATTTACCAATAATACCAGACGTCAAAAATAACCTTCGGATGTCAAAATACAAGGCTACCATTTTCAAATTTTCAATCATATTTTTACGATTCTTCAGTGATGTATAACGATTATAAATGTGACAAAAGTTTTATAAATTCTTTGTGAAATTATGTAGATTTAATTGACTTCAGTTATGTATTTATTATGAAATTAGTCTACCAAATAATACAAAGCTAACGATTTACACCGATTTAAAGATGTTTATTTAAAAAAATAGGATTTTAGAAATCAAAAATGGAAAAAAATAGGTTGAAGCTACCGATTATTTCTACTAAAATCTACCATTGATCAATATACCTTGTTTCAATGCCATTAATGTTTTCTAACAGATATGGGTGGGGATTTTCCAGGGCGGGTTTTTTGAATCGTTCGAGATGTGTGGGCTCCAAGTGCTCCCTCATTAATTAATTGTACTACTTAAACATAATATTCATACAACTCTGATGGGTAATTAAAATGTTTCTTCTGTAGATATTGCGTTCGTTATAATAGTTGCCATACGATGTTTCCATTACACATTTTTATCTGCTTACTATGTATTAATGTACCTACTAATATTGTTTTTTTTTTTTGGCAAATATTATTATCGTAATGTAACTTAATATTCAAAATAAAATATTAATTGGACAGCGCACTTTTATCTATTAATATTACCTATAAGGTTTTATTAAACAAATAATTGAAAGAAAAGAAAACACACACTGCACACATAAAAAAAATGGGAATGGGTCGATGGCGCAATGGATTGTGCTCTTGTGGCCGGTGGGTTCAATACCTACTTGAGACAAATATTTTTGTGATGAACATCGGTGTTTGTCCCATGTCTGGGTATGTAATTTATTTTTTTATATTAAAGTTTATTTGTGTATCCTCAGTTGTTTGTAATATTCGTAAAACAAATTAGATCTGTTTTGTGAGTGGCCAAGTGAGGTCGTAAGATTGGCTATTGATATAGCATCAAAAACTACATAATTGTATTAGGTTAGCCTGTAAGGATTATGTATGTATGTTTTTAATAAATAAATAAATAGTATTTAAAGCTACACTTACCACATGATTAGATTGCGATGTTGTGTGATATTTATTTATTTGTTTAATATTATAACTAAAGTTGTCTGCTCAGCAGTTTCGGGAAGCCCCCGAACATCGTCTTCCGTAGATACCCTGTCAGAGAAATACATTATACATATATGTGTTACGGTAAAAGTGGATAGAGTGGTTATTATGTATAATTACCGGTAACTATGCATAATTACTAGTGTTCGTGGTAAAGGTGGTGAAAACTATCGAATTAATCACATTTACCGGTAATTATATAAAATTACTATACCCTTTGTGTAAATGTGGCAAATAATAAAATAAAACTGACTTGACTGGCTCGGTGAATCAATGGTTTTGTTAGTGACCCAGGCTGGCGATTCCAAGAGTCGTGGGTTCGATTCCCACTCGGGACAAATATTTGTGTGGTGAATATCGGTGTTTGTTCCGTGTCTAGGTGTGATTATGTAGTTAAGTAGTATGTATTTATAAATAACTTTTCTGAAAACATTTAAACCGCGTAAGATAGATGATTGAAATTTGGCATGCAGGTACCCTAATAGACTTAAAGCTTACTTGCAAAATTCGTAAGGGATCGGGAGTTACTGGGAAAAAACTTTTGTATGTAAAATTCTGTAGTCCGCGCGAACGAAGTCACGGGCACAGATAGTTATAAAATAAACCAGTCAAGTATCTACATAGAAACCAAACTTCATGTTTGGTTTTTAAAAAAATATTATCTTATAAAAATAAAGTTAAATAAAATTAGCAAATTGGCAGGGAATTTTCAGTGGAAGTCTTAAAAT
Source organism: Maruca vitrata (assembly GCA_039566165.1). Lineage (NCBI taxonomy): Eukaryota > Metazoa > Arthropoda > Insecta > Lepidoptera > Crambidae > Maruca > Maruca vitrata. Next base: position 3,986,023 of record CM076923.1, on the reverse strand, counting down.
TCTTTCTCGTCAATATATTTTTGAGATTTGAGATTTGTGACATTTGGAATTGCAGAGTACTTGTGATATTTGTCAGCAATGTCAACATTTACCACAGTCGAGCGGGAGTTTTATATAATTACCGGTAAATTTGAATAAATCACTACATTTACCATGTGCGTCGGGAATTATCTACATTTACCGGTGATTATAGATAATTACCGATTACTCACTTTGACCGTAACATATGTATAAGCTAACAATATTTAATTTTTTACTGTGTTTGTTAAGACTGTTAAAAAGTTCTATATGGAATTTGTAATACTAGTCTGCCAAAATTAATATTTTGAGACTATGTACAATGTGGTCCTTCGAGTCAGACAGATCCAATGGTTGAAACTAGCAAGAACAAAATAGCAAACAAAAAGTTAACTTTTGGCTTGCTTGCTTGTATTTTGTACCGACACAATTTTATGATATCATTGTGTTGTTTCGAATAGTTGAAGCATCTATTTCGGTGGGTGATCTTGATTGAGCGGGTTGATTCTGGATAATCGGCGGTGGACAATGATCGAGGCGGTGCAAGAGGCGGTGGAGCGAGCGCTCGCGCGCCGTGAACTGCGCTCCGCACTATGGCATTCAGGTCGCGCTCCGGTCCTGCGCGGACGTACACCCCGTGCTCGCGCGCTCACCTCCGTCCGTTAAACATTTCTATCGAAATTGTTTTTGTTCCGTTGCTTTTTTCTCCGTCCAGCCTGCAGCGTGCTAGCACTATAAAAAAAAGTTTCTTCTCGGAGAGTTTGTGACTGTCGGTTGCGATTGAATTTCGAGGTGACGTAAAGCACGGTGCCGGTGATAACGGAAAGTGATGTGAGTTGTGTTGTGGTGCGATGTGTGAGTGCTAGTGTCGTCTAGGATGGGGTACGCGTCGTCGGGCGCGGGCCGGGCGGCGCACGAGGCGCTGCTGGCGCGCCAGGACGCCGAGCTCCGGCTGATGGAGGCCATGAAGAGGAGCCTCCAGGCCAAGATGAAGAGCGACCGGGAGTACGCGCTGGCGCTGTCCGCCGCCGCCGCGCAGGGACAGAAAATGGACAAATGCGAGGAGCTTAACGGTTAGATTCGACAAGTTGATAAACAAAGACCGCTGTTACTTATGTCAGGGTGCCTGCGCGCTACCTGCGCGGCGTGTGTAGGTGTTTCTTTCAGGTTTTAGATCCAGTAAAGCTTTGAGTGCTGTTAGAATCTTATCGGTATTGGAATTGTCATATAATATGATGCAGTTACTGTTGGTCCGAGGGTAGATTATTTTAGAACTACCCTCCAAAATTTCATAAAACAAGTTTACAGGCAAATGAGAAATATTACTCTTATTTGATTAAACTTACAAATAGGGAACCTTGTATCTCTTAATTTAAAACTTAACTAAGTGATTGGACTAAATATCCGTTGTTGTAACTGAGACTTGGTGTATTGTAGATTAGTAGATATTAGGTTCTAACTACTTCTCAATATAGTTTTGTCTATATTTGCGCGAACACTACACATTTGAAATAATTTTACGAATTAAACTCGCGTGTATTGTTATTCACAGATTATTTAGGTTAGTTATTTACCTTCGTTTTTCTTTACGTTGGAGAATTGGTGGAGTATTACCATTACCTACGGCTTTGTAACGATATCTAAAATGACGTGTTAAACTTTCTGAACAAAAGGTTTGAGTGGTTCGATATTCATTGTTTGACCGTATACACGGAAAGCTTCTTTAACGACAGAATTTCTGTAGTGGTCATGTACGGTTGGCAACGAAATTAAGTGTGCACTGTGCACTATTTGCCCGACCACAATTTAAATGCTGACTATGCCAAGTGGAATGCCTGGCACTTTATATTTTTGTTTAATGTTTTCTTTTTCCTTATCTAATAAGTATGTTGGTAATTCAATAAGATTTATACCTACCGCACAGCGATTAATCTTTTTTGGCATTTATTGGTAGGTTAATTATCTAACCTATTAAGAAAATAGGTAAACGACTGAGAGACATCAAAAAAGTTAATTAGTACATTGGAAAATTACAGTTAGGTAGTGGATCTTATTCGAAGACGATAAGAAGCAACGGGTAGACAAATTATAAACTTAACTACATAATTATTTTACCTACATCACTTACACCTAAGTGAAATCCTTCGAGCGTCAGATTAACTTACTTACCAATATTCGTACCACATGCTGAGACAGAACCTGAGAAGTGTTTTCTTTTAATATTTAAAACTTTATTATTTTTCTTTCCTCTTTTAACTGGACCAATACCTAATTCCGATTAGAGTCTAAAGATAAAAATTTTACATATGATGACCCGTTGTATGGATTCCCAATTGCATTACATTATTTTTCCAACAGTACATATGTAGCTAGGTTGTATTGTTTACGCGGAAGTAGATAATTATTATCTTTAGCAACTTACCTATTCGTTTTTGATTTTTTTAATGGATAGGTACATACATAGCACATTATCTCTTATTTTCTTTGTTTCTCGACTTCCTTAGAAATAATTACGGTGGATGAGTTTGAATTAGTCAAATGTGTGCTTAAATTCTCGCTAAAATTTGCACATTTGAATAATAATTGTTATGCGTACCGGGAAAATGGATACTTAACCTGCTTTGCAAAGTTTATTTACTTTACTATGGCTGTAGATAAACTTACCTATTTTTGAACTCAAACCACATTTATTATATGGCTCTACTACCTTTTACTATTGTTTATTATTTGCGCGCACACTACCTAGATATATACCGAATTGAAATAACACTAATCCTACTATAGCTCAATCCGAAAAATAGTTTTATTTGAAAATATTTCGACTTAACACATTTTGTAAACGCATTCCATTCCGTAGTTCAGATATTGCAAATATTGTAGAGTAGACGAGAAGAAAGCCTCTTTTAAAAACTGCCAAAATAATCGATGAGCGTTAAAGGAATATCTTACTTCCAGGCTCAGTGATAGCGTCAGCATGGCGCACCATGACCGAGGAGTGGGAGAACACCAGTCGGCTGATCAGGGCCAACGCGGAGGCCCTGGAGTCCCGGGCCTTGGACCGCCTCACCAGCCTTATGGCCGAGAGGCGGAAGGCCAGGAAGGTGTATCAAGAGGACCACTCCAAGATATCCTCGCAGTTCACTCAGGTGAGTTTGTTTTTCTGCTGTCCTGGTTAAAATGGGTCCTGATTGTGGAGGTATCCCAGTTTAGGATCCCAGTTTTGTCATGCATAGACTTTTGAGCTTGAGATTCAAGGCTGTACTTCATTACATTCTACTACCAAGGCTTTTGTGTATAGAATGGAGTGGTCTTAGAAGTAATTTACCACTTTGAATGATAAGGAAAATAAATCGTGATGAAGTTGATAAAGTTTATTAACATTTCATAGAAGTAGAACATGCAAAAATCCCTATTACCTATCATATTGATGCGTAGGAATTTGTATTAACAATCACTTTATTTTTGTTATCCTTTTATTCAATTGCGAAATCTACTAAGGATCATACAGTTATTTAATCTATAAATATGTAAATATAATAGTCCAACTGGAGACATCTAGTTGTTATCATTGCCTTTATATTGGTATCACCGTATCCGATCACGTCGTGTAGATAAAGCTCTCTGACTCATAATGTTCTCTGTGTTAAATGGTTTGATACATCACGTAGAACAAGACTAGTCGCCGTTTGATAACATTCATCCTGTGAAATACAATGAAACGTTCTATGCGTAGACCACCGCCAGAATAGACTTAGGTATTCCAATATGTTTATCATCCATTTATATTTAAATCCGTTGATACAAGTGCAAAGTCCTCTTGCAGCTTGCTGCAAACTCCCATGATTATAATGCATAACTTAATTCAACTCAGTAAATAAAATAAATATTCATATCCACCGGCGTAATAAGACCATAATCTTGAATGGACGTTCAGGAAATTAAGTATCCGCACAATAATATTATTAATGTACACAATTTTACAGTTATTGACATCAACATTAATTTCAGAGTAAACACTCTTATTACTATAAACTTGTACAATTTTATTAGTCTATACTTAGACGGTCATTAATGCCGTGTTAGATAATATCGGTTTACGTAAATGTTCCGTGAACGTTCGCCGCGACCGGTCGGGCCGCTCCTTGCTCTCTCGTCTTCCTATCGCAGATCTACTCCCAGAGCCCACATAATTAGGTCTCAGCAGCGGTGCAATGAAAGAACTGTGTCGAGGCCGGTTTCCACACTCTGCTTTCCCTATAGACCAGTACTACCGTAAGCAAACGCTTTCTATGTGGGCTAATCTTTCCTGTTCGACTCAGCATCGAACGATTTCGTTACAACACCCACCTGACATAGATGAACGATACCAAGTCGCCGTCAATGATAGCAATGCTCAATATAATAAGCATAAATCGATCTGGAATACTGTGCTCCGCTTCTTACGCTCGCTCGTGACGGAACGAGCTTATAAAGCGGATTTATTTTTCCAGTTTATTCGTCGTAAACCTAAAACCTGTTTATCTGCATTAGGATTCGAAATCGGCGGGTTATCGCTACGCGCTCGGCACATCTATCGGTCCGGGCTGTTTGCCAAATTTTTCCTGAGATGTAAATAAAACAAGGGATATTGGCGCCGTTTAGCGGCCGGCGTCGGTATGCATCTGTTAAAAATTATCGGTAATCGGAAATTTGGGTTGCTTCAAATTGAAATCACGTTTGCAGTTTTTATGTGATTAATAGTTTCCATTGGTTGCGGTAAAAAAGCTTGTAGTTATCTCTACATGTGTGACTCAGCAATTTAAATAGAAAGCTTGCGTCGAGGTCCACCGACAGGAAGGACATTTTGTATGCGACGGAATGCACATCATCTAATGAATGATTAACAGCTGGGATGTCACGGAATGTCCAGTAACTAACTCCTTCAGTGTACGTGTAATAGCTTTTAGTTTGCTGGCAATAATAGTAATAAATCGATTATGAAATAGTGGTTGTATCCAAGAAGGATTTACCGTAATGTCTGAAAAAGGAAAGCAATCTAGAGATCGATCAGTAAACAAAGGCTTAGCAAAGATTACCGTACGGTGCAAAATGCAGGTTCCCCGGGCCGCGGTGGGTCTCGTTCTGGCGGGACGGCTCCGCGACGGTGTAGAAAAGGATGTGAAATATAATTCAGTGATTTCTAACAGAGTCGCGTAAAGTGACGCTCTGCATGGGGATTGGTCGGTACCTGTCGCCGTTCATTGGCCCTGCTCCCGCGCGCGTGCACCACCGATTTCTTCTTCGACTTTTATTTTATTGTCATTATCTGCAGTAAGTTTTTGTGGACAGGAAAACACAAAGAGTTTTATAACATTTACGCTCTAGTTGTTGCTGATCTAATTGAATCTCATTTTACATTACAATTACTATCTATGTTTGGTGATTTTTTTAAGTCAGGATCTGAACGACGTTATTTTAACATTATAGACGTGAAGGTGCCACAATTTGCTCATTACTTTTGATTATGTTTAACGAGCTTACAATCGGTAAATCCATCCTTTGCCAAAGACATTCAGTGTGGTGATCACAATGGATCAATTACTGTTTGACCTTCATACATTCACGTTTACTCAGAACTGTCGAAATTATTTAGTACGAAATCCGGAAAAACCTATAAACCAGTGTCATTTGAGCCTTTGAGGTTACGCCGGATGGGGCTGATGGCGGTGGCCTAGATAAAATCTTTTTGTGACGAGAATATGTTGAAGATGGCTTTTATGCCTTAAGATAGAGGTTAAAATAATAAGACCAGTTATTGCTCTAAGATTGTTAGAATTGGTACTAGGATTTAGAATTGCTGGTGCACAAATATACCGTAAAGTGGAACAAAGAATTGCACGTGCGAAGTTGCAGATGTGTCTGCTCTGCAATGTTGTGCCTTATAGTAATCTAGGTCTAGGAAAGGAAACTACGTGATCGGAAATTGATACCTTAGTTTGTAGTATTGTCTATTTTTATTTGCGCGAGCACTACACATTTGAAATAAAACTAATTTTACGGATTACTACCAATACACGCGATTTATCCGTAAAATTAGTTTCATTTCAAACCTTAGTTTGTTTGATACGCTATTTATCTGTTTCGTTTCCCCCCTCTCATTGTAGCTACAATATTATACTTACTATCTTCATCTAAAAGATATTAACAATTCCATTAAACTTTATCCGTAAAATTCGTCAGGACATTTAGTGGTTTATAACGAATGTGACCCATTTTTCATCATTACGGGTATGGTAATATGTACTGTTATTGAATATCTATCATGATGTTCTATAGAATCTTAGTCTATTCAGTATCATGGCAGTCTAGTATTTAGACCTCCGTTTGATCTAACATTTAAAGTTCTAATACATTCATTATACACAGATAGTCGATCATCATCTTTCAAAAATTGCTACCTTTGCTTAATTTTTTTAAAGACTTTTAAAATGTTTGACCCCTCCATGTGAATTTTCGACACGATTTTAATGTTAATATACCTACCTAATAATAACAAACAATAAATTCTTATTGTTTGCTTAGAATTTTGTATTTTCCAAAAGGCTACGATAATTAAAAGCCTCCTAAACTTTTATAGACTATCCTATGTGTGATATGTGTATAACACATATCACTTCAACAGTAATTTTTACTCATATCCCTGCATGCATCTATCATGTGTAATCTTTCCGCTTCATTACCACCATGATCTTGCCTCATTTCATATTGACACAAAAAAACATATGATCATTTAATCTCTTGAATAAGGGAGTGTATGCATAATTAGTTAATTACACAGAAGTCGCTATCGATATGTCACACGCATGCCGTTCGGTTGCGCAAGAGTGGTCGTGGGTGCGGAGAGTGAAATCGCCGATCAGTGAAAGTGCCCGCCCTGACAGTTATCTAATTTTGATAGCCGCTAGTTATGCCGGCCCACCTGGCTGACCAGTTTGAGATCAATAATCAGCAACTAAGCAGTGACTCCATTATAATTCGGCGAGGATGCCGCAAATACGGCAAGATATGGTACGGTGTAGAAACCAAGAAAAATCTACTTAATTACATCAGTAATCTCAATAATGTTGAATGATTGTAACGAAACGACCTCTGATATTAGCGTTACAACTACAATTACTCAAATCACGATAACATTTTAAGGGTAGGTCACTCAAAAATATACTGAAGCATAATTTGTTTAGCTAAAGGCGACATGAACTCAAAGGCTAGGGCTTAAGTACAAGCAATTAATATGTGTCACCGACAAGGAATATAGTTCTAGAAATGTAGTGACTGCATTCCTAGATAGTCTTATCAGTCTCAGGGTTTTACGTGAAATAAAGATTGTGCAATTTGCATATCTATTACAAAGGCACTCAACTAGACTGCATATAGAGAATCAAATGATGCGTATTTAATTCAAGAAATGTCAATAGTTAATAACCATTGTTTGTAGCCTCCCGCTGAGTCTGTCTATTCGGACTTGCCTCATAGATTGCACAGTTTAAAGTTGATTTTAGGGTAAACCTTATCTGGTTTTTGTTCTGAGTTAAAATGAAAGTATTTCGTTATATATCATCATTGCCGAATAAAATATGCCGTACATAATATGTACCTATTGATGCTCTTTCACATCGCCAGAAAAGCGTGGTCGTTTTTATACGCGCGATATTTTTTTTTTATTTAATAACAGTGCACCTTCGTTAATGACATTCGATGAGGTGATGACTATGGATCACTACTATTCATAATGATTTGGATCGTTAAAGTTAAAAACTGATTTTTATGCGCACTGTAAACTATATCACTGTGTAATTAAACTAATAGACACGCCTTATCAGTCAACGCACCTTGATGATTTTTGGCACAACTCTTTAAACACATATAATTAGGCCGAAATTGTACGCGCATTCTCTGTCTGTTCATGTTCAAATAATAATAATATTAGACACTAATTTGATGTACCATTATCTCTTCTCAAAAATAATGATTCTAAAAACGGGATGTAGATAAAAATTAAAACGCCTCCATAAACACCTAGGGCACGTTTAAAATTCTACAAAACACGCTATGTGGACAAAAAATTGCCACAAAGAAAAACGATTCCTCTCTTGCAAGTTTATTCGGTCATTATGCAATTACAAAGGCATTTGGGACCGTAATGGATTAATATAGTGAGCCCAGTGGCTCATTGCCAAGGATATGAGCGCGTCAAATAAAACATTAGCATGGTTTAATGTAGACCTGCCCTTACTCACGCAACAGAATAATTTGCTGATGTATAAATACTGATGATCTCTAGCATATATGCAATGTCGTTATGTTACACGTGCTGGTAATAAGCAGAAGATTTTATCAGTGAAAATAGTTAATCTTTGTTTACTCTTACATAATACTGATAAAAGATTTAAAATATTATTCTGCTACCGTAATGGATGATATTATAAGTACCGCAGATAACATAAAAGTTAAGTACTAAAAGATAGTCTTTACACAAAATTTGTCAGAGGTTTCTTAAACAATGAAAGAATTAAAAAGTTGTATAAAAATATTTATTTGTAAATGAGACTGGAGCTTTTTTACATAAAAATACAATGATTTACTTACATTCGAGTCGTATACACTGTAATATTCATCTAACTACGCTATCAGATCACAGAACAACAGTTTTTTCTTCTAGAACTCTTATAAGAGTATCCGTTAAGCACATCCCTCTGTTTGCAATCGTTTTTTACGTCCGATTGAGTCACATTTGGTCCTATACGAACATGATCATAATCAAGCAACCTCGCACCACTCGAAGCATCTATGTTTATAGTATCGCAGGCACCGATCACTTCGACTGTTCCTTTGTTCTGTTTCACCTTAATCCTGTTGTGGAGACCCACAATCTGCACGTCACCTTCATTCTTCACAATCTTCACTAGGTTGTTTTTGCCGACGAGTTTCAATCGATTCTTGTTTTCGTTAAACTCCAGTTCCAGGTTATTTCCGGTCAGGATGTATGTCTTCATTTTGGTGTAACTATTTAAACTAATTTCAAGTGTTATAATGTTTTTTGTAACTCATGGTACGTGTTCCTTGTTCTCTTGACGGCGTTGTAATGATCCGGCTTGCCGAGTGTACGGTTTGTTGCGGACAAATGAGGCTGTGGACCGATGGTGATTCCCCTGAGATAAAGTGCAGATATAGGTTATAACCTTAGTAATTAAGTAAGGGAACACGTCATTGGTAACACCTACATATGATTAGCTTACATGTTACTTATCCTTAGTTTTTGTGGTATCCAAGAGGTAAAGTAATTGATTTATATTAACATAATCTTACAGGAAGTGCGTTGATTGATGACAATGACGACGATGACGAAATACCGTTTACCAGTAAAACCACATTCGGGATAGCCAGCGGTCTAACATGTACTTAAAAAGCAGACAGTATTGTGTGAAAAAAAAATGATTTCGAGGAATATTTACAGAATAACTCGAGAATAGAATAAGACGTCATAAGTAGGCATCTATTTTAAAATCACTCGTGCCTTATTAGGACCTGACATGACGTGCTAATGCCCAGCATATTGTGGAATGTTGATGTTTACATAATTATAATTGAGGCCTTGATAGCCCTACATATACATATACAAATTCACATAGGTACAAAAAGGCTCACCTGGGTTCTTCATATATCTCTATCATTGTTTTACACATCCAACATAGGTAATACACTTACATGCTATACTTATTAGGTTTTAAATTTAAGCTGCAAATAAATGAATTTAAACTAAAATTGTCCCCCAAGTTGTTAATGTGTTGTGTGTCAATTAGTAACTAATACATTAACTAAACGATAAGTTGCGTTGGCAGGCGGAGGAAGATAAGTGTGTTACTTAGTATAAATAAAAAACACATTTTTTCTTAGATGGTACTGAGTGAACCAAATGATACAATGACTTGCAGACTTTTTGAAAATAGTTGTCTGTAATGTCGAATATCAGATATCATTTTATGAAAGTTAACACATTGTTTAAGATTAAACTACGCTGTCGTTTCATGTATTATACATTCTTTCGTCATATTATGGAAAATAAGCGACAGAATATTCCCAGAAAACTTGCCTGCCCTCTCCTTTTCACAAACATACTTAACTTAAAGAATATATATATACTTAAAAATATATAAAATGCACCCAGACACGGAACCAATATTTATCACACAGTTTTTTGCCGGGTAGTAGTCGAACCCAAATTTCTCAGCGCAAGAGACAGGGGCTCTATCCAATGACTGGCTCGGTGGAACAGTGGCTAGTGACCCAGGTTTACTACCTACGGTTCCAAGAGTCGTGGGTTCGATTCCCACTCGGGACAAATATTTGTGTGACAAACATCGGTGTTTGTTCCGTGTCTGGGTGTATTATTAAATATATTTAAGTATATTTGTGTATCCACTGTTGATTCTGATACCCGTAACACAAGTGCTTAAGCTACTTACCACGGGATCAGATCAATGTATGTGATGTTGTGAAATATATTTAATGTGCGATCGAGCTAATCAATTTATTAATTAGTATTATTTATTTTTTTGTCATCTAAGTAAATACAGCTTTAACCGTCGTCATTGATATAGCGTTCAAAGCAATTAATATGATCATGTGTGCGGCTGACCTGGTGTCGTCCGCATATCATTATCTTTTGATGCCTCCCTTTGATTATGCATCATCCGGACTCGGTTCATCCCGATGATTAATCCCTCTCGCTTTGACAGGTTACTTACATGTTGATTGGTTTACGAATTTTCGCACACGCTTGTTCGTTGTTGGAAGGTTTTTCATGTTTGTGGTCAGGAGTCGCACTGTCTTTGTTGTAATGCCTCATTGTACCTACTTTCGTAGAAAAATAACTACGTTAGAAAATACTCCAGTTTGATTTACTTCCAAAGTTGCTATTTTTCTACTCTAACAATAATGTTCGAAGGTCTAAACCTTCGATAGGTATTGTTTACATAATTATGTGGATTTGCATCATAATATGATACCGGTACAATTGTCCCGTTGTCCCAGTAATTATAGTCCATATTTTGAAAGTATAATTAGGTGTGTAGGTAGTATTCATAAGGCCTGTTCCTACTAAGGTAAAATTATATTATCACTTCTAACTAACCACCTTCGACAAAGGAAGAAAAGAAATAATATTCTTTTGTAGCGAATTCCGTCAAAAAGCTCGGTCAAAAAGCTCCGTCAAAATGCAGTTGTCGGTTTTCCATCTCAGCACCGGCAGCCGGGAGTCCCACACACCACCTTGGGTAGACCACTTTCCAAGGTGACGGGGCATCGAGCATTCTCTGCCATAAAAAAAGTTTTCCCATGAAAGCATTTGTAATACATTAAAATGTAAAGATTAAATTCTCCGAGTACCTAATATCCGTTATTATAAGCCAAAGATTTACTTATGCGCGAGTGCATAATCGGAAGCCGATGATCGATGCAAACATAACGAGTGTTTTGGACGAGCGCATCGCATAAATATTTACAAGGGCCGCTTCGGCGCGGTCTTTATCATTTCTGTTGCTCCGTATTACCGTGCTTTGTCGACGTCTCGCCGACGTTTAATTTTGTCTGGCCCGTCTCGTTTGTGATAGTGTTGGGCCGATTTGAGTTATATTTACAAGCTCATCGATTCGATTTGCTAGCCAAAATATCTATGGGTCTGTAAGACTAGTGATCCCAGAAATGAAATAACGTTTATTTATTTCACTTGTGTTGTGAATAACATGGGATAAATAATGATTAAAAGAGTTTATTTTACCGGCCGGGCAATGCCGAAGGGATGGCGGGCTTGATCTGTAGACCTCAATGCTTTAAAATTGCTATCGACTTTGTTGATTAAAACGCATCTAGCAACGTGTACTTGGCTTCTGCCTCTCAGTTACGCCATTACGATCCCGGGACGCTCTCCCGGTTCCCATCGTGCACGTCTCCAGGCAATCGTTGGCGCATCACTACCGCTGTCCGGTCCCCTGTTATTTGCGTCCGCTGCGACGGCAACCCTGCCACGGCTCTTTCATCTCGCGTGAAATTACCTTTGCCGCTGCTCGGTCTCTCTGACCGCTGGCGGCTTTTTGTTTTGGTCCAATAAACCAAACAAGGTCACGATGGACCGAATTCAGGTTTATAGATGAGCGGAACTTACGGAATTCTGCCGTCTCGACGGTTATGTTAATATTTCTGCAGGTTGATATTTCGATGCAGACTTGAGTTAAACTTAACGGTCAACGTGTTAAATACGTTTCCATAAATTGGTGTCAAACACCATTTAATTATCTTTGATTGTTTGTTTATACATATATGAAATGTTTATTTTACAAAATCCATAGCACTTACTTAATATTTAAAACTTCTACCTATCTTACAAAAAGTATTTTCCTGGTCTCAAGCGCCAGATAGGAAGCAGGCAGGAGTTATTCCATTGAACGAGTTGCAATACCCATAACTATTCAATTAAAAAATCTGCCAAGATTCAGTTGAATTGATTGCATCCATGCGAGCTCATTAGTAGCGAGTCATAACAGAGCGCTGGGCGCTGTTGGCGGCACGGCGTCGTATTTTATCTCTTGCAGAACGCATCAATTACTAATATTAATTTGATATGCACGCAGAAATAGACTGCAGTGTAAATGCAGTATGTGGAGTGTACCTGCGGCTGCCGCTAATGCCGACCGATAATCTTTACTGCATAATTTCAGTAATGTTCTTTGTATATCAATGGGCTCCAATCAATAATTGAAGGCGCGTGTTCCAATCGATTTGCATTGGCTAAACAGCTATATTCAAATTGGGGGTTTTGGAGAGGAATGACTTGGTGGAAAGCAATTTGGAAGGGTAAAAGTATCCGAACATGTATAATCTTTACTGATATTATATAGCAAAGTCGCTGAACCGATTTAAATGAAATTTGCTACAACTGGGAAAGGACATAATGTAACTTTTTAACCGATTTCGATATTAGTTATAGTTAGTGTAAACATTGTGAACGATGAAGGATTTAACGTGGCTGGAGTGGCTGACGGAAAGCTAGCTAGTAGAATTATATCAAGAACACTGGTTGATTAGAAAATGGATTAGTTGTCAATGATTTGCTATACTTCATGTTTTAGTTAGATTATTATAGCATAACTGGGACATAAATTTCGTTCAATGCGGGCCTTGTCAACAAGGAATGGAAAGCGTTTGAAGACTTTTTCTTAGATATTTATTTATATTTTAGTCGGAATTTCTACGATCCAATTTGTTGCTCTGGTCATTCAACTTGTCTCTTTAAGATCTTAGAATAGCTTATTCGTTGCTAGCTACGGCTATATTGCGGTCAATTAATAAGTGGAATATATATTGTGTTTCCAACTGCCGTAGACGGTATCTTGGACATTAGGGAAAAAGGAAGTTAGGCCAAACTTTTTCCCTAATGTCACAAGTTGTACGACACTATAAAGCCTATTAGATGATTTATACTGCAAAAATCAATATCAATTTAATTGCTAGAGTAATTCGATAAAAATAAATATTCTGATCCTTATGGCCATGATCATGGTAATGCTCTAGTCTATTTTTTTAATGATAAACATCGAGTTATCGGATGAGCAACCTTACAACTAAAAAAAAGTATCTATTTCCCATTGTAAGTTGCACAGTGTCTCTAGCCAAAGATTGCGTCAGCTCTATGACTACAACAGCTTATAATCGACAATCGAATGACCGGTTTATTCAGATATTATGTGTAACGAACCCAATGGCCGGGCGAATTAGCTGATCGCAATACTCGGCTTAGGCCAAGCGTGAGAGCGCTTTTGGACAGTGGATCTGTGTAAATATTTTTTTAATTTGTTGAAAATTAGTATTTTGGCTTTAATTTCTAAAAATAATTTACAGCAATTGATAAGCTTTGTCTCTTTACTTTGGTGATCAGAACAATTTTCACACGAATATGGTGAAGTTATATTACGTATATCTTATTACAATGCTAAACCTTGAAATTTACAAGCCTTCCTACAAGTCTTAACGTCTGGTACAACTGGGACTTAATAAGGTCGATTATAATTTAGGGATGTTACGAGTAAGTACATTGACTTCTGTAGGAAATTGCTAATATTTCCTTGTATAAGTACTAAATATCGTCTTTCAAACTTAAGTCACGCTTGTACCGAGCTCTAATCTTAAAGATTTATATATTAGTAAGTGTATATCGAGTATGTATTGACAGTTCGATTCCCATACACGCCGACTGATTGATCAATTATATTCACATGATGAGCGTGAAATCTGAAACTTCTCACGAATTTTATATTGGTTTGTAAGTCAAAGTGATTTGGATTTATTTCTTGGCAGCATTATTGGAAGTATTTTGGTATCAAATGTGCAACATATTTATTGGTCATTCCCTATAAATGTGTTATCTATATATTATACTAATATTGTAAAACTGAAGAGACAGTTTGTTCGAACGCGCTAATCTCTGGAACTACTGGTTCGAATTGAAAAAATATTTTTGTGATAGACCATTAGACCATTTATCGAGGAAGGCTTTTTAACATAACGCTGCGACCAATAGGAGCAAACAAACTATTGTGAAAAATGTGAAAAAACGGGGGGAAACGAGGACGAAGTCCCTATAAATGTAATTTAATATAAAATGTGACGTCGTGCCGTAGTAATTTGGGTTACAAGCAGACGTGACATCATAGTTTTACTTTTGAAATTGTGTAAGTAATGCAATATAGAGCAGACGGGAGAATTTGGCAGGCGCTTGGTGGACGCGGCCGCAGCCACCGTTTCTCGGAATCGTATATCGCACTGCCTCAAATAGTTCGTTGCACTGTCCTCTCGCCACCACGACCTCACATTCGCATCAAATTCACAGTTCACTTTTGTGAGCTTAAAACTCATCTCTATTATTGCGATTAAAATCCTTCTTAACGTTCGCTTCTATATTATATTCCTTTGTTTATGGTCCTAAGTATTTTCCGTGATGTAAATAAAGGAAACAAAACTTGATTGCTCTCTTTATTGAGAACATCTGTGCATTCAGAGATTTACGAATAGATGTTTATGTAAACAAATTATGCTTATAATAATATAAATAATGACTTCTATTATCATCAGCAAATTCGTGTTTAATTAAATCCAGTGATGTAATATCTCAATTCTGCATGAGTACGCAATCCGTTAAATTAGATTTACCTTATGGGCTTTGTAAGGTTAGGTTGGAATAAACGTTTGTACTCATCTTACTACGGGCTTATCACACATACGCCTGTTTGTGCCGGATTCAGGAAAACAGACGGGAAATTCGAGCAGGTAATGAGCATAAATATATCTACTTTGGCTACGTAAACGGTGACTAACATAGTATATTAACGAACGTGGCCTAAATGTCGTAAAGGAGGTTGCTAACCACCTTTATGACATTTATAACTAACCACACGGGTATTTGACCATACCCCAATATTTCGGTCAAAAATCGGTTTAATTCATGGCAGTTTGATGGCTAAATCAACGGTGGAGCTACCTACCGTCATGTCTGGCGGACCCTTAACGGAATTGACAAAAGGTGAAAATAACTTTATATTCCATACCGATTCTTCTTTCTTTATTGTAACGTAACATTTCAATGTTACGTTGTTGCTATGGTATGTGATCGATGTATAAATAAGATCATGTCGGTTTGTGCTGCTTGTCGCGATTTCATTAGCTGGCAAATTGTGTAACTGGGCTAGCGTATCATATTTCAATCGTACGGCATGTCTTTTGTCTAGATATGATTGTGCAACTAATAAAATATATTGGTGATCATTAATGTAGACTTAATGATCACCAATATGATTATTTGAGACACGGACGAAGTATCTATCAGAGTATAGTAGTTTTGATTAATGATAAAACATTATTAGCAAAATAGGTACAAAATGTAAACATTTGTAACAATAAACATTTGAAATATTATGATAGAACATCTTACTGATTCCTGACTCCACCAGATACCCAGATTAAAATCTTCGTTTTAAACACGCTCATATTAATACAATGTGCTTACTCGCATAATACTTACAAGCCACTTTAGTTACGGCAATGATGTTAATTTGAAATATCGCAATTTATTCGTTATTGTTTGACGAGAATGATATAATAAAACAGCGTATAAGAAGTAGGTTGCCGGAGTGCCGTGAGAATATGTATTACATTTTGGATGAAAGCCAGTTGAATGTCTGATATTGTTTTGTGTAAAAGCAGAATGTTGTTGTGTATGTGCAACGTTTCCTTTTTCTAATAGTTTGGGTCAAGAAAACCAGATTGCCAATAGCGTTTCGTTCCCGTTAATATTAACAGTTAACATTAACAGAATGTGCTAATTTCTATAACAATAATTATTTTCTATACACGTATAAAGAAGCAATTTATGGCGTTTTCCTACAATAAAATAATTTTGGGTAATCCATCACAACCTATTTCAATTTAGATGATACATTGTTAGGATCATTGCGTGTAATTGTGGCTGTCTCCTCAATTTAAATTGAGTGTAGATCGCCTAGATCGTATGGTTGTTTAGTTAGATGTTTCAAATTAAAGATTGCAGTGCAATACCACTGGGCCGTCTCCAATTAAGATGTCAACTGAAAGGTCAATTGGCAATTTCCTTCGTGATTGTGACTGTCTAATTGCTTGTGCCTGTGTTTTGAGCTCGTATCATGATTAAAGACGATTGAGGCGTTATGTTTTACGCCGAGCGAACCCAGCCTCTTGTGAGGTTGGTAGTTTAATCGCCACAATATTTTAGATGTTTAATAGCAAGCCAAGATCCCACGGAACTGGTTCCGAAAGCGATTCTAATGTTTAATAACTGCAGGTGTTCGAAATTTATCGGCGTTGTCTATTTTTCTATTACATCGGTTGTCTTTTCTCGGAATATCGTAAACATTTTGTAAGTACTAACCACCAGTTGACTGACTCATTGTGTGACATGAATATTTCGCAGTACCTACAAGCTTATGTAAAATGGTAATCGATTCTTAAAACAATGAAACACTTTCTTTAACGTGACTTGAATAAGTTGAATTTTCAAAACTGTTATTCAAAATTGAGTTGTTATTGAGGGAGGTGCCCCCTGAGTTTATATTGATAAAAATTACTCTGAAAATCACAAAGTACCAATTACAAAATTAGCATAATCAAGAGAACGGTAACGCTAATGTAATTCATGTTTAACTGTCATCGTTTCTTGCTGTGTTTACGTATCGCATAATGTAAAGATCATTTTACACAACGATGCATTCGAAGCGAGCGGGCAACGAAGTCAGGACACGAAAGAGCTACAAGACTCATTCTTGCTTTAATAAGATTGCAATTTTTGCAAGTTGTTTACCAAACTTATTGTTGAAGGTCAAAAAACTTTCAATTGTTAATTCCGGAGCGCGAATGCTAGCTTCTGAGATAAAGATATTAGTCAAGATTTCAATGGCATAGATTGTTGAATTATTGAAATGCGTGTTTGGATCGAAATATATGGATATACCTACTTAAGAAGTGTATGTTCAGAGTACCCGGTAGTTAGCTTAGTGCGTGTAATTTTTTGTTTCATTAGGTCTTTAATTTGAATTGAATAGTGGTTCCAAGTAAGGTTACTGCAATAATTATAATAACACTCATCATGTTTCTTCCGTATATCAAATGTTAGTCAAATTTATTCGTCGCCCACATTGAGACCTTTGTGGTTTCGAAGAATTTTGCTCGCGTCATTTGTTTTAAAAATGTTAAGCAGTATCGTTATCTTAAATTGTGCAGTAAGTGTCTTGTATTGAGGACTATGGTTAAATAGGTGTACATTTTCCTTGTTATTTATTGATTAATTCTTCCATAGTTACTAAATTTCGGGTATAAGTAGCTAGCATATTTGTTTTGGGACTACGGACTGATACTTTATTCCCCTTTAAATCATCTGTAAAATGGATACGATTCAATTTGATGTATATTATTAAAATGACGCGTTTAAAACATTTCACACGGTTCGGGGGCGTCACAACAATCTCGCCGTAACAATAATGGGAGACGTCACTGGTCAGGTACCTAGCGCGAACTTGCACAAAAAACGGGACAACTCCACGATGCACTTCTTATAGAGACGGGTTCTGTACCGTTTTACTAGTCAATAATTCAAGAAAATTATAATCAAACATTTTGTGCATGAAGCTCCAGTTTGAGTAGGTCAACTTCGTATAAGTGAACATTGAACAATTATACATATTTAATAATCAAGATGAGGTTTTCATGTATACAAGAGGGTCTCAAATCGTGATCACATATTTGTTGTCACAAATGCACTTATGAAGTAATGATAATGTCGATGACATAATAATCATAAGAAAGCTCATCTATACTATGAGTTGGATGAAGCAAACACAACCTAGAACCTTATGTCTAGAATCGGAAAGAAAGAGGTTCATAATGTACACACCTACACATAACAAATTTATAGGAGTTATTAGGGAACCCTAATAAGTAAAACTGACAGCCAGTGTCCGACGTAATATATTAATGAAAAGATGGGGATACAAAAAACGTCGGGGATTTAAATTTTAAATGGCGGCGCGCTCAAGCAACTGTTACCGGAGTTTATTTTGTTTGAGTGTTCGGAAAAGAAAACAAAAGTTTCTTTCTCCTATTTGCCTCTGACCTCGGTATTGACAATGGCTGCCAGGATGAAATATGGTGTGCCGCTAACGAAAAAGAGATTAGGTGGAGGATGTGCGGCCCATTGTGGGGCGGAGTGCGGCGGTGGGCCGTTTGATTCTGTTTGCTGTGGAGCACCTCTAAGAAGTGTTTTTTGTTGTCCCCAGCGCTGCGCGACCAACCCGCTGCATATTCAAATAGGACAAATGATGATGCATTAGAATACTTACTTGCTTCGGTTTGCGTTGACTAATGACTGTGATATTGAGGGTAGTTAATAAAAGGTTTTCTCCAGCAGAATAAGCTATAATAAGTTGTAACATCATTCTCAATCCTTGGATCTGATGCATTATTTTACTAATGGAGTGATTACCGCTCACTTTTCAGTAATATCTATCTCAATCGTTGTTAATTTAAAAGGAAATATTTTACTATCGTTGTAGTACCCAAACATGTGCCTATCGGGTGACGGTGGTGTAACATTAATTGGTTAATTGGCAAACCTGTATGAGATCCCGGCAACACCCACCCACCTTCAAATTAACGTCAATGTTGTCTCTCAGAGTTCAAGCATCTTTGAGCGTATAATTAGGCAATACAGCGCCAATGGCAGCGCTAACACGAGGTGATACAATTGGCGCCCAGGAGAGTGGTAGTGGGAGGGAGGTGTGGGGGGGGGGGGAGAGGTCCCGGAGTAATGAAGCGGCGCGTGTGGCAGAGGGCAGACACAATAGCCGCCGCCGCCGCCGCCGAGCCTTCCCAGAACCGGTTGTGGCGAGCAGAGCTCTGCCGAATTTCGCGTCGACCACCCATCGACCGCTCCGTCCCTGGCGATACTTATCGCGCCTGTATTTATGACTAGAAACGCCATTACCGATACCGTCCTCGGGCGAAGGAATCGCGATGCGGACCACCCGTTGCACTCCGTGGTCCTCGGTATAAATTATGTTGTGGTCGGCAACGCCTGCGTTACCGCCGACGTTACGTGCTCCGATGTAACGTTTGTGTAAAAGCAGTGCAACAACAGAATGGCTTGATAACATTATAATAAATCGTCTGAAAGCTTATTTTGAGAGGGAGTGAGAGGGAAGGCTGCACCGCTAGCCGCCGCAGTCCTGCCTCGCCTCTCGCTCTACTGCAGGAGGCAGTGTTGAGATTAAACCTTTTATTCATTATCGAGTTATGAAATTACTCCATTTTTCCAATTCCCAAAAACCTGTAGTAGTATTTTGGCTAGTCTTTGTCAATTCTAACATTCTTGGCAATTTTGTCTAGCATGTAACAATACATCATACCATACAAACTCGTTCGCGGTTGATATTGATAAATGTTGCCATGAAGTATTTTGGTCTGTGACGCTCGGAGACGATAAATTAAAACAAGTGAGTGTCATTAGGGCGATCGTAAACAGACGAAGTTGTCTGCTTGTCGCGGCCACATTATAAAATGGTGACGCATCTACCGAAATACAATCGGCATCAATCGGCCCGACCGTTTGATAGCTAATAGATTTTTGTAGTGGTGTCGAGATATAAGTGAGACATATGTCTTTGAACTTTAACGACTCCATTTGTCTTTACACAGATTTATGTTGATCGAGAAATTTTTCGTTTTCGTTTGTTGGTTTTTGTAGGGCCTTTGTTTTTTGTGATTCAAGAATTCGTGTGTTTCTGGCCTTATCCGATTGTTCGATTCATTCGCGTTAGATCATTCACCACATGAAACTAGATTTTTTGGAGCAATCCAGTTTTATATTATTTTGGCTTTCGTCATATATTACTTCCGCGAAAGAAATACAAGATACAAGCAAATGTATCTTTATGATTATTGTATTAGTGTTCATCTTGTACATTTACATCAGTAGAATTCTATAAATGCTTGCATAACATGCATACATTGTTGGCATGATCTCTTTGTATGTGTGTTCTAAAGAACTAGGACCAATCCAAGGAACCTGAGACTTTCTGTGTTTCAGGTTTTTCGACACATATGCTGAGTAGATGTCTATTCAGTGTTATACTCCTTGTATTTTGTAAATATTGTATTATTAAATCTGGCAATTTAATTTTTAAATTGCCCACATACAATAATTTCATCATACATTAAATACTATAGTTATTAGTTATGGACACCGTAAGGGCGTAGTAGGTAACTTATCAAGACTAAGTAGATATAAATGATATCATATTTACATATTCTAAGGATTTATATTGCACAATCTGTCTAAATAAACCATTTTGAAATCGAATTGTTATTCTAAAGAGTCCGGTTAATTGTCGGCCAGTGCCTGTCGATATTTTCTCCCGGCCAATCCCGTCCCTAGCGCTCAGTTCATTGAGTAAACCCGTGTCTCAGGGTGCGCAGGCGCGTCCGTAGCGCTACCAAGAGTTTAAAAGTGACAAGACTCGATTCGCCTATGTAAATATGTCTATGAAAAACAAGCGGTAACGCTAAGAACTAAAATCGGTAGTATGAAAAAATAGTTCGATAGCTTTTTAACGTGCGTAAGTTTTCAATAGCTAACTCATGGTTGCGCTACTGACTCGTTCGTTGCGCTCGCTCGCTCGTACGCCGTAAGCGCAGCTCACCAACCTGCTCGAAGCTTAACAGTTGTTGTTGTGCTTATTCTGTTGTTGTTAACCATTCGTTTTCAGTATCATGATTTTTATTTACATTTGCTTTCGATTTATCTGGGCCTTTATTTATTGTTTCGTCACTACTTTTTTAGTAGGGTTAAGCTTAAGCTCAAAACACAAAGCTGGTGCGGGCACATCAATCAGAATTGTACTGATTTTAAAGATTTAACTAGTCACCTAGTCACTAATAGTAGTGTTATTAGTAGTAGGTACTTCTGTGTATTCTAGATTTGATTGTGTAACTGCCAATCATCCGAACGATTGAGCAATTGAAAGCGTACAGCATAATTTGCTCCCTGATTTGTCGTTTCTTAAAACGTAAAAAGAGAAAGTATAACTTTCTATTAAACCAAGAAGTAAAAAAATTTAAAAATTAATGATTATAAAACATCATAATAATTTCGACTTCTTGGATTTACATAAGAGTTCTGTTACTTATCAAGTTTATATAGATAGACTGCACCACATAAAGAAGTGTATGTACAGATATATCTTTCTGTCCCGGCTATTGTTAAACGATATGTGAAGATGCAATCAATCAAATAACGTAATACAACAACAATCATTAACTTTGCTGCTAAATTAAGCTATCATTTTAAAATAACATACGTAATAATATATTGATATTGCATTGGTATTTTACAAAACATCAATATGAACATATGCGTCCAGTTGTTCAAATAAGGTCACATGCTTATTTGTTGGTTGTATTTCTAAAAGCGTTCCTCAAGGATCAATACTGGGGTCCATATTTGATAACGATGCAAGACAAGATGATATTGTTCTGTTGAGTACTATCCGGAGATCAAGCTTGGTAAACAATAGCCTCAGTCACCGCGGAGCTGGTGCAAGTGTAGTAAGGTAAACAACCCGACCCACTTTGGAGCGATATCGTCGACAATTATGCTTTTATTATACAGTTTTTCTTGGACTGGCGCAACTTCATCAACACTGATATAATTTAGCCACCATAATGAGAGCTATTATGACGTGTTACGTTGCGTTCCTTTGTTCGTTTAGCGTAATGCAGGCGGGCGGGCCGGCAGGTCTGCCTAGACCGGTGGCGCGCTATCAACAAACGTAAAGTTTGCTTAGCTGTGCAAATAGAGTCGGTTTGGTAGCAACGGTGCCACACGCGCGCATTACCAAGAACTTTCTCGTTTACATACTGCTGTACTTCGATTATGTTTATCTTTGTTGCCTGACAATGATAACCGCAGCCATTTATTACTAGTACATACGCTGACGACTGCTTTACGACTTTGAAGCGAGATTTGGATTATTTGTTGGTAAGTTTGTTTAATGGGTGAAATGAGTAATGTGCCGTATTTCATTATATCGACTTTGAGAAAACGTGGGCTAAGTTGTTTTAGTAATGTTCTGTGGGTAATTGGTATGACTATTTACGTTGCTGTCGACGGCTGGTTTGCGGTTACTATTTATCATTTAGGGCCATAAATCGTAGGTGCATAGTGGTGTCACTTGTCGACAGATGAGTGACTAAGCTTACGTTGTAACTTTACTAGGCCGGGCGTCTTCTTACTACGTGACTATATTGTTATTGTTGTAGTTCTATATGTTATATGAAGTCAGAGCCACCCAAGTTAACGGTTCTCTTGTAGGGCTGTCAATTGATACATTTATCCAGTTTCATCTTCACTTTTTATTTAAATTTACTTTTCTGTTTATTTATTTATTTGTTTATTCAAAATCCACAGCTCTTAAATAAAAATTACAGATAATCTTCTAAATCACGAAGCAAATGACGGATTTTATATACATAGTTTTAATACACATACATAGATATATATATATAACAAATTAAAATTAAATTAATTAAAAATATTACTCTAAAGACAGATATATGTCTTAAAAACTTACTGTAACTGTATACTCTGTCAATAATTTGAGGCCAATCTTTTTTGTGATATGTTTTAGTAAATATTTTATTTTGTGCAACTTGCTTTATCTCTATAATATACTATAATGTGTACTTAATTTATCAATTAAAGGTTAAATGGGCAACTAATAAGATACATTATTCTTTTTTAGTATCTAAACATTATTTGAAAAATAATTACTGTTGTTTCTACACTATATAGTTAACCTCACCAACTGTACAATAACCCAAGCTTAAATAATTCATTTAATTGAACTGTATGTTGCATGCACCATGTTTTGCTCGCATCTAGTAATCCAAAGGAATTTACACTGTCTAGTATGGTGAGTTCCAAGCCTAAATTTTGTTAATAGTTCAATATAATAAGCTTTCTTTTGATCCACAACTTCATCCGCATTGACACCTTATAGCTAAGGTAAGAGAAATATAAGAAAGGTTTAAATGTAGCCTTATGTCCATTCTTAATCTGTTTTAAAATTTAATTTGAATCGGTTGATTAGTTTGGAATTTAGTGCGACAGACAGACATATTGAGATATTTTCGAGTATATAATATTAGTTAGGATAAGGGAAGGCAGTAGCCCTGTTCGAGACAAGGGCAAGGCAAGTGCGTTAGCTCAGGACGTGCTGGCACGCCATTAGATGTCAACGATCCTGCTACTACGCACTTACTAATGTTTATTGTTTTGGAAACTCCATTGGACGCTGGCTGTCAAATTGCTATATATAATATGTAACGTAGGTTTTATAATTCAGTTCAGATTAAACATTGCTGCCTCAGTCTTTTTCCGGTGATTGTACACTTTGCACAAATCTATGTATTTGGTAGTTCTTTACCTTAATAGAAGTGGTAGTATGGATAATTTTTTTAAAAATAGCAACAAATTAATATTTGGGAAATTTTAGTTAAACTTATTTGCGTATGATTTGATAGAAATGTGTTTATATCTATTTTTGAACGTTCAAACGAATCTAATCGCCGAGCTTTTAAGGTAGAGTCTCCCTGTGTACAATTTTGGTTCCTATGTGATGCCACATGTATTATTCTTGTAATCGTCTCGATGTTCCACTCTTGTATAGCTCTACCTATCTCTTTGTTTTGGTACCGCCAGTTGTTTACTTAAATGTATCGTTTTATTTGACGCATTCAGTTTCATAGCGGTGACGATCGACGCGAACACAAAATGTAGCGGGCTAATAAACAATTCTTTGAAAGCTTAGCAAATGGATTTATGGGACTTTAGCCTCTGTGGTGTACGTTTTAAGTGTCGTTTTTGGAGGTAGTGGGGTTAACCGTTGGAGTTTCCTTATGGAGTTCATTGAAGGAGTCGGTCCTGCGCCCGCGGCGCTTTCTCACGAATCGCTTGCGCCAATTAGATGCACGCCCATTAGCTGATATAATGCATTTATGCGCGTGCACACGCTTCATGCCTTTGTGTTCTAAACAAACACCTAAGCAATGACCGAAATGTTTGTCAACTTACCTAATTCAAACATTTTGCTATCTATGTTTTCTAAACTAAGAGCTTTGTTAATCCACTCTGAAATTGCGTTTTTACTAAGAAAGCTTAGCTCATAGTAAGTTTACGAATATTTACCGTAAAGGATTGAGTTAACAGCTGCTGACTTAAATTACACTATTTCAACGTTCCAAAGTTCTTAATATCGATGGGTGGGTTAGTCCTTGGCCCAGCTAAGGAAGGCAATGTGTTTACTCAGAGACACTTTCAAAACACACCAGAATACACTACCTTTTACGGTAACAGTAATTAACCTTATTATGTGGAAATTTATAGGTCTGACAGTTCACAGTCACACTTTAACTATTATGTTCATGTTTATGAGTTAAGGTTTGTATATCTTTTGTACAGACAGAGAAATTTGTGAAACCTTAAAAGTTACTTTCTTACTTTTCGTACTTGATCTTATGTTGAAAATGGGCTTACGAAAATTATTTTATAAAAAATCTTTGATAATACGATAAACAGTGATCGCAAGATACCAGTATAATATCATCGTGCATATAATAATCTTATAATTATGATGTATATTATGATTTTTACCACTTCTTAGTCTTTAGTCTTCCGTTTCTCATTATACCGACAATACAGAGATCATAAATTTGAGTATTTGACTACCTTTCGATATTGTTTCACACTATCTGGTATGCTCATAAATCTTTTGCGTATTTCTTAGTTGCGTCACTCCAGCTTGAGACTTAGTATGCCTGTGTACTAGGCACGGGTGAAGATATCAGCTTTAGTACTAAAATGTAAACATGCTTGCAACATTTTATATATCTTTTTCATTGTAACTTTGGAATGTAGGTTGATTGAAGTTACCGAGGACAGGTGCTGAAATAACAATTATAAACAAGATACATACTACCTCATTAGTATATTGGTGACAAGCACCGCGTAAAGACCAAGAGTCCAGGGTTCGCATTCCAGGTCGGTCCAAAAGTATCAGATTTCAGCAAAAAAATTACACTGCTCAAAGTAAGGTTACTACACACCTCTGATCTTGACAGAATTTGTCGACAGAAAATCAGAAACAGACTAGTTCATCACAATAGTACTAGTCCGTCCGAAAGTCCCATATAAAGTACTTGTAGTAATAGAATCATTGAGCTAGTCTCAGCCCGTTTCTGAGCAGCACGTGTGTCCAGAGAAAGCGGCCACACCTAGCTTTCCTATTCGCTAGATTTACTGCAGTTCGCGACAGGTCTCCCGCGCTCTTCGGCTTGTTAACGGTGCTAGTTTATAATTGTGTAATGCTTGCATTATGTGACGACAGTGTAATAGACATGTAAAAGTTTATGGGCTAAAGCTTTTGTCTTTAGGAATTACTGTTTCCGGCTCATTTATGTTACGTTATCTTGCAATTTGATTTCTTCACTGATATATATTGTCTTTATTTCTGTTCTATTTGTTTTTATTATATGTATACATATTTGTATTGTTAGACTATAACTTCTTGTTCTTGACTTTTATTTCTATGATCTTGTATATGTATTTTTTTTTTAATTATAAAGGTTCTGCCAGAATATCAGCGCTGTAGCGGCCTAGCAGCCGCTGCAGCACATGCTGAGGCAGAACCTATTGATCACATCTACTGTATGTGTGTTTGTTAAACTTTGTAAATGTATGTGATCAATAAATGTTTTCTTTCTTTCTTTCTTTCTTTCTATATATATAAAAGGCCTTAGTCCAGGAGTGGACTGCGATGGGCTGATGATGATGATGATGATATGAATTGAATACTTGCTATAACAGAATATTGTGATAACAACTGTTTTAAAGCTTCTTCGGAAACGATGTCATACTTCTGAAAGTTTCAATATGACGAGTATAAGCAATAGCTGATGACGTAGTATTAATGCAAAAAAATACTTATTCATAAGCCAGCCGTATGACTCAATCGAATTCAGTGGAAGCGCAAGTGAGCTTCATGTTAAAGCACGAAACAAAAAGCACAATGATAGTTAAGTGCATGATTTATGCGCAAGCATTAATCGTTGCGCGCAGTGTTTTGCGCTGTGCCGGCCAAGGGGAGTTTGACGAGAGCCACTGGGCATAAAGTATATGCATACTTTTAATATCAATTTATGAATTATTATGAACTATCTAGCCACAGTTATCGCCCTAGTTTAGGTTAGGCTCGTGCCCCAGCAGTGGGATCGTATATGGGCTGATAATGATGAACTATCTATCCAAATTAGAAAACTGTAACTGTTCGGGATATTTACCATGTTGTTTTGTTTTAATGAGCTCCCGATATTTCGGCACTGTTGCAAGCGCCATGATCACGGGTGAACTGTAGGACTGCGAGAATGACGGTAGGTCTAAGGGCAGACATATCGGTCTACCCTCTTTCTAAGTCTTTTATTACGCACGACACCACTACCCTCGTTCACAATATTGTCACTCCGAATTCGATCACAACACACTACACTTACAGTATCACATCTTTTTTCGAGAACGGACACTTGTTTATTTTTATTTTTACATAAACGTATCACTGGATGCCATACATTCGACAGTTGAAACCCATCCTCACGATTGAAGTTTTTGAATTTTTTAATTTCAATTGCTTCCTTCACCAGTCGTGGTATATAATGGCGTTCTGTAGAAAGTACTTTAGGGTTATGTAACTCAATCCAGTGGTTCGTTCCCGAATCTATAAGATGTTGAGCAATTGCCGATTTTTGAGTTTGATTGTTCTTGACTGCCCTGATATGCTCTTTCACACGGCACGAAATAGTTCTTTTCGTTTGCCCTATGTACGAGCTCCCGCAGCTACAGTCAATTTTATAAACGCCTGGTTTTTCCAAAGGGAAGCTATCCTTTGGGGAGCGTAGAAACTGTGATAGCTTTTTAAGAGGAGTGAAGATAGTAGATAGAAACTGAGAATTTTTTAAATAAGTTCGAGATCTTATCTGTCACTCCTTTTACATACGGCAAATATGCTGGATGCCGATCTACCCTATAATCCAGGCGTTTACTGCGTGTCGGTCTTGAAATTCGCCCGCTGTATCCATTCCTCCGTAAGACGTCGCTTATGTGTTTTATCTCATCATTAATATGTTCCTCGTCACATAGATTATATGCACGGTCTGTAAGCGACTTCACTACAGAGTTCAGTTGACGCGGATGATGATGTGACTCTGCATGTAGGTAGCGATCAGTATGAGTTGGCTTCCTGTATACTGAATGGCTGAACGAACCATCGTCTCGAACTTTGACCAGCACATCTAAAAAGGCAATGCTCCTCTCTTTTTCCATTTCGTACGTGAAATTCATTTTCCTATGGATGCTATTTAAGTGTGCCAAATAGTTCTGCACGGTACTTTCATCACCCTCTACAATACCAAAAATGTCATCGACGTACCGCTTCCAAATTCTAATACTATATGGGGCCGTGGCAATGGCTCTGTTTTCAAAATGTTCCATCCATAAGTTTGCAACTACAGGGGCCACAGGACTTCCCATTGCCACACCATCTATTTGGAGGTAGTATTCGCCTTGGTATACGAAGTAATTAGTCGAAAGGCAATGTTGCACCAATTTGGCATATTCCACAGGAATATCATTTTCTTCCATTCTACGCTTAATTACTTCCATGCAGTCAGTAATGGGAACGTTTGTGAATAGTGATTCTACGTCAAAACTGACCATCACTTCGTTCTTATTGATATTACTAAGTCGCAGAATGTCAATAAAATGTCTGGAGTCCTTCACGTACGATGTGGTGCCACCCACCAATGGCTGTAGGATACCGGCTACATGCTTTGCCAATTCATAGGTCGGAGAATCAATTTGACTCACTATTGGCCGCAGAGGTACATTTGGCTTATGAACCTTTGGTAGTCCATACAATTTGGGAGGTTGGAGGTTTCTCGGTCGTAGGAGATACGTAGCAATATCATCACCAATAGCCTCCTTGCACTCCTTGATGAGCTTTTGGGTTGCCCGATTCGTCCTACTCGTCGGGTTATAGCTCACTTTTTCATACGTACTTATGTCACTTAGCAGGTCTCTGACTTTCTTATCATAATCAGTGACATTTAAAAGTACTGTCGCATTGCCCTTATCCGCCTTCAACACTATTACGCTCTTATCATTTCGGAGGTCTCTCAGTGCGGAAAGCTCTTCTGAAGAAATATTTGCTTTCGGAGGTTTCGCATGACGTAAGGTAACGGCGACATCTTGCCTTAAGGTTTCCGCGTCCGCCGCAGGAATCCTGTTACGTCTAACTACCTCCTCAACTGTGCCTATAATTCCTTCATAAGGGATGCGATTAGATGTGGGAGCGTAATTAAGCCCTTTCTCCAGTATTTGTAATGCTGCGTTAGTCAACAATTTATCCGAATGATTTATCACAGTGCGTCGCTTCGGTGAGTTATCATGGTAGGGGACACTCTTCTGTTTACTTAATAGTGACTCAAACTTACCATTCTGTTTCAAAGCACTTAGTTCTCGCGAACGTTGTGCTTGTAAGTACGTTATACATGGTAAATATCCCGAACAGTTACAGTTTTCTAATGTGTGTAACCATGACAGTTTAAAATTATCTATCCAAATATCAAAAATATTGCACGATGACTACGATTTATAGCTTCTTGCAGAATCACATTCAATATCAGTAAATAACTTAATTTGCAGCTTTCGACAGCACGACACGTGTCATTTGGAACTTTTTCGTTACACATATTCACCTAATCTTTTATTTTAATTGACATTTCGTTTACTGTAGGTAGTTAAATGATTATTTTTCTTATTTCTCTCATTTTATACATGCATTATGCACAATTCAGTGGTTTCCCAACCACTGGTTGACCAATTAAATTACCAGCACTTTGTAGTCGCGCCGCTGGCGACTGCGTTGGGAATAGGGTTGCCATCTAAAAAATTATAGCCTGGACAAGAAGCGTGAAAAATAACGGATATCATAGCCGAGAGTCCAGACAATATGTCCAAAAGTTAATTTTCAATCATTGTCTGTGAAATAAGAAAACAGTTAGATAGATAAGATAATTCACAGTCAAGTTGACACACATGTCAACCCAAGACTTACATTTTTGGACCCCGTTATGTAATCCACATGTTAGGCTTTGCCCAGACGCTTCCCGGACGTCTAAATTATTATAACTCTGCATAGGACAAATCCGGGGCAACCCAGCTGGATGGCAACCCTATCTGGGAATAGCTGTGCGTATGTAATCTACCTGTGCCTATGACTCACAGTCGGGCCAATTAAAATGTTACTTGCGATACGTGTTCTCGGTGATCGACATTCTAGCCTATCCAGGGCTCTTTGAAAGCCGGATGTTTTCCTTATACGTGCGAAGCTGAGCTCAACAAATAAAATGTAGAACAATTAGGAGATAGTTGAATTACAATCTACATACATTGAAGAAGGCTTCTAGTTTCTTTCTAAGGGTACGAAGTGATATTTAAGTGTCTGCACTGATTCTCGTCGATGTGAAGACAGCAAGTCCTACAATTTGAGACATTTGCAACCGATAATTGATCACTATTGTTCTCTTTACAAATTAAAGGGTTTGCTCTGTACACATTTTCCGGTGTCTTCATTAATCTTAGAAATTGATTTATACATTTATTTCTAAGTGCATGATTAGGGTTAGTACATAGTTATGATTGATTTTTAATTCCTCCGTGGATTTTTTTACATCCGTTATGGTAAATGCACCACATACCAACGTCTTTTGCTAAAACATACGAAATTTATATTCAAAAGCATAAACGCTGCCATTGCCACCCATTGCATTGCATACGCATCTATTATTCCAGAGTGTCCAGACATTTTATTTTTACTCAGAATTCAAATTCAGACAACGTAAGTGATATTGCATGCAGGGTCGGTGTTTGTCGCGTGATATGAGTCGTTTACATAGTGAGCTGCCGCTTTTATAAGTAAGTAGGTACTAAACAATATATTATTTAATTGCATATAAATCTTAGACGATGATTTATTTAACAAACTTTGTAAATATCAATTGGAGAAATTGGCACCTGTTAGGTATCGATTATTATTAGGGTGATTCATATTTTTTTTGATCTATGGAAATTATAATTTCCCGAATCGCGCGTGTTGAGTTCTACTGATAATATTTTATTAAGTAGAGACGTGTGCGATAAAAAACGGTCACATATGCCTCGGTTCATGGTCCGGAATGCATAGTACTTTAAAACATGATCAATGCATTTTAGAGTAGGTATAGGTTATTAAATTATATTTAAGCATTTGGAACATTATCCACATGTATAGTCCAATATCATAGAATTCAGTGCAGACACGCAAATATTTAAAGCTGGTTGTAAATAAAACACACGAGCTTTTACCGAGCTAATTATACCTACATTTATAAATGAACGCAACGCAAATGATGGCATGCTCCGAACGCTAGGCAGTTGCGTATTAATAAAACTTTATTATGTTATGTAGTTGTTGGACAGAATGCAGATATTTAAAGAGTTTACGATAAATTTTGTTCTCTCAATAAATAGCGACTAAAATACGTAATGTCAAGAAAATCCGGTCATGTGCTACTCGGAAGCGCTCTGAGGGTTCTGTAGGAACTTTTTCTGAAATATTAATAACAGGAAGAAAGAAATAAGTAATTTCGTCTCTCGAACTAAGTTGCAATAAGAGGTTATTTCGACTCTCAGCATTACATAACAGTCAAATGACCGTTTGCATACAGCATTGACAAAGCGTGTTCAGTGTTGTGATGCGTGAATCCGACGGTCAACTGCAGGGTGCAATGCATCGATGGCCCTTTAGGGTTCCGTACCAAAACAACTTTTTTTTTTTTCTAACTGGCTTACGATGATGTCTTGGAGTAGCCTTGTTATCATCACCGGACTTGCGGGGGAGCGGATGGCTCTCACCCCTATACAAATTGAAATACCCTCATTGTTTGCTTTCATGACATTGCTTTTATGATGTCTATTGGATACCTTTTTCAGATCAGGTCAGGGCAAGATTTGTGCCCGGAGTTTTTTTTGTGTCTTCGGACCCTCGTTACCTTGTAGGTTTAAAGCCTTAGCACTCTCCTTTAAAGGTTGTTTTCTGCGATCAATAAGGGTGAAGGAATAGACAGTCCGTCTGGTTCTTCATTGAGGTTGGTCGATTTTGTGGTTAAAGAGATGGGGCAATAAATCACATTTTAATTTTCGGCTTGCTGATGGTTCTCTTATGTCGTTTTCCTGTCAAATCGACTCCACTTCCTTAGTGGCTCGTACGATATTAACCTAATTGCGCCAGAATAAAGGTTATGTTTTGTACTGAACACTGAATGCAATTTTAGACGAGTGCAGACCTGCTCTTGTGGCATCCACCAGTCCCGGGCCGCTAGTAGTGTCGGTTTCCGGTCGCTGCAAATCAACTCCTAGTAAAATTTTATTAGTTCACAACATTTCCTAGCCTAACCAAATTTTTGAACAATACTCGTAGTCATAATGTCTCTAGACTAATCTAACTAAATCTCTACGAATATACAGTTAATACTTTGCATTACAGAAAATATTGCATTGCCTGCGTATTTACCCAAGTCCCCAAAATTATCCTCCGAGACATTAAGGGTGCAAAAGATAATTAACGAAATATGACAAAACGTAAAGTAAATAAATTTTGTTGACTCTTGATAAAATAAAAGAGTTTTGTTCTTGATAAAGCTCTAACAAAGGAATAATTTCACACCTTGACCGCACTTATCTCTGATTCCACAAATCGTAAAACTATCACGGGAAAAATCTTTGAAGCCTTCACAAGCGACTGGCATACGGCACTATTTACATACGATCATAAAAAGGACACAGTTTTTCCTGAGAAGAGCGCTTTCTCCGCAGGTAGCGGCTATGCTCAAAGTGTCGTGTTTAATGTCACCTCATTGTAATGTCGGCCGCACAGGTTAACGACCCCGTTTCGTATCTTGAGCCATCTTTGAGAACGGCGATTGGAGCTGGATTGTAGTTGTAGTGCATTTGTTGCAAGGGTGTTATTGGGTGACGTAATAAAATTTGCAGTTTATTTCTATAATATGCAAATGAATATCCATTACATATGAAACAAGAAAGAAAAGTGCACAGAAAGTTAAACAATTCAATATTTGGTGGTATGAAGTTCACTTAGACATCTGTTACAAACAGAATAATCGTTTCTTTATTCTGTTTCATGTGTTTATCTTAAAAAAATTAATATTAAAAACGTCGATATTTTTCTACATGCATTTTTCCTGTAGGTATGCATTGATTGTTATGACATCACGTTGAATGAAATACTTAACGTTATACAACAACTAACAACACTAAAGGGAAAATCACAGATAAAATAATGTCATCAAGGTTGCGGATAAAATGCTACCTACAATATTATTTAATAAATTATATAATATTACTCTATAATTTATCGCTATTTATAATAATCGCCACATAATTTACAGCTGCATATAAAAGCAATTGATGCATGCAAAGCTACTTTGAATTTTCATGTGAGAGAATAGAAATGTACTTGAATGGATTTACGAGTAATGGTATCCACACTGATTGGAGAAAGATGTCTAAGTATAATGATTGCCGATTGTTATCTATAGGACTGTACGCACATGATCACATGTTCTAAGATGATGATGTTGTTATTAGAAGCAGAGTAATGATGTGTAGAGACAGGCCCTCAATCAGCTGATCAGCGTTTCCCACGGTCGTACGTCCGTTCTCAGAAGTAATGTTCCGCTTTTTAAATGCTTTATGAGGCAATATTGATAACATCAGCTTTATAGATGTAGTTGCAGTTGCTTGGAAAGTTAATACTGTTTTTGCCGGCTTGTACAAAGTTACATAGGTACTTACTTACCTACATGCTAAGTTGCTCCATCCATCGTTGAGTGAAAAAGGTAACATCTATCTTGTCACTGTTTGGCCACCGCACCCAACACTGACATTACTAAAACTGATTTTTTATCTTCTACTTACATGTTACTGTTAAGTGAAGATGAGGGTGTCATTAAATCTTTATCAGTATCTATGCCGTGATGGGATACCCTTTCCAGCGCGAAGCTTTAACATTATACGATTGTTCGGGCCTCAGGAGTTTAATCAATAAAGATATAAGACCTTCAAAACATAATACTTGCTAGACCAACTAGTAACACAAATACATTCGTTGAAACAGGTCACGATTACAGATCGCACACCGGTCTCTCCGCTTAAATTATTGTATTCCATTAAATACGTAACACAACCGTGTACAATTACTTATTTTCAATCATCTTCGTATTATTTATCGGTGTTTACATTAGGTCTATGACGTCAGGGTTCAAATCAGGCGATGATGTGCGATTGTGAGCGTGGCTCCGTACCATCTCCGCTGGTATGCCGCGCAGCACCGCTATGTGGGTCATCGTTGACAATAGTCTGTTTATAAATAGTAAATACACTCGGGCAATTCACGTCTTTACTAACGGTATCGGTGTTTCTTCAATATTTATGAAATACACGTGTGCGGTTTGTCAAAAACTCCCTGTACAACTACACATAGGATGTGATTGACATCCGAACATATTCTGCTAACGATATTCACTATGTGCGCGATGATAGCGCCCCTAGTGGCGACAACTATTCAGGACTTGAGATCTGTCATATCATAGCAACTAGATGTTTTGATAAAGATTTTCGACTAGTTTTTCAACACAAAATAAATAAAATTTTTATAAAGTGAGTGTGTATATTATACCAAGTGATTTTCTTACTTCACAAAAATATGAATATTATTATAAGTATTGAATTTGCATCGTTTACGTTACGTACGTAACGTTTTTACTTACAAATACAAGGGAATTTATGAAATTAAAGCAATTTGACACATGAAAGCTCAGAATTATATCACATTTCTGTCACATCGTGCGCTTCGATCGATTTGCCGTCCCCCACCACCCACTCCGCACATAGCGAATAGTCAGACATGTCAGATTACTGTCTCAACGAACTACTAGAGTGGAGGAAGTGTTGGGTTTGCGCGCACATTTCGACGGTCCCTACGTATAAAGCGACATGTCAAAAACATAGGTTTACAGGAGAGCGTAATAAAGGTTCAAATCTCTCTACAAATTATGGTATGAACAATTTTAATTATATTTTTACTCCAAAGTTTTATTAGTTTGAGGAAGTTTGTAACGGTATTGGTACATATTTAATTTTTATCGATTTTCTTGATAAAACTGACAGTTAACCGTTTCTACATTGTTATCAAAATGAAAAAATACAAGACAAATCTAAGATACCTGTATATACTTGGGTAATACCAACTCAATAAATTAAATTATTTTTTAAGTCAATGTTTAATGAAAATATAAATTATTGTCATTATTTTCAAAACCATACCTTAAACATCTTTAGATAGCTATCCTTAAGTATAAACTATACATTAATGGAGACATGTCTGTTTTTACGTTGCTAGTGTTTAATACGGCACAAGTATAGAGCCAAACGTAAAAAAAGACAAGTCCTTTTTAGACTTTCGCGTTCCATTACACTAAATATTTGTCTTTATGGGTCTACACGCGTTAATAGGAGTAGCAAATTACATAGCTACTTACTGCCCGACGTTTCGACTGGGTTACACCAATCGTGGTCGCTCGCGACCACGATTGGTGTAACCCATAAAGACAAAATATTTAAAGACAAGTCCATAATAAAATTAATACTAAGACACCGGTTTATAAATAAAATCTTATTTTAGTCTCAGTATTAATAAATTATTTAAAGTACAAGTTTTTATATTAAAGAGTTATTTATTTTAAATGACAATCATCTAACAAATCAACTTTCTTTATATTTATTTGTAGTCTCATCGTAAATCAAAGTTCCTCTTATCATTAATAATTATTAAGTATTTTCAGTATGTGTAACAAAAAATAATCACAGCTTTATTCAGACGGAGCGTTGCACACCTTTGTGAACAGTCAGAAAGTGTCCAAAAAGGCACGTCTGGCGGTTCATAGGGGAGTGTTGATCCCGACACTAATGTACGGAAGCGGAAGTTGGGTATGGCAGAAGAAGCACGGCAGTAGAATAAACGCAGTAGAGATGTGAGCACTTAGAAGTATGCTAGAAGTGAAACTGAGTGATAGAATTAGAAATGAAGTAATTAGAGAACGTTGTGGTGTGAATGAAGATGTAGTGACTAAGGTTGAGAAAGGTATGCTTAGATGGTTTGGTCATGTTGAGAGGATGAATGAGAGACGATTAACGAAAGGGATACATAGAAGAAGCATAAATGGAAATGTCGACAGGGGAAGGCCAAGAAAGACCTTACATGACCAAATAGGCCAAATTTTGAAGAAGGGTCAAACCAAAAGTACCCGTAATCGACAAGCATGCATGAAGAGAACGATGGATATGAAAAAAGCGAAAGTGGTGTACCAGGATCGTAGCACATGGCAGGAAGTGATCTTTGCCTACCCCTCTGGGAAAAAGGCGTGATTTTATGAATAATAATAATAATAAAGATGATTATTATTCTTACTATT
The DNA here is from genome assembly GCA_039566165.1 of Maruca vitrata. Classification (NCBI taxonomy): domain Eukaryota; kingdom Metazoa; phylum Arthropoda; class Insecta; order Lepidoptera; family Crambidae; genus Maruca; species Maruca vitrata. The sequence continues at coordinate 3,949,696 of CM076923.1, read as the reverse complement.
ATTGTCTCATCGTGAACCATAGTTTCTCTTATCATTAACAATTGTTAAGTAATTTCAGTATGTGTAACAAAAAATAATCACAGGTTTATTCTACTAATTGAATAATTATGTTCTAAAACGAACACATTTTTATAAATAAAGCACATAGACGTAATCAATTTCTAATCTTCTTCATCCTGACCTTCCTCTTCTTTACCATGATTAAGATTCTTATAGAAAATATGATACTTTTTTGGAATAATCATTGTATCACATAAATGTTTTAAGTCTTTGTGTTTTCATTCAGTGATAGGAATTGCCTCTTTGTATAATTTCTCTAGAATCAGATCTTTCTTCTTCTTTACTCCCCTAGTATTTTTTTAGTTATGTTCGCAGTTTAGAGTTCTATAGCTTTCTTCGGAGAAGTTGTATTTAAATTTAACAATGTCTGGATGAGCCCCTTCAATTTTTACTTCTCTTATTTTATTCCAAGAAATTTTATCAGAACTTGTATCTTTTTACCACATGAACACGAATCGACACGTTTTATGGGGAATCTCCCGTAAATGACGTTATGTTTGACTTGACCGCCCTCGCTACATTTGGCGCGCACAGAGTACAAAAGGATATGTATAGATATCCGCATCTACGACATTACTTCTTTGTAATTATCACACTTGTTCTCTTATACGTTCCTTAAATTGGCAAAAGTATTAATATTTAGAAAAAAAAATATATATGGGCGTATGCGTAAAGACAAATAATTGCGAAAAATGCAATAAAAAAAAAACCTCTTTTTTTACATGTCCTTATATACGTAGGGACCGTCGATTTGTGCACTATACCTATAATATATCTCCTACCCAAATGATTTATTCCTGCCAAAATCTTGTACGGGCAACAGTTCTTGGCTGTACAACATTTTTTGGCCAAACTTCTTTAACGATTCAACTCGCCAACCAGTTGCACAATTCCGGTGTACTTAAAAATCCATCAGTATTCTATTTAGCATATTCCCAGAAACACTGTCACTAGTTCCTACGCTTTGTCTCTTCCGTACGAGACAATGTTACTTTCCTCTTTTGTTCCCAACGTACGGTTATGTCGGAACGCCTGTATTTATGCCTCTTCGACGCCGACAATAGTCGCAGAGTCACTTGACGGGTTTTTCGTCAACCTACCTAATACTACTGCGGATTTTGCTGCATCATTACTTTCTCCTTTCCACAAAGGTAGTTAGTTATTAAAGATATATAGTTATCAATTTAAAATTACGAAGGAAATAGAAGCATACATCAATATTTTATATAAATTGAACCCATTATGCTAAATCGATTTCACTTTCACAATTATCGTCATTGATGGATTTCCAAATGGCTTTTGATGTACCACAATCTTTAATCGGTGATTTTTGAGGTGTCATTATTGAAAGTACAGCTGCTGATTGCTCTTCACAACAATAAATATGAGCACAAAGAGTTTAAAGTTTATTGAACTCTTCGATTAGCTTCACACGTTGGGAGCGGTTTACCGCAAGGCTTTTTTCTGGATGCTATTTATTACCAACTAGTTTAAGTACTTCTTTAGAAAAACCACCAATAGAGAATGATACTGTTATTTAATAGGCCCTATCAACAATGAAGTACATATCATCGTATATTTGATCAACATCTGTGTTTTACAACTTAATTTTCAATAGGTGCTGCATGAGTACTTTAAATTCTCATACTTCTCAAAAAGAGAAACTCTATTTAAACATTTGTAGTCAGATTGGTAAGTGGACTTGTTTTTCCTCTCTATATTATTTTCCAGTATTTTTTTTTTCAGCAACGTATGGGTATCTAAACTTAGGGGTGAGAACCAATTACTGATCCCCCAGAAGGCCGGTGATAACGACAAGTCCCCTTCAAACCATCATCGTAGTCAGCTAGGGAAAATGGGACTAATCAGTTCATGAGATGCATTCATTCATCATTGTCGTTCTTTTGAAACATAAAATCAAAAGCAAGACTGTGCGACGTTATTTGAATGCACTATGGTCTGACAATTCCTATTTGCAACCAAATAATAACTAACTACTTTCCTTTCCGTATTCTATCTGGTGTCGTATCGTTATTGAGAAGTGTGGATATTAACATAACAATCATTTCGAAACAACGTTAATAAGTGTGAAGAGCTATTGTTTAATGCTAACGGTGCAATGGGCGCAGATTTTCGCTATCATCAGTGGCGTAACTATACCCGTTGAAGTCCGTGGCAAAATTCTTCGGATGGGGCCCCGTGCACACCACGTTCTTTTTTTTACCTTAATGTGTATGTGTGTTGGCAGTTGAGATTCTGCTATGACCGGGGGCCCCTTTTGGCTGGGGCCCCCTACCGGGTGGGGGCCCGTGGCATTTTGCCGACTTGCCACCCTGTAGTTACGCCACTGGTTATCACCGTCGTTAACAAAGACCCAGCGGTATAGAAGTTCTTTGATTTGCAAGTCGCATTCCAACAGTTGCGTTATGTGATATGCTCGTACTGTCTTTCAAAGCTTTTTTGCTACGTGCCCCAATGTGTCAATAAATTGTTTCCCCGATCCGTCCTGGTCGTCTCCCATAATTTCTTTTACGCGTTCGTATTACGGGCAATTTGAACGATCCATATCTCGTTTGTAGAGTCCTGGGACTGTTTCGGCGATGGCAATTATTGTTATTTTATGGTCCGCTCCGTCTCGCTAAACCAATCGAATAGCCCGTTTAAGAGTTTCTTCACTTCGCTTAATGGCACTGGTTAATAGTTAGTTATTTAAAGTTATTTTATTGCAATTTAATACAATAAAATTATAAAACCCTTGTGAAGAATTTCTTATTGAACTTGCAAATCCACATTTCTTGCTAATATTCTCCTTTTAAATGTCAATGTCAAGATAGAATGTTGTAATTAAATACCTACCAGATTACGTGTTCATTTCAGCCTTGGACAGATGGTTTTATTATTTTCTTTATGAAGAGCTGACAGGGTAGCGTATAAGAACTTGCTGGTACTATTTTTCCGTAATTGGTATTTCGCCGTCTATCTTGAAGATGTTTATATCTTAGTAGAACTAGTTATCGCGCTTAATAAAAAGATCGTGCTGGTATCTGCAGTAATCGCGTGACAGTTTACAAAGTAAATGATACTTTAATCAATATCCACGGTAACGTGTTTTTAATTCGCCTCCACAATGCTCGCAGTTAATAAAGGGTTCTGTCGGCTATTTAATGTGTAATATCATTAAGATTCGACTGATTCATCTAATGACGGTCTTGACGTACCAAATGATGCAAAATAAGATTTATGATCGTACATTTTTTTGATTGAAAAACTTCAATTTTCTCATATAAGCACTTAGTTGTCTTGAGTGTTTTTTAACATAGGAAGAGTAAATTTTATAATCTTACTTTAGGAGAGACTTGAATTCGACTTAATGAAAGGTTTAAATTAATATGAATAGCAAAATGTGTACAGCTAAACCTATAGGTAGCTAACGCACGGAGGCTAAGCTTATATTCGTTACCATACGAGATTACGTAGAAGATTGAAGATTTTCAACAAGCCTTTATCATTTAAATATATGGGGTTTTGGATTAACGACATGGAGGTGTATAACGGGAGGAAGACTTGAATCCTACTCTACCCTGTACTATAGGCAGACGAAGAGTGATGTCCATTCATCCACTTACTTATGCTTGAGTGACGCAATCGAATGCACACTCAGCGATGACGGCTCGTATTAATGGGAAACCAAAATATTTCCGAGGACACTTCACTTTAAATCACTTATTTGTAAGTAAGCGTTGTGGGGAATGGGGAACATTTTATTTTATCACCTTCCTTTCACGTATTTACAATACTATTATGTGCCTATACAAATTGGAGGATTGGATTGTAATTTGTTGATCTTTAAAGAGGTTTTGATACGTACATAGATAGTTGCGTAGATATTTATTTATGCACCATAATTTTATGTTTTCGCGAATTGGTACAAGTTAGAAAACACCTTTTTCTCAAAAGAAGAATAATTGCCCTAGCGATTTGTTTATTTTCGAAATAGACTTACTCCAGTTTAGAAGCGTGACCCAGTGGCTGGCGTACAACAATCGATTTAGAACAAAACACGGTTTACGACTCTTGCGTTGAAATGGGCGCCCTCCTTTTTACTTTACGATTATTGTTTCATATTAACAAATACCGTACATCTGTGTTTGTCTGAAAGTGAAAAGTGACAAGATATTCCAATTGTTGTTATAAAAATTAGTTTTAAATACAATTAATACTATTACAAAGCGTAAGAATACAAGAACTGAATTGTTTCGTTCAACATATGTAGAATAAAATTATAAAGATATCTACATGGAATATCTCAACACATTTAGGGCTAAATGAGATACAAGATTTCTTTTGTTTTTTAAACGTAATGAACGATGTAATTCATTACATTACGAGGTTCAATAATGAGAAAAGCAACATAGTATGTAATCAAGTCTTTATTCAATTAGGTAATTAATTAACTCCATTGTATGGTAATTCTGGGAAACTTTCTTATCGGCCGTTATCATAAATCTGGTCAACATCACGCGAATCATGATACTCATTAAATAATTAAGAGAAATCGTGATCAATAAAACGTTTTCTTGTATCTTTTTTTCTGGCGAATTTATGTAATTGGTTTTATTATGCATCTAGACCGCTGACTGTTAGTTTTAAAAGTTACTACTATTATTAGCGAGTAGTTCTGCGAGAAATTTCAGTAATGTCATAATAATTCAGACTCTTTCCTAAGTTACTTCCACATTGCCTTATTGCCAATAAGAAACATTTATGATGCAGCCACACTCTTCAATGAGAAATATATGATTTATAGTACAAGTAGCGAGAGGATAGTTGGCAGGGAGAATGTAAAGCGTGGCCGCTACAATTCAAAACTCCCATACCTACATGTGTTATGAATGTGATCCACAACCTAAATTAACTTTTTTTTTATTTGTCTTCAGTTATCAGAGGAGGTGCAGAGGAAACAGAGCGAGTACCAGAAGTGCCTGGAGTCCTACAAGCAGATGAGGACTAAGTTCGAGGAGAACTACCTTAAATGTAAGTGTAAGTTTACATCCATATGTTCCTAGTAGTCTAGTTTGTAGTTAGAATGCTTTTCATGCCTGCTTAGATTGTCTATTCATTCTTATCTACTGATGACAATGTGATTTATTGTTTTAATGAGCAGGAGTCTGCATGAATCTTCCGAACTTTGCAAGCAAAAAGCTCCTCTAAAAGAAGCTGAGACTTTTTGTAGGGGCTCAGAGGCCTTAGAAAAAGCCTCAGACCTAGAGTAAAGTAGAAGAGTAGAGAGTAAGGCCCTAGAAAAAGACTCAGACCAAAAGATTCAGAGTCTTTTGTTTTGGTTATGTTTATGTACTTCTGAAGGTTCTTAAGCTTGTACGAAGCTGCTGACTTTCAGAACAGCCGTGGGTTGGAATGCCCGTTTTATATATTTTAGATTTTCTTGATATTAAATATTTGTCTTTATGGGTCTACACGCGTTAATAGGAGTAGCAAATTACATAGCTACTTACTGCCCGACGTTTCGACTGGGTTACACCAATCGTGGTCGCGAGCGAACTGGCCTTTCTTGATATTTTAAAGGCTTTTTTTTCGTTTCTACTTGATATCTCTTTAACTTGTGTGTTACCTACCTATTTTGAAAATTCTTGTTTAACGAAATATAATTTATGCACGCCCCTTTCCCGTTCCAGGCCCAACCAGCCGAGGGGGCCGCAAGTTAGACGAGACCCGCGACAAGTACGGCAAAGCGTGCCGGCGTCTGCACCGGGCCCACAACGAGTACGTGCTACTACTGGCCGAGGCGACCGAGTGCGAGCGCGCGCTGCGGACCGCGGCGCTGCCTGCGCTGCTGGACCAGCAGCGGCGGCAGGGCGAGGCCACCGCCACCTCGTGGTGAGTGAAATACAACAGACAGTGCACGAGGCCCTGGCGTCTTCACTGCACCCACTATGAGCAGAGCGAGACTACTGCCACCTCGTGGTGAGTTAGACACAGCAGACAGTGCGCGGGGCTCTGGTGAATGCACCGCGCCCACAACGTCTACGAGCTGCCGCTAGCCGAGACGATCGAGACGCAGAAGCGGTGGTAGAGCGATGCCACCGCCACCTCGTGGTGAGTCAGACACAGCATACAGTGCGCGAGGTTCAGTCGCCTGAACCGCGCCCACAACGCCTACGAGCTGCTGCTAGCCAAGGCGACCGAGGCAGCAGCGACGGCAGGGTGAGGCCACCGCCACCTCGTGGTGAGTGAAATACAACAGATAGTGCACGAGGCTCTGGCGAATGCACAATGACCACAATACCCAAATGCTGCTGCTGGTCGAGGCGGCTGAGGCGGTAGAGCGAGGTCACCGCCACCTCGTGGTGAGTCAGACACAGCATACAGTGCGCGAGGTTCAGTCGCCTGAACCGCGCCCACAACGCCTACGAGCTGCTGCTAGCCAAGGCAACCGAGGCAGCAGCGGCGGCAGGGCGAGGTCACCGCCACCACGTGGTGAGTCACATACAACAGGCCGTGCACACGGCTCTGGCGAATGCACCGCGCCCTCAACGTCTACGAGCTGCCGCTAGCCGAGACGATCGAGACGCAGAAGCGGTGGTAGAGCGAAACCACCGCAACGTCGTGGTGAGTCTGACACAGTAGACAGTGCATGAGGCTCTGGCGAATGCACCGCGCCCAGCAGCTCGTAGGCGCTATGGGCGCGTTGCATTCGCCGAGCTAGCCGGCAGCAGCGGCGGCAGGGCGAGGCTACCAACACCTCGTGGTGAGTAACCATCACGCCAGCCTACAACGCGATTGCGCGGGGAAACTAGTAGGTACATCAGAACCTGAAAAGCCAGGTCAAACACCTTAAATTCCAGAGGCAGCTCAGAAAGTTGCTGGCCTCCCTTCCCTCAATGAGCGAGGGTTGGTCCGCGTGATTCCTAACCCACGCAATGTCGTTGAGTTGCGGAAACCAGCCCGTCCAGTTTTGCCTGGCTCATAGGCATGGTGTAGTAGGCAGAAGTAGCAGGCGGTTCGACGGCGAAAACCGTAGGTATCATAATCGCTTTGGATTGTGAGATAAATAGAGCAAGGAAAAATCAATAAAATTGTTAAGTACACTTTTGTGCAATAATCTCTTCCGTTTTTATTAAAATGTGGTTGTAAATGTTGTGATAACCAAGTACCACAAAAGCTCTACTAGGCTTCTATTAGCAATATATTGTTAATGACTGAGATAGTGATTTCGAATTAAAAAAGCTGTAAATTACCAAGTTTCCCGTCTGAGTAGCATATTGGTATCACATTGCATTTGACGTCATAAAATTGTGAATATTTCTTACTAAAGTGTGATTTCCTCGTATGTTGCAAACAGGAAAGGTGTTCTGCTTGAGGTGGTTCAAAGGTCTGACTTCAGCACGGACAAGTTCAGAGAAATTCAGGGCAAGATCGAGTCGACTGTGCAGAACCTGAGGCCACAGGAAGAGTATAAGGAGTTCATAGAAAAGTACAAGTGAGTTTTATCAAAATAATAATGTAATAAATAAAACACTCATCATCTTCGAATATATACCTACATAAAGCCATATACTATGGCAGGGGTCACGTGGATTGCCGTAGCATTGAACTATAAGGGAACTGAGAGTGCACTTGTCTCCACTGAGATTAGCAGACATGGCCTAATATCGGTGGAACATCCTCATTTGTTACTTTATTATGCATTGCATCGATTGTTGTTACCCTGCATTCTGCAACAGAAGTAAACATAGTTATAACGTACACTTGGTTCCGGGACTGTCCAATTGATGAAAGAATTCTTATCCCCAGATCACCCCCATCCACACCAGTCTCCTTCACGTTTGACGAGAGCTTGGTTGAAGACACGAGTGGCAAGTTGCAGCCAAACCAGCTGACGGTAGACAACCTCACAGTAGAGTGGCTGAAGGAGAAACTCACGGAGCTGGAGTCCGCTCTGCAGGACAACAGGGAGAAGCAGACGGCTCTCCAGGGGCCAGAGATTATCGGGAACGGCGTCTGCAAGAACAATAACGGGCCTACCACTAACGGGGTTAATGGCATCGACAGGTTGGTTCAGTTTTGTAAAGTATATTGTTTTAAATAAGAGTCCAGTCCAAAAGTGGCACCGTAAAAATTGCATGTTGAACAACAACTTTATCATATCATTGTAGCCACTAATAGTCGATTGCATCAGCTAAAAGTATGATGTGGTGATGCATCTCATTGGTTATGTGTGGCCTTTAGATTTTGATTCAGAATCTTACGCTTACTCACTCAATAATGAAAACAAATCCAATATCATTAAGGTCTTCATTTCAATCAGGATGTTGTTGTTTCTTTGACAATTGTCTAAGGCATCACAGGCACAATAGTTTATTTTGAGATGCATGTTCAAGATGTTTGTTCTACTTACTGAACTGTGTATGCTTCTCGTGCTAGGCACGACGTAGAGCTGGGGTGGAGTGATGGCGGTGTCATTCGACATCAACGCGTTTAATTCCCAACGACTTTAAACTAACTTTCTTCTTACCCAGGCACTCCCCGCCCCCGATCCCGGTGACGACCTCAGAACCAGTGAAGCTGGTGGAACTTCGCGTGGTGGAGCGCAAGTGCGCGAAGCAAGCAGAGATGATCAGATCAGCGTTGGCAGAGCTCGGGTGCGAGGAGGCGCCCAGCGGCTGCCCCGACCTGTCTGCTGAGACCGTTGGAGTGGACAGCCTGGACGGCAGCTCTCCTGACCATCAGGTAGGGGAGGTTTCCAATGGCAGTTTCAGCATAGCAGTAGTATTCAGACTATTCGATCCTGTTTCAGTGATTATATCTACGAATGAACACACAGCTACAGCGGCAGCTATTTCAGCAGCCTGAATAGGGGTGTCCACCCCAACACAGAATTGTATTGGGGTGGATTAACTCAATAGCCATAAATAAGAAATGTTATGCATCGCTGTCGATCACATTTAATCAATAAAACCATACGTGGATTGTGTTAGTAAACTTACCTATATTCAAACCACGCTATCATATGAGTCCAATTCAAAAGCGCTGCCAATGCTGCCTTAGATATTTTGCAATTTATTTTCCAGAATCGTTTTGAGATGCGTGTTGCGATCGACCGCGATGCATAGATCTCTTTATGATCGTGACCTTTAACGAACACGGAAGAGTATCACATCTACGGTGCACTGCATACGGCGACAGCAGAAGTGCACATTTTATGATAAAACGGGTGTTTTACTCAACACATTATTTGTGCTTACAATCAAGCCACCGAATTGAATTATCAGGATCGCTCGTCGCTCGGCTCGAAGGCATCAGCTGAGGCGCTACGACTGCACCTTCACTCAATAATCCCACCGAGGCCGTTCTTCAAAATGTTTACGCGCCCGTTCCGCCGTAAATCAGTTCCGTCCAGCCCTGCCTTACCGCCAAAGACCTATCGAAGCAGCAGCGAAGGCCCAGCGGACACGGTAAAAGTGGGCTTCCGCCACAGAAAGCTGAGGCTGGCGCGCCGTTTGCGCAAGAAACCAGACTCCTTGGATGTCTATGTGCATTGCCGTGTGGAACGCCCCAGTGTGTTTAGAAAGAGAAACAAGAGCCGCAATAGCGATACATGTTCTAACAGTGTGGTGAGTGTACTAACCACAATGTAGATGCGCATGGCATGGATAACGAGACAGTTTATTTTCGTTCCACTGAATGGATCGTCAATCACGTTTACAGCGGCTGCAAAATATTAATTTGTAAACGTAACACATAAACGCGGCAGCTTTATTGATCTCAGATTTAGGATATTCATCATAGGTAACAATGTCGAGTTCGTTAACTAAAGCTTTCATTCCAAATTTTATTCAATACTAGTGGTCCCGGCGAATTTCATACCGCCAATGCTGATTCTTTTTCTATATTTTCTCATTGAAACCTTCCCTGGACTACGACGAACATTTAAAAACCAAAATTACCTAAATCGGTCCGGGCGTTCTCGAGTTTTAGTCAGACTAACGAACAGCAATTCGTTTTTATTTATAAGAAAGAAGAAAGAAAGAAGAAGATTACCTTTTATAAAACTTCTTCTTTAGCCTTCTGTATGCATTGAATTCTAGAAGCTGGGAAAATCCCAAAATCGAGCACGTCAATACACGAACATCTGTAACGAATTTATTTTAAGATTAAAGTATTTTGATCAAAATTTGAAAAGTAGGTCAACCCCATTTAAGTCAGACGGTCTCCATTAGATCACACGGCCAAGTGCATGACGCACCTCCCACAGCGCACCCGACCAGCGAATGGCACCCAAACTGTTCCGGCTAGGGTTGCCAGGCGTCCGGGTAGAGCCGGACATAGGTCAGGCTTTTTGATTGCGGGCCCAGCCAAAATACACTTTCCGACTTGTCTAGCTTTTGTTAGGATTTTTATATTTCGAAAATGTGCGAGCGAGCTCGAACGAAAAATCTTGATTTAACATAGAAAAAAATTGTCGCACGTCACACTAAAGGTGCGGGTGAGGAGGCATAAAATCCTCGATAGGACAACAGGGTGTCCAGTCTTAACCAAATGTCCGGCCAAACTGGCTGTTCTGTCCGGTTTAGGTTTGGCGATTTGGCAACCCTAGTTCCGGCAGTGTTAATTTTAGCGGCCCGCGCGTGCACCGCGCGAACTTCGCTCGAATAAGCTTCGAATGAAATCAAAATAGCACCGGCTCTCACTAAAACTCAGTTTCAAAATCAAGGTGACGCCGCTTGCGACGTTCCAGAAATGTTACGTTCACGGCGCCGCTGCTCACGCGGCAGTCCACAGCTTTACGGCAAGAACATCCTGTTGTTGTTGCCGCCGTTTGTGAAATTAAAAAGATAATGAAGTGCGACAGTTATGTTCTACCCCGGTACTGAAGATCGGTGCTAGTTATGGACCCGTTTGCGATGTATATCACGCATTCAGAGCTACCGCCGCCCGTGGTAGTGCCTCGGAGGAAGAAACGATTGAAGCAGCTTCAACTCGACTTGGAGCAAGAGTTGCTAGAGGACCTCGTACGTTGGATGTTGTGTCACGTTTGATTCTAACTCTAAATACAATACTTGAAGTGATATTTGTGTGACAGTTGCTGAATTGATTATTTGCACAGCACAAGTCTTGCTTGTAACCAATAACAAGAGTTGAGTTTGCCAGCATGTGGCATGCAGCGTGGTGTTCATATTTGTGTGTTTTGTTGATATCGTTATGTCCCAATTGTTGTGTTTATTAATTGAATTATGCAGCAATCTAAACGAAATAATAATCAAAACATTACTCTTCGTTTTTAAGCGAATTGTACCTATCAGATTTGTATATACCTACTAGTACTTAATGAAGTTTTGACACAGGTATAACAAAAAATAAACTTAATTTCTCAGTTCCTACTTCATTGCGACCTGTGCTCATTTATTTACCTTTATTAATCAATCAATTATAGAATTTTTCAAGACTATTGTTTTGAAAACTCTTCTTCAGTAGGTACCACAGCTTAACAAATGTCTTGATTAGCTGTCACAACTAGCTCATTCTGGACGAAAGTATTATAATGCATGTTGTCTAACTGGTTCACTCGGTTTAGGTGAGCGTGAGCGAGACGGAGCGTTCTCTGGTGGAGCAAGAATGGTTCCACGGGGTTCTTCCTCGTGAGGAAGTCGTTCGGCTGCTGAGAGCCGATGGGGACTACCTGGTGAGGGAGACGACCAGGAACCACGCCAGGCAACTGGTGCTGTCCGTGTGCTGGGGCCAGCATAAGCACTTCATCGTGCAGACCACGCCTGAGGTAAGTCTTTAGTTTTTTTAGTACGCAACTCCTATAACAGCTTGGAACCTTGTTATCATCACAAATATAAAGGGTGAATGACATCCGCTCCAACATAAGTATCGTGATGTAAGGTTTTAGACTTTCATGTTCCATTTCACTAAATATTAGTCTTTATGTGTCTACACGCGTTATTAGGCGTAGCAAATACATAGCTACTTACTCGGTCGCGAGCGAACCATGATTGGTGTAACCCAGTCGAAACGTCGGGCAGTAAGTAGCTATGTATTTGCTACTCCTTATAACGCGTGTAGACACATAAAGACTAATATTTAGTGAAATGGAACATGAAAGTCTAAAACCTTACATCACGATACTTATGTTGGAGCGGATGTCATTCACCCCTTATATTTTAGACAAGTTTAGTATGATTTACAAGGTAAACTTGGTGGTAGCCTACAGGATACATGAAGGCAAACAGTAACTGTCGTTACTTAGACCGATAGACGTGTCATTATATGAGTAGATTAGTATGTAGTGTAAGCAGGACACCTTAAGCATAAGTTAAGGAGCATGGCACATTATAATTTTCGACGTCGTTATTCATAAAATAAAAAAAAATTAAGTCGAAATTAACGGATGAATTTAGATTAACACAAAAAGCGCTTTAGCGGGTAGTGATCTGTCTCTGACAACAAAAACAAGGTGACAGTGACTACATCACTATAAATAGGTACCATATATTATATTGTTACCATTACGTGATTTATTTTATTTTTTTATACATATAGGTATATGAATAGTGAAAGTTCTGTTTGACGCACCTGCATCTAATTTCGGTCCCTGGCATAAACATAGCTAGTTCCCTGTTCATGTTATTTGTTCCTTATCCCGGTTGTTACGGGTGTTTTACTGGCGCCACCCACGGGTCTGTTTGCGATTATCCAGAGCTTTGACGTCACATCAGAACAGTCTACATTTCTAAGTACATTCAACATGGTTTGAATGTTGTGATTCAGATGCAAATTTGTGAGATAAAAATCTCCTTCGACTGTTAAGCTCTGAAATTAAAGTGCTTACGAAAGTAATTTAACATTACCTATTGTTGTAATAGTAATAAAAAATAATGATGCTATTCAATAAAAAGCTGATGGTATTTAATGCATGACTTTTCAGGTCAAAGTTATTGCGTAACTGTGGCTAATCTTGCCCGGAGCTAATTTGTTAACTGTGTCAAGTAAATAAAAGTCTACTTTCATTGGCAAATAATTAGAAGTTGTTTACAACGTCTTGCATGATTCAACGATAAACTTGCAATACCTACTGTTTGTATTATAATATTCGCACGCAGATGCTAAAGCGCGTCAAGCCCGCTATATTATCCTATGTTAAAATGTAAATCCTGATCTTCCTAAAATAAATAAATAAATATTTAAATATTTCACAACATCACATACATCGATCTGATTCCGTGGTAAGTAGCTTAAGCACTTGTGTTACAGATATCAGAATCAACAGTGGATACACAAATAAACTTAAATATATTTAATAACACACCCAGACACGGAACAAACACCGATGTTCGTCACACAAATATTTGTCCCGAGTGGGAATCGAACCCACGACTCTTGGAACCGTAGGTAGTAAACCTGGGTCACTAACCACTGTTCCACCGAGCCAGTCAAAATAAATAAGGTACAATAAGGTTTATCTGGACCAAACTGGGCGAGATATGCAAAAAGCCGTTTAGATTCCTTTATCTGTCTGTAGTCAGTTAAAAAATGATGATGATTGCTTGGAGTAGGTACCTTGACATCGTCAGCTGGACTTGCGGGATAGCGAATATTTCTCAGCTCCAAAGTTTCGAAGGTTAAGTGACTATAAGAAAAAAAGGAAGAGGCCAGTGAACATAAGTGAAATAGAGGTGGAAATGATTAAGTACGTTGGATAAGATCAACATTTGTTGGAAAAAAATTATAAAGACATACATACAATCACGCCTTTTTCCTAGAGGGTAGGCAGCGATCACTTACTGCCATGTGTTACAGTCCTGACACACCACTTTCGCTTCTTCCACAGCCATCAATCTTTTCATGCATCCTCGTCGATTACGGGTACTTCTGACTTAAGTATATACGTCATCTAAACTTTCTCCTTTATTCTCCAGGGCCACTATCGCTTCGAAGGAGCCGCCTTCCCGTCAGTGGCGGAGCTGATCGCGTGGCAGCGCACCAGCGGCGTGCCAGTGACCGCGCGCTCCGGGGCCCTGCTGCGGCGCGCCGTGCCCCGCGAAAACTGGGAGCTGAATAACGACGATGTGCAGCTCTTGGACAAGATTGGGAGGGTCAGTTTGAGCATTGTTTACGACTTCTTTACATCGCTAGTTGAATGGCTGCTGGCGGATGGGACGGCGCGCGGAGCGGCACTATATATTTGTTTATGTATTGCAAGTCGACGCAAATTGACGAGGCTAATCCAAGCCATCATCGTAAATCAGTAAAAAAAGCATCTACAGTCGTATGTAAAGTTAATAGAGAAAGTCGAATAGCTGAACAATGTACAGTTCTTAGTTACGATTTGGATTGTTTGAATACGTTTTCAATCAGTAAAAAATCATGAAATCTGCATTATTATTACCTATTGTGCGAAAGATCCGAATCTTACAGTAAATTTACTTTCGTTTCCGAAAACGAAAGTTAATTTACTGTCTTTAAGGACTAAATTACCTATTATAATATGTTAGGTATTAGGTATTAGTTAGGTAATAATACACGTAAGCTGTTATCGATCGATTTCAACGATACAAGCAGACAAACAACCGAAAATATTCAGAAATGTAGAGCTTACGGCATCCTCAAAGTGTGAATCCTAAAACTTCCAATCTTCACAGGGCAATTTCGGCGACGTGTACAAAGCCCGTCTAAAGACCACTGGCCAAGAGGTGGCCGTGAAGACGTGCAGGGTGGCTCTCCCGGAGGAGCAGAAGAGGACCTTCCTCCAAGAGGGGAGGATCCTCAAGCAGTACCAGCACCCCAATATCGTGAGGCTCATCGGCATCGCCGTGCAGAAGCAGCCGATCATGATCGTCATGGAGCTCGTGTCTGGTAAGATCTTCTTTTCAATATGACTCATCATCACCTACTCTAAATATTAGTCTTTATGGGTATTTAGGAGTAGCAAATACATTGCCACTGGCTGCCCGACAAAAAATTTCATCACCTACTGTTCTTTTTTTTCTTTTTGACGCGTTAAAATGCTTTCCACACCGTAACTAGGAGAGGAGGTTCTCTCCTAGATCTCTGGTAGATGCCAGCCGCGACTCCTGGACGGAGAGCAATGCTGGCTCTACTTACTAATACATCACAACCGCCTTATGGCGGCTTCATGGGACTCTTAGATAGTCTTCTACTGCCACAATGCCACCGACATACTGATCTGATTCCGGTCGTGTTACGGTTATCAGAAACAATAGTGGCGTTTACACATATACTGGGAAATATAAACAGGGTCGGACTGAGCCGCAAGGGCCCGGGTGGCAAAACACAATGGGGCCCAGGTTTTTTTTTTCTCAAAAAAATTTCATACTTTTTTCTTTTTGTAAATAAATTTTCATTAAAATTGTGATATTTTTTCATCAAAATTGATTTGCAAAAAGAATTTCTAAAAAAGTCAAATACTTTTTATTTAATCAATTATGTTAAATATTCTCAAAAGTTTTAAAAAATCATAACTCAAAAACTATAATTGGAAGTTTTCAAAATGATGGTACAAACTGAAAAATTACGATCTGTAAATAATGTCTTAAAATTTCAACTTTAAATTTAAAATATTAGGAGGTAGCTGCATAGCTCTTTAGTAATCTTAAAAACTGCGCCAGACTCTCAGCTTTCATAATCATTAATAAAAACTAGTACCTAATGGGCTACTTTTGCTGAAATCGGACTTCAAAGACAGAGATGTGGAAAAATCATAAATTAGCCATTTGATTACGAACTATTATTTTGGACATTTTATCATTTCTAAAGTGAATTAGTTTGTAAAACCTAAATTTAATACAGGAACACTCAGATGCAAACATTGGATGTCATATATTTTTTGTTTAATTTAGGTTGCGTTAACACTGTTTTCGCATGACGAATAATTGTTGTTACGACGAACTTTACGAACTTTGCTTTATTTACGGACTTTATTTATTTATTTATTTATATATGACACACCAACAATACATGAATAAACATAACATACAAAAATCACTTTGAGTGCGATCACTAATATTTTTTTAATAATTAAATACACTTCCTTTTTTATATAAGGCCCATTTCAAAACTTAATTTATTTTTAAAGTATCACAAATTAAACTCTCAAATGGTTAAATCTTAGCATTTCGGTATAAATTTCGATTGTTAATAATCTTATTAACTTCAGAAATAATAAAATGTCCAAATAATGCTTCGTAATCAAATGACAAATTTTATGATTTTTCCACCAAAAGTAGCCCATTAAGTACTAGTTTTTATCAATGATTATGAAAGCTGAGCTACATCCTAATATTTTAAATTTGAAGTTGAAATTTAAGACATTATTTACAGAACATAATTTTTCAGTTTGTACCACCATTTTGAAAACTTTCATTTAAGTTATGGAGACAAATATTTAAGGCATTAAAGAAGAACTCATGAAAATTTATTTACAACAAGAATTTCTAAAAAAGTTAAATACTTTTTTTTAGAATGTTTTAATCGGTTATGTCAAATATTCTCAAAAGTTAAAAAAAAATAATAACTCAAAAAATCGCGGAACATAAATGGGGGTGTTTCAAAGCCCCACGGATGTTCTATCTCAGGACATTCGCTTGACATAATTTTTTGGGACACCCTGTATAAACCTAGCTACAGTTTTATTTTAAAAAGAGAACTTTCAGCTTTGTACTTAATGACTCGATCGTAAAAGCTGCTGTTTTCGTCATCCTTGATTAGATTCGATTCTGTATTCAACAGTTCCAGCAACGGAATCCAACAGTTCTTGCTCCAGTAGAGAAGAAAGTCTCGTATAAATGCTGAAAATCTTCTCTCACAAGTCACTTCCGTGATATTTATTGTGGTATTATTACATTGTGATAATTACATAATATACAACATAAAAGGTGGTGTATCGTCCGGAGGTTCCTACAGGACGATTCCTCAAACCAGCCAGATTAATCTGATACGGCACTTGGCTTAGGCCGCGAACCATCCGTCAAAATACCGGTATTTTAAATTTCGAAGATAAAAATCGCACGATTTTGTGTAAATAAAATGTACGGTGACTCATATTTTTTTACTTTCATTTAAGGAGTATTAAATACAATTTATTGCATTAAACTAGAATTTTTAGTTTCCGAGATTTTTCGGATTCTGTAAGTGACCCGGATTCATTGCTCTCGAGTGCAATCTTAGCCCATTACATTTAATTGTTACAATTTAAGGACCGAGTATTGCATTTATGAGAGGGAGCAATTTTATTTTTAGAACATGTTTGTAGTGGTCATTAGTCAATAGAACTTCATGTTGGTGGGGGCCCTTGTCCCCCGGCCGCCATCTTGAAAAAGGAATGAGAAAACACTTTTTTCACGATATCTCGGAAACAATGCGTCTTATTTGCTATAAATAAAAAAAGTAAGGTACGATCTCTTTATTTTGCTACTGACTTCTTTAATCTTCAATTTAGGACAAAAAGTCATTTTAAACATATTTGTTGGCAAGGCAATTTGCTAATAGCATAAGCAATATTTTTGTGAGAAGCATAGTTTCCGAGAAATGCAAGCGGGCAACACAGGCCTGTGGGGGGCCCGCGCAGGCTGGGGCCCGGCTGGCAAATGCCACCCCGACTGTATGGCCAGTCCGACGCTGAATATAAATAAGATTATTGCGTGTCGCTTGTAATAGTTTTTCCGGTTATCAAGTTTCATCATTATCATCTATATTTCAATCAAGTACATATAGTTGTTTCGTGTTAAGAATGCAGTGAATCATCGTATATTTCGATGTTTCAACGTACCACGCTTCATAAAACTCTGCATGAGCTGATTTAAGACAAGTTTATTTTTATACGTGTCAAACTTGTCTTTTAAAATATTTTTTGTTGTATTTTAAAACCTAAATGAGAATACGACCTAGCCTTGCAGTTACAGTCATGACTCAATAAATTCTCAAGAATATAGAGAAAATATTTGCAACAATTTAATTTGCAATTATTTAATTTGTCTACTCATATCATCTGATAAACTCAATGAAATGCACGCATTACCTACTGTTAATAAGTAGTAGTTGTTGTAAGTTAACATACATAATTAAAACTCTTTGTATTAGGATTGAAAAACAATGAATTTCAGTTAATTCATGCATTTAGGACCAATTATTATTTGACTTCACCTGTGGGTAATCTAGGAGAGATCTCTAAACTGTACTTTTACGCCAACTCTATAGGTTATTATGTTTTCACGTGTAGCAAAATACCTAAAACCACAATCTCAATTTTCCAGGAGGCTCCCTGCTAACATTTCTGCGCACACGCACGTCTACCTTAGCCGCGCGCTCGCTCCTGGCCATGTGCCGGGACGCGGCCGCCGGCATGCGCTACCTCGAGTCCAAGAACTGCATCCACCGGGACCTAGCCGCCAGGAACTGCCTCGTCGGAGACGACAACATCGTCAAGATATCCGACTTCGGCATGTCGAGGGAGGAAGAGGAGTATATCGTGTCGGGGGGCATGAAGCAGATCCCTATCAAGTGGACGGCGCCTGAGGCACTTAATTTTGGTGAGTTTGGATATAAAAGCTACATGTTTCTTTGGGTATTGTTTGAGCATTAGATGTTACACACAGGTTTTCCTAGCCTCCTTAAACGCCTACACCTACCTAGAGGTTGCACTTCAGATCAACGTTATACAGGAAATGGTGATGATGAGAACATGTTAAAGCCTTTTCTAGAGTAGATACTAAAAAATTGTGTCGAATGTTCAAACTCAAAAGTCCATTTGTTCATCATGATAATCTTCCGATATTTTAAAATTGACTGTCTACTATCTAGTTTAACGTATCTAATCTAGTTTCTCAGGTGGCATAAGGAACTCCATAAGATTTTAATTAGAGACACCTGTGTTTCTGTAAAAAATCTAGCCACACACATAGTCCATCTCAAGATAGCTTTAGCTAATATTGGCACTTATGATAATTTTATCCCTATTTTCCCTCGTTTTAGGTAAATACACATCGTTGTGCGACGTGTGGAGCTACGGGGTGCTGATGTGGGAGATATTCGCGAAGGGCGACACGCCCTACGCCGGGATGAGCAACTCAAGGGCGCGGGAGAAGATTGATACCGGTAAGACACTTGTGTGGAGACGTAAAGCCTACCATATTATTATCCATTTTAGCGTTACTTTGATTACCTTATATTAATCTTCTTTATGCATGGAGTCTGCAACATTTATGAATTGAGATTATTTACTGCCTGATACAGGTATACCTATAATTACTTAATAGGTCACCACAAATATTGTAAATGATAAGGTTTGTAAAAAATAAAAAATGATTTTATTTACTTCCATTGCGACTCATTTCAAACTTTATGATTTAGCGAGTTGGTTATTTTTATTAGATGTAGGTAACGCTTTTTAAGAATCTGAGCGTAGGTAATTCTTAGAACATCGTTGAGTTTATCTAATTTGTGTGACGTTATTTTATAAAATTGTTTAACAAATTTTTTAAATGGTCTTCTCATAAGCTACTGTACACACTACTATTGTAAACATCTTCTAAGTAACATATCAATTTGTTCACCAGGCTACAGAATGCCAGCGCCAGAAGGCTGTTCCGAGGACGTCTACGCCCTGATGCTGCGTTGCTGGGAATATGAGCCTGAGAAGCGACCGCACTTCCACCAGATATACACCATAATAGACAACATATACAACAGATAGCTAGCGCGCCCGAGACGCATAGTGCGCTCGATATTTAAACTGAAGCCTTCCAAGCGACTAAAGCCGAAACACCTTAACTCTTAAACGGGCATAACTATATTAAATTTTCATTGGTTTTGGACCTTATATCAAGTGAATAAGGTCCAGAATTTGGTGGGATTATATCTCCCTCTGCCTGCTAAAGGATTAAATAATAAATAATACACCTGCTGTGTTTCCTGGAGATGACGAAAAACACACAAGGTGTGACGGAAGATTGACGCCATGTCTATGTAAACACACATGCTGTGTTCGATTTTACTTGTGGCACATTCACAAAGTCAGTTGAGGCGCGTTGCATTGAATCTATAATAAGGTACATTTAAGGTATGCTATTCATATGTTGTTGCTTTGTGCCTATTTGAAAGAAATCACCAAGTGTTTCGTATAAAATACTTAGGTCGAATCTAAGACTACGCTTAAACTGAAATCGAGATTCACATCGACTGTAAAACATATTTACTTTTGTTCTAAAAATACTCTATCATAATTGGTAATCAAATGTTTGAATGAGAAAAGATGTAAACGTGTGTCAAGACATTTTTATAATATAGAAAAAAATATATAAGAACTCTACGAGGACCTTTAATAACATTAGTCTTTGCTTAGAATACCCATTACATTGTGTTATCGTTGTGAAAGGAAACAAAATCGAGATACTTTTACCTACGTATCTATGTAATATAGTTTTTAATCGTTTGTAGTGTGAGGCTGTAACCGTTAACAAAGATCTTTTTACAGCATGATATGTTTTGGGATTAAGGTTTGATATTGCTATATTTCAGTATGAATATTTGATTGTATAGAAGTGAAACTGTAGTGAAACTTATTGACTCAGTTGTTCATTGTTCAGTAAATAACCGCTATCCCAAATTATGTATGTTTACTTTATATCTGAAGATGCTGACATAACAGGTTATATAATAAAACTACAGCACGTGTTTTTTTAACTTAGTTTGATATCATTAATTTTGTCTCTTTTTTATTTTTAAAGGTAGTTCGTTGTAATGTAACTAAAGATATTATGACTATTTACTGTATAGTATTATCGGAATGCCTCACGGTACGAAGTGTTGATCTCTTTCGAATGATACATTAGCGCTAAGCGACCCTTGTAAGTGTAGCTAAGTATAAATTATGTTAGTTATCGAAATGGCACAGACTTTACAAAAGTTAATACGGATTTTAAATGGGCAGCAAGATATCCTGGCCGTCTTGGAATCATGAATAATTCAAATAGTTTTAAAACTTCTTTTAAGTCGATAGTAGTAGTCTCCATATAAATAATTCATTAACATTCACTATAGTGAAAGTACAAGCCCTGTTTGTTAACTAAGGGACATCTGTATTTATGGTATGGTATGTATTTCTATGTTAAAACTGTGACAATATGTGAGTATTAACTATGTATTGTGAAAGATTGTGAGATATCAAGAGACATATTCGGTATGTATTAATAATAGTATTTTATATGCGTATTTTAATTAATATTTACCATTATGTTGACATCGTTAGAGTGCTTTTTTATTTCGAATGTAACGTGGCAATATGGATATTATAATATGTGATAGTTTTTTTTGTTGTGCTTCCAGGTTTGTGTTGAGCTTCCGTTATTGTAGGCAGATAGTATTTACACTGAGGTTTTGCATATTTCCGATTAAATATGATTGTACTGTTAGCAATCATTTGCGCTGTAAAACAGCAGTGTTTAACCACAATGAATTATCTTTTATTTAAGAATGAGTTTGGAACTAATGTTGTTTTCTTTAACGAAATAAAAAGAGACACCTTCTGTACACAATGTCTTATTATTAAAATTACAGTTTCGTGCAAATGTTGACAAATGTAACACAGAGTGAGATATGAATACTAAAGTTTATTGAGTGTTTAGTATTTTATTTAGTGTAAGATTTTAAACGACTGTAAATATTTTTTCATATAATGTCATATTCAATAAAGTGCCAGATAATTTTGGAATAAATAAATGTGTAGTTTTTCTTCTTTCCATACCTACATAAATTATTTTTCTAAAAAAATACCTAATACATCACTACATATAGTAAACAATATCATAGCACTTTCCTTACAGTAATTATTGTCAGACATAGAATTGGGGTTAATTTATGTTGCACAATACTTATGCAAAAGATGAAGGTATATTCTTTAGAAAGTAAAATAAAATCAACCACATAAATATATACAAAATTTAATACACATAACTACAAATATTTACAGATACAACTTAATCAACTCGTCACTGACGGCCGATGGCGTCAGGATGCCTAGATCGGTGAACAACAAGGTGATATAAGCAGGGGGGGTGTAGTCGACCAGGGGATGTTGTTTGGAGAGGTCCTTACCGGACTTGAGGACGCTGGAGAGGTACTTGAATTCGTTCGGGAGGTCCCGCTGGTTGAGCGGATAGGTGCGGGAGAACTTGAAGCTCTCTGTGAGGACGTACACCGGCTTCTTTAGTTCTAGGGCCGCCATGCAGAGACTGTATGTGCCGATCTGAAATTTAAATACATTTTTAATTAATAATTATTTATTTATTTCCACAAACTGTAAGGTACTAAATTGCTAAAAACTAGTACCTAGTACATTGCATTGAAAGAAACTAGGAAAGTGGTATGCCTGTATTTCAGAGCACCAGGCCTCCGCTCTCAATTTATGGTCTTATATTATACATAATTAATACATTTTTAATTAATAATAAATAATAATTATTTATTTTTCTCTACAAACTATAAGGTACAAAATTGCTAAAATCTAGTACCTAGTACATTGCATTGAGTGTTTGTGGGAGACTAGAGTCTAAACTAGGAAAGTAGTATGCCTGTATTTTAGAGCACCAGGCCCCCGCCCTCATTTCATAGTCTTATATTTTAATTAGCAAAGGAAAGATTTCAAATTGGAAAAAATACATATTCGTTATTCATGCTCGAAGGACGGGACTTGATGCCACGCACGCCAGGCAGTTACTAATTACTATGCAGAGAAAACAGTTAAATTATAGTATTTTATGTATTTTAGTTCCCTTATGAAGTAATGCGATTTTTCATCAAAGTAGAACTTACGCAGCTAATTAAGAGCTAATATGTAACTGTTTTTTGTGTTCCGTGTTTTAAATTAAAAAATCAATACATCGTATCAACAATGACCTTAACATTTACACTTGGGTGACATTTCTGGCGACGATAAAATTTGTATGCGACTTTTGAATCTAATCATACCATTTTAGACTTTCGCGTTCCATTACATTCAAAACTATATACTATGGGTGTACACGCGATAAAAAGAGTGGCAAATGCATAACTACTTACTGCCCGACGTTCCGACTGGACTATGTTCGCCAGCGACCATGACATTGTATCGAAATCAAATATGAAAGACAAATAGTTTATGCATTTTTGAGGTGTTTGAATAAATATTTTGTTGTGTCTATGAAAAATATACATAATTAAAAGTATAAGTACGTAAAAAAGTTTAATGTATGCAGTGTTTTATGGGTCTGATAAGAGAAGCCCACATGTGATGCTTATGTTTGGAGTAAATTATCAATTTTGAAATGTTGTTACGTGATTCATATAATGATGCAATATTTACGACTAATTACGAGTACAAGCGGTAAGCGCATGCTCAACGAATGGTGCGTGTCCAACGAAAGTCGAGCGAAGTCCATGAGATTCAAGTGTCGAGGTCAAATAAACTGTTCGAACTGAATTTTAACTCAATAAACTATAGCCCGAAATAAGAGATCAAAACAGTTATAAGGAACGATCAGTTACACATGTGAAAACGTGTGGAAGCCAGAACAAATCAAACTAACTGTAATTCTTTCATCCTCTATCTATTACACTGTATATTTAACACATCACTACATAGTATAAACGTTACGCTAACAACTACCTTTGTTTTTTTTCCTAACTGACATACGATGATGGCTTGTAGTAGTCTCATCATCACCGAACTTGCGGGGGAGCGGATGGATCTCACTCCTAAATAAATTTAAACGTTTGCCTGAGGGTGCCCCCGAACGGGACTCGACCTCAGCTCAGGGCGTAGTTGGGCGGTTCCTAATGCGGACGTAAGTTTGTAATTATTATGATAGTGCCCCAATATGACCTAATAATCTCTCCTCTCGCCTTTATATCCACCGCACAGGACGCTACTAATCATCAATCAATTTGCTCCGACCAAATTATACAACTGCTTGTATGTCTCGATGTTCGAGTTATTTGAAAATAGATAGGCTTGTTTAAGTTGTTTTCCTCTTGTCCAAAAAAACAACTATAATTCCATTATTCCACCATGTATGTGAGGGAGATAAAACGAGAGAAGCTATCGTTTTTTTATAAGATGTGCCGTAATCAGGTACTGCTTGCCGCATGAAATCGATGCTCTACGCCCTAAGTAATAAAGCGGTTCGAACGTGCTTTCGAGTTTCGGTTATACTTTTCGTAAAATTGGCATTTGTTGATTTCAATAAAAAAGAACTGCACAGATCTATTGTGCTACTAAGATTAAATTATTTTACTGCGGGAAAACAACCACTAAAATTACACAGTGTAGAATACTTATTTTATTGTAATTGACATGAAGTTTAATAAATTACTAACATAGTTATAAGCATAAATGTTACTAACCATAATTAGATTTTGTTTATCTGAAATAATAAATGAATTGAATTGAAAACACATTTTAAAAAGACGTGATACCTTATTAACGATCCCGCCGCTCTCGGTGACGCCCTCGGCGCCCACCATCACCAGGTCCACCTGCTCCATGATGTACCCGACCGACGAGTCCAGGATGAGCGTGGCGTCGATGCCGGCCGCCTCCAACTGCTTGTGCATCACCTCACTAGAACATCATCATCATCATCAGTCCATATAAGTTCGTCTACAATGCTGGGGCACGGGCCTACCCTAAACTAAGGCGATAATAGAGATAAATAGCGGGCCTTAGTCACTAGAACACCCGTGCTTATTATCATCATTCACTATTTGGGGATCTTGCGTCTGGAGAAGTGAAGTGAGTCGAATCGAATGGAAGGAATCGAATGTCTTTATTGTGCCAAAAATCCTACCTAAGTACTAAAATCTAACTTACAACTAGTGCCGATTAGAATGATAAAATTTATTTACATTTGCTACAATTATTTGGTCTAGTTCGTAGGACGTCTCCTATCTCCGTCACACACGTAGCGTTGTTCCGTTCCGCGATGTGTGGATGTGCTGTTTCGCTGACTCGTCGATTTCGTCTGGCTAGGAGCGCGCATAGGCCGCGTCGCTCGCTCTTTCTGACGACAGCGGGCTTAGGGCGCAGACGTGCTGCGAGTCTTCGGCGGCGGACGCGACGAAGTGCAGCGGGGGCTCATGGGTGCACCTTACACACGACGTGAAGAGTCGCGGGGTGCACGACGACACGGAGTTGTAGTCCCCGCTGTGTTGCGTGTCCGCGCCGCTCGACGAGAAGATTGAAGACGTTTTCGCGCCCTTTGCCCGTTGTCCGAAACAGCTCTTTTCAGAGCTATTCCTTAGGCACATAAGAGAGAGAGTTTGAAACAGCTCTTTTCAGAGCTATTCACAACTGTGAGAGAGTGTATATGTCGTGGCCAAATCGATGAATTGATCATTTCATGAAATGGTTGGCCATTTCATGAAGTGTTCACGTTTCATGAAGTGGCCAATCAATGGTGACCAAATCATTAAACGATAAACGTTTAACGATTTGGCCACCCACGTTTGACCATATCGTAAAAAGAGGGCGACTATAAAATATTTAATGAAAACCAGGATCAATTTTGATACGTATTTGTTTATTTTTAGTTGTTACATAATTTCAAAATAAAAAGGTTTAAAATTTTATAACAATAAAAAAATCATTAAATGCATTTAATGATTTTTTTATTGTTATAAAAAATGTACATTTAGTGAAATTTGCAAGTATTTTAGTACAAGCAGTATAAAAGTCACGTAAACAATAAAAAAATTAAACAAGGTAACAGTCACTTGCTAGTGCAAGACAAATTTATTAATAATAAGGTGCATTTAGGCGGTTAAAACACGGCACCGCGCACAAAGTCACATGAACAACAAAAATCATAGGATAGTCGGCGCTTTTTCCTTGAATATAAGATATTCCTCCCTCTTCGACAGTTTCCATAATATCATATTTCGATAACCAGAGTAGTCCATGGATTTCTTTTTCGTGTCACCCTACTCTCCTTTATTTGCTGTATAACCTGAAAAAGAAATTAAATTAGCTATCAGTCTTTTGACAATCAATATAATAACAGATAAATAAAAAAATATTTTGATAAAACACGTTATTTAGTTAGGTGCATAAAATTATAATATGAAGTAAGTAAAATATTACTAACCTTAGAAATACATTCCAAACTCCACGGTTATTTCACATTTTGCTCGGAACCTTGCATGACTTGCATACTCTAATACGTTTTCATCGAATTATTTAACGAATAATTTAACTTTCTTCCGTGTTTAATAAAGAATTATTCGCATTTTTTCTGAGAGAAAATTCGTCTTTGTTAACAAGGGCCGCCATTTTTACACAAACTGCACAAAAACAACCAGTGTTGCCAAATAAGTGTATTTACTGCCTAAAATAGGCAAACTTCCGACAATTTTGTCCAAATTAAAATTAAATGTACCTACTTTAAAAATAACATTAATTTTATAAAAAAAAAATGTTTTGCTAAAAATATGCTATTCTAAAATTAAAGATAAAATCATATGCTAAACAGGAAGAAAATTTAGCACATTGTGCAAATTTAGCATATTTGCACAAAGTGCTTAATTGGTATGGCAACTCTGGCACTCTACCGGTAAAGTCAACGAAACAATTCCACGATATGATCGATTGAGATTGATCGTTTCATGAAATGGCAGTGCATCTAGTTGGCCCAATCGTCAAACGATTTCTTATCATTGATCTGACCTGGCCACATCATGATATGGCCAATGTGTGATTGGCCATTTCATGAAATGCAACCATTTCATGAAATGGCCAATCATTTCATGAAATGGCCAATTCTACGATGTGGCCACGACATATATAAACAGTTCTTCTCAGGACTATTTGCTTCATGTTTCCTTTGAAGTCACGGCAGCAACTATGTAGCGAGATGACGTCATGGGTAGCCACAGTACTCCCCCTCAAGTGAAACGTACTGGCGGCTTGACGACTCGTCCGGATCGCGTTCGCTGGCTGCTGTTGCTATGCGCGATTTTGGCGGGAACTTGAGACTGCGCTGACGTCACGGGCTTATCAGCTGTATGCGGCGTGTCTTCGTGACGTAGTTGGTGACTTGAAGTAATAGTAAGCGATGCGCTTGCGTGTCGCTGAGGTAACGGTGTAGGCGTCGTACTCCTAGTGCGTCGCTGAGGTACTTTTGGTTGTAACGTAGGCGGCGTAGTAATACGTTGCTGAGGTAAAGTAGGTAGTGCGCTTGTGCACTGCTGAGGTAATCTTGACGGTATGGTATTGTAGGTAAAGGTAACTTGTTTCTTCTCTGGTAAGGTATGCGTAAGTATGGTTTCATTTTTCTGTGGCGTAGGTATGACGGAATCCTCTTGTAAAATGTAGGCAGGCTTTAGACGATCTATAGAGATGTTTGCTTGACGGTTAGGTAGTTGTATTGTGTAGACTTTATCTGTTCGTTGCACGACGCGGTAAGGGCCTTCGTAGGGTTGCTGTAAGGGCTTCTTTACTGCGTCGACTCTGACGAATACGTGCGTGCAGTGTTGTAGGTCTTGATGTATGAAGATGCGTGGCTTGTTGTGATGTATGGATGACTGCGTAGGTTTGTTATCTTCTATTGCGGAGCGTAGTTTTTCGACGTAGGTGTAGTCCATAGGAGTAGGTATAGTGCTTGTAGCGAAGAATTCGCCAGGTAGCCGTAGGTTGTAGCCGTATGTAAGTTCGGCGGCGCTAACTCCGGCGTCGGTGCGTAAGGCGGCTCGCAGTCCAAGTAGGATTGTAGGTAGTTCCGTTATCCATGAACTTGCGCTTGATAATTTCGCTCGCAGTGCAGTTTTCAGTGTGCGGTGCCATCGTTCGACTATTCCATTGCTCTGCGGATGGTATGGCGTAGTTCGGTTTCGCTTGATACCCATTGTTGTTGTTAGGCAATGGAATAGTTGGCTCTCGAACTGTCTTCCTTGGTCGCTGGTTATAGTTGTAGGGCATCCGAAGCGGCTTATCCAGTGATTGTAGAATGTATCGGCGACTGTTTCGGCGGTGATGTTATCAGTAGGTATCGCTTCGGGCCATTTGGTTGTGCGGTCGATCATAGTGATTAGGTAGCGGTAACCTTGCGTTGTGGTAGGCAAGGGTCCCACTATGTCGATGTGCACGTGTTGAAAGCGGTCGGCGGGCGGATAACTCGATGTTGATGACAATGTATGTCTGTTGATTTTGCTTTTCTGACAGTCAATGCAGCTTTTTGTCCATTTTCCAATGTCGGCGTTCATCGACGGCCAGAAGTATTTTTGTGAGATGAGCTTGCGAGTTGTGCGTGCGCCGGGATGGCTTATGTTATGTAGCGACTGGTAGATGTTGAAACGATGATCTTCGGGTATGTATGGACGGATTGTTGATGTGGATATCTCGCAATAGAGTGTGACGTCGGTTTGCGGGATATTGATTTTCTTGATTGTTAGGTTTTCTTGTTGAAGCAGTTCTTGTATGGTTGATTTTTCTTTATCTTGCGCGGTGGCTATCGCATGGAAATCGATTGATGACGGACATGCGATAGTTTCTATGCGGCTTAGTGCATCGGCGACGACGTTGTCTTTACCACTGACGTGTCGTAGGTCAGTGGTAAACTCGCTGATAAAGAGTAGCTGTCTTGTTCGTCGCGGCGTCTCGGTGTCTGAAGTAATCTTGCTCATTGCGTATGTTAATGGCTTGTGATCGGTGAAGATGATGAGCGGTCGTCCTTCAAACATCTTGCGGAAGTGTTTGACTGCCATGTATATTGCTTGTAACTCTCGGTCGTAGGTCGAGTACTTGACTTGCGCGTCGGAGAATTTCTTTGAAAAATAGCCAAGTGGTTGCCATTTTTCGTCGATGAGTTGTTGTAGGACGGCGCCGGCTGACTTGTCTGAGGCGTCGCAGAAGAGGGCGTATGTTGCTTCGTGTGATGGGTGAGCGAGTAAAGCAGCGGTAGTGATGCTAGCTTTACAGGCTTCGAACGCTTCTGTTGCTTCTGCGGTCCATTCTATAGGCGTCTTGTCGCGCTTCTTGACATTGTGTAGATAGGCGTTGAGTGGTGCTTGAAGTGTCGCCGCTTTCGGTATGTGGTCGCGATAAAAGTTAAGCATACCGAGAAAGCGACGGAGTTCTTCGATTGTTTTCGGTTGCGGATAATTAGTGATGGCTTCTATCTTGTCGGTAGGTGGTTTGATGCCTTCTTTTGACACGATGTAACCGAGGAACTTTACTTGTTGTTGACCGAAGTGACATTTGGCTGGGTTGATGGTAATTCCGTGTTCTTCAAATCGCTGTAGGACTGTGCGTAGGTGTTCGCGATGGGATTCTTCACATCCAGAGGCGACTAAAACATCGTCAATGAAAGGGAAAACGAAGTCTAGTCCGCTTAGAACTTGATGAATGTATCTCTGGAATGTCTGTCCTGCGTTCTTGAGTCCTGGGCACATGCGAGGGAATTCGAAGAGGCCCATTGGGGTTATTATGGCTGTTTTCTCTATATCTTCATCTCGGACGCAGAGTTGTTGGTAAGCTCGGTTAAGATCGAGCGTAGAGAAGATAGTCTTGTTCGCTAGTTGGTAGGTGAAGTCTTTCACTCGTGGTACGGGGTAGCGGTCGGGCTTCGTTATCGCATTGAGGCGGCGATAATCCCCGCAGACGCGTAGATCTCCATTCTTTTTGGGCACGATGTGAAGAGGTGAGGCCCAAGGGCTTTTGCTTGGACGGCATAGGCCCTGTTGGATCATATTTTCGAATTCTTTCTTCACTTTTTCGTAGCGATGCGGTGGGATCGGTCTTGCGCGGCAGTGTACTGGTTGGCCTTCGGTTTCGATGAAATGTTGCACGTTGATTTTGTCGTTGATATTCATCGCTGTCAATCTCGTGGTACCGGGGAATTCGGCTAAGATGTCGTGGTACGAGGTTGCGAGATCGACGCTTCTTACGGTAGGTATGTTCGTAGCGTGAATCGGTGCGTTGATTTTGAGATTGGTTACGCTATCTATGAGTTTCTTGTTTTTGAGATCGACGACAAGTTGGTGGTGCTTCAGAAAGTCGGCCCCGAGGATTGGTTTGGACACGTCGGCTACGATGAACTTCCACTTGTATGGGCGGCGAAGATTAAGATCGAGTTCTAGCGTTTTTTCTCCGTAGGTTGATATGACGGTGTTGTTGGCGGCGTATAATTTGAATGGTAGCGGAGATGCGATGTGGCCTTTCATTCGAGGTAGGACGGATATATTAGCGCCCGTGTCTACCAAGAAAGATAGTCCGGTCTTCTTGTCCGTGACAAATAGGCGGTATGAAAATTCTTGAACGCCGGTGTCCGCCGCTGCCAACGTTCGATCTAGTTTTCCGACTTCTCAGATTTGTAGGTACACGGCGAGTGGCAACGGAGAGCTTGTTCTCCGAAGCGGCGATGATAGTAGCATAGTGACGAACTCGGTGACGATGATGATGGGTCTCTAGAGCGATGACGAGAGTTGCTTCGAGATCGGTTTGGCGGGAAACGGTTTCGTCGATACGGTTGCTCGTAGTAAGGTGGTCTTGACGTTCTGATCTTCAGCTCGGCGATCTCCAGTGAGAGTTTGCGAATTTCGTTGATGAGAAATTCGTTCGATGATGACGATGACGATGGAAGTGACGATGACGACGGAGTAGGTGTTGATGCGACGGCGGCGACTTCGTGGTGTTGCTCCATCATTTTATCGGCGAGTAAGGCGAGTTCTTCGAGTGCGGCCTTAGTACTGAAGGATTCACTGACGGCGAGGACTGAGCGGACGTGTGGTGGAAGATGATTCGACCACATCATTCGTAGCGTGGCGTCAGGAATGCGGTCGCGAGCTAGGTCTCGCATACGTCGCAGCAGCTGGCTAGGCTTTTGGTCGCCTAACTCCATCTCAGACAGCAGCTTTTGAAATTGCCGGCTGTCTGATTCTTCGTAGACGGTGATGAGTCGCTCCTTGATAGCTTGATAGAAGTTCTTCTCCGGCGGGTTGCGGAGAAGGTCGGAGATTTGTTCCATATCTTGTCTATCGAGCTGGGAGATGACCATATGTGCGAGCTGTTTGTCCCCCTTGTTGGCGTCGCTTGTTGCGGCTTCGAAGCTGTAGAACCAGAATCGAGGTTTTTCGCGCCAGAATGACGGTATGCGGAGGCTGAGCGAGATGTTGGCGACTTCAGGATGCGTTGAATTTTGTTCTGACTCCATTGTAGGTTTGCAACTGTAGCCAGGTAGTAAGCGGCGATGAAAATTCGAGCAGGGCTTCGGGCTTGAATTCTTGCAGGAATTATTTGTGCAGAGCTTCTGGCTTGGTTTCTGGTATTTTCTTCAGGCTGCAGTATTCTTCAGTCGGGGTAACCACTTTGGGGATCTTGCGTCTGGAGAAGTGAAGTGAGTCGAATCGAATGGAAGGAATCGAATGTCTTTATTGTGCCAAAAATCCTACCTAAGTACTAAAATCTAACTTACAACTAGTGCCGATTAGAATGATAAAATTTATTTACATTTGCTACAATTATTTGGTCTAGTTCGTAGGACGTCTCCTATCTCCGTCACACACGTAGCGTTGTTCCGTTCCGCGATGTGTGGATGTGCTGTTTCGCTGACTCGTCGATTTCGTCTGGCTAGGAGCGCGCATAGGCCGCGTCGCTCGCTCTTTCTGACGACAGCGGGCTTAGGGCGCAGACGTGCTGCGAGTCTTCGGCGGCGGACGCGACGAAGTGCAGCGGGGGCTCATGGGTGCACCTTACACACGACGTGAAGAGTCGCGGGGTGCACGACGACACGGAGTTGTAGTCCCCGCTGTGTTGCGTGTCCGCGCCGCTCGACGAGAAGATTGAAGACGTTTTCGCGCCCTTTGCCCGTTGTCCGAAACAGCTCTTTTCAGAGCTATTCCTTAGGCACATAAGAGAGAGAGTTTGAAACAGCTCTTTTCAGAGCTATTCACAACTGTGAGAGAGTGTATATAAACAGTTCTTCTCAGGACTATTTGCTTCATGTTTCCTTTGAAGTCACGGCAGCAACTATGTAGCGAGATGACGTCATGGGTAGCCACAACTATTTTACTAGAAGACTTTATTCTGTATTTCTATACTAATATTATAAAGCTGAAGAATTGGTTTGTTTGTTTTTGAACGCGCAAATCTCTAGAACTTCAGGGGGCTTAGACAAACTAACAATATCAAAACGATATGGGATTGACATTAGGCGCGATAAATCACGTGGTTAATCTATTGTCAATCCTATACATTTTATTATTTTCGAACTTCGTTATCATTTTGACATTGTTAATTTGTCTACGGCACCTGGTTCGAATTTAAGAAATATTTTTGTGTTGGATAGTGAATGGCTATTTATCGAGTTTAAGCTATATTACATCACGCTGCGACCAATATGAGTATAGAAACATTGGAAAATGTGTAACAGGGAAAAACGCGGACGAAGTCACTGGCACAGCTAGTAAGAGAATAAGAAATGGAATATAAACCATTTCTCATTTTTTTTAAATTAATCTCTGCTGTGGAAGTGAATCTGCTGATATGGGAACAAAGTCCTCGCCAGCATGGATTTTCAGTCACTCCTATGTCTTTAAAGTTAGGGGAGTCTAGAGTACTCTACAGGGTCGGACTGAGCCGCAAGGGCCCGGGTGGCAAAACACAATGGGGCCCAGGTTTTTTTTTTCTCAAAAAAATTTCATACTTTTTTCTTTTTGTAAATAAATTTTCATTAAAATTGTGATATTTTTTCATCAAAATTGATTTGCAAAAAGAATTTCTAAAAAAGTCAAATACTTTTTATTTAATCAATTATGTTAAATATTCTCAAAAGTTTTAAAAAATCATAACTCAAAAACTATAATTGGAAGTTTTCAAAATGATGGTACAAACTGAAAAATTACGATCTGTAAATAATGTCTTAAAATTTCAACTTTAAATTTAAAATATTAGGAGGTAGCTGCATAGCTCTTTAGTAATCTTAAAAACTGCGCCAGACTCTCAGCTTTCATAATCATTAATAAAAACTAGTACCTAATGGGCTACTTTTGCTGAAATCGGACTTCAAAGACAGAGATGTGGAAAAATCATAAATTAGCCATTTGATTACGAACTATTATTTTGGACATTTTATCATTTCTAAAGTGAATTAGTTTGTAAAACCTAAATTTAATACAGGAACACTCAGATGCAAACATTGGATGTCATATATTTTTTGTTTAATTTAGGTTGCGTTAACACTGTTTTCGCATGACGAATAATTGTTGTTACGACGAACTTTACGAACTTTGCTTTATTTACGGACTTTATTTATTTATTTATTTATATATGACACACCAACAATACATGAATAAACATAACATACAAAAATCACTTTGAGTGCGATCACTAATATTTTTTTAATAATTAAATACACTTCCTTTTTTATATAAGGCCCATTTCAAAACTTAATTTATTTTTAAAGTATCACAAATTAAACTCTCAAATGGTTAAATCTTAGCATTTCGGTATAAATTTCGATTGTTAATAATCTTATTAACTTCAGAAATAATAAAATGTCCAAATAATGCTTCGTAATCAAATGACAAATTTTATGATTTTTCCACCAAAAGTAGCCCATTAAGTACTAGTTTTTATTAATGATTATGAAAGCTGAGCTACATCCTAATATTTTAAATTTGAAGTTGAAATTTAAGACATTATTTACAGAACATAATTTTTCAGTTTGTACCACCATTTTGAAAACTTCCATTTAAGTTATGGAGACAAATATTTAAGGCATTAAAGAAGAACTCATGAAAATTGATTTACAAAAAGAATTTCTAAAAAAGTTAAATACTTTTTTTTAGAATGTTTTAATCGGTTATGTCAAATATTCTCAAAAGTTAAAAAAAAATAATAACTCAAAAAATCGCGGAACATAAATGGGGGTGTTTCAAAGCCCCACGGGTGTTCTATCTCAGGACATTCGCTTGACATAATTTTTTGGGACACCCTGTATAAACCTAGCTACAATTTTTTTTTAAAAAGAGAACTTTCAGCTTTGTACTTAATGACTCGATCGTAAAAGCTGCTGTTTTCGTCATCCTTGATTAGATTCGATTCTGTATTCAACAGTTCCAGCAACGGAATCCAACAGTTCTTGCTCCAGTAGAGAACAAAGTCTCGTTTAAATGCTGAAAATCTTCTCTCACAAGTCACTTCCGTGATATTTATTGTGGTATTATTACATTGTGATAATTACATAATATACAACATAAAAGGTGGTGTATCGTCCGGAGGTTCCTACAGGACGATTCCTCAAACCAGCCAGATTAATCTGATACGGCACTTGGCTTAGGCCGCGAACCATCCGTCAAAATACCGGTATTTTAAATTTCGAAGATAAAAATCGCACGATTTTGTGTAAATAAAATGTACGGTGACTCATATTTTTTTACTTTCATTTAAGGAGTATTAAATACAATTTATTGCATTAAACTAGAATTTTTAGTTTCCGAGATTTTTCGGATTCTGTAAGTGACCCGGATTCATTGCTCTCGAGTGCAATCTTAGCCCATTACATTTAATTGTTACAATTTAAGGACCGAGTATTGCATTTATGAGAGGGAGCAATTTTATTTTTAGAACATGTTTGTAGTGGTCATTAGTCAATAGAACTTCATGTTGGTGGGGGCCCTTGTCCCCCGGCCGCCATCTTGAAAAAGGAATGAGAAAACACTTTTTTCACGATATCTCGGAAACAATGCGTCTTATTTGCTATAAATAAAAAAAGTAAGGTACGATCTCTTTATTTTGCTACTGACTTCTTTAATCTTCAATTTAGGACAAAAAGTCATTTTAAACATATTTGTTGGCAAGGCAATTTGCTAATAGCATAAGCAATATTTTTGTGAGAAGCATAGTTTCCGAGAAATGCAAGCGGGCAACACAGGCCTGTGGGGGGCCCGCGCAGGCTGGGGCCCGGCTGGCAAATGCCACCCCGACTGTATGGCCAGTCCGACGCTGGTACTCTAGTCCTACCATAGAAGGCAACTAGCAAAATTCTATTTCATAACAATCATAATCATTAGCGTCAATTGGTTGCTTGGTACAAATAGGTTCATAGCAACCATTTCATACATCACTATTTCTCTGCAGCCAGACTTTATAAGGATGTAGAAGATGTGTACTACTGAGTCAGAATTAAAATAAAAATATGATCTAGTAGTAAGTACTATTTGACAAAGTCACACATAAAAATAGGCACCATTCTCTTGTTAATTTATATCTTAGAATTAGATATTTTCAACTCACCCACTATTATCTGGACAGGACATTGTGACAAACACTTGGAACCTTTTATTGGCTTTTGAAGCTTCCAACATGGCTTGTAACACTACTCTTGATCTTGAATGAGTTAAGATTTTCTGTAATATTTGAATCATGTTAATATGAGAAAAACCAAACAACATATATTGTATAGTACAACTAAATAAAACCATTAATGAATAATAAATTCTATTAAATGTTTAAAATTATTGTAAAATAAGTAAATTTTCCAAAGAACATACACATCCATCACTAATGAAGGGTAAGGCCTGTTTGGCCACCTTTCCTCGAGCTTCTAATAATCTATCAAGGAATATCCTTCCCCGCTGCAGCATTATCTGCTCACATTCTTCAAAAGACTGAAACAAAAATCAAACATGATTGTTAAAAAATTTAGTGATACTACAGAGTTATAAGAATACAGTAGGCATCACAAACCTTAACATCTATTATGAAATTGAATTTGTCTGGCATATTTACCATGTTGTTTTGTTTTAATGAGCTCCCTATATTGCAGTATGATTACAAGCTCCATTATTGTGAATCAAATGAACTAAGAATAGACATATCGGTCTACCCTCCTTCTTAGATTTATATTATTATGTACAACACTGTTACTACTGTCCACCAATATAATCACTCTGAACTTGATTGTGACACACTACACTTATGGTATCACATTTTGTCCGTGTCTGGGTGTGTAATTAAATATATTTAAGTTTATTTGTGTACCCACTGTTGTGTTGATTCTGATACCTGTAACACAAGTGCTTAAGCTAGTTACCACGGGATCAGATCAATGGATGTGATGTTGGGAAATATTTATATTTATTTTTTCAAAAACATGGTGAACATTCAAGACATAATGAGTTTTCTAATGTGGGTAACCAGGACCATTTAAAGTTATGTACCTTAACATCTAGTTTGGCTAATGTGATGAACCTCATGAACAGCTCACAGCCCGATGATATGGCGGTAACGGGCTGGTCGCTGTGTCGCATGGCATCCACAGCCAACTGTAGATTCAGATCCAATTCTTGAACTGTTGCCACTAGAACACATTTAAGATTATTTTGTTGGTATATTCGTTACAAATATCATATTTAACATAAATCATTGTATGGAAACAAAATCAGTATCTTAATGGATGATTGCATCATACACAAATTTTATTCAATTGTAAAGATTAAAATTTGTGATGGGTAAAGATTTTTGATTAACAAACAATTGACATCAATTTTATCCGGAATATTCGAACTCAATAAATGTATTAAAAACAATCTTGGCAAGACACCACTAAATTCACCTTTGTAGTTTTGTATAACATTCAAAAGAGTTTTGATTGCAGCCACTCCAGCAGAAACATCTTCCTCCTCTTTTAGGATTTTGAGGAATATATCTTGTACTTCTAGAAAATAAAAGATAAAACTTGTAAACTAAAGTTAATAAAATACACAAGCATTTTAGGCTAGACTTCGTTAATTCTTGAAGTTACAGCCGCTTACCTTCTTTTCTCATATTTAAAGTTTGTGGACCGAAAATTAACACAGTTTACTTAAACTTAATTGTTATGAACAAAAAATAATTTGTTTGTATTTAATAAAATTAAGTTATCTGTGAAACATAACCTCTATCAGTAATTAACATTCAATTTGTCAATTTGTCAAAGGTAAAGAAATGTCAACGTCATAAATATACATTCCATTTTAGGCGCTGGTTTTAGTTTACATCCCACTATACACAATTTAGTAAAGCAAACGTTTAACGGAACGCATAGATTATAAAAGTTTGTAATTATTTAATAGATATTTTCAAATCACATTTATTCAAGTATAAAAAAAGCGACGATGGACGTGTGTTGAAGGTCGTTACTACTTGCCATACGAAAGTTCATCAGTACAAACCCCGCCACATACATAACACTGTGTTTTCAAATTTGAAATTCATTATGTACGGTTATTATTCGATGCCCTAATAATGGTGAAGGAAAACATCGTGAGGAAATCTGCACACCTACGAAGAAATTCTATGGTTGTGTAGTAGACCAACCTGCACTTGGCTAGCGTGGTTGACTAAAGCCTTTTTTCCCTAGTTTAGGGTAGGCCCGCCCCAGCAGTTGGGATGTATATGAGCTGATTTATGATCATGATGATTCAAGAATAGGCTAGTTTCCTAAGTCTGATTTTACATAAAATTTCACAATTAACAGTTACATATGGGTAAATCAATTACGTAAGTGAAATCGAAATTAAAATTTCTTACGAAATGAGACAATAATAGGCATTTGAAGTTCGGTGGGAAAGTCCATTTTTAAAGTGCGAAAATTCAATTAAAATAGTATGCCATCTTATAAATTACAAAATTAGTAGTAGCTTTCACTATGAGAACATATTCGTAAAAGCAACATTTGATATAGCTGCTGAACAAAGCTCTTACGATATTCATACTCGTATACAGAGGGGTGACGTCATAGCTCGCTGCGACATTTGTATGAAGCGTTTTGAGTTCGCCCAAATGATGTGCTATTGAAACTGTAATATCTCCGGGAGTTTTCCAAATATCAAACCATTCTTTTAACAGCACCTTTGCAATTGTGTTGTTCATCCATCTATGTAAAAATTAAAAAATAGGAAACTACCCTATTCTAACCATATTTAGTCCAAGCACACTTTGATGATGATGAATTACGATGACGCCTATAAAATTATACTTAGCAAAATCAGTAATAGGTAACAAGTGGTATTTTATTTATTTATTGCACTCCATAGTTAAATAAGGTCTTAAATGTAGTTTCATAAAACTAAGAAATCGATATGGACCCTGTTGGGCACGGTAACATTTAGCAGGGGAGGACACACTTAATGTTGTTTAATGTAGTACAGATTTTTGTTAATCTAGCTTTACGAGAGATGATGAGTGAGTAGGTACATACTTGTAATAAGGGATCGGTAACTTGTTATTTATCTTTTTAACACATTGGGTATGTGTTGTTAATAAGACGGGGTAAGTTCTTTCACAGCTATTTAGTTTGCTAATGATCTCGTAGTTGTGAACATATTAAATTTGCAATAGAGTGATAGAGATTGAAATAATCTCTTACAAGATTTAAACCGTTTTTTTTTCTCCCTAGAGGCAAATAGTCCTGACAGTCCAAAGTTATGTTGAAAATGTGTGCGCAAACAATCACTGTTGATTGTATCAACAAGCTAGCTACCCGAGTATTCGAAGGAAATGACGCTGTGTGTACTGTGCGAGTACTCAGGGAAAGTCATGGCCGTTGGAAGGCGGCTCACCTGTGGTGTTGGTGACCGAGTGTTGGGCAGACAATGCGGCGCGGCTGCCCGGCTGACTTGCACGCCTCAGACGGCAATACGATCTCTTGATACCGCGCTAACTTGTGTTGTGGAGTTTGTAAACCGGAGAGTGAGAGATGGGGAACACGGCGTCAATCAAAATGAACGACAAAAGGCGATGGCAGTGAGTTGCGAATTGTTTATTTGCATATTATACAAATTTGTTTACTTAGATAAGTTATTTGTAACTTTACGCGTCAAATTCAAGTAGCAAATATAATTAGCATTTGAAGTTATGCTTTTGCATGAGAAAATTCGTTTTGTAATCGCAAATATCTTAAATTTAATAATATGTACTCTGCTTTGACTCTACATAAGTAGGTAAGGTGTATGTTAGTAAATATTCTATCCTGAATAATAAGTTTGGTGTTATAGTATTATTAAAACTAAAAAAATACTAATGATATTAAAGGTAGTGTGACGATTACCTACAATGGCGTGGGCAGATCTGAGTAGAACTTTCTGATAGTACCTATGTATGTAGTAAATTGTCTATTAAATTCGTGTTGTTGTAGAGTAACGAGGGGCAAAAGTACAAAATTGGTTCTTAAATATTTAATAACCATAATTATTCAGCACTAACTAGTACGAGGAAATTGTTTGTACCTAGTATTGATCTTGAAAGACATACCTATTCAATTTCTAACGACAACTGATTACAAGAAGAATAGACAAGTTGATCACTTAATAACATGTCAAGAAGACAATACTTGAATACCCCATAAAAAATTAATATGCTTAAAT
The DNA here is from genome assembly GCA_039566165.1 of Maruca vitrata. Classification (NCBI taxonomy): domain Eukaryota; kingdom Metazoa; phylum Arthropoda; class Insecta; order Lepidoptera; family Crambidae; genus Maruca; species Maruca vitrata. The sequence continues at coordinate 3,910,225 of CM076923.1, read as the reverse complement.
AGAAGTGTACAGTTACTTACAGACATAATGCAAAAGTAGTAGGTTTTGGGTACTGTGAACTAAGATTCTTCAAATGGGTAAAATAAGTCCATTTGAGGCTAAGACCTGTCTTAGTAGGTACCTACTTCAGGCGGAACTAAAGGTGACCCGTTCTGCTATACTTACATAGCATTTACGTATGTATGTTGACGTTATTTATGTAGTGATAAACCAAGATACTGCTTCTTGAACGTCATCTAATTATCTTATATGAATCTAATAATAATAATTTATGGGCATTAATTGCCTGCGTAAGTGCAGAGGTCTGGCAAAGCCGAGTTGTAGCAACAAAGAAACAGCAGGTACTGTTAGCGTCAGAAGTAGCTGAACAGATTTAATAGTAGGGTCGAACAGACCTGAATGAATCGAAGAAATCGAAGAAAGAATAAAAATTAAAAGTGTTTGTTGACTTCGAAGCTGACTGTACTAACATTACCCGAAACGTGCTGCACATACCATTTATGTGTAGTACAACAATATTTTATATTATGACAAATTCTTGCACTAACATTTCATTTCGGAAACTTTCAGAAACTATTTCATCAAATTTAATTAACAAAAAAGGTAAAAAAATCAGTAAGACGATAGTGTTATTTTGTAATTTGTCTAAACCAAAGATAATAACATAGGCCAAATGCGTTGCTTTACGAAAGATTCCGTTTATTATTATTTGGAATTGTTTTGGCCATGCATGCGTGTGTGCAAACGCGCCATTATTAAGTGTATGGTATCATTATTGCACACTCGTAGTATACTCGTACACTGTCGAGGGTGATGTTCAAAGGGTTGTGAAAGATAACATGCTCTGATAGTTTTGGGACGACAAGTGTGCCGTTCGCAAATTACCTGTAACGTAGCTTGGTCTTGGTAGTCTTTTTTATACACAGTTAGTATATGACTGACTACTAATATTTTTTTTATTGAACTAAATATCACGAAGGGTGGAAGCTAAAATTTAATGAGGAGCTTAGTTACTGAATGCAAACATTTTTAGCCGGGCCCCCAGATGATCAAGTATAAGTTAGTTATTGGTATAGATAACTTTAGGTTTAGAAACAAGTAAATGACGAACATCATTGTGTTTTTGTGTCATTTGACCTATTAAACAGACCGAATCACCTCCTTGACACAGTGCGGGCTGATCGGCGCAAATGAGGTCGCGGATTAAACTTTTTGTGTACACACCTCTTTTGAATAAGGTTGTTCGATAATTAATTAATAGAAGAGGTAAGTAGGAGGTAGGATATACCTTCTCGTATATGCTCATAAGTTATCTCGTCCGCCTTAAAGAGTGTGTGCTATATTTTTTCGAACTATGTATGTATGTGTAGGAGGTGCATAGGCGAAATAGAAAGAGAGTTAATTTTATATAATTATACTTGTAACCGTCTATACCGTCTCCCTTTTTTGTGAAGATTACTCGAATTAACCATATTTTAGACATTTTGTGGGATGCATTGTGAAACCTGATTCAAATTACATTCAGTGTTAATATATAAGTTTTACCCGTAAAGAACAAGTACTAACGCTGACTTCTTTAAGCAAATCAGTTCTCTGAATAGCTATTTGTATTGTGATTTTATGTTGATAAGGTAAAGTCAGCTTAGGTAGAGGCAGTAAGTAGTAGAGGTATATTGGCCATCGTTCGTAGGTATGTTATATTTATTTTTTCCGTCACTAAGAGACGCAGGTGGGTGAATTTCCCGACACCAACTCGTAAACGGCACGGCTGAAACTGCTAGTGCAGGATGGCACTTTTAACTTGTAATATTTTTTTTTAGATAAAAGGTGTTGTCTCCTATAGGTGACTATAAATATTTTTAAATTATGATTATCGCTAATTAGGTAAAAAAAATCTTAAACCCCCAATTGTATCATATCGGTGACGCGGCACAATTTGTTTTTCAGTATACTTTTAATCATATTTTAAAAACAGTTGATTTTTTAGGGATTTACCTTTTTTATTTAAATCCTTAATAATGACAGTACCTTATTGCGGAAAGTTCAATACAAAATCTGTTATATTTAATGAATGGTAAGTACAAATTCACGTGTCCAAATGAGATATGTCATCGCGGTGAATTTTCGTTGTACGCGAATATCTAGGCATCGAAAAACACTAGCTTCTTGCCACTGCGCAGTAAATCTGCGCATCAGTGCCGCCTAAGCGCTTAACGTAAGAGGACGTGTGTTGCTGTTTGCAGTTCCCGCCAAAAACGTAAGTAAGTCGGTTTCGGTGACTGCGTACCGTTTTTTTTGTCATTCACGTGAATGGATATAAGTTGTGATCCAATCATTCGGTATGTCTATAAAATCTATGTACTATTACTAAATGTCGCTCAATTAAGTAGGTCGTATCAATTTATTTCTTTTATTTATATTTTCCTTGTTGTGCTTATTTTTATGGGCTGTATATAATATCGGTGACCTCATTCCGGTGAATTCGGTGACCTAAATTGACCACCGGAATGAGAAAAATATCATTCCAGTGACTTTTTTTCATTTCGGTGAGAATTTGGTAATTTCGGTGATTATTATCTTCATTTCGGTGATTTCTTTTGTCATTCCGGTGTCAAATTACTTCATTTCGGTGAATAAAGACCTTAATTTATTTTGTTACATTGTAATTTCGAAAGGAATATATTTTTATTTTTATTGTTGATAATTACAATATATTTGTTGATTTATTCTTACATGTTCCCAAATGAATTTCAGATTAAATTATTAAAATCTATGTGTGGTTGTAATCAATACCTTTATTTTTCACTAGCTGTGCCCGCGACTTCGTTTGCGTGGGCGATTTTTCATACAAAAGGATTTTCCGGATTATTCCGTGAGAATTTCGGGAATTCCTTTCTTAATGCACCTCTACGGTACCTAAACTACGTCCTTACCAAATTTCAAGTGCCTACGTTTAGCCGTTTAGACTGTGCATCGATATGTCAGTCAGTGATTCTTCTTTTATATATTTAAGACTCTGGATTAAAGTAATAACAGATTAACTTGAAATGTTTGTCAACAGCATCTAAAGTCAAATGATGAAGTTCAAAATGGTAAGCTATTCTTCTTCTTCTTCTTTTCGTGTCGATGGCAAAACACTTAAAATTATTTTGGATAATTCCGCCACCCGGACCGCGGTTGTTGACCCTTCTATCAGCTCAATTTGTGTACAGGAGTCGGGACAGGCGGGGCATGAAGTGAGGTGAGCCATGGACAATGGTGAGAGACCACATAGGCACGCGATATCCTCCTGTCCAGGAAACCCCCACCTAAACATATTATCCTTGCATTGGCCAACCTGGCTACGGAGTCTGTCCAGGGACCTTCAGGTTAACCATGGCAAATCGTGTCCTGTTGGAAGGCTTTCTGAAGGTAGAACCAAGGGGACGGTCGGAGCAAACGTGTTAGACCAGAGGTTAAGACGAGCAGAAGGTGGATCTGTGTCAAGATTCGGTACTTTCTAAATCTAAATATAAAGCTATGCCGACTTTAACTTCTGTGGTTGTCCCTGCCATGTTATATTTAGTCTGAGAGTGTCTGAACCCTAAGGCTGAAGTGAGGTTTATTTCTATGTTTTCACAGGATTGTGTTTGTGATATGAGCGCCAGGTCATCGGCAACATGGTCGGTCTTTTGTGTAGATGTTGAAAAGTAGTGATTCCAACAAAACGGTCATCCCCAGGGTAGAGACCCTGGGGATTACCGTTTTTTTGGGATCGCCATCTGCTTATTTCTTCAGACAAATGGACCTGAAAGCTACGGTTGCGGAGCAGCTCACCAAGTATTTTTATAAATTTCTAGTCATTGACCATCGAGTAGACTTTCCACAAGAGACGCTTCAGGTTCACTGTATCATAAGCTGCTGTCAGATCCACGCATACAGCGCTGTAATCATTCCCATTTCAAAACTATCCTCTTTGTGTTATTTATTTTGGTTCACAAAACAGAATAACATCAGTGTAGCTTCTGAATTACAAATACAAATCTTATGGACTAGACGTTTATGATAAAATGGCATGTGTTGGGTGAGGTTTAACGTCTGGTTACAACATGATTTTTTAGGTCTGAATCCTACCTGTTCTGGAATTAAGTGCTGATCTAATAGGTGATAGGCGGTTAAGCAAAAGTCGTTGAGGTAATTTGTATGTGTGACTGAGCAAGGATAATGGGCGGAAGGTTTTTAGGGTCATCTAGAACTTTTCCCGGTTTTGGAATGGCAATATCAAGATCCATAGACGTGATAATTTCGCAGATTGTAGACAATCATTGAACTTCGGTTGTAACCAGCAAACAGTCATAGGATCCAAGTTTTTAAGTTGTTCTGTGGAAATGTTATCAACACTCGATGCTTTACCAGATTTCAAGTATCTAACACTAAAAATGATATCGTCAAAAGGCTGGCTCAGTAAATTCTCTTTCGGAAGGCGTTGTACAAGTTGAATTCTGGGAAGGCGAGTGTACGATTTCTTATTCAGCAACAGTTGATGAGCAATTTTGTTTGCAGTAACTTTACTTGGAACTTTGGAGGAGAGGGCTCACCGGTCCATTTACGGATTGTGGTCTAGGCCTTTTTACTATTGTGGGTCATGTCAATGCTGGTGACTGTATTAATCCATTTGGTTCGTTGGTTTGCATGGATAGACAGCATTAAGATTTCACAAGCATCACATGTGTCTTGTGAAAATGGATCGGCATTATAGGCGGATTCATAATTTTTAAACGGCGCAGATGACTCTTGAGTCAAACCCGGGACGTTGGAAGTACGACAGCCTCTTGGGATATGTTGGCACGACGATTTCCAGATGATACCTACGAATCGTTCGTAGTTCGGTAATGAAGCTAGCTTTATAATGGCTTTGTCAATTGTTTAACGAATTATTGCACTACTGCATATTGCACTTAATCGGTCTATGTAAGGTTAGGGGTATTGATTGGCAGATGGACTTTATGCATTGAGAGCTGAATCTAGAACTGACAAAGATCAAGACTGGGTTGTATCCACGTTTCCATCGACCACTGTTAAACGATTAACGGAGATGCATTTTTATTGATAAGGCCGAAGTTTTAATTTTAGTAAGAAAAAATCTGTTACTGTGTGATGAATACACTCTTCAAAACGTAGGTTGTAGGCTGTATACTTGGTAACAGTTTGCTTTTATTCGGTGACTACATAAGTAATTTCATTTCGGTGTATTGCGTTTCTCATTTCGGTGTATTGCGTTTCTCATTTCGGTGATGAGAAGTTTCATTTCGGTGAACTCTTCTTTCATTTCGGTGACACCAAAATTTCAAAGTACTATATCTCTTAAGTATATGAATTTAATTTAATGTCGTGTTAAAATTAATTATAACGATAGCGTAAATAACAATTCTACATGGTTGTATTTTCAAAAAAGTAACAAATAAAAAAGTTCACCGAAATGTTAAAAAATATGGACTTGTTGAAATTGACCCAGATGTTATTATTTTATGATTCACGCAGTTAGTGGATTTGAAATAATGAAAAACCTTGAACATTCATTGCTGTTATGATTAAGGTATAGCGGTACAAAAACATGCTTCATTGAGACAGATTTAATTGGCAACGTTCTTAGAATTGGTATGATTCTTCTGATAGTTTGCGGAGGTCAGACGACAGTCACTCTATATTACTTTATACCATACGAGTAGGTAGGTAGGTATTTACGTATGCAACCAACATATTATTTTATTTAAATTTCCTCACCTATATTGAATCGCGGGCAATAAATTGTGGCTTTTATTATAATTTGCTTTAGGTAAATGTATAATGCAACGTAACATTTTCATTTGGGACATTTTTAGCGAATGTAGCTTACGAGTCTGTAGTACGTACTTACAGACAATCAACTGACTTTTACAGTTTTACGCGCGGAAGTTATCTCTAACCAGATTATCAATTCTTCGTTCATTACGGTTGATAATTAGCTAATTTACTAGATAGCTTACTTCATTTTTTCCTTCTGAATCCTTTTTGTAAGATAATATTTACCTACTTTTATAATTAAGGTAGGTGAGGTACCTACCTAAAATATTTGTTCCTGGTGGGAATCGAAATCACTGTTGCAACGAGCCAGTGGGTCACTCCCAGAGGCCACGTTCCCGGAGGGCCACGTCCCGGAGGGCCACGAATACGAAAAAGTGTTAACATGTACTTGTGTTGTTTTTTTGTAACGTTTTTAACACGTAAGTACCGTTAGCCAAGAAAAAGCAATTTGTAAATTTATGTGTAATTATTATTGGTATTTAATATAAATATAAGATTATAATAAAAAATAAACACTATTTAACTATCTGGGACATTTCCACATATATATATATATATATATATATATATTTTAAATACATAATCACACCCAGACACGGAACAAACACCGATGTTCATCACACAAATATTTGTCCCGAGTGGGAATCGAACCCACGACTCTTGGAACCGCCAGCCAGGGTCACTAACCACTATTCCACCGAGCCAGTCAAATATATTTGTCCCATCTCTATCCATCAAAACTCTACCTTGCCGTACCTCAAAACCCGACATAAACAAACGAAAGTGCAAGTATTTACGAGTGTAGAGACAGGTGGCCTTGAACGAGTTGAGGTCATTTTTTGCACGAAAATTTACTTAATAGGCCTATCGTACAAGACAAGTACGGTCAAATCTCGGTACTCCAGTTAAAAAATCAAATTAAAAAAAATTCTATGTAGGCTCTTCCGATATCTAGAACAACCGGTGGTTCAATTCCCCGTTCAGGTGGAGTGAAGAATGCGATTTTTTAATTAAAAAAAATAATACGGACCTACCTATATTATACCTACAGTTGGGTCTGTCGCTCGCAGCCTTTGCCCTTGAACTGACAGACACCTGATGAATGATCGATTAAGAAATGTTACCTACAACCGTCACGGATGACGGGCACAAGACCACAAGACTGATCCGAAATCGTTTTGAGGGTTACTCACTTACTAGAGATGATTGATATGGAGTTGACCACGAAAAGGACATTGCGGTAGCAATGGTACTTAGGTACGTCTACTTACGTATATAGTTCTGTGGAGCTACCATGAGTTTAAAACTTACGCGCTCGATATCGACTACGTAAATATGTCTATGAAAAACATGTACAGCGCCGGCTGGTGGTTACGCGAAGAACTACAATCGGCCATATGAAAAAAACAACTCGATAGGTTTTTAACGTACGTAAGTTTACGATAGCCAACTCATGGTAGGCCCTCTGTACATGAGACATAACATGTTAAGTGCGCAGGAAATGTAAATAATGTAATTACCTGACTGGTCGGTGTACATAATGTATGGATACTAGTTACCAACTCATTAAACTTATTATTTTCTTGCATTGCAGTGTTGCAGTATTGATATTGCATTACAATCGGAATACATATTTAGATTAGAAATTAACATTTTTACAATTCAATAAAATTAAAAAAAAATTAACAATGTTTCAATAACGTATTTGCGGGTTTAAATACACAAGCATTTAGTAGAAGTAGAACGATTGAAATCAACCGTACAAAGCTTTCAGCTATTTATGATACTGATTTCTATAGAACTTTGATTAACATGGGATTTGCATAGAAAAAGCAGTCTGTGTCATCGCATCACGAACTCAGTTTATGAGACTGATAGGAGTAATCGATCATCGTTTATGCATTTCTTCTAAGTAGGCAGGAGGATCATACGCATAGGTATTCACACTGCGTTAGTGTGAAAGATGCCGACCCAGATTTTCTCCGGTGCTTTGTGCAAATGACATGAATTATGACGGTGACACTTGTTATTTACAAAGCGTAAGGAATGACTGAACTTGCTTTTGCACTTAAGCACCATATAATAGAGGAGAGAAAAGGAACTGGCTTTGGTAGAAATAGTCTTTATTTTATAGTGAATTTCACTAGAAAGTGCTTGCTATGTTCGAATGCATCGAATTCGACAAATAAGTTAGTTATACCTATAAGGAAATAGTAATTACTATCTAGCAAATATTTAAGTAATTTGTGATTTCAGTAAGGACTCTTTACAGGCCTTAGTCCGCCTGCAAAACTTGCAAAGATAACGAATAAAATTTTTCGAGTATACAACGACGCAACATGATGTGGTGAGACTGATAGTATGATGTCGTATGTCGTGGTGGGACTGATAGTAGGCTGCCGGAGTAGTTGCGGTTTCAACTAAATTTCGAAACCAACACAACCACAAGTGTGACTGAATTCCGTCAGACTACATACATATAAGTATCTGAACGTGTTCTTATTTGCTTGATTAATTTCTTGCGCTGGTGTATCTTTCCATACCTACCTATTAAAATACTGCGGTCCAACCAACATGTAATCCCCAGTATTTTTTTGCAATCAAACATTTTTTCTTTCTATGAAGTTAGTTATTTGGGTCGTTGAGGTCCCTTCAAGCCAAGAGTGTAATTAATGCCCATGATTACACTTTTATTATGTTAAATGGGACATCGTTTGCGAGCTGTACCCGTCAGGGTAGAATAAACTCAATTATGTACAAAAACATGATACTCATTAGTAGCGCTATTTGCAGGGTTGTCCGGTACCTCTACCACTGAAACGAAATAGCCCGGGAATAGCAAATTGAATGTTATTTTATCACTACATATTTTAAAGCAAATTCGCTTTCCGCGTCTGTCTGTCACTATTCTGCTTAATCTTAAAAACTACACAATCGATTTTGAAGCGTTTTTTGTAATAGATATGTAGATATAGGATTTAAGAGGAAGGTTTTTACTTATAATACACCCCAAGCGAAGCGAGGGCGGGTCACTAGTAATATCGATAAGAATCTACATCTCCATCAAAAAAAATACATCTACATCAAAAATAAAACTTTATTAGATGTGATACATTTTCAAAAGACACATTCTACTGTTTTTGAAGGTACCTACTAATAGAAGGTCATATTCAAATATTTCTCGCATATTGATGAAACCAAAACACAAAAAAAAATTCAAAAGTGTTAATCTCAAAGTGCATTAGAGTATGAAAAAAGACATCAACGAAATCTGCTCGTATATTTAAATGTCTAATAAATCAATGACGTTCTCTAATTAAGAGAGAGACATTCAGGATTAAGAACTATCTTAATTGTCTAAGTTGTAGTCAAAATATTAACAATTTCGTCCCTCAATCAAAGAACAATGTACGACTCTAGCATAGAGTTGTAAATTGGTAAAGTTTGCATAATTTAATTTTCATATGCAACTCGTGATTTACAACAAATTAATTAGGGGTGGGAGCCATTCGTTTACCCACAAGCCCAGTAATGATATTACGACAAAATACTCCAAGCCATCGTCGTAGTCAGTTACAAAAATAACAACAACAAATTAATGTTTTAAAATGATAAGTAAGCAATAAATATTAAATAAGCAATACAATATAACTCTATTTTTTCTCCTGTATGACATTTCATAAAGCTCTGTTGTAATAATGTACCTCAAATTCGCAATAGGTACCTGTGTAAAGACCTAAGTCACTATGATTCCTTCATAATGAGTCGTCTGCGAACATTTCTGAAGGTTTCGCAAGTCACACAAAGCCAGTCTGCGGCGGAACTGTGTGCCGGAGGCAGAATCATCATTACTCAACATTTTGAATGAATACAATTTTTTTTATCGTGATTCGATAGTAGTTTTTCCGTTCCAAATGTGACCACGTCATTTTTTATTGTCCTTAGATAAATTAAATAATTAACTGCAAGTGTAATTACCTATCTGAAATTAATTATTATAAATACATTTGATATCTTTATTAACTGAAAAGAATTGTGATTTATTGTACGTTAAACAAATAAGGCCAGAAATTTCAAAAACACTAATTGTAGGTACCTAAACTGTGTCGCGAAAAGCATGTTAATGGCTTAACCCAGGTGCTTTTGCAACAACACAGATCATAATTTTACATACAACGTTACATTACACATCATCATCATCAGCACGTATACGTCCTAACTGCTGGGGCACGAGCCTGCCTAAACTAGGGTTGGTCGACTACATAACCTTAGAAGTCATTACACATACAATGTCGAAATTCTAGATTAAAAATCTACGCTGTCTTAAGTCCATGCATATTTAGTTCAAAGTTGTTAAATTAAAGAAGAAAAATAGTAATTAAAACTGCATGTTGTATAATAACCTTTATCTATAGGTATACTCGTATCTACAATAGGTACAGGTTGATAACGGCAACGTTTATAAACAAGCCGTTATCAGCTGATCGCCTTCTTATCAGTTGCTAACTGTCTAGTATATTTCCTCTTCCACAAATTATGAAGTTTATTATAGGATAGGTCAAATATTTGCACCAACACCAAATTTTTTATTTATATCTGGTTTAAAATCCATCCTAAAGTCCAACGCAAAGCGTCCCCTGACCGAAAAATAGCGATAGAAAGTTAGAAACTACATAAATCTAACCTTCTGATTTTCTCACGCAATGGTAGATCTTAATGGGTATCTCTTACAAAATTAAACCCTGCTCTTACCCATCGGCAATACCTAACCTTCATCGTCATTAAGAGTTAATCTGATCTCTTTGCCTGAATCTTAACACAATTTTGCCTATATTAAAAAAATATGAACGATATCGAAGAAATAGCTGGATTGACTGGCTCGACTGCGGGTTCAATTTACAATTTTAAAAAAAATTGTGTGATGTCCATTTGTGTATTTGATCCGTGTCAGTGTGTTCTGTATATAATGAAGTCTTTTGTGTACCTATACAACTTTTCGTTCTAATATCCGTAACATAAGCGCTAAGATTTACCATGGGATTCGATTCGATCAATCTATAAGACATTGTGTATTATTGAATTTCTTTAAAATAGACAAGTAAGTAGAACTGGAGAAATGTCCGTAGAAAATCTGCTCATCTGACTTTCTCACGCCATTTCTATCATGCCACTGGTCACCCGATAAAAGGCGCGATGCGTGGACCATGCGCCCGCGCACGGCGCCCTTGCGGTGATCTTGAGCCGACCGCGCGCACCCGCCGCGCTCTATGCAACATTAGTTAACCTAGCTTTCGCTTCGAACTAGATTGTGTCTCGTAAGTACTAAGCCGTTTAGCATTATTTTATTCTGATTATTATTGTTGAAAAAGAAAACTTTTTTTCTAAAAAAAATCTAAAATGGTAATTTTTGACCCCATGTAACTGTAGTAGAATCATGGGATCTATGGGGATGTTTGCATCCCCATAGATCCCATGTTTACACTTTAGTTTTAATGGTTAAATTCAGGGTATTGATCGAGAATCAAAATTTGATTCTGTTTTAGTTCGTTATTGTCATATATTATCTTGGATTTCACATAAAGCATAAAAAACTCTAGCGAATTTTTCGTATTCCCATTACTTCCCATCGTATGAATAAACGCTGTCGGTATAGAACATAATTTTCATAGGAGTTAGTCCGAAACACCTTTTTTCATTGAAATGAAGTTGTAGTTGAAAAAATACATTTGAATACAAGTGTTATGATAATGATGACCCAATTTTATAACAAGTGCGAAGTAAAGCAATTTGGATAGGTATTGTAGAGCTCATTTAAAAATTATCTTAATAAATTATTAAATTGATTGATAGTGGCGCGGCTCCTGATATTAACGTGATCGGCAGCTTCCAACCTTCAGTCGTCTTTTAGAGTTCATCCGAGCTCTTTGGCACTGTTCTAAAATGAACACAAGTTCACCTAAATTTTAAAAAATAAATTTCGCACTCAAATAAAAACTTTTTTAAGTTTCTTTGGCGATTTGTGATATAATTTGATCTCTTTAATTTATTTTGCTTTTTTTATTAACAATGGAATTTCTTTCTCGTAAAGTCAAATCCACAAACCAACTTGACACCCGCCAAATGAATGGCTCTAACGACATTCTCAAGAGTAAACGGTAAGTTTAATAGTTTCTCCTAGGATTTTTTAATATACTTACTTTCGTTTCGTACCTATTTGAGTATTTTGTCGCCTCGTATTGGGAGGTTTATGTCACTATTTTTTCGAATTCCGTATTGACCTTTTCAATGTCAAAAATATGGAAATAACTGTCAAAGTAAGGATGACAAGTAAACATAAAAATTAAAGGATTCGTGTTTTCGCTAAAATACAAACGTAGCCTAGTCTATCTTAAAAAAGTAATATTAAAAATAACAGCTATTAGGTAAACAAAAAATAAGTTAAATAATTAGAAATGTTTTCAATACTTAGTATTTCTTATATTTTTCTTTGATTTTGTAGTGGTATCACGAGCTGTTAAGGCGGTGATAACGTGTGGACGAAATATAGGGTAAAATATTAGTTACATCGAATTAATTCAAGTAGGTAGCACTTTAATTATAGATAGGTCTTCTAGGAAGACCTACTTTTAGAATTCATAGTGGTGTTAGTGAAGTAATTTCCTTAATATCGATATATTTCTCGAGTGAACTATTAACGTAAACCGGTGTATTGTAGATTTTAAAGTGTAAAATACTTAGTTCTCCATTTACGTAGATGGTAGAAATCGCGCTCATTTACTAGTTAGTATATATGTAATTTTGTTTAATTGACCTTAAAATCCTTTCGTATGCGATTATTTGCAGACTAAGTTCATATGAGCTGTCCCTGCGAAGCTCGCGGCATGGCTTGTCCAGCTATGTTACTTAGGTATACCGTGTATTCAAGTTGTGTAGAGTTAAGTTATTCAGAATTAAATTGCGTACTTATGTGACATAACGGCTCACTAATACCGTACTATTGTATTTAGTTGGATGAGATTCCAAAGAATTACCTAATTAACGAATTTAGTTTTATAGATATTTTTGAACGTATAAACCAGTATTTATAATAAAAAAGCTTTTTGGTATTTTTTTATTATTTTCGTAGTGGTCAGTCTTATTTTTACTTTATATATTTATTTTGTATGCTCTTTATTACGGGTGTATTAAGTTTGATTTAAAGAAATAAGGCCTTTCCGGGTAAAGTCATGTTCAATTTTGATCAAAGATTGTGCATTACGTAGACCGTCGTAGTCTCCCTGGCCTCGTAGTTTGTCGTAGCACATCTTGATTTCATCTCTTGCATTTTAACAGACTCCAAAAAATAACATTTAGTAGGTATTCATGTAGTACAAAAATGTAAGTTAAAAAAATCTTTATGTGTTTATAAATTATTTTATTTATAGAAAGCCAGAAATACGTTATTTTGAACCGTGTAGTGGTGCTTGTGAATGTAAACATTTTTGGAGTCAGTATTTAATTTTTTTTATCAAATACCAACATGATGAATGAATACTTATTTACTTCTTTAGTTCTATGTAATAAAACGTTATTACTTTAACTATGTTTTATACAGCGCGCTATTTATTTTTATACCTTAAAATACCTGAATGAACGTTCATTCATTAAATTAAGGAAATATAAGCCTACTTACTTATTTATCATTTCCTTTATTATTATTTTTAAGTAATTAGCTTTAAAAAAATCATTAGTACTTTAACTTCCGCCCGGGTATTATTTCTTAAATAGTTTTAATATTTGGACATCGGGTTCTAGACTTACCTAATAGGCAGATGGAAAATCTTACGGCGATAACAGTAATTGAGGTACAAATTAGAAAAGTCATAATTACTTCGGGTCAGGTGGGGGTCGTGGGTTCGAGTCGTGTCGGCCGATAACGCGGGGTTTATTATGTATCATTATTTATTCACGTGTCTTATCGTGGCAATACGCATCTCCTGATTTAGCCGGTTATTTATCGGAAAGGTGCGAACAAAGCTTATTAATTTAATTTTTTTTTACTTTTTTCCACTTTACACGACTTTACCAATTAGGTACTATAGAAGTTCAAAAGTGTACTCCGTAGTGTTGTCGCCACATAAATGATTTTTTGTTTTTATTTGTGCAATATATATTACCACCAATTAGTCAGTGGGTACGAATACTCAGTCAAAACGATATCAAAATCTGAATAGACCGCAATGCGCCCCTGATCTATTTCACTGGTGTCACCGCAAACTTATCATTTCCCACCGCGTCCGGGCGCACGCCACCGCCATCTGTTATCGCCCGCCGCAAACCGCGCGGTTCGTATCTTTGTCGCTGAAAATTTTCCCGCTTTCCCAGGAGCGAAGCCGCGATGAGTCCAGCGCCCCCCGCGCACCGAGACAAAAGTGGCGCTCAGTTCGCAGCCGGCAAACAGTCGCTAGCGGCCGCCGGCGCGAAGTGCACGTACGACAACATGGAGCGAGACCGCATCGGACTGTGGGGCTGCGGCGACGGCACCTCCACCAGCCGCCTGTCCGGCCTGGACCGCCTCAAGCACCCCGGACTCAACAAGGTACCACCCCCGATCGATGACCCCGGCATGCCGTTAGGTCAGCGCTGCACGCACGCATCGCCGGAAGTATTCGCTCTTACAGCAAATTGTATCATTTGTGTACACTGACCCACTTGTCGCCGACGTGTCGGGTGACGGCCCGACGCATCCGTCTATTGTATTGTAATGTTTGTTTTGAACTTTATTCCCGGCAAGCGAGTTCACGCGGGCCGATTACCGCGTGTCAACAAACTTCGCTCACCTGATGTTTGTTGTCAGAAGTATTCAGTTTCGCGGGAAGTTTGCTAACCAGAATTAGTTGTTGAGGAAAATTATTAACGCACATTACACCGCAATCATTCCTATTTTAATAACAAACGTTTGTGCCGGATAAACCGGACCTTAATTGTAGGCGGAATTGCACAAAGTTTTGCATACTTTCGTAACTCCTAATCGTAGAACAAGTACTCTTGCAAGTGGTATAGCGAGTTGCGAAATAGTATTGTACAAGTAGATCCATAAGTGTGCCCGTTGATAAAAATCAACAAGACTTCGAAACAGCTGATTCACCGGTTCATAAGAAGTTGTTTGTACCTATACTTAACGTTAGCTATATGTACGCTTCACACTAACGTAATTTATATAATAATCTAGACTTTCGGCATAAAATTTATAATGTTATAGCATAAGTGAACGCGGTAGTGCTCTCCAAAATTTATGCAATTAGTAAATAACGGAGCTCATTAAATAATGGAGAGTGCATTTATAATAGCGAGTGGCCGAGTCGGTATTTTAAGTATAATTGCGCCACCTGCGAAAAATATAACCTGTAACGAATGTTTGCTATTTCATTTATCTGCTTAGTTATAACTTCCTCTATGTATTTATTGTTGTGACATAAACTGTTCGTTAAAATATCTTGACGCACACATGCGAACTAACAAAGTTTCCATTCATAAATTACGCAAATAAATAAGCAGTGAATACAATGTAAATCTAAACTTAGAAAAAGACTCATTCGCATATACGCTTACTTGGTTACTTATTAGACCTTTTAGAGCTCAATGTAGCAAAAAGCCAGCAAATATAACACAAAATACAACGGTCTAGGTCCAGAAGAGCCACTAGTCTCGTTAACTAAGTCCTGTCTAGCGGCCTGGGGTCCTCAAACGCGTCTTCGTTAGCCGACTCAGATGTAGAGGGTGCGCGTATAAAGGCGTAGTGAATGGGCAGCGAAGGGAAGGGGGTCGCCAAGTACCCCTTAGGGCTCTCGCGAAGGGTCGGAGGGTTGTAACGCTGCGGCTACAACACCGTACCAACGCGGAGAATAGGGATGAAATCAAAAATTCAAATGAGGTCTATAAATGAGTATGAGGCATTTGTCATACTATTTAGTCCGTAAGTTAGTTTATGCAAAATATGGCTCAAGTATTTTTTGAAAAGCATGTATGGGTCTACACGCGATAAAAAGAGTAGCAAATACATAGCTACTTACTGCCCAACGTATGTAATGGAACGCAAAAGTCTCGTATTTTTTGGTTTTTCAATTGATTAAAAAGGACAACATTATTATAGCTCATCAAATTTCTAGAGTTGGGGCTTGTAAAGTCTAGGCAAACATTGTACCCTAACATGACGTCATCTGAAACGTCTATGCACTATATCTTTACCATTTCTTGTTCGCTAAAAAAATTAAAAATCTTGTGCAATATTTTGAAATAATCTTAATAACTGACTATTTTTTATAAGTCGTTTAGCCTATTTTATTTTCGTCTCTGTCTCCCTGAGACATGTAAAACAGGATAGTACACGAACATTTCAACAAACTCTACTATGTAGCCCCAGCCTAAGAGACGGCCCGGTCGACTGACGTTTATTAAATTTTATTATGCACGCTGAGCATTTACGGTTATGTCATATTTGTTAGGGACGACGATATTTGACTTTAACCTTGTAAGAAGCTTGCTAGATATGATGAGATTTTAAAGATTGGAACTGAGTGTTTACGTACAAATATATACCAAAATATTTTTACATAATATCGACTGTTGACATTGCTCTGGGTATTATTAAACAATTCTTAAAGTAAATAAGGTGAAGGATTAGTAGTTTTTTGTATGGAAGGCTAAATGTATGTTGCATAGTATGAATAATGTTAATTTGAGTAGTTAGTTGAAAAGAGATAGTTAGTTGTTGATTTTTATACAATCACGACATTTTTAACCGCCGAAAAGGAGAAGGCTTTCAATTCGTCTGTATGTTTTTGAATTTTTTTTTTACATTTAATATTGTATATTTAATGCTGGTACAGAAATACCAAGTAAGAAACAAAATAATTGTACTTAAAATTCAGTGAATAGAAAGGTAGATAAAGCTGTAATTCCTTTTTCTTTGTAGTTTTAATACATTTTTGATTTTAGTTTTCTCCGCACCTCGGCTTAGGTTCTCTAGTCGTAACTAATCCTTACTTTGTGTCTAATACTCTTGACAAAAAACTTCAATACACGCAAGTAACATTTCAAACACATATTTTATGAAGTTGCTGGTTATAAACTCCGTCTTAACGAGGCTGAGATATGAGATGACTTGTTCTTTCTGACTTTAATTGTATTGTAAATTCTCGTAATATTACTAACTTACACAAACGTTTTGTAATTTTTCGAACATTTTTACCAAATGCTTAAATATCACATAATAGATGGAACATAATAAGTACAATACCTTTTTTAGTAATTTGTTATTAGTTTAAAGTAAGCAATAATTTTGAAGTCTACAATCTGAACTGTGTTTTTGTATAAAGCACATACAAATAGGTAAAGGGACTGGATCCTTTAGAACATTGCGTTACTTTTAACGTGAAATAAAATGATTTTGTTTCTTAGTGCTTTGTGCTTTAAAAAATATCTATCAAATGGACTTTATGCGAAATCGATGTAGTATGTTCTAGTCTCATTTCCATAAATAGTGCAGCGGTTAATGCGTGGTCAGCGCTGTGTGCCTGCAGTATTGATTGTATCGGTGGACTGCTTGCCCAACCCGCTTGACATATGTGTACTATATCCTAATAGTCGTAGGTAGTTAGGTGCGTACTCACTATGCCTTTTACTTTCGCACTCTGTGATTAATGAGCCTAATTCAAGGCTAACTTCACCCGGTTATGACTGTCGCACCGAAACCTAATTCAATTTCGCCTTTCGGTGACACTTGTAGTTGTCTTCCTAAAGCTTGTCCTATTGTGTAATACGATCGCAAAATTTAATTTAAAAAAAATTATATAGCCGTCAAAATTATCAAAATTTATCTATTTAAATCTATTGTCTGCTTAACTGCTTCATAATATTATTATTTTTAAGGGTTTTTGAATTTTTAATGATTCCCCACTAATGTGACACATAATGTACGACTAGGTACAACATGAAAAATATAATATGTCATATTTAAAACTTTATTTTAACAGAACCCTGAGAGGTATTTGCGTCACGATTCGTTCTTATGAAAATTCCCAATAACGTCACGTTCCCCAAACTTTCAATAATAAATTATGTACTACATAAAAGCCTATAAGTAGAGTTCAACGTTATTGACCGTCTCTCCGTTCAATACTGTACTCAAATGTTAGTCCGCAGTTACTAGGTTACAAACAGATTAGTCCGATACCGTGGCTGTGACGTCATCTGGCGTGATGGCAGAGGCGTTACCTAGAGGGCCATCATCTTACCACTTGATGACTTGTTTTTGTTATGATGTGGTTATTACGGTGACCATGATCGTCGGATAATGGTGGCATTGAGTGTGATGATCTTCCTATCCTCTGTTATTTTCTTGATCGATATTATAAAGCGAGCTATGAAGATTTTCTTTATGTACTCACTCCAGGTTTCGTTATGAGAACTTGAGCAGTAGATGTATATCAAGTATAAATCAATGTTTTCGGAAATCCAAAACTAGTTAGAATTTTATAATTAAGTTAACAAAACTCCGACCTTATACAACGTTTGATAAATATTTGAGAAAGAGATTCTCGAGAGACTTTCACAACTTGTGCTCGGAAAGGTCTGAAAATTACCGGGCATTTTAGAATGTTTTCTTTAGCATAATTATATATTAGTGATCTTACGATTGCGATTTTCTAATGGAGTTAAAAAAAAAGTAGGCGCCTAAAGGCACAGACAGAGATAATGCCTCCCTATCCGCTTACAATTTAACATAATGATCTCACACAATCAGATCCGCCTTCTAAATCCATTAAAAAGGTATTTTCTAATCATCTTGCGAGTTAGAATAGGATTTTCCGGTTGATACGTAAGAGGGAGATCATTAGCAGCCACAGAAAACCCGTTTAAATGGTTCTTCTGAATGTTCCCGTGGTCCGGTCAGATGAGGCCTTTGGGAAAGGCGACCGCATCCATTTCTCTGTGGCCGCGGAGTAATCCCGGCAAATGTATTGTGCCTACCGTCTACATTTTACACCCATCGTATAGGGGAACCTGTTGTACCTTGGACAGTGTTGTACCTAGGACAATTGTAATTTTTCGTAAACTCCCGCGCTTTACAATTATATTGTATATGGCAGTTAAAGCCTGCTTTGATAAGACTCACGTGAAGTTAGTTGTGATTCGCCGGCGCCAGGTCAATGCAGTTAAAAAAGGTAATTTATTATTTTTTGCCTTAAAAGTTCGTTTTTTGGAATTTACTTATGGCCTCTTAATTTGTCACGGTACGTATTTATAAAATATCTTTTACTTCCGATATAATCTCAATTTATTGAGGTTTTAGATAGTATAGTTGTCAGAACCCAACCTCAATTAAAAGTGTGTTTAAACAAGTTGTAACTAAAAATTGTTATGATGTTGTACCTTGGCCCCCCAACTGAGTATGTACCTTGGACATAGATAATACATAGATAATTTTGATATTGATAATATAACCTTATAAAAACATATTTTTTTATTATATTTTTATTCTATTTATATAAGGCAAAAAATAAATATTTAAATATGTAAACATTTGTTATGTTATTGACACAAAATAAAGTGACAAGAGACTATTAATTAAGGTAACTGTTAATCTGCTATTTACATTAATGTTTTTGTTGATTACAGGTATGAGCATTATTGTTGTACTTACCTATATTAAAAATAAAACTCTGCTGCAATTGCTAGTGTTTATCTCCATTCTACCCTGGAATGTCCAAAGTACAACTGGAACGGTCCAAGGTACATCAGGTCTGTTGTACCTTGGACAGTTTTCCCTTTTTTTTAAAAGTTGCTTTTGTTTCCAGCTTTACCGTAAATCCTCATATTTTATGTATTTATTATATAGTTGAGTAACTGATCTTTCCATTATTCCCTATTTGAAGGATCTTATTCTTACCATTTATTTACAAAAAATTAAAATATCAAAAACTGGCCTAGGTACAACAGGTTCCCCTACACCTGCGACTTCGACCCGCCGTAGAATAGGTACGATATTACCATGATGCAAATACTCTATTTGCATTTCAATCTCCTTGGATTGTTTTAATAAATTAAAGTTCACATTTTAGTTTGTTGTCGTTACCCTGTCAGATTACTAGGGAAGCGAAAATTAGCGACTATTTTCGTTCACAAATAAGTGTATTTGATTCTGCGTGAGATTTATGTGTAGTACGATTACAGTAAGTAAGTACCGATTACAGTATTAATAATTCCAGTATCCGTCAAATGTCGCAAGTCATTCTTCTTTTGACGACAACACCCTTTGTAAACGTTCGCTTATTTTCAAAACATTGACGTCGATGATGATGATGATGGAATTAACTGTAATCATTCTAAGAAATCTTCATATTTCTGTTTTAAAAGCTGAGATTTGCTCTACTTGAGAAGTAATAAAGAATATCTCAACAGCTCTTTAATTTTGGAAGAAATAGATCAATCGTGTCTTGGTATAAGAAATTTCACACAAAATGATTTATGAGTTTCTTCTTTTATTATTATACTCGTGAACGATATAGATCCCCGATATGTAATGATAAATCTGATTAAAATATGGGCATACATAGTTTATACGAACATATACTGGCAGAAAAGGGTTGGGCTGACTACAAGGTTCTTTTCGTAGGTCGCTCGCGTTTTAAAGGTCATACTGATAATTACTAACACGACTAGTGAGCGCTTTAAAGCACTATAATAATTGATCATAACAATTATCAATTTTATGGGCGTCAAGATTGTATAAGCCCAGTTACTTTAGACTCTACATTCCCGAGTTGCATACTGTTATGTACGACAAATGAAGATGTTATAGGTAGGTATATAAAAGTTAAAGGTAAAGTAAAGGTAAAAATAGTCGTCTATTGTAAACGAGTTCTATTGTTGACACTAGTAACGTGTAGGCAGAACGAAATGTTGAACCTAGTGTGTTAATACGTAAGTACGAGAATGCCTAAACAGCTATGGTGATCGATAAGTAGAGACTAAAGTGGTGGTTTTGTTTGATCGAGCATATACAATACTGACGGATTGTCGAATTATTACACAATGTTTCTTATTTTGTCGAAACGATTGGTATTTCAATCAAAATAAGATTACAAACAAGTTTGTGGATGAGTTGAGAAAATGTGGAACGTGTTTTGTACAGATAAATGAACGCAGGTAAACTACATTATCTATATATGATTTTAGACTTTCGCGTTCCATAATACCACATACTAGTCTTTTGGGTCTACACGCGTTATTAGGAGTAGCAAAGCGAGCCTTTGGTGTGATCCAGTCGAAACGTCGGGCAGTAAGTAGCTATGTATTTGCTACTCCTAATAACGCGTGTAGACCCATAAAGACTAATATTTAGTACATTATCTATATATGACGGCTGTTTGATTATACGTATTATCAGTGTAAAATATTCATATCGTAGTGATAGGCTGAGATTTGCATCGACTGATTAAGCCAGCTTGGATTGGATGTGCCTATTATCTATCGATTTTATATCATCTATCGACAGCGGCAATCTTTAAGTACTTTCTTAATAAACTTGAAGTTCAGATAGGTATACCTATTTAAAGATACTTATTCGAAATAATATCCTTATTTAACTTTATAGTTCAGAGTTTATGTAGCCATAAAGCACGGTGGTACTTTTGTTGTGCTACAATGTTATCTACACTATGTAAAAAGGACGAGATTTAATCAATTTTGAATCAGTCATGATATTTAAAATACGAGTAAATCCTGTAATAAGTACAATCTCAAATTGTTATTATTATTTCCCTAATTTGAAACGAGTCACATGAATTAAAATCATTCAATAAAAATTAGGCGTTAGTGTTGAACTTAGGAAATAGGAAATTAGGTGTTACTGTCTGTTAAAAAGACAAATTTGCTTATTCAATAGCAGGTATACAGACGAGTATTCACAATTAACATTTTCGTTTCAAGTACATTAGCCCCTTAAAATTGTTTGTTTCAAAAAGGCCGGTTCGAAAATGAAACCAAACGTAGGTAATAATAGCGGAGGTGTTGTGAAATAATAATGCGTTCGAAATAAAGTTCACGGCTTTGCTTTTGTTGTGAACGTACACGGGACTTTGTGCAGAAATCAACTTTTTTGGTCAATAAATCTGCTCACCTGTTTGCATAGTATGCTACTCGGTTTAACCCCCTATACAATTACTCGAACAATGGAGGTTTCATATAAATAACCGAATTGAAAATCTCGCACATTCGGGGACGTATACATATTCATCTAAAAGTAGAGCATTTGAAGTAGAACTTTATGTATGCGGACAATTTTCGTGCCGGGATTCAGATTCGAAATTCGGATACGAACGAAAGTGTTTATCTCTTGTTCGACCTTAGCGATTGACAGTGATAGAGCATAGTTTTACCGAATCCAATCGTCTAAACTCCGCGAATTGACGAGCCCCAACTGGAAAAATGCAAAATTGATACATCGACCCAATGTTCACTTTATTCGTGATACCTAATAATGGCCTCCACCTTGGCACTGGCTCGGTTGTGTAACGCGCGTCGGCCGCGAGCTGTAGATAGATATATAACCCTATGTATAAGTGGAGCAGGGAACTCTAAATAGAGTTGAAGGAAAGAACACAGTTCCTTTATATGTTGCTCTTTGACTGCACCAGTAGCGGTCATTCTTTAGAGTGCTCGCATAGATGTAGATATTGTTACTTGTTCGTACGTTAAAATCATTCATATAAGCCGTCATCAATGTTAGTTAGAAATAAAAATACAATACCGGAAGTAGTTCGATATCCTCTAAACGTTATTCTCACATTTTTAACATACCTACTCGTAGATGCTTTCAAAATAAAAGGATTTTAGTCCAATACATTCCTGGGACACATTCCCAACTCTACGTAATTTGATTTGTTTGATTACGCAAACATGTCTAACCTTAAATACATTGTCCTGTAAGGATTTTCTCCCCAAATGTGACGAAATAACGTCGGAAATTTCACATGTCGATGCTTTGAGAAGCTCTGAGCGTCTTTCGAGCAACAAATTTCGTTTTCATATATTTTTATTCGAGGTTCGTGCCCTTCGAATGTCAAAGGATTCGATTGAAAGGCGACGACGGGGAATTCGACAATTTGTTTTGAAGCAATTTCGGCGGGAAGAGATTATATATTTCCTGGGGGATGTTGAATACCGACATGAAGATAATGCCAGTGTTTTTTCTATTGTTCTTGCCAGATGACATTACGAGTGCTATTGTCATTTTCATTTTATAAAATGTGAACGAAGCTAGAATGTTTGTTTGCTCATCATCCATCACTTCTTACATAATAAACTTGTATTTTCAAGATAATAAGTATTTTATATTCTGGAAAATACTTGTTTAACTTGTAAGTACATCCTTATGTACAAAGTAGGTATTCAGGGCCGCTGCTTCAATAAATGCAACAAAGCTACAAAAAACTATGTTCGATTTATGTTTTCTTTAATACGGTCCATTACAGTATAGCTCTAAAGTAGTTACCTATTATATACCCGTATATATGTACTTACATAATATTAAATTTGCTATTGATTAATAAAGTTTCGTATTTAACGGCGTACTGGGTGAACATTAATTTGCGAACAGAAATTAATAAATGGGATCGTTTGTTAACGTTCGTATCATACACAAAAAGTCCGAGCGCATACAAATTGTACGTTAAAGTCATTATAATAAGGACCAGGTTCAAACAAAAGTTGCTCTATCGTGCCTTTAATTCAATTTGGCCCGATTAATTTCGACGTTAACGAATCGTTATTTTATTAAGGGATAAAGGTAAATATGGGGATTAGTGGTAGCATCACCGTCGTCATGGGGACGCGATAACTGACTGATTGCCATGAAAACGGCTTCCATAGGTTTTGTGTGAAAGCTTAGTTCCGTTAATCTGTCGCGGGAAGACACATGTGTTGTGGCCTTAGTTGGTTGTGAAGTTTGGTGGAAATAGGGCCGACTTAGTTTAACACGTTTAACATGACCGCTTTATAGGATTATGGTTATCTGTGTGTCTGGAGGTCGAATGAAATGGGTCTGCTTTTAATAGAAAAATGTATAACCTTTAGAAAATCATAACAATATCATAAATGCTCTGTTATCATGAGCTACAAAATAATACTCACATTAAAATTGTACCGTTAGGTAGAAAAAAATATGTCTTCTCAATTAATGAATAGATTTTAACAAGATATGTAATATAATATCCATTCATTGTTCATAATTGTAGTGTGTTAGGCACATAATGGGCGTTGTTTACGCCTTGATCCAAATCCTAGGTCTTGTCACATGTCCTAGGCATTATAATAGTTGCTAGCGTGCCTAGCTAAATGCCCTATCCTTGTTCACGCATGAAAGTTATGCCGCTCACTATAATTAATCTACTGGCTTGGTTTTATTCATGTCTCTATTTATAGAGGGCTGTGCTTACATGCCTACTATCACAGTTACAACATATGTATTTACAAGTTTAGATTTATGTGAACACTGCTGCAATTGATTGGCAATGGTCGCGTAAAAGAAATGTTTATGTTAGTCAATTAGTTGTACAGCTTATTTTACTTTACTTTAACGCTTCTATAAAAGTACAAACTCTGATATAAAGCTATATTCTGAGAGAAACGGCTTTATTAGAATCTCCTGTCATATACTTAGGCAACAATATTGAAATATGTGTTGCGAATGGTGTGAATTTCATAGCTGGCTCGCATGTCAACCGCCAGTCAGCCGCAGTTCCAAAGTTATCCGACCGCAAATTATCGCGGAACTTTCGAAATGAAGCCGCTGAGGAAATGGCTACGTTCATATTTTTCCTTTTTATTTGTTTCTCTTTATGCTAAATAATGGAAGGAAGAATTTCCTAGCTTGTTTTGAAAGTAATTGAAGAACAAAACACAGTTCGGTCGTTTTGAAATCCGAGATGGAATTTCTTGAAATAAAAGCTCTATGCTTTACAACCATTAAAATTAGAGAAAAACTTTAGTTTATATTCTCCCTTAAATCAGACGATTATTTTTAACTCTATTCAGGTACTTAAAGAATATTTGGCCAGTCTTTATCTTTCAAAAAAAAAAAACTTCATTCAAGCATCCCCCTGTAAGGAAAACTTTCCCTGAAGATGAAAGAGATAATTTAGCCAAGATCAGCTTAATTGCTTCGTCTTCCATCTCTCAGCAACCTCAATTAAAATGGTTTCTGAGTGGTTGAAAATTAATCATATTTTAGAAAAGGCGTCCCCTTCATCACGTTTTATTATTAAATTTATTTAGATAGCAGAAAGGCAAATTATTTAACAGCGCGTTAACAAATTGTAGCTTTGTAAGGGCCGCCCGCAACATCGCACGCGTTATATTTTGGATAATTTAAAACATACCGTAATGAATTGTGTGCCATGTATTTATTATTCTGATTATTATGAAGTTTCATTATAATCCGTTTAGTTTAAATCCGTTCAACATTCGCATTTACAATATGATTAGTACTAATAGATTAAAACTAGTGGTACATTTTGTTATTCCATTAGCCGAATTAATTTATTTGTTTCATTGGCGTGTCTGTTTTATTAATCCGGTGTCCTCTAGTGACCGGTCTAAATATTATCATTACGCTAATTACTCCAAATAAGTGCTGACACCTATTAAAGTACAAGTATTGAATTAATAGATCAAGATTGTAAGCGGACCACAATCTCTAATGCGTTGCCCACGGTTGCTCAATTGGGCAATATCCGTAGTTGTTTGAGCATTGACTAATGAACGATTCAATCTCGCCCTTCGTCAAAGACACACTTAATTGACTTACCATTTTATCTAATATACTGCCTATTAGATAAGATGTAGGTATATTTTAGAAAATATCTTTAGTACTTTTTTAATACTTTTTGATTTTTTTCTCTATTATTTGCGCGAACACTACACATTTGAATTTTATATGAATTAAACCCGCGTTATTTTTTTCTTTAGGAAGAAAAAATTAAATATAAAATCATAGGAAGAAAATATTACTCCTTTCCTTTGAAGAAGGAAGGAAAAAAAAGAGAATATTGAAATCTGCACATGTGTCTGCACTATACAATAGACAAAATAGAATATAATATGGCGACTAGTGACTTCCCTTACGGTACGCACCTTCATAGTGGAGACATGTTTTCGGGTGACGTGTTCCTCTCGCCACCCGGTCAGACGATACGGCTAGACCAATAGGAGCCCTTCGTTCGCTAATTTATTCTGTTCGTCAGTTATTTTCTCATAAAGAATATAGGGCTATAATAGCTCTAGTCGTCAGATAGTAATAGATCTGTCTGAAATATTATCTGTAGGTAAAGTACGAGGAGTGTACTTGTATGTGAGGATTATATTATATTTATAGAGGAATGGTTTTGATGGTACATATATCTGGATTTATGTAGTACCCACACTCAGTAGATGACTCGAACCCTACCTAACCTACGTATTTATAATGTCAACTACCACTGTACACAGTTACAATTCAAACTTTGTTGCATATTTTGTAGTAAAATGTACTAGCAAAACCAAGCGTAGGTAAACTAAATATTGATATGGAGTTAGTTAAAGTTAACACATATGCAGTAAACTCAAATTTCTGCAACCAAATTGTGAGTTTGAGTGCAAATGAACCAGTAAGTAGGTACATACACTTAGTAATTCATGTAATCCGGCAGAGAATTTACGAAAGTGTTTACCGCAAACATAATGTTTGCTTGCCTGATTGCGAGTCCCATTTTGGGTAACAATAAACAAGTAAAACCTTTCTTCTTTAACGTACATAGTAGGTGCCTATGTTTACTTTGTAATGTTTTCTTTAGAAGATTATGAGTATGTAATACTTTTATATCGACTAACATAAGTTGAAATCGTGAACACGTACAAGCCGTTTTTATTCAAACGGCGCGGCGTGCGCCTACACATCATAAAAATATCTCGAGTGCCTAGGTATAAAATATTAATTAACGTTATATCTCAATTTATTTTCTAGATCAATAATATTCTATTGGCTA
Organism: Maruca vitrata; assembly: GCA_039566165.1. NCBI lineage: Eukaryota > Metazoa > Arthropoda > Insecta > Lepidoptera > Crambidae > Maruca > Maruca vitrata. The sequence goes on along the minus strand of CM076923.1, from coordinate 3,883,337 downwards.
ACTTTTCCTAGCTACTAGAGTGTTTCTGTTTACCTAATTATCTATTCTGTTCTAACCGATCGATAAAGTATATCTATGGGAACAAGACATTTGTGTGTATTAAGGCTACCTAACTACTAATGATTAAACACATGGTACCTACCTACTATGGTGACATTATTTTTAACTACTGTGTACATGGATTCTTAGATTTCACGTCTAAGTCTTTCATCTTAAGGCGTATGATGGTTACATGTGATTTTGTAATATTTACTCTATTGATTTTCCTCTTTGTCTACCACCTACGGCACTCCACTTCCCTAAATAAACGATGTGTTCCTTTACACACATATCCGTAACAACGTCTTAGCAAATTGGATCGACGCGTGTGAGAAAGCTATATTCTGTGACATATTATTAGACAACATCTACTTTTCTACTAAGAAAAAGTATTTTCACTGATCAGGAGGCAAATCGGGCTTAGAAGCTCCTGACAAAAATAATCTTCAAGTGAAGTGGGGAAACTTTAACGCACACAAGCGTAGGTACTTTAAACTACAGTTTTTACGAACTGCAGACTTTGCGACGATAATTTTAGATTGAAACTATTTTTAAATAGATGTTGTCCTTTGTGTGTTGTCTCTACCGGTTCGCTCTCACGCCTATTTGTCATAATTACATCTCGTCAATAATAATAAATCGTATTCTTCTTAATCTTGATCGGCGTGCCCACCGAGTGGCCTTTCCATCGGTAATGCAGTCAAAGTCACATCAAGTTGAAGGCTCGCTTGTAATGTATCGGGGGCAGGCTACCTCCAGCTACCTCTCATGTGTTCGTGATTCTCTCATTAGCGGCGACCACCTGTCGATGTCAAGTAAATCGCATCGACGGAAACATTTAACGACCGATTGCTCAGAGACATAAATATGAACACACAATTACAAGTATGATGAAATTTATTAGGCTATAAATGAACATGTATCATAACGACTTCATTCGATACATTAAAGCCGGGTTAACTGACTTGATTGCCTATGACTACATATTATGCAGTCGCAAACCGTTTTATATGTACATAGTAACACCATATTTGATTTAATACTACATCAAGTATGTTAATAGATTCGTTTGGTTTTTCACACACCAAAATAGTTTTAAGCATTATTATATCAGACTAGAGTAGGTACTAGAGACTACTAGAGTCTAGTAGTATCTACCTACTCATCGTCCATTGCTTTAACTTACCTATCTATCTAATTGTACAAATAAGAGTAATTTACGGCATTAATAGTAATAATTGATATAAAACCAACAAACTGATTTTAATTTCTACTTTACAGTAATATTTTATATCACGGATAATGGTTCTGGCGGCGCGTTTTATCGCAACAGCATAATATATTGATAAGGGCACTTGTGTAGCGATCGATCGGCCCCAATACGCCGCGTTTTCTATTAAATTACTAATAAGTAATGTTCTTGCACCATGCATTTCTGGACAGTCTCTGTTCGACTCGCGTCGGTTCGGAAGTGTCCCATAAAGTAAATGTTGAGTAAGGAGGTCGCCGTTCAATATAACCGGGGCAATAGCGGCCCGATCCTTTGGCCCGTAAACTGTGAAATTGTCTGGCATAAAGCGATCGGCTTCGCAATCGGGACTCTACAACATTCCCTTCCTTTATACGTACTTGCAAGCTTTTATACGGCGGCAATAACTTATAAAATTTTCTTAAATGGGGAGATTTTATCGTGCTCCGGTTCAATTTTGAAATTTATGAAAGTGTGTTGGGTAGAATTTTAATTTGTTGCACGTATTTATTGCACAGAACATAGATCTTTGTACAACGTATTTCTAGTATCTATATAAATTTTTACGATCATTTCGCCCTTGGTACGTTAGAAGCTTGATGCTTATTTTCATGTTACATTGGAATGAGATTTTTGCTATAACCTAGAAATTCTAATCAATATTGTTGGCGGAATTGGCAAAATTGGCATTGGCGGATCTCCGCTATTACCTACTCAAAAAGTGAAACCGCGTATGTATGCGTGAAGTCCACCAGGTGACTCAATTGAATTAATAACCCAAATAAAAAGCAATTACCATTTCAAAGGTCATGAAAAATGTGAGATTGACTATTAAAGCGACAATTTGCGAGAGTTATAAAACCTGTATGTGTGAGTGAAATTGAACGCGTAAAGTGGGCCGTAAAAGGACATTTCAAAGTGATTGTCGGTGTTAAGGCTGTGATGTCGCCATAAGGCCGGGGTGTTGTTAGTGCACGGTAGGGGTGATTGGGTGCGTGGGGGTGTAGTGTGATGGAGCGTGATTGGTGGCAGTTCAGCCCTCGTCGGGAGATGCACTGCATCCCTGAGTGCTTGGCTTCCGTTGACTCCAGGGTATGTTGTAGAGGTTTAAAAGAAATAATCGAACGTTGCAGTTAAACAAGAAACTGGTTTTATAAGTTGCAAAAATTATGAATCCAATCAAAGTCGCTATTTGCAATTGCAATCAGTGTATTGATTGGAATTGAACTTTTGTAGGTAACTTATTATTGCTTTTAAGCTTTTACACACTTTCTACAGTAGATATTTAGTACTTAACGTACTTTTTGAGACCAATCTACAGCGAGCAATTTAAAATTCTATTACCAACTACAAGTAAAATGCGACTGCAGCGGAGAAACGCAATTGCTTTTCCAAGAGCTTTCTGAGCAGAAAGCACAGAGCAAGTTTGCCTTTGAAAAATGGTGCTGTTGAGCTTTGGGTCTGTAATATTTTAACAAAATGTACTTCAACGTATACGAAGTTGAACTGGGTTAACAGAATATGTAGTAGAGTTTCTCCATTCAAACAAAAATAAAGTTGGTATCTACTTATCTATATACGAGTATTGTACTCGTATAACATTGATTTGACCTAAATACTTGCCAAAATATTTAAGCACCTCCAGTAAGTTCACGTTCATTACTTTGTTAATTTAAGTCTTACCATCTTAAGCCTCGGTGGGCGGAAATTAACTTTACCACTTATTCCATTCCCATTTTCCTTGGTCTTGTTTTCTCAAGACGATGTATCTATGACAGTGAAGTAACTCTAAATTGATTGAAGGTCAAGATTTTAAAAGTATTCCTTTATTTAAACCACCAAAATTGGTCAGCTATTTAAATACATTTATCTATACGACACGCATTAACCAAATACATTTACACTATAGATAATATTTCCATTAGGTTATTAAACTCGTACAGTGTAATTTTACATTAGAATTCAGTAGGTAGAGTAAATAAAGCACGCTTTGGAGGTGAGGCAAAGGTTAAAAGCAATCCAAACACATTGATATAATCGTTATGAAATGTATTGATTTGAATTGTTTCAAATATATTATCATAACTTGTGTTTTCATTGTTAGATGTTTATTAGGTATTACCTATATATAAAATGCATAATTTTTGTCCTAAGCGAACTATTTCTTGTAACTACTTCTGCTCTCACTGCTACCACATACACTGGAAGTGAGTTTACTCAGAAGTTTCTGGGAGCTTCGAAGTTCCGTAGTCCAAGGATTCATTCCCGAGTACGGGTGTCTCGCCCGCTAATTGAGTTTAAACAATGCCACGTCATTGACACGCCTCCCGCGGTGTGACGTCACATCTGTTTGCGAACCAATATAGTTATATCATGATTTAATGTAGGTGTTTGTAGTGTTTGCCACACGCGTAAAAGTTGCTCACTACACACGTCAGTAGACCAATATTGCCAATTTGACAATATAGGTGGACCGACAACGCCAATTTTATGTAATTAGTATATTAGCGAATCGTAGTTCAGGGAGAATCAATGCCTAATTGGGGTTTAGAGGCGACGTACCAAATATAACTAGTCATCATCATCTTTGCGTTTTCCCAGGTTGCATCCTTGCGGAGCCCGGGGTCCGCTTTCCTACTCCTAACTCTCCACTTCGCACGGTCTTCGGCATCCTTTATGGAGAGTTTGTTAGCACGCATGTCATCCACTACGACGTCAAGCCAGGCCTTCTTGGGCCTTCCCCTTCTGCCGGGACCCGGCGGTAGCGACATGGCTAGACACTTGTTCCCTACGTAGTTTGCCGGTTTCCGTAAAACATGACCGTACCAACGTAGGCGGCACTCTTGCAGTTTATCAGCGATGTCTCGGACATGAAGGCTGCCGCGAATACGGGAGTTCTTTACGCGATCTGCTCGCGTAACTCCCGACATCCAGCGCAGCATCTTCATCTCCGTGACCCGCAGTTCCTGCTTGTGCCGCTCAAGTAATGGCCATGCTTCACTGCCATATAAGAGAACAGGCCTAATGATGGATTTATAGACCTGTCCCTTCAGCTTAACCGGCATTTTAGGGTCGCAAGTGACGCCGCTCACCTCCCGCCATTTATCCCACGCAGCAGCAATGCGTGCCTTGACGTCGGAGTCGATGTCGCCGTTCGCGTGGAGTACAGATCCCAGATACTTGAACCGGTCCGTGCGCTCGACCGTGTCTTCGCCTATGCGGACGGACATGGGATCTGTAGTGTTGCAGGCCAAGTACTCTGTCTTCGCCACGTTGAGTTTCAAACCCCCGTTCTCAAGCGATTCCTTCCATGTGTTAACACGTCTCACCAGCCGTCCCCTGTCCGAGTCCACCAGCGCGATATCATCAGCATACATAAGTAGCCATGGTGGCTGCTCATGGTGGTCTCTGATGCTGTCTGACAATACGTCTAATATCAGGCTGAAGAGGAACGGACTCAGGACGGAGCCTTGATGTACTCCGACGGTAATACGGAAGGGCAATGTGTCGCCAACAGCGGTCCTAACTACAGAATCGGAATCACAGTACATGTCTCTAATGATATCAACATACGTTTCTGGCACTCCCTTGGACCTCAGGGCCCACCAAATCATCGCACGCGGAACACAGTCGAAGGCCTTCTCCATGTCCAGAAATAGGAAGTGGAGAGGCGTGTTCTTCGTCCTGTATTTCTCCATGATGATTCTTAGGGCAAAAACGGGGTCCATAGTCCCATGACCGGGGCGGAAACCATATTGACATCCAGAGACAGTGCACTCCTGACGGATTCGAGAGTCTACTATCCGCTCGAATAGTTTCATGGTGTGGGACATGACCTTTATACCGCGATAACTACCGCACTCTTGCACTGATCCCTTGCCCTTGAAGACCGGGGTGATAACACTCAGTCTCCATTGGCGAGGAATCCCGCCGGTGCTGAGTATGCGGTTATAAAGGTCAGTTAGGATGCCCACACCACGACCACCCATTGCCTTCCAGGCTTCGATGGGGACTCCATCGGCTCCGACAGCTTTCCGATTCTTCATGCGGCGAAGAGCATTCTCTACTTCTTCAGGCGTTACCGGTGGCACAAGTCCAAGATTCGGAGGGAGGTCCGGTGGCTGCACTTCTCTATGCTGTTTATTTAACAGCTCGTGGAAGTAAGAGCGCCATCTCTCCTTCACCGCGAGGTCCTCGCATAGTAGGTCACCGTGAGGGTCTTTAACACAGCGGCACTTGGAGATATCCTGTGCCGCTTTGACCTGAACGTGCTAATCTATAGATAAGCTTCTGCCCCTCAGACGATTCCAGCCTATCGTAGAGCGGCTGTAGGTGGGCTCGCCTGGCTCTGGCAACAGCTTTCTTTGTTGCACGTTTTGCGGACCTGTATGCGTCGCGATCTTCAGGAGAGTTGGACGCTTGCCACTTTTTAAAGAGGGCTTTCTTCACCCTAGTCTCCCTCTGGACTGCGTCGTTCCACCACCAAGTCTCCTTGTCAAATTTGCGTCCACCCTTAGACGTGCCAAGCACTGACTTCGCCGCTTCGGTTATGGCTGCCTGAATCCTGTCCCAGTGGTTCTGAACTGGTTCGCTCTCAGCCTTAGCGCACTTGTCGCCGATAGCTGAGACGAACACCTGGGATTTGTCTTCGTCAAGCCGCCACCACCTTATTTGACGCCGACAGCGCTCAAAGCTCTTGGCTTTGGGCTTCACGCAGAGATCCATGACAAGTAGACGGTGTTGTGCAGTGAGACTCTCTCCGGGTATGACCTTGCAGTTGACTACTTTGCCGATGTGGTGCCTCCTAGTGAGTAGGAAGTCGATCTGGGTAGCGTGCCGCCCACTCCTGTAGGTGATTAAATGTTCAGGCCTCTTCTGGAAAAACGTGTTCACAATAGCCAGGTCGGCAGCCGAACACAACTGGAGGATGTTCTCCCCTTCAGTGTTGCGTCTGCCGAGACCATAGCCACCATGTACACGCTCGAACTCCTCAGGCTCCTCACCCACATGACCGTTCAGATCGCCCCCCAGAACGACTTCCTGAGATGGTGGGATTCCTCGCAGCACCTCTCCAAGTCTGTTCCAGAATGAAGTCTTTTCGGTGTCGCTGCAACCAGCCTGTGGAGCGTATGCGCTTATCAAGTGGGTCGTAACCCCTTCGATCAGCACCGTTACGTCCGTTAAGCGGTCGCTGTAGCGTTTCACCTCCAACACGTCGTCCTGCAACTCCCCGGACAGCACTACCGCAACCCCGTTCTCTCCACTAGGTGCTCCGGTGTAGATCAGCTTGTAGTCATTCCCAATGGCCCGGGATCTGCTGCCTTTCCACCGAGTCTCCTGCAGGAACGCCACTGCCACCCTCCGCCTGGTGAGTACGTCGGCCAGCTCTCTTGCGCGCCCGGTGAGCGTGCCCACGTTCCACGTCGCGAAGTGGAGTTTCCGTGGGGTTGGGGCTAACGTCTTTAGCCGCGTCCGTCCCCAACGCGGTAGCCCTCGCCCACTTGCCACAGGAGTCGGGCGAAACTCCTGCGCGCCGTTTTGCGGCGGCGCCCTATTCCTGGCACTTTTCTTGTATGTTCCTTCCATTTTGTTTGGCGAGTTTCGCTTTTACGGGAGCGACTGCCGTCCGACCACCCAACCCCGGAGGGAAAGCTGGTGCCAGAGCCTCGTTCGTTGGTCAGCAGGGGTACGTACTTGCACGTGAGGTTGGCTTGGGCCCAAAGATCTTGGTAGGGCCCCATTCCCCCCAAATATAACTAGTATCTGTTTAAAATTAATACTATAGTCAAATGAAATATTTAGGGCAATGAGGATAAAGTAACACTCTAGGAGGTGTACTTAAAATATAAAATGGCTGTAGAATTTGCAAAAAAAATGCTACATTAGACATTCAGCTAACAAATTAAGACAACATTCATGTTTAATTCAAGTACTTCATCCCTTAAAGCTCAACGTGTTTTAACCTAATTTACTCTTCATGAGGGTCTTCCTTACCTAAACGAATTCACCTCATTAGCACAGTCATTATAAATAGATTTATTCGTTCTTTATTCAAGTGATATGAATATTAACTAGGGCAAAAGGCGGGCTCTTTCGGAACAGACCAGGTTTTGAATAAAACATCAGCGGCAATAAAACATAAGATTATGGTGATGTAGGTAAATAGATAGATAATAGAAATTACGTATATCTTTGAGGGATTTCGTTGAACCTTTCGATATATTGGTTTTCAGTAAATAATGTTTCAGTGATTTGCTTAAACGGGAATAAAATAATTTTTATTTTATCAGTTTGTCTTCGTTTAATTGCTAAAATATTTAGTACCAAAGTTTACGTTAATCTTTCTGGCTAAGTTACCAGGTAAGTATTATGAATTCGTACAGATTCAAAATATCTTGCAACGGGTTACGTAATGATTGTCTCTAAATAATAAAAGTTTCCGTTACTATAATAAACATAATAATAGTCCACGTGAACTGAAAAAAGTTTAATATAACAGACACTTGGCCTACTAGAATAAAAGTGTCTAACGCTGTGGCCTTTATGACTTCCTGGTTATTAAGGTCAATAAACTATTTCGCGAATCATGTGCGCTCAGAAACGCATTCAGTGTCATGTCAATAGATGCAATCAGCTATTATTGGCGAGCATTGATCGAGTCCGTATCATGAAAGCTTAAGGAATGTGAACTTTATGTCAACGCAATAATGACGATTTGACAGCAATTTCATGTTGGATTTAAATAAATTGCGAGGTCGTGTGGTGGAGTGACCAAGTTTTATGGTTAGGTTTAGAATATGGAATACAATTATATTACCTATGTAGGTATGTGATATAACTATTTAGACTTTCGCGTACAGCTCCATAAAAACTATTTAATAGGTATGTGATATTTTATGAACGTTACTAAGCTAAAAAATCATTTTTTTTACTACACTTCTAGGAACTCTACCTCTCACTATTATGAGCTCTGTAGCTACAACATTTCCTGGTTATTGCGTGTTATTCGTAGAAACATTTAATTTTAAGTGTTGTTATTTAAATTGCCAATCTGAAGTAGGCGTGGTCACTGTCAGTGTACGTCAGTCGATGACGTCACAGCCATCAGCTGTTGTAGTATGCCGCTTGTCATATTTCCGGGTTGACGAAGCGGATAGGTGATTGGAGTTTTCCGGCTCAATAAGGACTTTACAATCAATACTGTTAAAGTGTAGTATGATTATCGTCAAATGTTTGTGAATGAAAGTTGCTCCTGTGCAAATCGAGTTAGGTATCCTTATTTAAAAAAAGCGTCATTGGATAATGTTATGCACTTTTATTTCATAAAAAAACTATACGACCCTTAAAAGGAAAATTAAAACCCATGTCCAACTGGATTCCTTTGTTATCATTCTGTCTGACAAGACCCTTTTTTGAGATCGGATGAAAGAATCAAGTTGATACTAATATGATAATAGATAATGTCGGATTTAAACGGTAACGGAGTTCTTTATTTTCCTTATTCCATATCTATAGATAGATATATAAAGAACAATGCATTACTATGCTTATTATAATAATTATAATATACAAACAATAAAATAATATTCCACTATACCACATACAAGCACTTGTCTTATGGATATTTTAAATGGTTGGATATGGATGGAATGGATATTAAACACTACAGTTGTAATACAAAAGTATATTATATATTCGTAAATATTTAAATAACAAAATAAATACAGTTGTTAATCACACAAATATGTATTGTATATATCTCGACTCTTGCGCAAGTGACAGGGGTATCTTTTAAATACGAAATAAAGCAAGTCATCATGTTTAGTTCTGTTACCTTAAGGGGTGAGAGCCATGGCTACTCCAAGCCACATCGTAGTCAGTAAGGAAAAAAAAGAATTTATTAACGGTGTCAATTTCCTCCAGGGCATGGCGTTCTCCATTGAGGAGCGGCAGACCCTGGGCATCCACGGGCTGCTGCCGGCCAGGGTCAAGAGCCAGGAGGAGCAGGTGCAGCTGTGCAAGCTGTCCATCGACCGCTACGAGGACCCGCTCAACAAGTACATCTACCTGATGGGACTGCTCGTGAGTATTGCCTTCCTCTTTGATTCGAAAAATAATATATGACACAACGTTACATACACTGATCTGACTCCGTGGAAAATAGTTTCAGCACTTTTGTTACGGATATCGAAATCGATACTGGGTACACGAATATAATACTTAAATACATTTAGTAACACACCCAGACACGGAACAAAAACCGATGTTCGTCACACAAATAAGTCCCGGGGGGAAATCCAACACACGACTTTGAGTCGTGTGTTGGATTATAGAACCGTAGGTACTGTAGTGAACCTGTGTCACTATTAGTGGTTAGTGACTCACTAACCACTGTTCCACCGAGCCAGGCAGAGGGGTCGAGGACAAAATCAAATGTGTTCAGCCTAGTATTCGGCCACACGAATCGCGTCTCTTGAGGATCCAGTAAAACGCATTCGCAAGTCAGATCTAATGCGTCGGTGAATCACCCATATCTTCCATTTTGACCTTGTTTGTAGCAATATGACCTAAAATAGCATTTACTACTAACTGCAACTACAAAAATACTTTGAACCCATTCAATTCCTTTCAAGTAGTTACGAAGACCGTTGTAACGGTAGTAATAAACATTTATTGCAAAATGGAACATAAAGGAATTGTAATTGTTGTTTATTAACTATACTTTTATGTAACTTTATTTAGTATTTTATGAAGCGAGTTTGGTTAACTTTAATTTGTATCAAATCGCGTCCAACCTCAAGATTCAATCCACGCAACACTGCTGTTCAATCTATTGTTTTCCTCCAATGCAACAAACACCCTTACGCATAATTACGTATCCGTCATGTCGAATCCTCGATTGTTTTGCACAATGTCTAGTCAGAGACTCGAGTTGCTCGGAGTGAGAGGGTTCTGTCGTCCGTGGTTCCGGGCTGTGACGGAGGTCGCCGGCCGCCGCGGGTGGTAGACACAACGTTATGATTAATAGTTTGCGAATAACATCGTCACGTTTGTGCCAAGGGCGGAATGTTCGCACATCGCTTGCAATTATATAGCTATTAGAGCTTAAGACAGCACTGCCAAGTTTGAGCGATAACCGCTAAGTAAGTAGAGCAATTATATGGATCACGCATGGTTGAAGGTCGTTGCTCAGCTGTTAAGGATTAGTGGTAGTGTTGAAATTTGCTCAATGGAGATACAATCTATGGAAATGTGATGGAATACGTTTAAAAACGTAGGTACATTATGGCGTTGATGGAACAAGGTCGGAATATAATAAGTAGCTATGTATACGTAATACTTAAAAGCTTACCTATTCCTATAGGGAAAAGTTGATCACAAAGACATGTTTCGGGAGCAAAGATTGTTCGGTTAAACCAACCGAATATATTTAATGAATTTCCTTATTCGGTCCTCACTTTACTTTTCACCTAGTCACACAAAATAATATTATATTTTTTCATAAAATCGACCTTTTAAGCCGAATATTATTATGTCAAGTTACACGCTTGCAGGTAGAATCGTGACTTACGTAAAGATGGAAAAAAGTTTCTATGATGATAGCAAGGCTACTTCGTCCAATGCATCATTATAGTAGAAAAAAGGAGAAATTCGTATTAGTGAGCATTTTCGGTAGTTCAATTATATCAAAGCATTGTGACTGCAATAGCCTCAGCACGAGCTTAGAGTCTCGACCTTTGGCACAATAAGTAAAATCATAGCCAGAAACAACTTTCTTGGAAGACTGTACCTACTTATACATCTTTTCTCAGTCCTTGATTAACAAGTACCTTTTACCCCAGGACCGCAACGAGCACTTGTTCTACCGCTTCGTGGGCGAGAACGTGGCCGACATGCTGCCCATCGTGTACACGCCCACCGTTGGGCTGGCCTGCCAGAAGTACGGCCTGGTGTACCGGCGCCCGCGCGGCCTCTTCATCACCATCCACGACAAGGGGCACATTTACGACGTGCTCAAGAATTGGTGAGTACGCTGGACGTCCTCCTGCCATCTTAATCTTAAGATCTGAAGAATTCGAATCATCTTCATCATCATTCTCCTGCCCTTGTCCCTCGCTAAGTGGGGTCGGCGCAACATGTATATTTCTTCAATTCGAATGTTGAAAATCAATGTTCCGTCACCGTCTATCGTGGAATTCGATTATAAAAGAGACGCTATTTCTGAATTTTGTCCTATTATTTGTCCAGTTTTGGTGTTAAGGATGAGAACCATCCGCTCCCACGCGAGTCCAGTTGTGATGACAAGGTGACTCTAAGCCATCAACGTATTCAGTTCTTGTAGATATCCAGAAAAAAGTTTAATTCTTCCCATTAGATCCAACTGGTAGACAAGGGGAATAAAGGAGTAATGTATTGTCCCTAATATTATAGAATAGTAAAAAGATTTAGAACTCTATAGCGACATGGTCACTGGAAGGCTAGTCTTCAAATATTCGAACACAAATATGTTTTTCTTTGAGATTTTAGACTTTCGCGTTTTATTACACTAAATAAGTATTAGTCTTTATGGGTCTACACGCGATATTAGGAGTAGCCCGACGTTTCGACTGGATTACACCAATCATGGTCCGCTCGCGACCATTAATATAATAATATTAAATGTTTTTCTTTCTTTCCCAGGCCTGAGACCGACGTGCGCGCTATCGTGGTGACGGACGGCGAGCGCATCCTGGGTCTGGGAGACCTGGGCGCGTGCGGCATGGGCATCCCCGTGGGCAAGCTGGCGCTCTACACCGCGCTGGCCGGCATCAAGCCGCACCAGTGCCTGCCCATCACGCTTGGTAAGTCATATCGGGTTTGAGAAGGATTGGTTCATGGGTGTACCAGTTTGTTGCTAGTCCAACCGCTGGAGTTGGTGATTCTTCTCCACCTCTCGTACTAATTATGTATATTCAATTAATTCACTACCCTGTTGGTCTATTGGTAGCAAGCGCTGCGTAAGGACAGAGAGGGTTCGAGTTTGAGTTTGGGTCTGGGGTCAAAACTTGTGCGAGTTTTTCTGTAATGAATTAATCAGCACGGAGTTTGGAAGTTGGCGGTTAAACGCCCGTGCTTCGGAAAGCACGTTAAGCCGGTGGTCCTGCGCCCGATCTCTCATCGGTCATGTCGGATTGCCGTCTCGCCGAATTATAAGTGCACTTGTGCTTGCGCGCACATTTGTGACCTATAATATGTCCTGCGCCAGTCGCTTGGCTCATCTCAAATGAGATCGGCCGCCATGGCCGAAATCGGCCGGACACCTTATTCTATTGATTGAAGGATAAATATACATATGCAATGTTGTTGAACATTTATTTATCTCTCTTTTCCCAGACGTGGGCACCAACACACAGTCGATGCTGGACGACCCGCTGTACATCGGCCTGCGGCAGAAGCGCGTGCGCGGCGCGGCCTACGACGAGTTCATCAATGAGTTCATGGAGGCGGTGGTGCGCCGCTTCGGACAGAACTGCCTCATCCAGTTCGAGGACTTCGCCAACGCCAACGCCTTCAGGCTGCTCGAGAAGTACCGCGGCAAGTGAGTATAATAAAAATGTACAAGAATTTTAGTATTTTATTTAGGTACCTTAACTTAGCGTTTAAGTAGGTAGTAGTAGCATACATACGTATCAAGTGCAATTGAAATTAATGAAAAAAAAACATTGTTTCTTCATCAGTAATTGATAAACTCAATCAAACCTGTAAACGTAGCCAGACTGAGGATTTGTAATCTTGCAGCAGTGGATATCGCGTCTCGGCGAAGTTTGGGAAACTCTGGCCAGACGGATAAACGATCTGTGCATTTTCCAAGGCCTACATCCAACATTGGTCGAAGTTATAGGCTGATGAACCTAGATAGCTACACACTCGTAGAAGAACTTTGTCTAATTGTTAACGTGGTCTCTCCTCATCAGATACTGCACGTTCAACGACGACATCCAGGGCACGGCGTCCGTGGCGGTGGCGGGGCTGCTGGCCAGTCTGCGCGTCACCGGCAAGAAGCTCTCCGATAACACCATCGTCTTCCAAGGCGCTGGAGAGGTATGACCCCCGTGCACTCTAGATATAGTATACTTTTAAAGTTTGAATACTTAGGTACCTAACCTACTTAAACGTTAACCAGACTTTGGTATGTACCACATAGAGATCACATTATTTTGGACCTCAATCGCCCCACTTTAGCTTCCTGTTTCTGGTTAAGAGTTAAGGTTTGGTTGAACAGAAGGTACACCTATCTATCCTATCTGGTCATAAAGTTGAGGTGGGAGTTTCCACAGCCTGCGCGGTTCATAGAAGCATGCGATGCTTGTTTTTCCTATACATAAACTCGTGTACCATTATCCAGTCTTGGTTTTGAGATAAGCCTCCTTTTTTTTCGACACTGGACCCTGGCCCAGTTGCCTGGCTTATCTAACCCTCTGCTACTTTTCAGGCTTCCCTGGGCATCGCCGAGCTGTGCGTGATGGCGATGAAGGCGGAGGGCACGGCGGAGGCGGCGGCGCGCGCCCGCATCTTCATGGTCGACTCCAAGGGGCTGATCGTTCGCAACCGGCCCGAGGGCGGCCTCAACGAGCACAAGGAGAAGTTCGCAAAGGACCAGCCACCCGTCAAGACCTTGGAGGAGGTCGTGGATATGGTGAAGCCGTCGGTGCTGATTGGTGAGTGGCTTTGAATGGCGTGTTTGCTGGTTGGCGGTGATTAATTCGTTGAAATTAATGATTCGAAACCTTACCCATTAATACTCGTTTTCTATCGTTCGGTTTCTAAGTCTACGCTCTGTTACTGTCAATCGGCTAGGTTATAAAAGAAACTAAGGGAGCATCTTATCCGAATTTTAATCCGTTTCCGACACATTGTAGATATCGGAGTGGATATACGATGGAGGATAGTCGATAGTGGGACGGGTGTGAATATGATATTGGGTGCTTTTCTTGCTAACTGGATATGACAAAGCTAGAATTGGCTTACAATTTAAATAACGAGAACGAAGAAAGTGATACAGTAGATCTACGAGTACTAAGCAGTTCCACTGCAGTACCTACTTACTGTTGAATTCTTCGATAGAATTGATAAGTGCAACTGGGTACTAGGAACATTTCGTAATTTTTTTTTGCTAACCTTAATCTTTTTATTGTTTCCTACTCTCGTTATTTTATGTTCTAAAGATAAATGTAAATCCTGGCCTTACTAAAATAAAGAAATAGTTGCAAGGGCTGATGAACAAGGCGTGTTTTCTTCTTTTCTTATGTAATAAAGTTATTAATGTTTGTTTCAGGCGCGGCCGCTATCGGTGGCGCGTTCACGACGTCGATCCTGCGCAAGATGGGCGCCAACAACGAGCGGCCGGTGATCTTCGCGCTGTCCAACCCCACCAGCAAGGCCGAGTGCACCGCCGAGGAGGCCTACAGCAACACCGACGTGAGTGGCGGGTTCATGTTTTAAACATGGAACAAGTATAAAGAGTGCAACTTTTTTATACCATAGCTATTGTACACTGTTATTCTCACCCATTAGGGGTGAGCGCCATCCGCTCCCCCGCAAGTCCGGTGATGATGATAAGGCTACTCCAAGCCATCATCGTAAGTCAGTTAGGAAAATAAAACTGTTATTCTCCACTAATGCTGTCGTCGTCGTAATATGCAAAGATTTGGGGATTTTGTGATAAGGAAAAAGAAACACGAAATAAAACGAGTCTTGTAGATATCTATCTTAGATCATCCGTTTAGGATGACAAAATTCAGAAATGAAAGCTACCATAGATGAATTACCAAATCACTACATAGTATAAAGCAACGTCGCTTCCCGCCTGTCTGTCCCTATGTTTGCCAAAATCTTTCAAAATGCACGACGCATTTTGATGCGGTTTTTTTAATAGATAGAGGGATTTAAGAAGAACGTTCTATGTATAATATACCCGAAGTAAGAAGGGCGGGTCACTAGTACAAAATAAGACGTGTTAGTACAAGGTTTAATGGCTATACTAATATTACCCCTAGAGCTATAGCAAGTAAGTAGGTTCTCCGATTTGAACTTACAAATCTATGTTCGCTCACGCAGGACCGTGCCATCTTCGCGTCTGGCTCTCCCTTCCCGGATTACCGCACCAAGGACGGTCGCGTCCTGCGCCCGGGACAGGGCAACAACGCCTACATCTTCCCCGGGCTGGCGCTGGGCATCATCTGCGCCGGTATCGTTGACATCTCAGAGGACTTTA
Source organism: Maruca vitrata (assembly GCA_039566165.1). Lineage (NCBI taxonomy): Eukaryota > Metazoa > Arthropoda > Insecta > Lepidoptera > Crambidae > Maruca > Maruca vitrata. The sequence continues at coordinate 3,867,795 of CM076923.1, read as the reverse complement.
TGCTGCTGGCTGCTGAGGTGAATAGCGCTTGTTTTTTGTTGTTATAGCGTCGGGTCCGTTGTGGCCAGTAAGAAGTTACTAAAGACACGAGCCACCCAGTTGAATATTTGTGATTTATAAATTTTGTAGTTCATTTTTAATTCACTTAGGTCATATCTCAATACTAGCTCATAAAATTAATTAGTTATCTACTGAACTATGATATCCCTACATGTATCTACAAATAAAACATGTTAGTAGAAATGTCATATAATGTATTTGATTTTATGCAGACCATTCAACCCCGACCAACTATTTACCTATTTCTATTTTTGACAGGCCTTAGCTGAAATTGTATCACAAGAAGACTTTGACCATGGAAGCTTATACCCACCTCTTGCCGACATTCAGAACTGCTCAGTCAAGATCGCCAAGAAAGTGGTGGAGCACGCATACAAGTGCGGTAAGATGACATAATAATATATTACCGTGATATTATGTTCAAACCTTTACCTGCTAACCACTATCACGCTTGAAAACATAGTGGTGAAATAAAATTGATTCGCAACTGTGCTGTTAGATTTATCAGACCGTAAAAAAATACATAGCTACCCAATAATTAAAATTGCTCATGTCTAGGCGTTACAGCCTTGCTGTGTAATAACATCGTATTATAATTGTTTTGTAATTCCTTAATTCAATACGGTAATATGGATTTTAAATTATCTGAATAAATGAATTATATTATTAATATGACTTAATGATAATAAAGTCGCGTAGGAGGTAGTTTTAACAAGTATCTATCTCCCAGAAGAGATAGTTTCAGAGGTTAGCTGACCAAACCTCTCCAATAGATTGACAAGGGTAATACTTATTCGTATTTATGATATTTGAAGGTACCTACATATTTACAGAATTTACCAAAGAGCCTGGTCTCATTTTGGGTTGATGCAATGGGTAACGCATCGCAACCTCGAAATAGGGTTCGGCCCAAGTAGAGGAAATAAGGATCAGCCTTAGCCTAGTTAGAAGGCATGATGCTAAGCTCCTTTACTTTTTCAGGCAAAGCGTCAGTGCAGCCCCAACCACGGGACACGGAGAAATTCATCCGCGCGCAAATGTACGATGTGCACTACGCGCCCGCCGTCCCGCCCGTGTACTCGTGGCCCGCGGGCGGCCCCCAAGTCGACCTCATCTAGCCCACACGACCCACATGCCTCTAGACTAGCACAGGACTTCGTTCCAAATGACACGCAGAGGGCGTCACAAGACTCCAAGATGGCCGCCATACCACGCGCGTGGAGGCAAATGTTTGAAAGTTAAACTTTGCTACTTGCAATAATTGCTATTTATAAAGGAATATTAAATTATTGAAATAAAAAAATAACATCAATTGGAACCAGTCCTGTGTGTAGTTTAGAAATCAGTGCCTGATACCCACTGACAAACTAGGTATCTGCTTGCTTCGAACATTATAATTTAAGTATGTACCTGACCATCCTAAAAATATTTATAAACAGATCAGCTTCAAAATAGACACATAATCGAACTACCAATATGGAACACATTAAGCAGTAAAATAAATATTGTTTTGTTCGAGGCTGCAGATACTGACCTTTAAACGTTGCCAGCGCATGCAAACCTACAAATATGGAACACCAATTAATTGTAAGATGCTTCAAAAATTTTCAAGTTAAAAGAATGTTTAAAAATTCTATGAATAACCTAAATTGTGTACTACACATATTATTGAGTAAACTTTTAATAGATTCTAAAATTCCCTTTAAATCTCATGTGTAATCTCTGATAATTGTAATAATAGAATTAGTGTAAAGCGCTTGCAGTGTTTAAATGATTATTTATGCTTATAAATTGTTAAGATAATATTGAGCGTGACGCAGGAGGCAAGTCGTCCATTCGTGTAAGAGCTACCTACTCGCAAATAGAAATATTATACCTACATTACAAAAGATTGGATGAATACCTACTTAGTTTATTTTATGGGCTATCTATAATGATGTAATAGACAAGATGCCCATTTTTTGTATATTACAGGGTGATTATTATTTATAAAGTTTAATATTATGCAGAGTTACCACGTATTGAATGTTAATTTAGTAGAAGTTTTGTACTGTCACAAATTGAACGATCAAAAATGAGAATGTGTTATTAATTTTTCGCGACATTAGTAATATTTTTTTTAGAAATATATTTAAAAGCATTTAATAGCTTTCCCTTGTACGACTATATGAATGCTACGACTGTACTATACACATGTTTAGCCATTCCAAATTATTGATCTAGGAGTACTGCTACATTCTGTAACCTTCTAGGGCTGTACCTAAACAGATACCATTTCGAAATAAACCCTATTTCGTTTTTAAGTTAAATTTGTGAACAACGTTATTATGAGGTATTTTTATGTAAATTTTAAATAATAATATATGATGAGAAGCTGTAATTTGAGTTTTCTTTTCTATTACCCAGATAGCATGATCGCATTCATTCGTCCATGATTAATAAAAGGATTATGACGTCATTGGACGAATAAAAATAGAAACCGTGTAAGAAATGAACTTGGTTCAACGTCATGTCACCGCCAGGAAGTATGCCACGTGACGTGACAAAAAAAACATATTTTAATGAGTAGATTTCCTTATGGGGTGTAAGGAAATCTACTCATAATAATAACTTCAACTCGCTTGGGCTCCCCGATACACCGTGAAATTTTAGTGGTTGTTTTCCCACAGTAAAATGATTCTATCTTAGTAGCACAATAGATTTACGCAGTTCTTTTTTATTAAAACCAATAAGTGCCGGTTATACGAAAGGTGTAACCGAAACTAGAAAGCACGTTCGAACCGCTATTACTTAGAGTGTAGATATTCTTTAGCTTTAAGCAATAATATAATAATAAATCAGGTACTGCTTGCCGCTTGAGATTTTCACGTCACATCTTAAAAAAGAACGATAGCTTCGCTCGTTTTCCAGTTGGAAAATCATTATTTTGAAAATTAGAAAAAAAAAATTTTTTTTAAAGAAAATTTTTGGAACCTAAACAATTTTGATAAACTTTGCCATTTGCTTGCATCAGAGGCGAGGATTACAGCTTGACGTTTCAGGGGAACGTATTATGATAGGTACCGAAAATTCATAATACCTAAAACTGAAAAACCTACTAGTCCAGTCAAATTAGCTCTTTTAAACACCAATCTGCGGAAAAATTACTAGTGAGCTGAATTTTGGTACACACCTTTATTACGGCATTGTAATGAAGGTGTGAAAAATCGACATTCATATCGTGCCGGCTTAAAAAGTTATAGGGGTCAAAAGGTCGCGAAAATCAGTTTTTCGCGAATATCTCGCGATCAATTGCTTGTAGGTTAATTGAGGTCATTAGAAAAAATATTTGTTATAAAATTATCTACAAAAAATGTCCTTTGCATTTTTTTGTAGAATTGAAAGTTTTCGGAGGAGAGCGCCGAGAAAGCACTCACATACGGAATTGTATACCAAGGCGTACGCCCTATGCTTTTCATTGATATTTGTAAGCGTGTTGTTAGTAAAATCTACTACATACAGACATATAGCATTAGTAATACTAGTACAGAAAGTTTTCCTTTTTGGAAAAGGAAAACTGAAAATCATGAAGATGTCTAAAAAAAGATTTGTAATTGTACAAAAAATTGCAGCGGTAGAAAATATGTCCTAGCATTGACAATGCATCTCGAGAGAAATTTTCTTGTTGGAATATTTCTGCAAAATTGTTTAAATCAGATCTTTTTTCAAACATCTTCATGATTTTCAGTTTTCCTTTTCCAAAAAGGAAAACTTTCTGTACTAGTATTACTAATGCTATATGTCTGTATGTAGTAGATTTTACTAACAACACGCTTACAAATATCAATGAAAAGCATAGGGCGTACGCCTTGGTATACAATACCGTATGTGAGTGCTTTCTCGGCGCTCTCCTCCGAAAACTTTCAATTCTACAAAAAAATGCAAAGGACATTTTTTGTAGATAATTTTATAACAAATATTTTTTCTAATGACCTCAATTAACCTACAAGCAATAGATCGCAAGATATTCGCGAAAAACTGATTTTCGCGACCTTTTGACCCCTATAACTTTTTAAGCCGGCACGATATGAATGTCGATTTTTCACACCTTCATTACAATGCCGTAATAAAGGTGTGTACCAAAATTCAGCTCACTAGTAATTTTTCCGCAGATGAAACCTAATTTGACTGGACTATACGCACAAAACGTCGAAACACTAAAAATGCCGAACGTATGGAAAAATCCAGCCGGGTACTTGCCTGGTGGATTTGACCTGTCAAATCCATATTGCAGTTATTATACCATTTTCTACTCGTTTTTTCAATAAAATCTGAGATATTGTCTGAATCGAAGGTATGTTGAGCGAATAATGCAGCGAATCAAGGTTTTTCGCGTATTTCTGTAAAGTTATTTTTATTTTAATGGATTAGGCAATAATTTTACTGACTACTAACCATCGTCCAAAATAGTAAGTAACTTACCTAACACAAGTTTTTACTAAATATTTACCAACTTCTCGCTTATGCGCTTTTTATGCTTACGCTATACGCAACAATGACGATAATGTTTACAATGGGTCATCTGTCACTTAGGCTGTCGATGCGCACTCTCCCTATTAATGTTGGGAAAGGCTCGTCTGTATAGTGTTATAGGGCTATGTATCCAATCTTGATGATTGAAGAACTTATGATTCATAGATCTAATTTTTTGAACCCAGACTCAAAAAAGAGACGTGTTTTAAGTTTAACAGGCGTGTTTTTGTAATTCTGTGTGTATTGTGTGTGGCTGTGCCTAGTTGGCACCGCAGCTTAGGAGGAGCTTTTTGGATGCTTGTTACAGGCAGTTGCAAAATAATAAGTCACAAAAACGTTTCAGACCGACAGTCTTTATTTCGAATAATTATTTATAAATACAAATTGAGAAGTACCGATTCACAACAAAATATTTCCTAGATTACAATGTTCGAAAATAATTATCACTTATCACTTCATAAACTGTACAAGGTTCCTTCAGTCGAGCCCGCGGCGAGCCCGCTCAATTGACTACCATCGCGCGTCCGTCCGTGCGTCCGAGCGTCCGTCCGTCCGTCCGTCCGTCCGGCCGCGCGTCCGTCCGGCCGGCCCTCCTCCTCACCGGCTCAGCGAGTGCGAGCGCGAGCGCGCCGCGCCCGCCCGGTCATTGCCTGCGACACACATACAAGGTTATTGTTCTGTTCGTAGGTTTGGCCGCAAATCTACTGCTCACTTCTACTGGTAGTAACTACGGGTTATTCTACTTTGACCCAACAAGCCGCCGCGCTGAAGGATAAAAGATAGCCTTTTGCTTTCAGTGGAGCGACTTGGTGGAGCTAGATGGAACAACACAAATTTAATTGATGGATAAACCTGTTAAGGTTCTAGCAGCCATATCGCCACCATGATTAGAACCTTATGTTGTCTTATGGGTATAATGTAAACATCATACAGTATGTAAAAAAATGGCCCCCATAGTACATGGGGGCAATAATAATGACCTATTTAGGTAGGACTGAGCAGTAGGATCGCGTGCATGATCGTCAAATATAGCGGCCGCGTTAGACGCCGGAAAGACACGAGTCGACGGAGCGCCCAACCTGGTCGCTGTTATCTATACGCTATCGAATTATGCCGGCGAAAACTTGTGAGATTCAGAAATTTATTCCAGTTGTAATCAGATAATTAGGCAGTAATTGGTACTGAATACTTCCGCCGGCATAAAATAAGGTTGTTGACAGTTAACCTGGTTAACCAGGTTGGTTTTTAAAATTTAACTGCTAAAATGTCAACATCCCTATTCTACATGTCTAAAAAGAAAATAACCATTAAAGAAGATATCGAAAATTATGTACCCAATAGAAATAAAGAGCTGTACATTCGCCAGCATCACATAAGATAAATAAATAAAATGTTATGAACAGTGAAAAAAGTAAGCGGAACTCAAGAACACACTGACAACACAATATCAAACGAGTCATGTCGCAACATGTATTTGTGAGAAACATAAAAAAGAAGCTTTCAGAAGCGTCTAACAACTATAAATAGGGCCTGACCTAAGGAATGACGGCCTTGTAAACGGGTGTCCTATAACAAAACAATCACCATCATACAAATGGAGACCAGCAATTTAACCGGCGTAAATAGTGAAAATTAAGTATGGACACATAAATTTAAATATGTTATTACTACATATTATAATGATAAATGTAAGTGCTTTACTGTATAGATCAGATATCGTTTTATATATCATGAAATTCTCACAAATCTTCTAGTTACAGCAATTAGCACATTGGAATTTTATTGTACAAATATATGGAGTGACCAGATGTTTTCTATCCATTTTATATTCCTAAGTACTTTCTATGGTTAATGGTGCAAATGTGTGTATTTTTAGGATAACTAATCTTGAGTTGTTTGAGAGGCAGAATCATATCTTTTTAATTTTTAACAATATTTGAGCAAAAATGTTATCATTATGATACATTATAACACGCGCCATGGCAATAGATCTCAAAAAAGAATGTGTCGATGAACACAGCGCATTCTTTTTATAGTTTGAGACCATTGTAGCCCCTAGTAACCTGGGTTGTGAAACCATTACAGCGGAACTTCAGGAGTTTCGCTATATCTTGTCAGCAAATTCGATAATCGGAACACTGCGAATTTGCCTGTCCCATGCTTTAATGCTGTTTCTTTCGTCGATGTGCAGTCACACCTCGGCGCTTTGGAAAAACTTTATTCTGCTGTGTTCGCTTGTAATTTACAACTATATCACAACTAAATATTAGTCTTTATGGGTCTACACGCGATATTAGGAGTAGCAATTACAAAGCTATTTACTGCCCGACGTTTCGACTGGGTTACACCAATCATGGTCGCGAGCGAACTGACAGTAAGTAGCTTTGTAATTGCTACTCCTAATATCGCGCGTGGACCCATAAAGACTAGTTTTTAGTGTAATGCAACGAGAAAGTTCAAAATCTTATATATCACAACTGTTTTTATTATCATGTGATACTTTTATAAACGTCTAATGTTCGTGTTGCAAGTGAGACAAATAAATAAACTGTCAAAAAACTAGGGCCGTACAAGTTCGTCCTCTCAAACGTCCTCAAATGCGGTGTCTGCGTTAGATGTATCTTCACGTGTGTAAACGTCCTCAAAGGCGGTGTCTGTGTTTGATGTATCTGTAAGCGTGTGCGGGGCTCACCGAGGCGCTGGTGCGGCGGCAGCTTGTTGAAGAAGGGGTGCGCGAGCGCGTCGCGCAGCGTGATGCGCTGCGACGGCTCGTACTCCAGCATGCGCGCGATCAGGTCGAACAGCTGCCGGTGCTCCTCGCTGTTGCTCTGCAGGTACCTCTGCGGGGGCGGCCGATGGGGTATATTCGAGGGCGCATCTCGTTACGTTACATGATATGATCGATTTAATTTCGCTTGCTTACGAACAACGGTACAAGTACATATAGGAAATTTTATATGTTTTCATACTTTATATTACACTTACTCAACAGTACATCATCATCATTAGCCCATTCCTGTCCACTGCTGGACGTAGGCCTCCCCATATGTACGCCACTTATCTCTCTCCTCGACAGTATATATTTGCTTAAAATTAGCACTGTTATGTAATTTAATCATTAAAAATGCTATATCGCATTAACTCAATGTAATAAACACACTAGGACGCGAAAATAGATAAGAAATTTAAATTAAAGTCCTCCAAAGGTAAGTAACTAAAAATAAAAAGGTATATTTACCAATAGTGGTTTGCAGTTTTCTCTTACGTATCTGCCCGCTGACGATTTTTCGTCCCAGTCTAATTTACCGTGATAGAAGTATTTTGTTCTTGTTTTGCGTGCCATTCTGTAACAATTAAAATTAAAACAAATTTAGTTATTGTTTTCGATGCTTATGAAATAACCACAATTTTCTTATAAACTCATGAACCCCAACAATCAAGGTATGTCTAGTCTCAACTAGGCAAAAGCTTTTTATCAGGTTTGTGGCTATGTTAAAGAAAGTTCAAGGACATAAAGGGTCATTCACCTGTAGGGGATGGGTCCTAGGATCCTCTCCATCATGGCTAAGTGTTCTCTGTTGTCGTGCGTCTGGAAGAGCGTGATGCCCAGGTGCAGCTCGAACATGATGCAGCCGATCGACCACACGTCGCACGGCTGCGACCAGCCAAGCTCTGTAATGGGAAAAAACATGCCATGTATTTTAAATTGCCTAGTAAGAAAATAAGTAAAAGAAGATCTTGCAAAACAAATGTTTTAACAGTGTGTACAGTTATCTGCACATATTTTTATATGTATGCTGTAGTGGGCCTGAAGTGTTCAAGTTTAGTTTTAATTAAAATATAAAACAAAGTGTAATCGTAATAAGTATTTACAGATCTGTTAATTATCCTAATGACGCATTACGATTACGACCCTTTGTTGTACATTTTAATAGTATTTTTCTTTTTTGTCTTTATTGTGACATCGAGCGGCTAAAGTAAATAATAAAAATTGGAAAGGGAAATGATTGCATGTTCGTGTTCAAAAACTGCATTGTACTTATTTTTAATTATTATCACTTTTTTGTGTTGTTTTATTTCTGTATCCTTTGTGAGGAAGGACTCATCGTTTAGATCATGTTTTGCACCTTATGTTTACAAGTTTTACGTAGTTTTCAACATGCACTACACATTTAAAATAAAACAAATTTTACGGATTAAACTCGCGTGTATTGATATTCTAAACATATTATTTAGAGAACCGACGTTTCGTGATCACGAGATTACTGTAAAGAGATCGAAACGCCGGATCTTTAAATAATAGGTATGTATAATAATAATACATGCGAGTTTAATTCGTAAAATAAGTTTTATTTTCCTTTTAAAAGTGTTCATGTTTTACTTACACTTAACACTTTTCTAGTAAACGTTTAACCGGTCACTCATCAGAGTTTGCGTACGACGGTGGGCTCACCTAATATGACCTCGGGCGCGCGGTAGTGGCGCGTGGAGACGATGGTGCTGTGGTGCTCGTGGTCGAAGGTGGCGCTGCCGAAGTCGATGAGGCGCACGTCGCTGCGCTTCACGCGCAGCAGGTCGTGCGTCTGCGGGGCAAAGCGTCAGTGTCAGCTGATATTGCGAGATATTCAACCCTTAATAGTTCACAGCATATAGAATTTTTTCATTGGTTTTCGCCGGTATTACGACTAGATAAGGTTCAAAATCTGGTGGGAACTATTTTCCTTGTGAGCTATTAAGGGTTAATTCACTATCGCGCGAGTAAAAACGCGCCACCTGGCCAGGGTCTTGTGACTGTGACTCGTGAGCTGCCTTATATCCCCTGCCCAGATGCGGCGTTTTATTCGCGTGTATTGGAATCGCACTATGGTCAGGTTCTAGAGTTTCATACGTTCTGTCCATATGAAGTCGCGCGACTTCCTGGTACTCACAATCGCGCGATTCAAAACGCAATATTTGGACTCTGTCTTGGGGCCTTTTTTGTCGTGCGTGTTTCTGCCCGCATACACATTATCTGCCTTTTTGCCCCGCATGCGGGCAGAGCAGATATTACAAATACAGAAAAAAATATAGAAGCTACGTTTAGTCTCTAAAGGAACTACAGTGACACGGCAGATTTTGAGAACATTATCATAAACAATCGTGTTTAACATAATATCGTAAATAACAGAATCGAAAGAAATACATTTGTTTGTGCTAATTAGAAATCCCGTAACTATAAGAGCCAGTGTAGTATTAATGAATATGCTATCAAAATACATTCAGTAAGTTAAATTGTCTAGTATTTTTTTTGGCGTTTAGAGCTATTATGTTCATTTTATAGCTCAATTGGAGCGCTGTGGCCGCGATATTCTCACACGCACATTGAAGTGTTTTCCAATTTTATGTAACATATACCTTATTTTACTACAAATTACTGTAGACACTCTCTTTTATCTTCCTAAATTAATATTTATTCAATTTAAAATAAAAATGAACACTAATTCTATTGTTTTTTTATGAGTGACTACAACGGTGGCTTGGATATCATGATTACCGGACTTGCGGGGGAGCGGATGGCTCTCTCTCCTAAAGTATATTAATTAAGTAAAATTAACCTTCTTAGAGCTGCTGTACACGTTGACGAGCTCGTAGTCGCTGTCCACGAACAGGATGTTCTCCGGCTTGAGGTCGGTGTGCGTGAGCTTGTTATCGTGCAGGAACAGCACGCTGTAGATGAGCTGGTAGGCGATGTGCCGCACCTGCTCCAACGGGTATGGCTGGTAGTTGTTGTCTTTCTGAAATTGTATACCATACTTGTATTACTAACTTGTTCATATCAGTAATTGTCAAACTACAAGATTTAAGATTTTCGCACTGCATTACATACAATTACCCCTTACTAATTAGCAGTAAGTAGCTATGTATTTGCCACTGTTTATGTCATGTATAAAGACATAATATTATTGAAAACAACAAGAGCTGACAAAAATATTTAACGTAACTCGTATGGAGACTTAAACAAAAATTAAATGATTTTTCCTGATTTTCATTAATCTCAAATTAGCTGATTTGGACAGATTTAAGCTGAAGAGAAATATTAATGTTTAAATGTAGTATGTAAATTTACTAATATATTTTGCTTCTTCACCTTATTATAAGTATAATAGCTGAGACAGTTATGTAGGATTGTAGATAAAAAGAGGATGATTTGCACTTTAAACTCGTTTTTATTACTACCTAAATTCAGCTACACAATAGTTAAGGTTACGCAAGCAATACATGTAACTTAATATTGACATTTTAAATTATTCAAAAAACTTTTGATGTTACTTGTGCTCTAAAATTATTGTCCATTTAATTTCAAAAGAATTCTACAGAAAATATTGCATAATGAATCATTTGATGGCGCACTTCCCACATTTTCTAATCGCAATAATTACGAGACCATTCCATATAAATGCCCATCTAGCAAATTCAAAGCAGATTTACCTTCAAGCAAAAGGAAATATGGGCAGTTAATATAGAGAAAAACAGTTGCAAACAGGAAACGTTGGTACTTATGTGTTTTTATATTAACGGAAGTTCAGGATACATAATGAATGAGTCAGCGATCCGATCCCTGAGGCAGTGAGCTGCGTAATCTAAGTTTACGCAACCGGGATTAAGCAGCTAACTGCAGTGAATACGAAACAAGGTATCTATAAAACATGGGATTACTCACCAGGAAGTCAAATACACTCTGTCCGAGCATTTCGAATGCGATGCACATGTGTCCGTGGTACTCGAACCAGTCTAACATCTTTACACATAAGCTGGAAAGAGAAATTTGCTTACATTAGACTTTTTAAATATAATAGAATGCAGGTAATCAATTTAATTACTTGAATCAATAATGATAAATGAATCAACAGAGCGTGTGAAATCAAACTTTTATTTAATGGAATTGAAGTGAAATCCATTCTGTGTTGAAAATCGTCTAAGAAGCCTTTGGCGGTATTGGCAATATTTAGTACTCATAAAGAAAATACGAGAAACGAATCAAGGGCGTTAAGGTATGATTCAGTATCAAGGGCGCTCGCCTCGTTCGCGACTCGTTTTGATATTTAGAAAATTAGGGGCAAGCGGTAGACGGTATTTTTACGTTTCGAGTTGACACCGCGCTCTGGCGGCGCGCCAGGCCCGCGGCGCGCGCGCAAGGTCAAATATTGTTACATTGGCCGCCGTCGACGCCGAATCAACAGATATCAACAACCACTGCCGGTCAATTAATATAAATACAATGTTTCACTTACTTTTTACAATCCGGGTCAACTTCTGCTAACTTCTCTAATACGTTTATCTCTAGTTTTGCAGCCTCTCTGTACTTCTCAACATTCTTGATTATCTTCAGAGCCATTCTGTGCTCCCTGGAATTTATAAATAGATAACGTTAATAAAGCATTCAGATGGGAAAATCGAGTATTCGTTGGCAATAGGTATTGAAAGTGGACGTTAGTATAAACAAAACTAAAATAGCGTTGAATAATTGAAGTGAGGTATGCCGTGCCAAACAATGTGTCATCATCCGGTGCACCGGTGTGCGGAGATGTGAACGACACTTGCACATCTCACCGGCCCTTGTTGTATAACGCCGCTACTCATGCTAGCACATTTAGCTTCGGACAAAGCTCGCGGGCCAACTGATCATCACTACCCAATGTTGAGACACTCGAAGAGTTCTTCAATAAGAATTATGCAAGTCATTGGACCGATTTATTATCCCAATGTAATTTTAGTGTTGCATGACACCGTTACTTTTATTTAAACACTTTAGTACTTACACACTTTATTACGTTCTATTTAATTATTTTTATTAGAATAAGTTATTTTTGTTGTCACTAAATTAACGTTTTTCTTTATATCTTTCTTTCTTTCTAATATTATCTAGTACTAGGTACCACATACTACATACATTAATTTTATTAATACTAGTTCATAATTGTTCATAATGATAAATATACGATTTCTAATAATAAGCTTTCTCACTCGTAACATCAAGCGCTAATTATGATGTTATTATTACTCTGTTTATGATTTTCTACGTTAAGACTAAATTATATAACTAACTAGTTATCAAGTATGAAAACATATAAATATTTATAACTATATAACTATGCAAACTCTGTAGCTAAAGCCAATTTCTACAATACGTTAACTACATTTGGGTTGCACAAAAGTCAGCTCAGTAATTAATACAGTAGCTAATTATTTTTTAAAGTAAATAATGTATCTTTAAGAATCATTAACATTAGTATTGGATCTCGTGTTAGTTTACGTTTACAGTCGTGCAAAGTAGAAAGCAATACGATAAAATAATATAAAACAAAGGCTAGTAGAGATATCAGCTCAAGTTGTTTGTATACTGTACTTTACTCACATTTCTAGATCCTTCACCTCGACCACCTTGCCGAAGGTGCCCTCACCGAGTGTGTCGATGATTTTGTCTGCAATTAAACCAAGGCAATTATTAATTAACAGCACAGAAACAAAGTCATGAAGGAATTCGACATTGGTTTTTAATATTGTAATTAGGCTCATTAAAATAAAATAAAGTAATTTTTTCAATAATTTCCCAAACAATTATGAGCTAAAAACCAACGACTACAATGCCAACATGACTTCTGACGGTAGAATTCGATGAGATGCCACTGTATTGAAGTGAAAAATTGAAAATAAAGAAATTAAACCACTCATTCTCCTTTGAACACTGATCACTTGAATCAAAAAATATTTCAACTTTGGGTTATTTAAAATTGGTTTCTTGAAATTCTGGCTTTTTGATTTAAAATTTGTATATCCTGTTTTAAAGTGAATTAAAATTTGGATATGTAAAATTGTAATGTATTTATGCTAGTGTGTATGTGTGTATGAGCGTGTCTGTGTATTTGTATTCGTGTAGGTGTATTGTGTGTGTGGTGTGTAATGTTGTGGTGTGAGTGGTAACATTGTTTAAGTGATGTGGACACGAACATCTCGCTCCCATGACATAGCCGGGCCAGTACACCAGATGTCCGTCCTTGTCGTCCTTGACGGAGGAGCGTGCCCGGGAGCTCTGCAGGCGCCAGCCGCCGCCGCCGCCCGGTCCGCCGCGCCCGCCGCCGCCGCATCGCGCAGACATCACGCCACACGCCACAAGCCACGGAGAGCGCCACACGATCGCCACGACCCGAGTAGTGTTGTACCCAACAATCAGACAATGGAACGGTTGCCCGTCAGACAAGCGACAATTGGTATTGGAGTGTCGTACATGCTGTTAAAGGGCGGACGGGTGGGCGCTGCGGGACGGCCGGGCGGACGCCCGAGCGTGGTCGGGCGTCCGGGGCGCGTCCGCGCCGGGACGGGAGCGGGATGGGAGCGAGGACGGGAGGGAACGGGGACTCACCGGGGACAGGTACCGACGTATTGCAAACATACATCTCTCAAAAAACCATTGCTCGCCTTGGATTTAAGGAATAACAGTGTCCACCCGATTGCCATTTAAAAAATAATAAAATATGTACAGGAATCCAATAACGTACTAACATTGGCGGTCAGTATATCAGAATTCCGCTTTTTCTTTGAACTTGGAAACATATTTACATAGAAAAGAGACATGTTAGTTTTTAAAACACGCATAAATAATGTTATCACATGCACTATCATAACTTATTAATTTTAACGCTCAGTTCCAACTTATGTCAACACGTTTATTAGTCAATTTACATTTGATCACTGCAACCAACTGTCATTTGAAAATAAAACAAATAAAATATAATCTACCCTACATCCGTTAACAATTCAAGTGACAGTTGTTTTTTTTTTTTCGTATCCTCCTGGATCAGACGTACATGCATTGAGGCTTTTATTGACAGTCTAGTTTTGTTTTTTAACCTTTGTGTACTTGACGTATTTTCTATTATAATTATCATGAGTATACTTAGGTACTTATAGTTCAGATAATAATATTGTTTATGTAGCAATTCTGTGCAATGATATTAAATGATAAAGACGCATAAAGGTCGTCGTAGATCAAAAGAAAGTGTTGTAATCGTTATAGTTAAGTAATATGATTGGAATAAAGTTAGAGATATGCGTGGTGGTATAACGCTGTGACATTGGCTAAGTGAATAGAGAAAACCACGGACCGGGTGTATGTTAGCGGCACACAGAGCGCAGGCGCAGGCCAGGCGGTTAGCGGGTGCTTACAGGCGGCGTGACCGCGCGCCGCAGCAGGTGGCGCGGCCGCTGCGGCCGCTGCCGGCTGCGCAGCTCCGGCGGCAGCGCCACCACGTCGCCGACGCCCAGCGGCTCCGGCTTCTTACTCGGCACTGTTTCGCTCGTCAAATCGTTGCCTTCCTTCCCGCCGATGCGACCGTACATCTCGTCCAAGTGCGCGTACTTCATTATTAGACTCTGTATCTCTTTTCGCCGCGTCTCTCTGTCGCTCAAGATCCTGTCTCCGACCGGCGTCTTATCGTCATCTTCGTCGCTCGAAGGAAAGTATATTTGTTTCTGTCTGCCCAATTCTTTGGTCGGAGAGGAAACGGGGGTTTTTGCAGTTTTGGTTTTCGTTTCCTTACTGAGAGGCGAGACCAAATCACGAACGCCAGTTTGTATGTCTATATCGATGGGTCTCAGGGTAAGCTTTCCTTTTCTATCATTATTTTCGCTTTTCTCTGCACGCAGGGATCTCCTCTGATGCCTCCTATAAACGCTATCTCGATCCTTTCCATAGTGAGGGCGATCTCTCAAAGGAATGTCGAATCCATTCTTGAATTCTTCTTTATCTTTTTGTTTATGAGTAGAGGACAATCTACGATCAGAGGTATTTCTAAAGGGCGTTTTATCTCTAGTTTTCTCTCGTGAATAATGGTTTCGTTTAAAAGAAGTTTCACCAAATACTGCAGTTGTTAGGCTTCTCATCAGCCCTCTAGGCACTGGATCAGGTTCTAGAGTCCTATCTCGGTCTTCCTTTTCCCTTCTAGCTCTTTCTTTTTTCTGGACGGCGATTCTGTCTAAAACGGAAGAATATTTATCTTCTAGCCGACTTCGGGTACTTCCCAGAAGTATCGTGCTATCGACATTATTATTGGCCTCCTTGAGAGGATATCGTTTAGAGAACGGAGATGATTTATTATCTTTCAAGTGAGCTCTACGGAATGAGTCACTACGCCCGAGAGCGCTAATGCCAGAAGTAGTATGTAAAGGTGATGTGTCAAGTCGTGATTTGGGAGAACTCAGGTAACCATACGTACCATCATTTAGTTTCCTAGAACCCGTACTATTGATGCCGGCTATTAGCGGTGAGTATGATGTTAGAGGCGATATACGTCTAGCGTTTTCATATCGCCGTACACTAGCAAGGGTGGAGTTTTTATTGGATAGTAATTTATCATCATATCTAGTTCGAGCGGCACTCAGTTTGGTGTCCGCCACGTCAGACTTCTCAGAAGGACCTCGTCGGGTCAGCCGGTTGATGATGCTGGAGTAGCCGTCCGACAACAGCTGAGTCACACTGGTGGTGGACGCGCGGCTATAGCGGTGTCGACGCGGGCTCGTTGTGCCATTCCCATTTGCGTTTATTGTTGTCATATTAATCAAATTTGAACTATTTATTTACACTCACTTTATCCAGGATATATTACGTAGTATTCAAAAAACATCATAACTTCACAAAGAACAACACAACACACATCATTTTTTATCAACTAAGTGGTGAATGCTTCGGTACCGGCCATTAGACTGGGTCTATCTAGAGATTGGGAGCGTACCTAAGCGCGAACAAATTTCAGAAAGATCACTAGCGCAGGCGAGTGCGGCCGCCGGTGCCAAGTAATGGTCGTGGACTAAAAATATCGGCAACCCGTGGGAGCGCCCTCCCGCGCACTCCCGACGCCCGCCGCGCGCGCATTTCTTCGCATTACACCTTGTAATAATCATTTTCTCAAAACCAGTTTTTTATCTAAAAAGTGAATTTTACGTAATGAATATTTCGTGTCACCTTTCGCGTCTCATGTGATTTACTTTCATGTTATGTATAGGAACATAGAAAATAAGATGTAGCCTGTATTTATAATTCGCCTACGTATTCATAGCTTCAATTTGGCAAACATTTATAGCAAACACGTTGGTGACTTCTTTAAACTGAAAACACGGATATTAATAGAATCGTCGCTGGTAAAAATGGACACATCTGTCAGCCTCTTTGGAAGGTAGATGTAGTAGAAAAAATACAATTTCTCATAGGTGTGCTCTGAAAAGTTTTGTAATGACTTGTCTGAAATGTACACCTTTCTCTGAAGCCGAGCTCGAGCGCCAAGACAGTTCTGTCAATAAGCGGTAAGTAATTGGGTTAGTGGGTCGCGTGTGAGCAGTGAACAATGCCGCTTGCGCACGCGGCCCGCACGCAACATAATACATCTTACAGTATAAACAATGATTATCCCATAGGTCAGCCGGATTTTGTATAAATTTTATTGAACCCGAATAAGAGATCTTGAATTTCGTGTTATCTCGTGGAACGGAGCGGTTCCCGCGTGGCCGGGCGGGCGGATGCGGGCGCCGCGATAAACCCTCCACTGACACGAACGTTCTACATGTCTCACGCTTATCATATTGTAAACGATCCGAGTTACACATTTGTTTTTAGTTCGGCCGCGCCAAGTTTTCACGATCTCGTCATTTCAGACTAAATTCTTGATTTTGTAGCCAGTTATAAGAAAATATCAAATTGTATTTGGTATTCAAAAATAGTTGAAAAATTTGTCAAAACAGATGTGGGCAGTTTTAGGTACGATCGCATCGGTTTTCGACGGAAGTAGTTCACGTAAGTATCGGTGCAACGGAAGCCCAGCAAAAATAGCCAACGTGCTAAGCAAGCGGCTGCTACATACCGCGCAACGACCTCGCACATGCTTTGAACTTTTCTCCTTTCGCTTGCTAACATTTTTTACCTAGACATTAGTACACAAAGTATCGATTTTACAGCCCCAATACAGAACTTAAATCTACTCTAGAAAATTATTGGTAAAAGTAATAACTTACGCTAGTACAGATATTTTTAACAATATTATGTTTTATGTGGAGTGCATGTGAGTAGCAACGATGTACTTATTTGCACAGATGTTTACGGAATACAGGTCAATAAACGTACCTGAATGAATACATTATCGTCAGATATAATTGGATAGTTGTAATTAACTATTAACTGTAGCACATTGGACGAGTTACATGATTTCACTTTCCGGGTGGATATGGCACACAAAGCTATCAAAATAAATATCACTGATGCAACATATTCGTCAAAACTGATAAATGTTAAGTACGTATTTAGAGCAAAAGCAGCGTGCGAGCTGTTAGTGAGCATCTCACACGGACCCGACTATTCGATTGTCACTACACCAGCTGTTTAGTTCAAACAGCAGGGTACAACAATGTAATGTTCTATGCGTATACGCAAGGGAGCAGGTAAAAAGGCCTTTACGCTATTGGCTCAAACTCGGTCATAAGCAGGGGATCGCAGTTGAAAAGAAAAAAATATTTACCGGTTCTACGCGTTTAAATCGCTCGTTTATTGTTTTGACAGTTGTGCAGTGAACAAAATGTATATAGACAACTATGTGTTTGTAATTTGTCTAAATTGAATAAGCATTCCTTAATGACAATCAATAAGACTGACCTTGCCTACGAGTCGACTACATGCACCGTCTACATCGAAGAGAATCTCCGCCACCACTGAGAGCAGTTTCGCAACATCATGCCACTTGCACCTGTGCTCCTTGAGAAACCGCTTGTACAGCTCATAAAAGGAGGCTAGTCGTAATGGCACTCTAACGCGGTCGTGTTTAATTGATATTTCAGCCATCTCACTGAGTTACAGCACAAATGATAACACTATTATTATAGTACATTAACGACACAGGCCGAGCGCAGGGGGCGGGCAGGCACTGCGCCGGCTGCCTCACAACTGCTCCGTAGTGGCGACCGATAGCGTCGGTCGAAGAACACTCTTCATCAAATAAACGCGACAAAACGACACAAACAAAGGTATGAAAACAATCACAAAACGTGGCTTCAGCATGCCGTTTCAAATACAACTATTAATCAATTCGTAGCGTTCAGCGCCTAAGAACGACCGCAGAGAACTGAGCCGGCGGTACTTTAATTAAAAATGTCCAGCACAAATCGAGCAAACAATTTGTAACGGGAGCTTTCGGTTCAAACAGGATTCAACCGAGTCGAAGCGACTATGTATTAATTCACAGTAGGTAGGTATTTATTACTAATATTTATGCCATTAGTCATTAAATTCCTGGAGTTGAAATGACGCTTTCCATACTCGAGAGCATGCACTGCATTGAACTTTAACGTTTGTGTCTGTGCATGTATGTAAATTCGGTTGCTGTCGGCTCGATTGTCACGTTAGGTACAGCGATAATGTTTATTGCTTTCATTGTAGTGATAACAAATGCTTATCGTTTCTATTTACAACACTGTCATTAAAACTGCAATCATTTAAAAATATACACGTATATCTAATAGCAATGCATATTTTATAGCACTAGTTTGTTATAAATACGTGTTTAGGTGCTTTATAGAAAAAGCTGTTTAGACAATTATAGAAGTAAACTAGAGGCTAGTGCCGTGGTAGGCGCAATATGTGCGATGTCGGCAAGGTCGGCCGGAAGGAACTGGGCATTACCAAATAGATAGGTGGGTACGAAACGCCGGGCGTACCGCATTTATCAGACCGTATCTATAGCTCGCCGTACAGTGTATTAATGAAACGCGATAGACCACACTATCAGCGTTCTTGACCTTATAAGACGCCTTAATGTTAAGGTAACCGTTTAGTACTATGTAAAATAATTACTTATTACGTGACATGCATCACGATTATATACTTGAGGAAAAAAACAATACTATATGCACTTTGAAATGGTTGAAATATGATATATTTGCAGTGTCAATTCCATGTCTGGCTAAATTTAAGTTGCCTAATGTAATAAGAAGACGTCTCTCAGAGATCATCAATAACAGCGTCCACGCAGCTCATAGAAAAAAATGTAGTGCATTTATGCTACAAATTTTGTAAACAAACGATAATTATGTACAACATTGCATTGTAGCGTAGACTGAGGGGGTCTTAATCACAATGAAATCCGAACTGAGCTGCTCGCAACGAGTTTCAATTTATAGATTCGGTAGCACAGTTCAAAACAATTGAGTCGCACGCAGCTTGATGAGCGTCGATTAGAGAAACGTAGGCTCGTCTCATCTTATGGAATATTTCAAAATTACGTGTGCATACATCTATGTAAACATTATCATAGACCAATTTCAGTTTCTACAAAAAATGGTTGAAAAAAAAAACTAATTCAAGAAACCGACTGTAACTTATTGTCAAGATAAATAAATATTTGTCAATTTATATGACCCAGTTGGTTTACTGGGCCAATCTATGTTATGATAACAACAGGTGTTCTACATTATTCTTGCGATCAAAAAAAATTATATGCATATTTTTGAATAGGCATTAACGGAAATCGTTTTTTTTACAATGAAACTAACTCGACTTTATGTATCTGTAGATGCGATTAAATTATACGATTTTAAATAAAAGTAATTTAGGACCATTGATACCTTTTATCTAGAGAAGATATTTATTTACACGTATGTTATGTTTTACAAAATATAATATTCGGCTAATAACGTACTTGTTTACAAGTCAATTCAAATATATTACAGTGACATTTTCGATTGTTCCACATGTGCCTCTTGGATGCCATTTTAATAAATAGAATTTAGCTCTATTGTCATTACTTGAACGTCACGTTTAACTGAATCGATTTCTTCCATTACGTACTCTGTATTCGGCAAAGGCTATGGAGCTAGTACTAGCAGTCGCCCACAAGTTGCCCGTACTGGGCCGAGTGATCACATTAATACTTTAACGAGTATATTGTTACAAGATTACAGATTATATTTTCTGCGTTGGCGTCTGGTATGTACCGGCTATCGATATGATACAAATCATAGACATTGACGGTCGAATTTTAGCCTAGGTGAAGGTAAGCATCACGGTACTATTTCTGTGCGCATGCGCTGTGCTTGTTATCAACGAGAATAACTGGCGCCATCTAACGATCCACGTCTGAATCACATAGCCTAGTATACATTATGCTGATGCTATTTCGGTCAGTCATGCATGTGATATTTATTGCTATTCGGACATAAAATTTTAATTGTTTTGCCAAAAATATGCAAACTACTTCCGTCTATGAGAAAATTTTTAAATTATACGTTCGTGACGTTTATTTCATTTTTGTTAGTCCAAAAAAAACAAAATCATGCCGAACTAAATGTAATGTTAGAACACCATTAAGTAAAAACAAAAACAAAGGTAACCAACATTAGAAAGCTGAACAAATATTATGTTAATTTTTCTGTTAAGTATTTTAAGGTCAAAAAATTCCGCAAGTGATTACACATTGTTATAATGAAATTGACAAGAGGATAGAGATGAATTAAATCCTTGACCTGATAGTATACTCAAAAATAGATGCGCATTGCTCTCAATATACGCGCGTTGGCAAAGCATTGCGCAGTTACTTTTAATATAGCGTTCATACATTTATTTTATTTGAACAGCAAACACGTAAAATTAATCTATGTCTATCGCATTTGAATTAGATATCTGACCTCAACTTCCTTGGGTTGCTTGTCAGGTTTGAGCTGAGCTATGGGCGGAGGCAGCCGAGGCGGTTGGAACGAGCAAGAAGGCTGTGGTTCTTCAGGTTTGTAATCCACTTTGAGAGGTGCTTGAGGGGAGGGCTTTGGACTCTTCGGCACACTCACAGGACCATCACCACTTTGTACACATACTGGTGCTAATTGACTTTCACTTGGCGTAACATCGTTAAACGACCGTTTAGGAGCTAGCCAAGCTGGAGGTACTGCGGGTGGTTGAGGGGCCGGTCTTAGCGTTGGCTTGCAATTTAAACTTGCTGGTGTATCTTCAGGAACATCACTATCCAGCTGGTTATTAGGTTTACTACTACTGTGATCGTTACTTGCAGGTTTACTAGGTTCTATCACCTTCACGGGCGCCGGTTGGGATAGTTCTGCACTTGTAATTTCTTGGTTTGGTGATTGACTGGGTACAGGAGGTAGTTTTGTTGGCAATGAATCGTGAAATGGAATGGATGGCAATTGACTAAGAGGTAAGTTGACCATTGCTGTGTTCGAGGCTGTAGTTACTGGGTCTTTTACAATGGCAGGCTCTTCTGTGTTTTCACTAGTCACTACTATATTGATTTTTGGATGCTCCAGCGCCACAGGAGATGTTTCATCTCTACTTTGGGAATAATCACTATCACAGCATGACAGCTCATCCAAACTTTGTACTATGTCTAGGGCAGAGGCTTCGTGATAATCTGTTGAGCAAGGTGAAGTGTCATTGCTCGTGTCATCTGTTCCAATACCATGAGGCCTTTGCGGTGAGCATTTGCTACTAGGTACAAATGCCAAACTGGATGTAACGTCATTAGAAATATCGGCATTTAACGATTCTTCACTTTGAGTGGAGGATTCTCTATTGGTAAGTGTATCGGCCACATTCACTGTATCATTTTCACTCACTACTGTACTCACAACAGCTGCAGCTGTCTTTAATTCTTCTTGAGAGGTGCTTTGAGATTCTTTGGTAACTTCACTAGAACTATTTACATTTGATGAGACTAGATCTTCTGAGATACTATTACTGTCGGTGAACGTTTCTACTTTGGCTTGTTCAACTATAGGTAAACTCATATATTGAGGTATTGCATATTCTAAATCAGTCAGAGGCATATAATGAATAGCATCTTGATCTCCTAAAGGAGTTTCAAAATGAGGAGAAAAATACTCAAATGCCGAGTTATCATTTCCATAAGCAGACCAAGGGTCATTTGGTGGAATCATAGGTAACCTATCATAATATAATTCGGGATTAAAATTACAATCGACTAGAAGTTCAGGTTTGTACTCCCATGTTGGCACAAAAGAATCTTCGAATGCCAAGTAGTTTTCAGGTAGAACGACCATAGTATTATTTATCTGCGTGGGATCCAAAGCGTAGGAACCGTCATAAAATGGATTATTTAGTACGAGAGGAGGAGGTTGTAAAGGTCCAAAAGGCTCTACTGTTACTTCAGCTTCTACAAATAATCCATACTTCGATAAATCAGGTTCAGATCGTCTATGTCTCAGTACACTGTAATCAACATCGGATGATGATGTAAATATATCCGAAATATCAAAACTGTGAGTCCTTCGCAAACAGCTTCCTGATTGTATTGCATTTTCTTCATAGACATCCTTTAGGAATATATTTCTATCCTCATCGTTTTCGTAAGTTTCGTATGTCGGTATTCCCACGTTGTTTATTTCGTTGAATGCAGGTGAGTCGTTTGTTTGATTAAGAGAAGCATCTGGGGTGGCATTGAGGTCACAAATGTCACTAACTACGTCACTCGGCAACAAAACCACGTGCGGCAAGGCCGGTGGAGGGCCACAGAACAACAAGTTGTTGGGCGGTTGTCGCGGCGGTGGAGCAGCCATGGCTTGCGCTGGCCACCCGCGCTCCGGCGCAGCGGACTAGTTTTTCGGCGCGCGGCAAAGACGCGCCGGGCGGCCGACCGAGCTTCGCGACTGACTGAAGGCGTTCCGAGTGACGAAGGCGAACACAAATAGAACGGGCGCAAGCGCGAGGAGGTCGCCGTCTCTCGCGCACATCTTCACGGGCGAAGGCGCACGCGCACGCGCACTGGCTAGCCAAACCCGTCCCGCGTGTTATCCCAAACAGGCACGCTGGCGTTTATGCTTTATTCTGGTTCCGCACTTCGCTTACGTTGTGTACCTATTCACTCAATTGAATAACATACAGGTTTTCGGGTGGACACTTTATTACGGCAAGCATACGGTTAAAACCAATCATACATTTCTCTCATTCTAAAAAGTAAAAATTTATCAAGAAAAAAGAAACGGTAAGACTCACCTGTTCTGGAGGTGACCGCGCTGATGAATCGTCGCGATGGTGTCTCCTCCGTCTGTGAGATGTAGGTGAACGCCTGTGATGTGACCGTTTGGAACGTTCATTTCTTCGCCTCCACGAATGCTCCGAGCTGTGAAATCATCGATCGGCAGGCTGTAGGGTTAGTGAACAGGACAACGACAGCATCGCAACAAGTAATGTTTTGGTGAGATTCGACGTACGCGTATGTTAAGAGCGATTGAGTATTGCCAGTGTACTAACGTCAGTGAACGTTCTCCGCAGCCTGAGTGTGGGTCTACGAGATGTGCGAGTTGGTCTGTGGACGGTATGCAACAAGCGCTCAGGACTGCCCTCACGGCAGCCCAGCGCTGTTGCCATATACTCTTGATTATGGTCAGTTGCTATTTTTCAATATTTTCCTAAATTATTGTATTGTACATTGTTACGTAATTACGAATTGTGACGGAAACGTATAAACTGCTTATTCCTGTTATTATTTACAGTTAACAACAACGATCCAAAGGTTGGCATCATAAGTACATTATTAGTTAAATCACTTATGATATTCTATAAGTCAACTGTGCTGTTGAAGTTGATATATGGGAGAGCAATGTATAACGTAGATATTAGATGTTATCTTTGTTCAAGTAGCACTCTCCCCGCAAAGACCGGTGCGGGCTGTGGCCGCGAACAAACTGATTGTTCCGATTCGCTGTACGCCGCACGAGATACTTGGTAAAGTGACGTACAATCAATGCTCGTTTCAAAACAAGTGCCGTCACAGAATACAACCGAACAATCAAACTGTACGTCACATACCTCAATGTCATCATCTGTGAGAACACACCGCCGACTGAACTTTTATAGTTTTGCAAATTATTTGCTCGTTTTATTAACTCACACTGTAGGTACTTCACTTACCAACAGATACGCAAACCTTGTGGACTAGATGCAAGAAAATTTCCGTCGAGACTTAAAAAACTTTCACTTCTCTCTTTTGAATGAATAGATAACGAATTTTGTCGTGATAACATATTCGATGAAAAATATATTCTTCCTACATAAATCGATGTCTTTTTTCAAGAGCGATCAAGAAATAACTGAACGTAAAAAGAACGCAAGACTGAAAGACTAATAGAATTAAGTTGCACATAATTGGCTTAGTTGCCTAGCTTCTGTGACACATTAATAGAAATGGGGTACTACGGTCTCGATGCGTTTGACGCAATAGTCAATGGTATATTTATCGGAACTGACTCATTGGTTTAGAAAAGTCGTACTTACACGAGTGTATTATGTATACGTAGAAGTTGGTCCATAAAACTAGTTAGAGTACAATTCGACACATTTAGAGCGCAGGCGTTAGTATTTATTAACCATGTACATTTGATTCTATTATGCTGCGCCAACCGTTTAAAGAAGTTGATCTTGGAACATGTATAGCTAACAATACATGTAAGAAGTACGTAATATTGTGAGACGATACTTAGTGTTAACTGTCCTTAAGTAATGTCACTCAGAAAACAGCGCACTCTTCGCTGACTATTTCCTATGGATACAACAAGCATGTTGTTATACAGTATCGTATTGAATACAAAGTGGTCAGACTTCCTTCTATGAATTGAGTGCATAAAGAGTCACTATTACGAGTTCCAGCCGACGCTGCAGACTTGACACTCACAACAGCGCACGTCTCATGATACGTAACGCATAACAAACAACGGAACGTTCACTTTCAACGGCGACATCCATGTTGTTATCGATATGTTTGCTACGTTACGTGTTGCTCTTTGGGAAACTCGCTTTTGTAGAAATCTCCGAAAACCCGCTAGACCTGTATGATACGTCATTGTCATGTCATCGTTAGAACTCATCGTTATTGTTTTATTAGCGAATGACGGTCTCTCTCATTAGTATTCGGAAACACGGGCCGGTGAAACTTTTTTCGTATTCATTTTATCATTCAGGATTGTTTAATCGTGGCAAGTTAAGTGGTTGAAGAAAGGGTGAAAGCGAAAATAGACGTAATACACGTCCTGTATTTGTTGTTCTGCTTGTTGCCATTACATGTATTTTCCGTTCGGTAGGTATTCTCGGGCGATGGTCTTGTTTTGCGTTAGCACGAAGATATAAATACTGGTAGAGAGTATATTGGAAAGTGATATTTAGCTTCGAAATGTATCCAACATTATCGCGAAGTAGATGGCAGGTAGGTACAATCACTTCACACACACGAATGGGTCACGGTAACACTTTGTCATTAAAATTATAAACGCAATAAAAAAAAATACTATACAGATGTATTGAGTATAGGACACAACACACAATAATCGTTAGTGACAAAGCGATGATATTATAATAGGATATTGTGCAAATAATCGCCACTATACGAAAACATGATAAAGGACAACATTAATTGTAATGCGGTCAACGTTCAACCCAACGGTATTCATACAACGGTTCTTTATATTTAGAAACACCGAACACGTGTATTGGATTGAATCATCATTTCTCTTTTTAGCGATATACTGGTATTTCCTGATTATGTTTTGTGTTTTTACTTTCGTTTCTTATTACAAGAAAGTTATCTGACTAGTAATGTCCACATTGTCGAGTTTTATCTATCTACGTTGTCATTGAAATCGGTAAGATTGTAAAAACGCCAAAAGTCGAAATGAATGACCGTAAATGTAGTCATAATATGACAGTCGCAGGGTAAGGTCAACGAGGCGCAAGCAAATCAAGACGAGAGTGGTTAGCCTGGGGCACAATGACCATAATCGATCAGTGGCCGGTGCACACTGCGGCCGCGGTTACGAAATCGAAAGCTGCAGTCTGCGACGTGCCACGAACTGTGCCCGGTCAAGGATCGTTCGTTGAACGAAGAGATTTTTTATAACCATGTTGTACTACATAATTTTTGTAGTTTGTTGGTTCGGTTGAATACAATGGCAGAGCGTTGGTTTATTTTACGGTCGAGTGGAGCATCCTGGCTAGTTGTTAGGGCGCTTTTTTGTGAGTGCCGCGAGAGCGTGGTGAGTGCGGAGCGGGCCGCAGACAAGGCCGCGCCGGATGAGCGATCGCTGTGAACCGTGTCAGCGGTGCAGCCGCGACTAATCACGCCCGCGCCGCGCTCGTGGGTCAATGACAAGCTTGTGTCTAACATTTATGGTCATACCAGATTTTAACGTAGCTCGATTAATTTGTCATGACCGCGACTTAACTTTTTCGGCGCGTTTTTTTGCCATGTTCTGAATAACTTCTAAATGTCAATGATAAGGCGAATTATTAAGCCAATAGCGATATATAGGCTCGATAATTTTGTGACAGATAGAAGAGATACAGATAGGTACAGATAGATACAAGTGATTACTACAAAGATAAAGATTCAGCACAAATAGGTTTATTGTCCTTATAAAAATGATATCTAAGACTGATTAAGACGTAAACGTAACATGGTGTTTCCCCGAAGGACCAATGACGTGTTAAGAAAAAAAGAGGTATGTAATAAAGAACAGGTAACTTTGATTTCTTTCACGAAAATGGAATAACATTATGAGTAGATTCTGTTTATTCCAGTGACTTACATTATACGATTCAGTCTAATTACAGGGCAATACGGAAAACATTAATTTATTAATATCCTCATATTATTGCGATATTCTTTTGGCAGTAGTAATTCCAGTGACTATTAACACAGTTTACATACGAGTATAATGTTAAGCGGGTTCTGACAAAATTTCATAACGGTACGTTTAAAACCTTTGGAAATAACACTTGCATTTTTACACACATTCAGAAATGATTCGATTAATAAGTAGATATAAATATTGAAAATGACAAAGAATACGAACAACTACCCGTAAAACAGTATAACTGCGGTTCAGTGCGACAATACATGTATTTGATCGCTTTTTAATGTCCAATGCCGTAATATTATGTAAACTGATACGTAATGCAATAACATCGATGACAGATGTCTCCTAGACGGGTATTGTCTGGTCGCGTCGCGCGGAGCGGGCCGCGGCACGTAGGTACTCGCAGGACCAGTCGCAGTGAAAGTTGCTCATACGCGCGGTGCCCGCTTTTGACATTTGTCAGATGAACGTGAGTCGACAGCTAATGTCGCCATTAGTATTAGGGATACGGCTAACAGTGAGTGTCCAGTTTGCAACGCATTGGAACAAGCGGCAAAAAATACCACCAGAAAGTAGTAACTCACACCTACTAAAAGATTTACGTGTATACGTCCAATAGGACAGACCTCAAGGTTAAAATAATAATTGTAATCTTTTAAGCAAAACTGAAAAGACATTGTAGAAAGGCCCTGTCTACTTGTCAGGGCATAATAAAGATAACTACCATCACTTAATGTATATAAGCATTGCAAAGTAGAAGTGAGAGCTACTCGAAGTCTGTCGAAAAGCCGCAAATTTTACCGCAACATCTTGAATACACTTTCTCTACAATTTGCGATTACCCAAGCCAGTTGCAATGTACCAAGTTCGATCAATAGAATAATCTAAAACAATAAAACATTTATATTACGTCATTACGCCTACCAAGTTGACAAATCCTTTGCGAACTACAAACCAGGACAGGACCTTGAAACATTCACTGAACGCTATCAAGACGAATCTTTTATGCCGTAGTTGCGGTGGGCGCCCACGAAATCTTATATTGTTTACATTTACGCTAAGAGGCATATAATAAAACATTCGTGTATCGATACCGAATAACAAAAACAACAGTTAGACGTGGTTTGCATGAATAATTACTCACGTAAGCATGATCGCAATAAACGGTGTGAAGACATCGAGGGCAATTTTATATAACAGTGCACTCTTGGTCTGTTTTTGATCGGTTCCTTATCATACTAATGTTCATGGAATTTGAACACTACGGTACTTAGTGAAACGTTGATAATGAGCAAGAATTAAGCAACAAGCAGCAGCAGGATGGAGTAAAGCGCAACGATGGTGAGTCACGGCGCGTTGTGCAACGGTTTGCACAAGCAGGCCCCGAACCCTCGCCGCCACTGTCATACTGTGTAATAAATTTAGTCAAATACTCAAACGACACTGAACGGATTTGCGGATAAAATTATATACGGTCAGGGTTAGGTTGCAAACATTACAAGTTTACTTTATAAAACAATAGACATGGTCATAAACTTAGAATGACTAAACAGTAACGGTACACGAATGTGAAAAAATATGCAATTTAGCTGGACGTGATGTTCATCTACCTAAGATTATCATAGATAAGAGAGTTCCTTTTTAATATGCGCTTGCGTGCCATTAGATCGCGTATATTTTATAATATATTTTTGTTTCACGGCACGAACCAATGCAATCAAATACGAAAGTTAAATTTATGTGTTTGCGAGACGATTACTTCGGCATCATCGTTTTAGAGGCTTCGCACACCCAACCGCTCGTTAACATACATAGGTACCGATCCGGACGTGTCAATTAGACTGGCGCTACGGACAAGTGTTAGTGAGATGCATGTCGTCTTTGTGCTACATACGATACGCTCCACTCGTGTTCGCGCATGGTCTTCTGGAAGGCCGCCGACTTGGGCGTCCAGGAGTCGATGCCGAGGTAGAGCGCGGGCAGCTCGGCCACCTTCACCTCCAGGCGCTCGGCCAGCCGCTGGTCTCCCGCGCTCTTGGGCCCGCTCGGCGGCACGCGCTGCAACTCCTTGACGCCGCGTCGCTCGTATCCGTTCAATTTCTCCCCGTTGCAAGACGTCACGCTTTTCGGACTATCTGTGCTGAGCAATTTGCTCTTAACGGTGTCCGCCTTACCGTAACTTTTGTATTGCACTGACTCTGTTCCGTTCGCCGTTCGCGAATACTTCAAAGAATCATACGTTTCGCCGTTCAGGCTGCTATATTCGATATTGTTTAGGTTATCGACGCGCTTAGCAGAAGCGTCGTACCCGTTTCGTTTACTGTAACGCTCCTCATGACTTTGTTTTAGAAAGTTATTTTCAAAACTAGTTTTACATTTAGGAACATTGTTTAGGTAGTCGTTATAGCTTAGATCCTTATTGTGTAATCCTTTATCACAGCCCTTTTTGAGTGTTTCCTTTATATCTATACCGTTCCCATTAACACGGCTGTAGCTGAAGCTAGATGGCTGTTCATTATTTACCCTATTTTCTAAGGATTCAATTCGTTCACTGTCTTTATTTTCGAATTCATGTTTGACGAGTGCAACTCTCGATACGTCGCCGTTGACACCGTTTTTGTTGTATTGGGACTTGGAGGCGAAATCGGCGTTTGTTAGCCCGGCTCTGCTCTGCTCCGTGGGCACAGTCCACGTGTCGTGCTTCTTCTTATCGCCACTCTTGGAGGACCAGGCTTTGGCAAGGGCAGCCTTCAGGGCTTCGCGGCGCTCGTGCACGCTGACCCGCGGGTACTCGTGTATGGGAACGATGGCGGGCGCATATAGAGTCGACCGCGGAGTGGCTCGCGTTATGCGGAAACTTCTGAACTCCCTGTTGAACTCCGAATTCAAAGAATAAGCCGGTATTCTCGAAGTCACCATTTTGAGATCAAAATTTCCACTGGCAGTTATAACTTTGTTCACTATCAAACTTATATTTGCACTTGGCACACTGAACACATATCGGCTCTACCTGCAACGACGTTCGAAATGAAAATGTGTTGAACGGTGTATTATTTTGTCAGTAAGCAATAAGAGATTCAGATGAAATATATCGTTTGAATCATAGATTAGGTGAAATTTTATTTTACGAATATACGGATTATCTACATTGAAGCAAAACTTATAGCAACAGTTAAGTATCTCATTGTGTTTGATTGCATGTAAGATTGATAAGAGGTCAATCGCTCTTAGAAAGCATTAAACCAGATCGGGTCCACGTTTGTTTAGCATTATGTGGTAGTGCACAGTGGGCGAGTGCACGGATGCGTCGCGGGCGCGGGCGACCTTCGCGGTGGGCGGCGCTCGGCGGGACAACGCACTGGTCAGCGAGTCAACGAACCGCCTCCGCCGTCCACCCGGCCAGCTTGCATAACACTCGCGAACTGGAGCCCTAACTTATCTTTATGCAGTTATGCCATCCATCACCATGCGAATAACTCAATCGGCCACACACATCACGAACGCGACACTTTAATATTTATGAACGTTACTCGGTGATAGATGAATTTATTAAGTCGTCCAGTGATAAGACGTCATTCAAGCGTGTTTTGTGGAGCAGTTATGCCGTATAAGTGCAACAAGTGTCGCCTTGGTGGTGTCCCTAATATGGCCTGTGGAGCCGGCCATATGGCCCGCCCGACACATCCTCGCCTGTCTCCACTCCAGCTGCACTCATAAACATATCACTATACAAACATCTTTCTGGGCCAACTGACTGCGCACACAAAGATATGACAAATATCAGTTCAATTTAACCCAATATTGACACATTGCATAGTATCTAATGTTCTGTTTTGGGCTTATACTCCGTAGACGATTAAAAACATTTTGCCCGTCTTGATCGGTAAGGCCAGCGCACATTACATATTTATGAACGCGTTAAGGCTGTGTTGGCTGCATATATTGAATAAAATTCATCACATGAGATAACTCCGTGCTGTTTATTAATGTATTAAACAGTTATTGTTCTGTTATCAACGTAATAAGGGAAAAACACAGTAGACGCATTCGTTCAACACATTTTCATCGGTATCGAATATCACTTCATTAACGAAACCACTATTTTGATTCAACACACTGACACTTGCGGTGGCTGCTGCCCACAAACAGTCGTATATCGCCTGGGCCTATAATGGGCAAAACGATTGTTTATCGTGTCGGTATGTGCAGCAGACGATAAGGCGAGGCGACGCCGGACAAAGGAGAGCAGCCACCGGAAGCGAGTGCGTGAGTGGAGTGCGGCTGCGGCGACCGGTCCTCGGGCATACCTTCTCGTCGCGCGCGCGAGAACTGCGTGCGGTGTGCGTGCACCGCTGCGACTGTACTGACTGAAGGGAGCAAGCGGCCCGCGCGAGGACCCCACCGCTGCGCCGCCTCTCTCCTGCTCCGCACTTGTGACTCTATCGCGAGAGCACTACGGGTGGAAACGCAGGAGCACTGACCTTCGCTACCACGGCGGCATGTCGACGACATGCGAGCTATGAGCCAGTTCGAGTGCTCGCCTGCACCGCACCAACCCGAGTGCACTACTCGTTAGAGTTTTAATTTAAGACGCTCTACAAACAAAATGCAATGTGTGCTTTTACCATTTCGAACTTTCGACAGCCATATGTTACAGATGATTGCTGTTTCGCATAGTTGGAACATGTTTTATTCAGATTCTTAGTTTCGTAAGACCCTAAGAGATACATTTTTGTATAATGTGCAGTTATAGATACACCCGTAATCGTCTCGCAGAACGGTACGAATTGTGACTTAAATTAATTGGCGCATCGAACGTTCACTCGATACAGACATTAATAAAATATCTACTTATCGCGGAATTTTCTGACAGAAATTGTTTTTTGTTTTTATAGATCTATCTTTAATGACGTGACTAGTAGCAGAATCTGAAACTACAGCAATTAGTACACGCGCGATCTCACCTTAAACATTTCTCGAAGCGCAACTTTAATGGGCGATTAATTACCTGAAACAAAATTATTTTCTCTTATTAGTTACACATGAAAATCAGATATAAAATAAAACGTGTAATTTAGACACTATTTGCTTTGTTACTAATGTTATAAACTAGCTAGGCACTTGAAGGTTAAGTAAGTTTCGAAACAACTGCATTAACCGAAGATTATAATATATGCATTTGGGCCACTGACAAAAGCAATGTGTCTACACAATTTCAATATGCTTGTTTTATGTCGGTATTCAAGTACATAGACATTTTATTACATTATTACATATTCAAATTTTGTTGTTCAAATTACCTCACCAATAGTAGGTTATTTTGGTCAAGTTAATAAACAAGTTAAATTTAATATTAATTTAAACATCTCTACATTCCATAGCTTACTTTTATCATAAAATAGCATTATTAAGAGTATTATAAATATAATTAGAAGAATTTGAGTGATTAAAATGTAAATTACATAAGAGGAATGAAAGAATACTTCAAGCGTCAAAATTTAGATAAGAGCAAACAGTACTTACGACCAAATTGATATATTAATGTAAAGGTCAAATTCTAATTTTTGTATAAAGGAGAAAGAAAGTAAGGAGCATTATTGACAGCAGAATTAATACACTGACGACACTCCGAGGTGAGTTATCGTGCCGACGCTTATGGATTCGTTAAGAAACAATTTATATAATTAATTCGCCACGCAGCCCATATTCTTAATGGACCTATGAATATATTAGGACATTCTTAGATATTAATAGAGAAATATAAAAGCCAATAAAGGTGGGAGCATAATTTAATTTATTATTTTTATTTGGGTCGAGTTATTTCAAAACCAGAAGGATGTAAACCAATTTTATCTTGTTGAAAAACAAACTAGACCATAAAATTATTTCTTTGTCTATGACAAATACATATTCCCAAAGTAATTAGGGTTTGGTTTTCCTGTCAATCATTCTATTTATAATAAGGAAATTTTAAAGGAAGTTTAAACTATGTCAGAAACGACAAAATGTATTTAAATTTTCTTTGTACTAAATCCAGTATTATCGGCCGACCATGTTAAAATAGCAAAATGAGATGTTTGGTTTGGCCCTAAATTTGTAAATGTTGCAAATGATGCACAATATCAAACAGAATTACTCGAACAGCTTGATGTTTTATTTATGTGTATGTACACAAATATGGCTTCGGTGGAACATTATTGCTTATTCAGTGACGATGTGTGTCACTGCCAATGATTATACGCCCGTATGGTTTTATTCCCCTTAGGATAGCTGATGTTTAATATTAGCTTGACCTATTAACAACGCAAAATGATGGTCCGCTGAAGTAGCTTTTTATTTATTAACAATAAATAAACGATAATGTGACCACACAAAGGAGTCTTTCCATAAATAAAATAGATTTCATTGTATTACGTTCTATCAATCAATTTAATTACTTATTTTAATTAATAATTATAACATAGTTATTTTTTACATGCACAATGTGTATATTTAATGTTGTTGACAAGTAAAACACACTATATGCGATGCTATTTAAAGTGGCGAAAAACCCAAATAATGAGTAATTTAGGATGATTCAGCAATAAAAGTTCCCTAAGGGACCGTTATGGACTCGTTTCTCACAACCTACACATGGATTCTTTGTAACCCTACCTAAATCAACGCGGTCCGTTACATGTAGGTAAAGGAAAACATGCTGAATCTTTTACGAGAACTTGTTAAAAACTTCTCGAGGTGCGATCGTAGGCGATCGCGTCAGACTATTCAATTGGCGGTACGTAAATGGCGGCAAAAAATAATGGTACCGGAGGCGGCTCGCTGCCGACAAACGGCGAGGTCCAATGACCCAAATGGTTCATTACTAGGCCGCCTAGGCTAACGAAAGAAAAATCGGTCACTGTCTAGCACACGCCATTACCGACTCACCTCACTTAGCGAGCGCGTGCGCCAGAGAAACTTTACCCGAACTATTAGTGTCAATTGACTTAACATGATTTTGCTTAATCGAGTCCAGGAAGAGTACATCAGCTACGCAAAAGACGATGGAAAATTTCCTCAAGCAATCTAGTGCCAAAGTACAAGCAAGTCACGAACGGATCAATATTACAATACAAAATACTCTATAAAAGGCAAGGTTTTGAAGATTACTGGTACCGAAGATGGACCAAATCTGCACACATACCTTGTACAAAAAACCGTGGAACACTATATTAGTGTAACACTCTAAACTAAATCAGCGGTGTTATTATTCACGTTCAACCAAAGCGAATTAATCCTATTCCATAAATGGAACTCCCACAGAAACTTGATCTGGTCAGTCCAACACAATCTAAACAATTTATCAAAATAGCGTCCATAAATGGACTTCCTGAAGCCCTGGGATTCTCGCCTCTACTTGGCAGTGGACTAAGTGGGTATAGAAGAACACTTTTTGCACATTATAATTAACTAACATACTGCTTAGTTATGACAAAAGTAAACGACACTACAGCCGATTACTGTTTCCTTAAATCAAATGTTATTAATATATTGTTTAATATAAACGATAATGATTTCCTGAATACAATTTCACGCATAAAATATTCCGAAGAGTTCTCGGTAATGCCGATAATATCTGATTGTATTAAATTACCGGTATATACCCCAGACACCCATGACTTGCAGTGATCGACGATTAGCCTCCTAATTACTATGCATTAGTGATGATGATGTGTTTCAAAAAGTAACGCAATAAAAACTGAGTCAAATATAACGGTCCTCATTAATCATTGAGGTCAAAATCGGTCAAACAACTGACCGAACATTACTCGGCGTTCACGTGTCATCGCTTCGACTTCCTTGTCCCAAATGCTGATAGGTTAGCTTCCGATATGGCGCAATATTATTCCTAGCTTTCTTTTTAGCCTTAAATTCGTGTGTTGTAATAAGTGTACATTAAATATTTGCATCGCCATTATCTGTTTCCCAACGCTTGAACCCACATCGTGCAGTTACTAAAATAATGAACAGATCCACATAATTGTAAACCTTTGAAGACTATGCTGGTGTATTAGAAAAATATTTGTACAGACTGGTCTTAGAATGTAGATGAATATGTATTCATCTACACTCTAAGACCAGTCAGTCAGTTCATACATATGTAAGCCAACTACGTGATTTTAAGGTGAAGATAAAATAAGCTGATACATCAGTTGAAAATATGGATTTTCATTGTAGATGGAATCATTATTTATTACTTAACTTAGTCACACAAAAGATTTCACTTGGCCTCAGAGCCACTAACTCTAATTTTACGAGTTCTTATAACCATTTAGTAATAAAATTTCTAATTCATCATTTTTGACGAAATTTTACAGCATTTTAATGTGTAAAATAACAAAAGGCCTACAAACGAGCTTAGAAAGTTAAAAACATCCGCTAACTTAATGTTATAGGTTTATAATAAAGCAAAACTGAACAGTGACTGCCTTAGCATGGAAGAACAAAGCGATCGACTAAAACAGGTAATCTAACGCATCAAATTAACGAGACGTTTAATGATTTTTTTAGCTTTGTACATCGGGACAGGAGAAATCAGTCCGTCGACCTGCATTAAAAATACCTTTCCCACAAAGACGTGCCCGTTGTGGTTCTCGGAAGCACAACAAAGATCCTGTACATGTTTGTGACTCACGCCTCTGGTAGAGCCTCCGCTCCAGACAAACAAAAAGAACACAAATATGTGAGACAGCCAGTCGACAAGACAACACTAACAAGGCAAACCATGTTATTGTACCACTCAACTGCCGCTGATCCTTGGCCACTTGTACACTCGGAATAAACAAACTTTTTATATTTAATTAACTATGGGCATGTGCTCAGATTCCTAAGTCGACAAATAGTTCACAATTTTATAATTGCAATTACTTCAATCAACCTAGTATAGGTAACATCTGCAACATTTGAGTAGTATCATAACAAAATCAATGAACTAATGCGAACGAGCACCTAACTGGCTTTCAAGCCGAACCATCGACAGTAATGCAATGGCAGTAATGCAACATGATATATCGCAGAAAGTTTATCAGCCAGCGTATAGTGAGCGGTGCACCGTGTGCAATGCACTACACATGTGCGTTGCAGGCTGGCTGCCGCTGCAAGCGTCGCAAAGGCGCGGGCGCGTGTAATTAGGGCAGAAAGCGTACAGTTCAATTCGCCGAACGGGCGCGTAGGAGTCGCCACTTTAGCGACCAACGCTCGCCATCCTTCATACACCGAATTGCTCGTTCCCATAATTTGTATTCGGGGTCGCCGTCACACTTATGATGTGCGATTAGAAAGGAGATGGCAATTGTATTGAGACGAAACGATACACATGTGGGTGGTCACCTGAGTTTTACTAAAGAGAAATGCTGTATCACATTGCAGTAATCCAACCATATACGAGTCTAGTCGAACAAAGGACAGCTGTCCTTACAATGCATCATTCTGACCAAATGGATCCAACCCGGTAGGTACTTAATTAACACACCCATCATTAGCACCTGAGGAGTGTGACTCAGATGCAGAAATGAGATATACACTTACATTTTTGTATTCGAAACGCGGAAATAAGTATTAGTCCAGTCAATTTAGGTTTCATCTGCGGAAAAATTACTAGTGAGCTGAATTTTGGTACACACCTTTATTACGGCATTGTAATGAAGGTGTGAAAAATCGACATTCATATCGTGCCGGCTTAAAAAGTTATAGGGGTCAAAAGGTCGCGAAAATCAGTTTTTCGCGAGTATCTCGTGATCTATTACTTGTAGGTTAATTGAGGTCATTAGAAAAATTATTTGTTATAAAATTATCTACAAAAAATGTCCTTTGCATTTTTTTGTAGAATTGAAAGTTTTCGAAGGAGAGCGCCGAGAAAGCACTCACATACGGTATACCAAGGCGTACGCCCTATGCTTTTCATTGATATTTGTAAGCGTGTTGTTAGTAAAATCTACTACACAAAGACATACATACAGACATATAGCATTAGTAATACTAGTACAGAAAGTTTTCCTTTTTGGAAAAGGAAAACTGAAAATCATGAAGATGTTTGAAAAAAGATCTGATTTAAACAATTTTGCAGAAATATTCCAACAAGAAAATTGCTCTCGAGATGCATTGTCAATGCTAGGACATATTTTCTACCGCTGCAATTTTTTGTACAATTACAAATCTTTTTTTAAACATCTTCATGATTTTCAGTTTTCCTTTTCCAAAATGGAAAACTTTCTGTACTAGTATTACTAATGCTATATGTCTGTATGTAGTAGATTTTACTAACAACACGCTTACAAATATCAATGAAAAGCATAGGGCGTACGCCTTGGTATACAATACCGTATGTGAGTGCTTTCTCGGCGCTCTCCTCCGAAAACTTTCAATTCTACAAAAAATGTAAAGGACATTTTTTGTAGATAATTTTATAACAAATAATTTTTCTAATGACCTCAATTAACCTACAAGCAATAGATCGCGAGATATTTGCGAAAACTGATTTTCGCGACCTTCTGACTCCTATAACTTTTTGCCGGCACGATATGAATGTCGATTTTTTCACACCTTCATTACAATGCCGTAATAAAGGTGTGTACCAAAATTCAGCTCACTAGTAATTTTTCCGCAGATTGGTGTTTAAAAGAGCTAATTTGACTGGACTATATATCTTTATCAGGAAAAAGGTTAAACGATTGACGTTGTTATCCGACACGTCACAAAACTGTTCGTAATAACTGAGAGGTACAAAGGCGACTTTCGCTTATTGGTATTTCTTGTAATAAAAGGGAAATTGTGTCACGTCAGATGACAAACGAGTGCAGACATTGTGCAGCCACGCGGGCGCGGGTGGATAACAATCAAGGCCGCGCAGGCCGGGCGACGCCAAACGCCCAAACGCGTATGAAAACAAAAGTGTTCACAGTTCATGCAGATGCGAATGTCAGCTTGCGTAAACGTGAGACTGAGCTTTGCGTCTAGTCAGCACACGATATGCGAACTCACCCATCCACCCACGCCTAGTATTTCCATACTTGTTTACACAATCAAATAATAAGATTTAATTCCACCTTTTAAAAAAACTGAGAAAAATAATTGTTCCCAAAGGGTAGTGATAATCTTCAATAACATGACTATACACGTAAAATAACACAACTGAAGCATTTGTAGGTTACTTTAGTACTATTGTCTGATTAAGCACTTAAGACTATCCAACGACTCACATTTAAACGTTTTTACGGGTTCATAAAACGGCCTAACCATTCTATTAGAAATAATTTTCCGGGCCATATAACTTAACATGAGTCGATTTATAGCGAACCAGTGCCAGTTAAATACTTCCGTGAACGAACAAATTACCGAAAGATCGTTTGCAGTGTTTTAGTGCGACGCCTCCGTCAATATCTGAGCGGTACGTGGGCGGCCGATGCATTGCCGGTCCTTACACGGAAACCTTGTTTACTTACTTGTCTTCCCTTTAGGATAGCCGATATTGATGCAACGCAAGGTCTGATCATACGCGTTATTGCTACGTCGAAATTAATAACCAATGCAATCTTTCAATCAGACAGTGCTTCGTGATTCAAACGAGCACCTGAATTTCCGTGATCGTGACCCGCGCGCGGTGACCCACGCGGCCATCACGAGTGCATCGCGATTGTTACTGTTTTTATACGAAACAAAAAAGGGAATAAATGATTCAATTTGCATAATCGACTAGGTGCTGTCACAGTTTGTCTTTATTTAGTAAGCTTATCGAATCAACTAGACGCGTATAAGTGTAACTGCATTGCGTTGCATAAATTGTCAATAAAGCGTCATATTAAGATGCTAAAGATCTTACGGGCGCGGGAGCTATCAGCTTAATGTTTCCTATGTAATGCGTGCCGTGTATGGCGGAATGCGATGGTCAATGTCAGTGCCACACATCGACACGCTTTATAAACAAAGGGATTTGCATGAGTCAAAATCGTGTGTAAGTTTAGTTCCCTATAACATAACGCGATTTATTGCACGTGCGTGCTGAACAGTAGTCATCAAGACGATAAAATGAATACATAATGTTGTAACCACGTGTGTTAGATGTTGAATTATATAAAGGTCTTTCTTTATCTTGCAAAATCGGTGCTTGTAAGGGGTTATGCTCTGAATGTTGATAGCTAGCACTTTTAAGGAAATTCTACAATGAGTCGACGAGCTGATACTGTACGTGTATATGTTTAGGCTATTAACTACTACTATAATTATAATACTGCACTGTTATTCTATGTCAATAAATAAAAACATTATGAATATTTTATTTTATTTTGTAATGTTGCACTGATTTTGTTTTTGTAAGAACTCACTTAAGACGACGAATGATTAAAAATGTTTTTGTTTAGTTATTTTTCTCATGTATGTATGTATGATTTATGTTAATCTTAATGAGAAATAAATGTCTTAAACCTTATGAATGTCTACTAAATTGAAAAATACACACACACACACACACACACTACACTTTGCCTACAGTATTGTATTAACATGGGTGGAAATGTTTTCAAAATGAACCACTCATCGTACACACCGAGAAATAAATTACAATGAAAGTAAATAAAGCAATCGAAAACAATTGTCGCGAGTGTAGTTAGTTGACAATTCGGGTTAACGTGATCATTTGCCGGCGGTGAGTCAGGACCTAACTGTACCGAGTAGGTTAGCCTGTCCCAATTCCCTACATCTTTTCAGATCGCATTACATTCAACACTTAGTGTAAACTCATTACGCCAGTCTTTTCAATGTCGCTTTTGTTCGTGTGTTTTGGTCGAGCAGGCGCTCGTCACATTCGAAAGTAAATTTGACTGTAGCGCGACATATTGACAGGAATTGAGGGCGACATAGTCTACATTGACCTCCAGCAGACGTCTTACAATTTATTTTAGATCTATTTCGTATTAGTGATGCATTTGTGTTTTTCTGTGTAGGTAAATAGTTGATATTTCACCATAATTTCCAAAGTATCTTCGATTACTGTAAAGTTGGTGGTTTCTATCTACCTTAAATCAATTACCAATCACAACAATGGACTAACCTATAACTCGACGACCCACGCAGCAAACAAAACAATACAACAACAGTGTTCCGGTGAAACACTTAACGGATTTAGTATACTATTTAACTATCATGTGCATATTTTATTTGGATTCGATTAGCTCTCATATGAATACAATGAACATCCATTATCAGGCCCATCGATGTGAGTTCGAAATAAATTCAAGCCAAACCGTTAACCAAACACTCGAATATCGCGCTACATTACCGAAGCCATTTGGTTC
Organism: Maruca vitrata; assembly: GCA_039566165.1. Lineage (NCBI taxonomy): Eukaryota > Metazoa > Arthropoda > Insecta > Lepidoptera > Crambidae > Maruca > Maruca vitrata. Next base: position 3,827,227 of record CM076923.1, on the reverse strand, counting down.
TTCCATGTGCTTCAAGTGTAAAATGTAAGTAATAAATTAAAAATTTTAATGTTCACGGTGCGGACAGGTTTTAAAACTAAATATGCTATACGATTCCGTGAAATGGAGAGTTTAATTAATAAATGCGTTAATAAACACATATAAACAAGCTCGTATAGAATAGCTTTCACTAGCTGCGCCCGCCCACGGCCGCCCGAGGCACAACATACTCACAAAGTATGGAACCAACACTCGTAACACCTACTACAGATTTAAAAAATTAAGCTAATTAGTATCTTTTAATTGTGTTTTAGAATTTGATTGACATAGTAATAGTGAAAGTGAAAACCGTCATGGTTTATAATTTCGACGGAGAAAGGCATTTTGGGATATGTTAAGTATTTTGATTTTATAAATAAATATTATATACGTAAAATTATTACGTATGGACTTGGAGGTGGTAAGTTACGATACTATATTTTGTTATGGCTTTATGTAAATAGTACATGAATTATAACACTATCCTAAATGGTTGTTGGTTGAAATGCATTCATACATTCCATGTGAATTTTGTATGCCGATTTGAATAAAATAATTCAGTTAAGTCCAGTACTTTTACAGTACGCCTACTACATATCTACTAATATTGGTATAGCCATATACGTTTTATATATTCTCTTAAATGGATGGGTTTTAGGAATTGATAAAAAAAAATGTGCACATTATACGTACATTACCCAAATTTAAGTAAAGATAGTTAGTGTTTGTTGGGTCTAGTTATAAAAAGTAATATCTGTACAAAATAAAAGACTTCAAGTGGGGAAAAAACGTAAGGAAAGTAACAAGAATCTACAACAGGGTGACGCACTCCGGTCACGCCACCAATTGGTTTTTCGGTACTAAAGACATCAACGACTCACTATCTTATTAATGTATTCATATTTATTAAAAAATCGCATATTTGTTTGTTTCAATATCACTATTAATCGTTCAATACAATACGCAGGTATCAGTATAATGAATACCAAGAATAATTCGTCCGGAATTCTGATTGAATCGAGAATGTATATCGCACATCCTGTTGATTTCATATATTGAAACAAGTATATAATATTTTATTCAAATATTACACATGTAATAATAGTAGTATGTGATGCCAAATATCATTTAGTTGAAAAAGAATGGGTGTTTATGAAACAAATCTATATCGACCCGGCAGCAAGCCCGACAAACAACACAATTCAGAAATATCTTCCCTTATCTACAGAAACAAAATAAATCTAAAAGCAACACAAAGAAACCGAATCACAAGACACATACCAATATATTGGACACTTTATTAGACAATGTAAGGTGATCAATACTTTTCCCAGTTAGTTATTTTAGCAGAAAAGACGCGGAGATAGAACAATACAGCAACAGTGGTGTAGCAATTAGACGTTCTTGCGCCGCGGTACTTTCTACCAGCGTGTCTGCGTTCCACAATGAACAATCACATTATTATACTTTTTGTGTATATTAGTAAAAGTAAACACACTTGTCTTGGCTCTTAGTTTCTTATTGCAGCTGCCGTATTCATATTAGCAAATGTGTTAATGTTTGTAAATGCTTTCATCAATTGGTAATAAACCAATCGGGCAACTTTTAGATATAACGTCAATATTACGTTATTATAAAGTATTAGAATCTATATTAAACTACATTTTAACACATGACCCGAGCTATAACATAGCTAGAGCGTCGATAATTTTACCGTGTTCGGCCCTTATCGAGAACCTCAACACGCTTAACTAAGTACCCACGAAGCGTGAATCTAGTTGTAAAGGCCACTCGTGTGTGGCACCTGTGAAGGGGAAAGTGCAAAAATAATCCTCTTTTATCTCGAAAATAATTAAACATCTTACAAAGCGGAGGTTAATAAGCCTACACTCGCTTTCGTCTCCCAAAATGGCGATAGCAATAACGATGAGTAATGAATAGAGAGCTGCTTTACTTCGCGCTGCCTGCGCCCACGCACCGGCTCGGTACCGCGCATCCACTCGGAACAATGCTTACTGGTTTACTTTCTCAATTGACTCACACTGATTCATTGCATGTGTCTAAAGATCGGAATTAGATTAATGATACCGGTCTAGATTGGGCCCCCGAGACTCAAATTCGTAATGTCGACAAGTATCACTTTCATTGACACCGATACCGTGACAAATTGGCGGCGCAATGCGAAACATGACTTCGACAAATGTCCACACGATTATAATAATAAAACAATATAGCTCTTTGAAAAATTACTGTTATTAGAATAAAAATTGTTTGTGTGTGTGTGTGTTTACGTACGTAGCTACGTAACGTCTAGTACCGTCTACCGTACGATATTTATTCAATTAAATACAACATGTAGAACGTGGACGAAAGTGTGTGTAAATACTTTTATGTTCGAAATTTGTGGTCAAGTATCAATATCAAGATAATTTAAGAATGCAGTTTCCCAAAATGGGATTGCAGTAAAATAACAAGACCGTCAAAAATAAGACATTTAGTTACAATAAAGCATAAAAACCACCGGCATGCCACTTTTTAATAATGCGCGTGTTTGGACAGGGCGGAACACAAAAATTTACAGCTTCCGCGATGGGGCCTTCGACCGACATCGGCCGAGCGACCTTCGAGTAAATCAGTGCTTGGGTCACATTGTCTAATAAAAGGAGTGATTTGTTTGGCATGTCATTCGACTGTTCGCCTTGGTAGTAGTAATAGCGCGAGGTATGTTCGGAATGCGTGCATACGTGCATCCTGCGCACAATGGGGCGAATGCGGCGCACTCCTGCGCTAATGAACGCGTGTCGCGCGCTGACCCCCGACCCACGCGGGTGAACGCCCGCCGCTAGCCGGCCGCGCTCCAGGACGACTCCAGACAAACGCGTTATCGTATTTAATCACCACCGCTCGCCTTTTGTTTACACATCTCGCACTAGACATCTTTATCAATATTAATGCGTTTTATTGCACACATCCTGCTTCTACTATTAACCGTTTGATAAGTAGGGTTGTTTCGTTAGAATTCTAATAAGTATATGTTTATGGAAAGTCAATATACGTTTGGAGCCAAGGAATTAGGCGAAAACTGTAAGTGCTAATGGGACTATCCTAAACTGCGTTGCAAGGTTGGTTCTGAATGTAATTATTGATAATATAACCAGCAATATTATCTGAACACACCAAGGATAGATAATAATGATGCAAATAATAGAAACTAATATGTCCTTTTCAGATAAAGCAAAATCTACACACACCGAACCTACGTGAGTAAACAATCATAAGGAAATTAAGTTACTAGTAATTTTGAATCTTTCAAGGCAAAACTATGAGCTGTAAATGGGAAAGGCATCCAAAAGGCCAGTCCCGAGTACCAGATGTTAAATGATAACACAAAACGGTCGCCTTATCGAATAATGAACGGAAACGTACCGCGAGTTATTGTCCATTCGCGTCGTACATTGACAATGTATTATAATTAATCAGGAAAGTTACCCGGCAGGCGTTAAGTGATAAGTGGCAGTGGTAAAGTTTTCTCGGTTTCACATCGATGTCTCCAAGTTGTAGCCGACGGAGCAAGACCGGTATTATGTTGAAAAAACCATGAGTTTTCCTATAATTGTGACAAGCAGCGGAGCAGCCCGCACCTGCTAGCAATTACACATGAGCGGACGTGTGTACTTAAAACAACCAGCTACCAGCCAGTGGAACCTGTCATAGGCCGAGTGAAACTAGACGTGGTTTACTGTACTTTTATATTGCCTTGTCTGCACCGGAACAATTATTGCAAGCAACTTGTTACAGTTATGAATTCCGCAAGTTGATATTCATTGGTGGGTCAAAATTGCAAGTTTGTGTGCAATGTAATTGCGAGGAGGTTCGCAGTTTGGCTATGCAAGTGTCCCCTAGGCGCGGTAGGGCGGCGCGGCGGCGGTGGGGGCAGTGTGCAATAGCGCGAGGTGCACAATTCGTGTCCGTAGGCGCAGGCGCAGGCAGCGGCCCTCGGGAGTCAACGTACGGCGGGACCGGTTCACTAATCGATCCCACACCGGCCCGCGCTCCTGTCCGCACCTAAACATCAACTAACGGCTTCTTCGCAACCAACCGCGACCAGATATTGCGGCTCGGTGCACTTTCTGCATTTCTTGCCAACCAGTTATTAAAATATAACGTGATCTTACACCACACGGACAACTCTATCTACATAATGTAACCGGTAAACGCAATTGAATTAAAAATTCCAACGATTTCGTCCTAGGTCTGATAATTTTGTCCTCTATAATTACATAAATTCGTATACGTAACGAAACAACCAGACAGGCACGTATTGATTTACCGTCTGTTGCATAAGATCGGATCGAGGGAGACAAGCTATTAAGTCATTATGTCACCATAATGAATGTTTAGACGCCGGACACTGCGATTGCGGCGTGTGCGCTTTTTCTCTAAACTGATCGAATCGTTTTAAAGCGCGCGTCAATCGCGCAGACCGCTTTCCGAGGACGTGACAATAGCGCCATTGTTCGTGACTGTGCGAGACTCCACAACGCCAGGAAAATGTCTTTCTGCGTGCCATTTACGGAACAAGATGGACGTTAAAAGAAATGCTACAGTTGTTATAAACAACGCAGCAATATTAAATACAACCAGGCTGCTTGTAGATAAAGGTGACTGTTATAGTTTAAATGATTTATGCTCAGTCCAAGTAGGGCCCGAGAGAAGAGATCTATAGGACTCGATAACTCATAAAATATTCCATGCGTGATCAAACATTGTTTTATAATAAACCATTTATGAAAGTTATTTATAAGTATGATATTTTGCTGTTTCTAAAAATGTGATCAATTGTTAAAAATGGTATGGTCACGCAAAGCTACTGAAATGTTTTACGTCTGATCAGTTTTTATGCTTGTAACAAAAATCCTCCTAATAAACGCATACATCACATATCATCACGCTATCACACTAAACGAGTAATAAATAATCGCTCGAAATACGACAAGACGCCGGCGTGAAAAGAAAAAAAAACATCTACAGAATCTTTTATACTGTCTCGATTTAGAGGAATGGCAATCGACATGCAATTTGGCACCGATTATAATCTAATATTAGAGAAGCAAGTGGCTTGTTTTGCGTAGCTGATCCATTACATATTAGAGTTGTGATAAACACCGTCTATGTTTGCGATGTGCGGAGTGTGGACTGTCGCACGCGCACACGTCCTCCTCGCCAATCATAAATACATCTGCTCAATAAAGACATCCATTCACCCACAACAAGGAGCGCTGTAAATTGACAGCAGTACCTTGAGTCTTCATAAAAGAACCGCTTTTTTAATTTAACGTAGCAGCTGGTTCGTTAAGCTATCTGCGGCCGGCGAACTGATTTTCGATTCGACACGTTCAATCTTAAAGGAACAGAGTTCGTAACGCATCAATTTGTTCCGAGCTCGGTGCAGTAATTAGCGTGACAAAGCTCCAGTATGTGGGGTAATAGGGTAGTTTCCTATTTTTTAATTTTTACATAGATGGATGAACAACACAATTGCAAAGGTGCTGTTAAAAGAATGGTTTGATATTTGGAAAACTCCCGGAGATATTACAGTTTCAATAGCACATCATTTGGGCGAGCTCAAAACGCTTCATACAAATGTCGCACAGAGCTATGACGTCACCCCTCTGTATACGAGTATGAATATCGTAAGAGCCTTGTTCAGCAGCTATATCAAATGTTGCTTTTAAGAATAAGTTTTCATAGTGAAAGCTACTACTAATTTTGTAATTTATAAGATGGCATACTATTTTTATTGAATTTTCGCACTTTAAAAATGGACTTTCCCATCTAACTTCAAATGCCTATTATTGTCTCATTTCGTAAGAAATTTTAATTTCGATTTCACTTATGTTATTGATTTACCTATATGTAACTGTTAATTGTGAAATTTTATGTAAAATCAGACTTAGGAAACTAGCCTATTGTGAGCTTAATGAATGCAGAGGTGTAATCCTCACGAGGCGACGTGCGGAGACCCTGGTGAGACCCTCGCTGAGACGCCAACAAGGTCGGGTGGGCCATTGTTAAAATAACAGGATATGATGAGCCACGACCTCGCCATCGTAATCCGATACCTCAGCGGGAGAAGGAAACAATTTTCTGTTAATAATGATCACCTTGTGCACTTGTCAAATATGAAACTGTGACAAACGCACCGAGGAAGAACATTAAAGTTAGATTTCTATTCATAATGTAAGTATTTCGTGATGCCTTTAAAGTACCTACTATTAATCGTCTTTGGCATTGTTTTCAAAACGTAAAAAATGACAAGGTTAATGTTCAAAATTTAATGCATTTTCATGGACTTTAAAGGTTAGTGGTTTTGTCATATTCTTGCATTTAAAATTAAATACATACATCAAAGTATAATTGTTCGTCTTCTACTATGCGCCCTTCGTTAGTGCATAAGACAACAGGAGGGATTGTTTCGGGGCCAGTTATGGCTAGCGGGATTGCGGACTTAGTTTCTTGTGAGTATACTAGGCTTAGGTATGGTCAGCGAGTCCGGCGCGCGCATGGCAACAGGCGGTGCAGCGGGCGAACGAACGGCGGGGCGAGCGCATAAATCGCTTGGATCGTATCGGAGCCGATACGGAGCATAAATCGGCGTCGCAGCGCGGCGTTCCGCCTCGCGACATGGAAAGCGTTTCTTGGCTGAGATCTACGCAGATCACGCCAGATAAATCTTGCGCATGCCGTACTGAGAACGCATTACATGTATGATTTAGTTAACATTGTTTTAACTAGCGTATAACATACCGCATTAGGTTATGCGCGAGTAGATGGAATATTAGGATATGTATTAAAGCTAGATCTGTTCAGGTCTATTGCAAACGAACATAACAGTCATAAAGACAACTTGGACCAAAGAGCATTTCTGCGTAGCTCTGCTGTAGGTTAAATCCGAAGAACGTATCTTAAATTCTTAATGGACGAAATCGCATAAGTAATTACATTCATTATGCAATGTCTTTATAACCATTGTTAAGTTCCAGCCATACTTGAAACTCCTTGCTATATTCAGCGACTACTAAGAATGACTACCATAAGTTACGCCGCGTTACCTAGAATTCTGAGATGACAATAGTACTGGTTTTTCAATAAGGCTCGCCTTGCAACAATGCTGCGGCTGTAAGCCCAGACTGGTTACGGCTAGCGCTAGCTTACAAAAAGCTCGGCGTAGGCCGCAGTTGCACCTACTGCAATTCTAGTTTTACTGTGTCAAGAACAACTCCTCTCGCCCCCACCCCGCGCGATACTCGCGCCACCATTTGTCAATGTGCACAAATCGCGAAACCACTAGATTCGAGATTCAGACACGCAATAGTGCCTAAATACCTACTAAGCCTACTCTGACAAAACAATTTAGAATTTTCCTTTTTAAACTCATGACCTGCTGCAAATTTAAGCGATCGCGTCATAAGAAAATTTAAGATGCAAATTTGTATTTGGCATACTTCATATACCTACTTAAATTCACGAATATATTTACCGAGATGACGTAGTTGCAGTTAGCGAAAACCAAAATTACGCTCGGTTTGCTCCCAGATAACATAAAGATAACCGTTTTAGTAATTGACATTTCAGAGGTCCTTGGCCCACAAGCATTGCGAAACACAAGAAAATGAAAACATATCGACTCGTGCATTGTGACCGAGAAAAAAATATTGTGCGACCATCACTCCAAGGTACGCGATTATCTTTTGTGAATTACATTGAACGGGCTTAAGTGTGGATTGTTATAAATTACATATTGGCATTAGCTATATATCCTTGGATCAGCGTCGGAGGTACGATTAAAGAAATAATTTTCACAACACGTTCATGCGCAATTTGCAGGCAACCGGCAATTACTGTCGCCGGCCCTTTGTGCGAATCATTAATTTATGATCGAGCTCACTAAATAACTTTGTGCGTTAGTCTGCCTGCCTGTTAAATAGCAATAGATCCTGCTGAGTTCGAAGGGGCAGCTGCATTAGTTAGTAGCTGTGATACCTACCACTGAGATATTTTAATTTCAGCAGCTTATGAGTTAACATTTCATATCGACGTATATTACACATAGTTTAACAGGGTCATTGAAGAGTGTTTTTAGACCATTCATATTTAAGTAAGCCGTGTACTCTTAGCCCAGCTAACTTGTTATTTAGTCTTAGCTTTTTTGTTTCAACACACTAACAACTTTAGTTATGTAAACGGTAAATAATTTTCTAAACAAAACTTCATAAATATTCATCAGAATGGGGTCCTAACGGATCTTGAAGTTGACTGTCTAAATCTAAAATGACAAAAGGACCCAATAAACAAATAGGTCAGGATGTCGTCGGAGAGCTGGCCTTACGCTGGAGGCGAAATCAGAGCAACAATGCAACTATGCAAAGATCTCTCTCAAAAAATATACCACACAATTGGTATAGTGTCGAAAAAGCCAAGTGCGTTCCCACGGTGCAAGTAGAAGGCCGAGGCGAGACACGTGTGACAGACGATAGTTCCCCGGTGCCAATTAGTTCGACGGAGACTCCTACTTAATCATACAACAAATTGGTTGGCACCTCCTGACGACCGAGTAAAAACTTGCAAGACACCAACATAATTTAAGTAAACGGCGAGTTTGTAAAATTACTTATTTATCGCTGCTTTAGGCCCACGAGGACATATTTCACTTTGCTGTCATGACTCAGATATTTCTTTAAAAACGACGTGAATATTGAGAAACGATTTGTTTACTTGTTTGATTCAATTTTATATCTTCACTAGCGGCCGCCCGCGACTTCGTCCGCGTAGAGACGTTTAACGGGTAAAACATTACTTCCTTATAGCGCAGTCGGTTAAAAAGTAGCCTATAACCTTTTCTAGGCTCTGGACTATATCTGTACCAAATTTCATTTAAATTGGTCCAGTACTCTATGCGTGAAAGCGTGATAGACAGACAGACAGAGTTACTTTCGGATTTATAATATTATATAAGTAAGGATTAGTAAGGAGTATAAAAGCGTAAGGGGAATGCCGTTGAACTCTAAGATCATTTAGGACGATTTAAAAGTGAGCGTTGAATAATCCTATATCTAGGCAGCGGTGATGCGTAAAAAAATATATTCAATAATAATCAACTGAAGCGGAAGATTCATACATTGCATTTATCGCCAACTTATCTAAAATTACTCTTGACCTTAAAGTGTTTCACGTAAAAAAAAAATTTTCAACAACTAGTAATTTCCAGGCGGCGTTATCGCGGCATCAGCAAACATCGGGCGAAGCTGGTATCTAGGAGCGAGGTCGATTGATTCACCCAGCACGACTTCCTGGGCGGCTCCTGACCCCGGGCCGGCCGGCTGTGCATACCCCGACTCACCGTTACTCTGCCTAGGGCTGTCTACATCAACTATACAACTTTGTGCTTAAATTACCTTAATGTACGACCTAAAAAAATACCTAGTTTCAGTATACAAAAAAAGGTGCAGAGGTCGTTCGACTACCCGATCCCGCAAATTAGGCATTGTACTTTTTTCACAATATTAATTAACTTTAGTGCTTAATGTAGCACTAAAAACTTCAATAAAAAGTGCATAATCATTTATAATAATATTTTTGGTGATTACTGAATCATACTATTTGGTAACAAGAATTCTTAAGATAGCGCCTAATGCAAAGAAATACCCACCATAGTACTCAATGACACCGAATCAGATTCCTGGTCAGCGCATCTGGGGAAGCAACCCTGTGCCTTTGGCTATATCTCAATCATGCGATTCTATTGTCTACCGTGCGGTGGCCAGACATGTTTACTGTTTTTGTCTATCCGTGCACAATGTCATTAACTATTGGAAACGGATTGATATTTAGGAATAACTCGTTGCCCCATTTGCAATAAAACGAAGCTTAGAAATATTTATGCAATAAATTTCATTTATTTATTTATTTATTAAATTTGTTTGAAATTACAAGGAAAACCGAACAGTATCATAAGAATGTAAGAATAGCAGAACACCAAAATGAACGAACATACGTCGTACGTGAAAGATAAAAAATGTGTATCTAACTAAAAGTAGAAAAAAAATATTTTACCCTATGTCACCCGGGGAAAGGCTTAAGGATGCAGGAGGTAACACTCATGTCAGAGAAGGGTTAATAAAACCCTTGTATATATCGAACTCCTTCATCACGTTTTTTAAATCTTTTAACCGCAGCTGCTTAGGAAGTGCAGAGATGGGATCTGTCTGATCACATACTGAATGTGATTATGTCAATAACTTTATATACTATGATTCAATTTTATTTTCTTCTCGTGCGATTTTAAATGCATGCGAGCGCCACCTAGTGTCGCGCGCATTTACCGTCATCTATCCTTACTAATATTATAAATGCGAAAGTAACTCTGTCTGTCTGTCTGTTACGCTTTCACGCAGAGTACTGAACCGATTCAAACGAAATTTGGTACGGATATAGTCCAGAGCCTATGAAGTAATGTTTTACCCGTTAAACGTAACGTAACGTTACCGTAAACGTAACCGCCCGCAACGCAAACTCAAGGGCCGAAAGCTAGTAATCAAATATACCGGATTTCGCAAGTAAAATACTTTTTCGGTATGAATGGTCGGGTGTCCATCTCCATACTTCTGAAGAAGATTTATTGATTAGCTAATGCGTGAAGAGGAGGAACACACACACTATCGCTAACATAATATTATTTGAGAAATAGGGATATTCTTTACGCAGCAGAATAGAGAATGCCATCTTGGAAAAAACAAAATAACTATCTCATGGAAAATTTCTAAATAAGAATCTATAATCTAGGTAATAATTTCCAAGAACTAAGCAGTGAAGGAAAATGTTAGTGAAACTCGTTCATATGCAAGATCGTTCTAAATTAATAAGCGTAATTATTGCGGCATCTGAGATTAAACGACAAAATTATTTTCTATGTTTTTCAATCATATTATTAGTCGAATACCTTGTTTGATTAGTTGTATGGATGTTAAAATCATAATCATTTCACATCTTGAAAACAGTATATATTCTTTCTTAGGTTACCAGAAAATTTTTGTTTAGACAACATAAATAAAATAATATTAGTTATCACGGGTCAGACTTGATACAACAAATACTATCGCGCTATCTATTAGGGGACATCGAAAACATTTAACGCCATCTGTGTTTGAACGATTGAACTGAGGCGACCTACTATTACCAAATGTGCTATTATCATCAGCTTGTAAAGTGAGTATAAGAGTAAAGTATAGATGGCGCTATAAGAAAACCTCAACTGCGGTAAGACGCGACCCAGATAAATTTATCGAGAAATTATTAAATATAGAAGCTTTTACATGCACTTATGGCCCATTAGTATATTTTAAGGCTGGCAAGAGTTCTGTCTTTCGAATACATTAAGAAGTATTAATAGAAAGTTAACTAGAAATTATTGTCAACACAAATTATTCAAAAGCAACCATAAAAGTGTAAGCCTATAATTAGTTTTCTAAGAAAAAGACGCTCCCATTGGAAAAAGCGTAAATCTTTACTTTATGAGACACAAGACAATGCAAACTAAAATTATATAGGTAATTGTTGGTTTTTCCTATCATAACTATTATTCATGCTGCTGGTTTCAAAAATGGTAACCTGATGATTTTTACTAGGTTGCCAGATTCTTTTGACAAATCCTTGTTTAATATAAAATAAATGTAAGCTTGTCATACTTTAAAGCCAAAACTACTGAACGATGTTGAATCAAAATTGGTAAAGGTACAAATAATTTAGAGACTGGGGAAAATAGGTTACTTTTTCTTCTTCTAAAGGGTTAATGTTTTACGCGATAAACGGCTCCACTATTTCTTCAGCAGATCCGATTCGGGGGGTCGCCAGGCGGAAAGCTATTATCGTATGTGATAACTAAACACATACCTGTCTCGGTCTCTGCTCCTACTCCTCTTCCTGTAGGATCCCTCGCGCGAGCCGTCGTCCAGGCGCCGCCGCTTCGCCTCGTAGGAGCGCGAGCGCGAGCGCGAATGAGACGCATAGTGCTTCCTGCGCGTGCGCGGCATCTGTCGACAGGCACCACAGGTTACTGGCACACTCCAACATAGGAGGACACAGTCACAACAGATTATACTATTACAGAGCTCATCAATCATTAACTTCCTCAATAGGTTAGCTGGGATTAGGTAGGATTACGGAAAATGCGCACAAATCATTCTTAAAAGCTAATGATTAATGTAACAAGCTCATAAAAAAATTAAATTATAAACAACATCCCAAGTGGATAAAATATTTATGTTGAAATTAATAGTATAACCAGTCATATATGCCCATGTGAAAAGATAGATGCAGCGAAAGTGGTATACCATAAGCATGGCCATTGCTGTATGCTCTCAAAGCAAATGTATAATGCAGTTATTAGCCAATGGTGACTAACAACTAAGACTTAAGAAACCCTGTAATTGGTGAAAGTTTATATCTGATACCAAGATATTCATAAAGTTTAGATCTGCATCATTAGAGTGCATGTCACATTATTATCATTATCAGGAGAAAATACATTATTTTTAATTGTAAATAAAAGCTAATCTATAAGAAATAAACTTTATGGTCACTTTCAAAGAATAATGAATGAATTCAAGATTTATAGCATAAACCACTCCTCGGTTTTAAGATGTTTTTTCAAATGCAAGCAGATCCGTCTGTGCAGGCCAGGCAAGGCAAGGAATCACATGATTTTTTAGGATAAGAAGAAAGTTCTAAAGTCAAATCAATGCCTATGAACACCTCTGAAAACTGTTTACCTCCATGGGTGAATAATATAATGTTCAAGTCAGAGTTAGTAATGAAGAAGAATTTATAAATATCAGACAACCTTATGAATGACACTTGGATAAACATATAGAAGAATTACTTTACATCAACATGTAAGTCAATTTTCAAGGACAATTTTTTCAAGCCTGCAATAACAAAACAACAACAATCTTTGAATAACATACCATTATAGTGAGATGGGTTTTGTTATTACCCAAAAAAGACAAATACGTCTGAGATATGTATTGGTTTATGTTTTACAATAAGAAATTATTAATGCAAAACGGAATTAATTGAACACAAAGTAATCTAAAGTGCTATTAGTTTAATATGGTGATTAATACAAATTAAAGTTTACAGCAATTTTCTATTTATAACTATTAGGATGTTGTCAATCGCTGGATTATTTCATCTCATTGACTAGTAATAATTTTCTAAAACTGATATTTTACAAGCTGCCAACTAGTGTTATTTGAAATCAAACAAAACTCCAGTTTTATTCGAGAAATTAGCTTGGAAAAAGAAACTAGCAGAAAGCCAATCCAATTTGAAAAATATGCCATACCATTTTGTGGGTTTGTCATAAAAATATTATCGTCACCAACAAATTTTGATTCTGGGTAAACTAAAATGATCAAGAATTGCTGAATTATACTTTACTTTTCTTTGTGTATGTTAATACTTAATAGTGATTGAAGTATGTCCCAAATGAATGTTGTGAGAATCATAATAATTCAAAAAGTTAACTCATGGAATATGTTATGATTTGAAAAGGTGAAATGTTATTTTCTGTCAAGCCCACAAACAATGTAGGAAAGTACTTCAGGTACTTCCACTTACCATAAAAAGGATATCAAATACTCGTATCCAAGCAGTTAAAGCTGAAAACATAAATAATTTAGTCCATTGGTGGACAAGCAGAATAAAGTGGCATGTAACAAACCAACATGCAATTATTGAGCCTGTCTTCAGGGACCCAATGATACATTATTTTCCTTGAAATTTGTGTTACTTGGCTAAGGACTTGTTCTATAATAAATAAATCATTAAGTAGGCAAGTACCCAATATTCCATACAACATATTCTTTAAGAACTTGCGTCTTAGTTATTGAAAAAAACAAGAAAACTAGTTCTAGCTTAGGCGTATCATGCAAAGGTACTACGGAAAACAATCCCATGACAAGATTGGTGCTGCTTGTCAATAACAATACGAACCCGAATAATATTCACCAGTTACTTTATGTTTATCAAGATGAGATTTATATTCTAAGGATAGTGGTGAAGAAAAACTACTGCTGTCTTAACCACACTAGCGCAAGCAGCTGTATGAACACGTATAGATGTAGATTTTGTGCGAAACTGGGGAAAAATATTGAAATATTTATTGTGTGCACACTACAGATCGAGCTACAATAACTTATGTGCAATAGTCGTCAAATTTGCCATTGTAAATGCTAAGTTTGTCCATGGAGCCAATATAGTAAAATGTCAAGAGTTATTTACATTTTACACGCTGACGCCATGTTGGTTTCTATGGCTCGCTGGAGCCCTAGACGCATCCGTTTTTAAATAAATCAAAATATTTACATACACTTACCCTCACTTCACTTAGATATTTCAATTTACACCACAATAGTTGAGTAAAATTTGTAAGGCAATTCCAAGTTCGCGATGCAGAACCTTGAAGAATGCTTCTTCGCAATAAAGGCCCGAACATCGATCCAAATCCAAGACAGCGTTGGTTGGTTGAATTTGCGATGGCGTAAATCGGGTGGTAAGTTTCTCTTCCCTGTCAAAAAATATCTTTTTAAACTATAAACGCATAAAAATCACATTTTTATGCTCTTTAAATTAATAATATAATTTCAAACTACATAAATAGTGAAAAAATAATACATTAATGGTATAAAACAGAAATGAAAGTTAAAAAGTTGTTATAACTATCGGATACATATTCACTATAACGCCATCTGCCGGCAGCTGTCAATACTAATAAGAGCGCTGCCAACATAATAAAACAATTATAAATGCGTTCAAAGTATTTTAATATTACTAAACTGGTAGCATTCATAACTATTTATTTTATGTTTAGTATAGAAATAAAAAAATATTCATTAATTATTAAATTGTACCGTGTACTTGAGGTACCTTTGTTATTATAAATAAGAATGTTATGAGAACTTTAATTTAATGCGTAGCAAAACATTTTTTTCCTTAGGTCTTTTCGCCTAATTAAGGGATGGCCTAATTTAATGTAGAATCATGATGAAAATATTTTTTTCACATTATTTAATTTGTACTTACCTTGTCTCTTGCTTACTTTGGTCTTGCATGTATTTTATCAGATTATAACACAGACCCTTATTAAAAAAAATTGGTATGATGATTATAATTTATGTACCACCTTAGGTCTAAGTTTTCTTCTAAACATAAACAACTTTAATAGTAAGTTCTTAAGGAAACGTGTTGCACTTTGGATTAGAGGAACAAAACGGCAACTGAACTATAAGTAATCAAGCGCGCAAGTCTTTGTTTCGTTGATAGCTATTGTTAGATGTTTTATTTAATCATGTACTTATTATATAAATCTACATGCATGCATACATAATATTTGTTAGAAGTAAAGCCGATCATAATAATATCATTCATCGCTACCGGAAACTAGTTTTATAAAATTAATTTAATCAGAATACTTAACATTATAAATTCAGATAAATGGTTAAGTTTATTTAATATAAATTATTATTATCATTTAAGCGATAAATAGTGTTTGGAAGCCGATCAAAACAACACAGGAAGTTGTTTTGCTCGACTTATAAATATTTTAGGCCGCCAGCGGATAATGGTGTTTAAGAAATGTATTAAATCTTATACTTAGCATTATAAATTCATAGAATTATTTAATTTAATTTTAATTTAATTATCGTTATTTTTAATACGCTAGATAATATTTGTAAGCCGATCAAAACAATATTGTGTTAAACATTTCTCCACTTCCGGAAGTTGTTTTGATCGACTTATAAAAGTTTTAGCTGAGTAGTTGACAGACACAGTCGGTTACGAGATAGCTTAGTGAATTTATGCTATTATAATTACGTGAAATTATACCTTAAAAACTCTTCAGTGTGTCATTTACCGCCTGAAACCTATTATCAGAAGCGGGATTTTCATATCACGTCCACGTAATGGAGGACGATCGTGATAATCACGATCGACGACATCGACATAAATCGCGAAACTGTACGCGGTCTCGCTATAGCAAACGGCGACGCAGACATCATACCAGTTCATGTGAAAGTGATAATCATACTTCAAAGAAAGTGAGAAGACAGCGCAAGAGAATTAGGCGTGATCGCAGCGCGAGAAGTTCGAGCTCGTCCAGGGGCGGTCGGACACCATCACCGCCGCCGCGACGCGTCGGTCATTTGGAGAATAGCACAATCAGAAACCAGGCAAGTACAGTGTACTTACATGTTTTGTTGATTCATATCGGTATTTTTTTTTTCTTTCTTTCCTTCTCTTATTTACTTTTGCTATAAAATGACGGTTGTCTTCTAAGCTTTAAATAACCTAGGCGGAGCCGATGATTACTTTAAGGAACCTGTAGGGCCCCTGTTTGTAATTACTTGTTTTGACTGGCTCGGTGGAGCAGTGGTTAGTGACCCAGGTTTACTACCTACGGTTCCAAGAGTCGTGGGTTCGATTCCCACTCGGGACAAATATTTGTGTGACTAACATCGGTGTTTGTTCCGTGTCTGGGTGTAGTGTTAAATATATTTAAGTATATTTGTGTATCCACTGTTGATTCTGATATCCGTAACACAAGTGCAGCTACTTACCACGGGATCAGATCAATGTATGTGATGTTGTGAAATATTTATATTTATATACTCTTAGTTCAAAAAAACTTGCACTTGCTTACGCTGTTATCTATGCTTATTAGCGAGTACATTAAATATTACAAATGACTAGTTATTAATTGCTTAATTTGCTTTGAGGTCTCCTTGCATAATTATCACATTGATGAAAATGAAAATAAAAGCTTTACTTATTTATCATAACATTAAGCTTGTAGGACTTAGACCTTGCCTAGGGCTTGTAGTACGTAAAGGTGATAATAAACTTATTGTTTTTTTTTTTGCATGGTATACTTTGTTATAAGTTAATTGATTTCCTCTTTAGGATTTCACAGTATAAAAAACATGACTAGATATAACGCATTACTTAGGTACATGTAGAATAAGTGATACTATACATTAAATTGGTCGACGTTTATTTTTTTTTTTCTTCTTATTAGCAGAATCATTTCTATTATTTTGGGGTTTAAGTAAATAAAATTTTAGAAAATAAATTATTCTTACGCTATAAGATGGGTAAATAAATAAAATAATAGTCCATTTATTGTCAAATTTGGATATTGATACTTCAAAATGGCATTTTTTCAGGCTAACCAACCTTCGGTGCCTGAGACTTTACGCGGCGAGCAGATCGCCGCTTCAGTTTCAACGCTGCAGGACTGTGTGTCGCTGCCAGGGCCAGCGCAAATGCAGCACGCAGTGTCACAGATGCCGGCACCAGCAGGACCAGCAGATGTCCAGGAGGAACGTGAGCCTAATGTTTTAATTTCTCATCTCTCTCATTCTGGTGAACAAAGCAATGCTTCTAAGGCAAATACTGTAACCATTAATTCTTATGATTTTACAATGTTGTTACAAAATATGTTACGATCTACTTCTACTACTCATGGCATTTCTTATGATAAGAATATAATACCTACTTTTGATCCTACACAAAAAAATCAAAAGATAGAGAGTTGGATTGCTAAGGTTAACGAATGCGCAAAAATTTATAAATGGTCTGATGAGCAAACATCCCATTTTGCTCTACCAAAATTATCAGGGCATGCTCAAAAGTGGTATGAAGGTCTTCAAACAATACTTTTGACTTGGCCAGAGTGGCAAGAACGTTTGATCAAAGCCTTTCCTTCGGAAACTAATTATGGCGCTTTACTATCTGATATGCTAGACCGACGTATGAAAATAGGCGATTCAATAGACGGTTATTATTTTGAGAAAATGTCTTTGTTAAATGCTTGCGATATCAAGGGAAAAAGGGCAGTTGACTGTTTGATATTCGGTATAGATGATCGGATGATAAGGTCCAGTGCCTCATCAGCACGATTGAGTGATCCGGAAGACGTCTTAAAATTTTTGAAAGATTTGGGTAGAGAGTCTGACTTTAGATTTAACAAGCACAAAAATAACTTTTCGAATTCAAAAGAAATGTATTGTAATAGATGCAATAAAACTGGGCATCGTAGTGCACAGTGCCGTAGTGTAGTTACCGATATCACATGTTTTAATTGCAAGGAGAAAGGTCACACATTCCAAAAATGTAGTAAACCTTTAGTAAAATGTGATAGTTGCAATAGAATTGGACACAAATCTTCGGATTGTTTTAAAAATAAATCTAATGAGTCTTTTCTGAATAAACCAAACAATAACTTTAAGAACTTTGAAAAACGTACTTTGTTAACACGGTCTAATAAAACAGATGCTAAGTTTCGTAAAGAAGCACTTATTAATGATATCATCAAAATTCAGTGTTACATAGATTTTGGTAGCGATTGCACACTTGTTAGTAGTGAAGTAGTAGAACAAAATTCTCTACCCAAATTTAAAGATAATCTACCAACTATTCGCGGCTTTGGTAATAATGTGTGTACTCCGCTAGGAAGAACTCAAATTAAGTTAACTCTTGGTGAAGTAACTGCCTTGATAGATGCATACATAGTCGAGCCTTCAATGTTGAATGAACCGTTATTAGTAGGACAAAATTTCACGGAGCGTCCAGAAGTCGTAGTAATTAAAACAAACCAACAGTTAGATATTTTAAAGCGAAATGTGCCATTCGAACTTTCTCATTTGCCAGTTAATGATAAAACCGATAAAATTGTGTTACGGATTGTGACTAATAGCGCTGTTAGCAACTTGGAATTTGTAGATTGTATTCACAATGATAAGTCCACCTGTGATATCCTTGTTGAAAATAGTTTTCGAAATACTGGGTATACCGACTACTGTATTTTGGGGGGAGTTTACCGTTTGGATGAGGGAAAATGTAAAATAGGAGTGCAAAATTTTTCTGAAAAGTCAATAAAGTTTCATAAAGGGTCAGTTCTAGTCCGAGCAAACACTATTGTTGGTCCCGAACATGATGAAAGCATAGAAATTATGGATTGTAATAGGATATCCAATAAGACTAATGTCACTCCGATAGATCCAAATGATATTAATATCAATAGTAAACTTTCTCAGACACAACGCGAGACTGTTGTAGATCTTATTAACAAATATCGAGCATGTTTTGCTCAAGAATTGTCAGAATTAGGTTGTACATCGCTAACAGAAATGAATATTGAATTGAATGATAACACTCCGGTAGTGCATAGACCATATAGGTTAAGTTATTCGGAAAGAGAAATTGTTCGAGACATGGTTCAAGAGTTGGTGGCCAATGATATAGCAGAAGAATCAAGTTCTTCTTATGCTAGCCCCATAATACTAGTAACTAAAAAACTGGAGGGTACAGAATGTGTGTAGACTTTAGATCTTTAAATAGTAAAACTAAAAAGGATCATTTTCCTATGCCCAGAATTGATGACCAACTGGATATGCTTAACGGAAGTAAATATTTTACTAGTCTAGATCTGGCTAGTGGCTACTACCAAATTCCCTTGAATCCAAATTGTAAACACCTCACGGCTTTTATTACTCCAGACGGATTATATCAGTTCAAAAAATGCCATTCGGCCTAGTTAACTCTCCTGCTGTATTTCAACGTACGATTAATAAAGTACTTGGCAATACTCGGTTTAAGTCCGCTCTTGCCTACATGGACGACATCTTGATTCCTGGTAATAGTTTCGATGAAGAATTGTACAGGCTCGAGGAAACTTTCAAACTCTTGCAGGAAGCAGGTTTAACCTTAAATTTGAAAAAATGTCATTTTTTTAAAGACAATTTGGAGTACTTAGGCTATGAAATCGGTGAGGGTGGAATTAGGCCGGGACAAGGTAAAATAACTGCAGTAGAGCAATTTCCGACTCCACGTAACGTGCATGAAGTACGGCAATTTATTGGCCTCGCAAGTTACTTCCGAAAATTTATTCAAAATTTTGCAACAATAGCGCGACCTCTCACAGACTTAACTAGAAAAGAATGTTCGTGGCATTGGGGTTTGGATCAAGAGAGTGCTTTTCGACAATTGAAGGAAACATTGATACAGAGACCGCTTTTGGGCATTTATGACCCGGGAAATGAAACGTTTTTGCATACAGATGCTAGTAAGTATGGATTGGCGGGCATTTTAATGCAAAAAGCGAGTCCGGATCAATGAAACCCATTGCATATTTTAGCCGAAAAACTACTCTCGATGAGCAAAAATACCATGCCTACGAATTGGAAACGCTTGCAGTTATAGCATCGCTGCAGCGTTTTCGTGTATACTTATTAGGCTTAAAATTTACACTTGTTACTGATTGTAATTCCTTGCGAGCCACATTTACGAAAAGAGACCTAATTCCAAGAATTGCACGTTGGTGGATTGCCATACAAGAATATAATTTCAATATTCAATATAAGCCAGGACATTCTATGTCACATGTGGATGCGCTTAGTAGAAATCCTCAACCTGGTGAAACGGAAACAAATAATGACTTTATTCCCACAATTCTAAGAATCACTCAAGAGGATTGGCTTGTTAGTTTACAACTAAAAGACTCAAACATACAACATATTCGAAGTCTTTTAGAGAGTGAAGAGTACGCCGAAGTAAAGAAAAATTATAAAATTAAAAATAATAGATTGTTTCGTGTAGTGAACAATGAGCTCAAATGGGTTGTACCCAAATCGGCACGATTTCAATTATGTAAATTAAATCACGATGACATTGGTCACTTTAGTATCGAAAAAACATTGGATAAAATTCAAAAGATTTCTGGTTCCCTAAAATGAAACGGTTTATTAAAAATATATGTACGTTC
Source organism: Maruca vitrata (assembly GCA_039566165.1). NCBI lineage: Eukaryota > Metazoa > Arthropoda > Insecta > Lepidoptera > Crambidae > Maruca > Maruca vitrata. The sequence goes on along the minus strand of CM076923.1, from coordinate 3,806,328 downwards.
CTGCCTGGAATGTGCATTCAGTAAGGAGCCAACAGGTCCCAAAGAAGGTTTCTTACATCCAATACATAAAGTCAATAGACCTTTTGATACGGTGCACGTGGATCATTTAGGTCCCTTTGTAAAGAGTTCTAAAGGAAAATCTTATTTGTTAGTGCTAGTAGACGGCTACACCAAATTTTGCCTTTTAAAACCCCTGAAAAATTTAAAATCTGGATTAACAATACATGCTTTAGATGAGGTCTTTTCTATTTTTGGTTATCCTAATAGATTAATATCTGATCAAGGATCATCTTTTACTGCCAAAGAATTCAAAAGGTTTTGTGAGGAATCCAAAATCAAACATATTTTAAACGCTGTTGCATCTCCTCGAGCTAACGGGCAAGTAGAGGTACAACAGAACTATTTTAGATGCTCTCACTGCTTACACAGATAAATTAGGCGAAAAACTTTGGGATTCTGTGCTAGGTAAATTGCAATGGGGAATGAATAACACTCTCAATAAAGGTATAGGCAAAACACCATCAGAAGCCTTATTTGGGGCACAGTCTGTAAGTAAGGGTGATAATGTGTTTTCAGATATATTGCATGATATTCGGCAATCAAATTCAATTGAAAATATAAGGGATAAAATAGATACGCACATTGAAAAAGATCAGCAACTCCAAAAGCTTAGGTACGATAAGAAAAGAACGAAAGCTAGAATATATAGTGAGGGTGATTTGGTGAAAATACTTAAACCTACGCCAAGTAATGATGGAAAAAGTAAGAAGCTCCTTCCAAAATATACCGGTCCTTTTAGAATAACTAAGGTTCTAGATAATGATAGATATGAAGTTACAAGTATTGTTGGGACTAATATTTCTAAGAAAAATTATTCAAATATTTGGGCTGCAGACCGTATAAAGCCATGGATTACGACTTATAGCGATCACAACTCTGATAGTAATTCTAGTAGTGAAAAAAGTCATAGTGAATAAATCTATATAAGTGTCATGAGTATAATAATTATATATATGTCCTTGTATGTATGAGCCATTTGTTTAAAAACAAAAATTGTGGTGTTGATAGATCCACTACTGTATGTTAAGTTGATTTCAATGGAGATTTAAGAGTGTTGATAGATCCACTCTCATAAAATATAAATGTGATTGAAAAGTATTGCCAGATTCAATCTTAGTATTTCTTATATTATTGATTGAAATGATAAAAGTGTTGACAGATCCACTTTTAAATGTATTTTATTTTCTAGAGTGTTGATAGGTCCACTCTTAGTTTGAGCAATTAATTGGAAAGAGTGTTGACAGATCCACTCTTATTTAATTATTGTTGCAATTTATTTAAGTATGCGAATGATTATAGTATTGAAGTTGTAAGCAAAAATGTAATAATTGCTCAGACTTCAAAACTCTACAAACCTACTCCGAGGGTATCTATTTAATATAATATAGTATAAACATAAATCACTTCTATAACTCTGTAGATTGATAAATGCACTGAGGCTGATAAAGCTTGCCCAGAGCTGTTAAAAGTTTTGCAGGTTTTCATTGTACTTAAGTATAGGTAGATACTCTTTATTGCTAAAATAAAACTAAACATTAAGTACAATGAACAAATTGTAATATTTGAACGGTTCAAACACACATCAGCTGCCATGTAGGTACATGCATGGATGTGTTAAACTCTATCTGTTGATAATTAAGTTTGAGGACAAACTATGTGTCAGGAAGGGCCGAATGTTAGATGTTTTATTTAATCATGTACTTATTATATAAATCTACATGCATGCATACATAATATTTGTTAGAAGTAAAGCCGATCATAATAATATCATTCATCGCTACCGGAAACTAGTTTTATAAAATTAATTTAATCAGAATACTTAACATTATAAATTCAGATAAATGGTTAAGTTTATTTAATATAAATTATTATTATCATTTAAGCGATAAATAGTGTTTGGAAGCCGATCAAAACAACACAGGAAGTTGTTTTGCTCGACTTATAAATATTTTAGGCCGCCAGCGGATAATGGTGTTTAAGAAATGTATTAAATCTTATACTTAGCATTATAAATTCATAGAATTATTTAATTTAATTTTAATTTAATTATCGTTATTTTTAATACGCTAGATAATATTTGTAAGCCGATCAAAACAATATTGTGTTAAACATTTCTCCACTTCCGGAAGTTGTTTTGATCGACTTATAAAAGTTTTAGCTGAGTAGTTGACAGACACAGTCGGTTACGAGATAGCTTAGTGAATTTATGCTATTATAATTACGTGAAATTATACCTTAAAAACTCTTCAGTGTGTCATTTACCGCCTGAAACCTATTACTATAAGCTAGCTAGTGTGAGCCAGGTCGTACAAATAAGCACCTTATTTGTGTACACTTACCTACAGTTTTAGATAGTCAAATGCAGGATTTTGTGGTTACAGCGACATTGCAAACATCTTTTGCACGATAAGAATTTAGATAAACAGTTTATTCAGTTATCTGCGAACGTAATTTAATAGTACCTACCTATGTGTTTCGATAAATGCAGAACACACCCTAATTAGTGATATTATCTTGTGATAAAAGTCGCCTTGACTTAATTTATATACCTACTTAAATAATATAAGAATTAAAATAAGGCGTCCGACCGTTTTCAGCCATGGCGGCCGATCACAATTGAGATCAGGACATATTATAGTGCACAAGTGTGCGCGCAAACATATGACGTGCACTCTCCATTCCCTTACTCTCATAGTTCGGTGAGACGGAAATCCGATATGACCGATGAGAGATCGGGCGCAGGACCACCGGCTTAACGTGTTTTCCGAGACACGGGCGTTCAACTGCCAACTCCGGGCTGAGTAATTTCATTATAGAAAAACTTACACAAATTTTGCCCGACCCCGGACTCGAACCGGGGACCTCTCGGTCCTTATGCAGCGCTTGCTACCAATAGACCAACGAGGCAGTTTATATACTTATATTGTATGTAACGTTGACTGAAACTGAACACCGCATAAACGGCTGCGTTTGGATGGTCTGCTGGATTGTTTACATTCAGAGATCAGCCCAGCAGATGGCGCTGCAAACAGATTTTATTTATAACTGTCTAAGTGCGAGTCCAGCTCGTGTACGATGGTTCCGTATTGGGTTCCGGAACAAAATTCTAAAAAAACGTTTTCCCTTAAATATTAATTTTAATTTTTAGTATTTTTTGTTATAGCGGCAAAACAAATACACATCATTTGTGAAAATTTGAACTGTCCAGTTATCCACGTCTTGCAATACAGCCTGGCGACTGACGGACGGACGGACGGATATCGAAGTCTCAGTAATAGGGTCCCGTTTTTACTCATTTGGTATTGGATACGGAAACCCTAGAATATAGATGCACAATGCGGTGATTCCGCCAAGGGTACCTATGTAGGTAAGTAAGTAGGACCTGTGTCCAACTAGTGTTATTGAAAACTTTCAGGAATAAATAATGGGCTATTTACTACTACGATTCTGGTAGGAATCATCCTACAGGTAATTTCAAAATCTTAATCTGCTCATCTTAACTGCAATGTTAGTATTCGCTATGTGCGGAGTGGGTGGTGGGGAACGGCAAATCGATCGAAGCGCACGATGTGTGACAGAAATGTGATATAATTCTGAGCTTTCATGTGTCAAATTGCTTTAATTTCATTAATTGTATTTGTAAGTTAAAACGTTACATACGTAAAGTAAACGATGCAAATTCAATACTTATAATAATATTCATATTTTTTTGAAGTAAGAAAATCACTTGGTACTCACTTTATACAATTTTTATTTATTTTGTGTTGAAAAACTAGTCGAAAATCTTTATCAAAACATCTAGTTGCTATGATATGACATATCAAAACATCTAGTTGCTAGTGTGCGTTCGCCCAGCAAAAAGTATCGCCTTTCAAAAAAATAATGATGCAGATATTCTGTGCCTTATCTCGTGTAATTGTGCCCGAAATTTTAAATTTGTGCGTCTAAAGGGTTCGTTGTTATTTAAGATTAACTGATTCTGCTGCACGAACGTTCGTCCAGCAAAATAATTTTTATTTTTTTAGTCTAGCAGGATATAAAATATGCAAAAAGATAGCTTACATACGGCTGTAAATGTGCCGTAAAAATGAAATTTGTGCCTCTGAAGATTTAAGAGATATTAAGTTTTTTGCTGGGCGAACGTTTTGGCGAATGCTATATATCGGAAACTGTTGGACGCGCAGTGATGATTTTTTTTATACGGATACGGTATATTTGTGCGTATTTGTGCCCAAATTTTCAAAAACATGACTAGCATGGTTCAGGAGTTATGATTTTTTTTCCTAGAAAATGAAAAAAGGCTCTACCCATTGAACGAACATGACCAAGGACCTCGCGTTAGTGCCAACAGGTACCTATTATATATTCCCACGATTCTATAAAGTTTCACCGGTCTACTTCATATCATTGGCGAGTTATTAACGATATTGTCATTTTTTTGAGGTTATCTTGATTCAAATTGCTTAGAATAGGAAAACGCTAGTTTTCTGTGAGCTGGCTTATTACATTCTTAAACAATAATTAGTGCCTTATTTTAAGAATACGTATACAAAAAATCAGTTCAATATACCCATTAGATTAGACAAAAACGATAAAAAACCATACGACATATTTTTGGTAGATTAACCGACCAAATTCGAGTGAACATTAAAAGGCGGCCGCACGATACTTCAAGCTAGTCTTCCTAATTTGATGGCGTTAATGAAATTAAAATACTACAGATACGTGCAGAATTGTTAAGTTGGAATATATTTTATGTTAGGGACACTAAATAAAATGTGTTTTTTTTTTCATTATAATTAAAACACTAATATGTAATGTGTTGTTATTAACAATATATATTGTCCTTAGAAAACGGCAAAAAAATCTGTTTTGTAATAATACACTACAAATTATAGTGTAGGTAAGTATTATTATACACAAAAAAGCACATGTTATTCAATGTCTCTATTATAAAATATGTTCCAACTTAACAATTAATCACGCATCTGTACTGTTTGAATATCTTTACAACGCCATCAAATTAGGAAGACTAGCTTGAAGTATCGTGCGGCCGCCTTTTAATGTTCACTCGAATTTGGTCGGTTAATCTACCAAAAACATGTCGTATGTTTTTTTATCGTTTTTGTCTAATCTAATGAGTATATTGAACTGATTTTTTGTATACGTATTCTTAAAATAAGGCACTAATTATTGTTTAAGAATGAAATAAGCCAGCTCACAGAAAACTAGCGTTTTCCTATTCTAAGCAATTTGAATCAAGATAACCTCAAAAAAATGACAATATCGTTAATAACTCGCCAATGATCTGAAGTAGACCGGTGAAACTTTATAGGATCGTGGGAATATATAATAGGTACCTGTTGGCACTAACGCGAGGTCCTTGGTCATGTTCGTTCAAGGGGTAGAGCCTTTTTTCATTTTCTAGGAAAAAAAATCATAACTCCTGAACCATGCTAGTCATGTTTTTGAAAATTTGGGCACAAATACGCACAAATATACCGTATCCGTATAAAAAAAAATCACCACTGCGCGTCCAACAGTTTCCGATATATAGCATTCGCCAAAACGTTCGCCCAGCAAAAAACTTAATATCTCTTAAATCTTCAGAGGCACAAATTTCATTTTTACGGCACATTTACAGCCGTATGTAAGCTATCTTTTTGCATATTTTATATCCTGCTAGACTAAAAAAATAAAAATTATTTTGCTGGACGAACGTTCGTGCAGCAGAATCAGTTAATCTTAAATAACAACGAACCCTTTAGACGCACAAATTTAAAATTTCGGGCACAAATACACGAGATAAGGCACAGAATATCTGCATCATTATTTTTTTGAAAGGCGATACTTTTTTGCTGGGCGAACGCACACTAGTTGCTATGATATGACAGATCTCAACTCCAGAATAGTTGTCGCCACTAGGGGCGCTATCATCGCGGACATAGCGAATAGGGATGGATAACATAACTATTATAGGTATCTTAGATAGTAAAGATAAGGAACACCACCATCCGCTCCCAGAACGACGTTGCTGATGTAGGCATTTAGAGTGCGAAGCTGAAGTGGCAATGGGCGGGGTGTGGCGGTGGCAGGCATGTGTGCAGGATGAAGGACGATACATGGGCAAAATCGTAACCCGATGGATACCTGAAGACGATTTTCGCCGGAGAGGAAGGCCCAAGAAAAGGTGGCGTGATGATCCTAGCTATCAGAAAACTGGCACGTTCAGGCCTTTAATAGAGAGCAGTGGATTGGATAGGTGGAGACCTTTGCCCAGCAGTGGGATAATATAGGTTAAATAAAAAAAGATAGTAACTAGCCTCGTTTGTCTATTGGCAAGCGCTCCGTTGGGCAAAAATTTGTGTCGTTGTGGTACGCCCGTGCCTCAAAAAGCCCGTTAGAAAGAAAGAAGAAGAAAGAAATGTATTTATTCAGTTACACTTAAAAACACACATACATTTGGAGAAAATAAAATAATAAAAAAAACAAAGTAGGTAACTGAAAAGGGATCTGCTCAGCATGTGTCGAGGAGTCGGGGACACCGCGACGCTGGTCTTCTGCAGATACCTTATCAGGGAGATAAGGTGGTGGTCCTGCGCCTGATCTCTCATCGGTCACGACGGATTGCCTTTTCATCGAACTTTGAGAGTAAGAACAGAGAATGCACTCGTGTTTGCGTGCTCACTTGTGCACTATAATTATGTCCTACACACTTGGCTGATCTCAATTGAGGTCGGCCGCCATGGCCGTAATCGGTCGGTCGCCATATATATTTTAGATACTGTACCTACTATACATGTACAGTGTGCAAACTTGGCGGTCGACCTATAAGGTGAAAATCGCTTGGCAATTTCGCGTCTGTCAGAGCAAGCCCCGCCCCCAAAACGTAAATTGTGGTCAAGGAGTTAGCAATAATTTTTTGGTAGATATTTGAGGCAAGCTGAAAATCTCTCCTATTATATCCCAATACAAACCCGCAGACCTAGCTGAGTACCGGGGCTAAACCAAACCCCCAATTTTTTTTAATTTAAAAATATAAATACCTGACAGGTAGAAGTTCCATCGAAATGATTTGTCTTAGTGAGTCTTATTTTTTAGTTATAAATAAAAAGATGTGAAATAACCAGTGGGCGGGGCTAATGGCGTTTAAAGAAAAAAAGTTACTAGGGCCAAATTCCCCGGCTGTAATAAGTACGTCACATACTCACTCACAAAACAGACAAGTGCAATCAATCAAAACCAAAACTTTTGAATTTGTCATACAAAAAGCATGTTTATTCCTCATCACTCTAGTGTACCTTTCTGCAAACACATCTGTATTCGCGTTAGCTGATTGCCTACTTTCGTGAGAGGCCTTAGAACCGTGATAGCATCCATACGACCTTATTGGTCGGTCACTAATCACTGTCTTATCTGTAGGTTAACCTTAGAAGACTCGCTGCACCCATCGCTGCGCCCTCGCCGGGCATCGCGTGGTAAAGTATAAATAGCATGACCTTATAATCCAGATCTAATCTCTACTTTCAAGTCAGAAGTCCGATTGTTCAATCGACTGCAATTTTGCAAATCCTACTTAAAGTTGTACTGCAATAGCAGTAGAAGTGAAATATGCATTATAGGTTTTATAAAGTGTTTTAGGATATACTTATAACATGAAAGGTTAATTAATCGTTACTGTTGGCCAGAACATAATTATCCCATACAAGTTATAGGCGGCGAAACGACTACGAAACTTATGAAGCTCTACAACCATCGCAAAAACCCGGCAACGGTACCCAGTGTAAGAGCTTATAAGGTACCTTAACTCGACAGAGGCTCGGATTTCGTATCCGTAACCGATTATTTAAGACCACGTGGTAAGTGTAGCCGATGCGGCTAAGAAAACCGATGAAACACGAATAGAAAACATGAAGTGCCGCTTACGTTGCTCCAGAATGTCCGCTGATTGTAGCCATACGGCGCTAGGTAACATGGACCTGAAAGAAATTTACGTTACACCACCAAATGGGAGCACGAAATCGAAATACTTTCATCAGTGTCGGGCCGCTGGCGAGTGAAAGTACGGTTCCTCGCAGGGAGCCGGGCCGACCTTCTGGCGGGAATCAGCTGATCGGGTTTGCGCAGTGCGCAAATCGCGGGGTGGGGCGGGCGGCGGGCGGCGGGCGCGCGCGGCCGCGCCGCCAGTCGCGCGCTCCGCGGCCCGCCCCCGGCCGCGCCCGTGACTCAATGCTGAAGCTGTGATACTCGTACAAACCCAGACCGCTGGCCATGCGCCCCATTCACAAACACGAGAGGTGTCCGCCTCCCGCCGCGTTATGAGAGACGTTCGGAGCGTACCTGATTCATGTACAAAAATGTTCGACATGTCAATTCAAGAGGTGAACGGGAAGGGGCCGAAGAAGAGGAAAAAGTCGTTAGAGCGTATCTGTGATAATGAGGAGCGGGGAGAGCGGGAGCGCTCGCAGCTGAACGCGGGGAAGGAGTCGGCCGCCGAGGGCGTCCCGGCCGGCGTCCCTGCCGGCGCGGGCGGCGTGCGGCTGCTGCACTGGCGCGACATGCCGCAGCACCTGCAGTTCAACCCCTACGTGCTGACCGGCTACCGCCCGCTGCAGGGCTGGGCCGGCTGTCTCCGCAGCCTCTTCTACTTCCACAATGAGACCATTAACATACTCACACATGGTAATTATCCCAGTAGAAATCTAAATGCATTCGCATAGTTCCATGTAGGCATTAGCAAGCTTTTACCATTGTATAGGTGCAATTGCCAATCTAACCTTACTTTTTGTTCAAAGATTAAAAGCTATTCGCAAATATATCTTAAATATCCTCTTATCTATGTGAAATTATACATTTAAACGGTATTCTGTTATCGTTCACTAAGGTGCCTGCCTACTGCATGTGATGACATAACAAAGGCTAACATCTTACACGATAGGAGAAAAAGTCTGAATCTATTATTTACTCAACTAATTTCACTAATGCGAACATCTTTTCATTCATAAAACGCCTTTTTAAGTTGCGCGGAAAAACCAACTGAGCTGTCGAAGTAAAGCTAACAAGTGCATACCATGAGTACAAGTTATCGATTTCAAAATATCCTAGTCATTCGTTGAGTCGGCAAGGGTATGCCTACCGGCTGTCGGAAGTGCCGCCCCACGCACCGAGGGGCCCGGTAATGCAACATTGCATACATTATAAATAGACGTACGGGATCTAATGACCTGTGACTAAGCGTAAATCACGTGTTGTTATTAATACGTGTATCTTAATTAACAAGAAGAGAAAATACTTATGACCTATATCAATTAACATTGACTTACGTACTAAGTAGTTAATGCATTCATTTGAAGTACACACTACGTACTTACTTAAGTGACATATAACTGTTATGTTACTTTTGCAATTTAATTAAACACTGTAATTGAAATAGATAATTTTTATTAGATTATCATTCAAAATGGGTAGTTTTAGCATTCACACCTCATACATTTTTGAATACGAATAATCTTTCTTATAAGTAAATCTCCTTCATCTACCGAAGGTAGGTACTCCGGTTTGTGCAATAGCTCGCAAAGCATACTTACGACTATAAAAGTCTTTAATATAAAAACTGCCATTTGAAATAATAAATCGCTTACTTTACAAGAACCTGTAAACTAAATATCGTGTGATAAGCTCATTCCGTAAAAATACTCTTCTCCAACTTCCTAGTAGGCTACCTACGTAAGCATGTGACCATCCTTCACAGGACAAAGTTTTAATACCTCGCCTTAGGGACAGATATTTCTCGCGACTTTTTGCAACAAAGAGCAGAGCGGGTAATAATACCGGCGCTTTTAAAAGGCAACTTTACGGAACGAATTCGGCGTTTCGACCACGCGGCATGAATATTTATTTCCGTTCAATCTCAAAAAATGGAGCACAATATTATTGAAACGTGCGAGCGGAGTAACGAGCCGATTATGAATATAATAAATAGGAGAATGGAAACGGAGCGAGCGAAAGAGGGACGGAATCGTGAGCATTTCGCGGGGGCCGGCCGGGCCCCCTAGTACAGTGCCCTGCGTCAGTTCCTAACAGACGTATTGACCCCATTTCGTGCACAGATCAAATTGAATGCAACAAATTATTTCACACGGATAGTCTGTCAGATGCTGTTAGAATATTGCACGGGTTCCATTCATAAATACGTGTTGTTTAAGGTCAAAGTTATATAGAATTCTTCTTGATAAAAAAGCAATTGCCAACTTTTAACCTTTCATTCTATAGCAATCCGACATTTCACATAACCATGCTTACACGATTCACTTTAGTGCTTAATCTGGCTAATGGTATTTATAAAAATAATAATAGGTAACCCTAAAAACGTAGTCGTGTGAAGGTTACAATGTTTGTAGTCTACTACACCACGATAATATTACTACACCCTGCATCCCCCGTAGTCCGTGCCGTAGTCGCGAGTGGCTACGGCCGTAGCGTGGCTGCCTCTTCACAGCTACGAGCCGTTGTAATCCGCGCGATACTTATGCAACCTCCCTCCAACCTCGCTTACTTTCAGGGTTGCATGTTTCATTCTTACAAGTTAGTTTGAGCATTGCATATTAAACTGGAATAAAGGAATATTTACTAGAGATAAGAAGTCATACTAAGTTTCAGGTGGGAGACATTTTGTCGACCGGTTGCTGTTACCACCATACAGTTGTGTAAAACCCGCCAAGTGACTCTGACCTCTCTTGGTCAGGTCGCGTTCCGGGATCAGCACTGTACGAACCGGAGCCAGGGGGGACCATTATTGCGGCAAGCGCCGGACCAGTGGAGTCTTAGCGGCGGTATTGTGCGGGCGGAGCGGGTCAGCCCACCGGCCAGGGAGACCCGTAGAAACGGGGGCCCTTCCGTCCGGCGGACTGGCCAACTCCGACCCGCACAGCTCAATACCAATGCGAGACTCCACGCCTTGTCTCGTTGTTGCCACAGCAGTGGTCTCCTTTTTCACGGCTTTCAGGGTGAGTGCGACAGGCTCAATATGGTCTATTGTGCCTGTCGACCTCATATTTGGATCTCACTGCCGCTTACCATCAGGTGGAGTGAGGTCATCTTGTTAGCCTCTTTATAAAAAAAAAAAAAAAATGTAGGCGCGTATGCAGCATAAAAATGTGCTATTTTCTAAAAACGTCTTTATCTAACAAATCGCGTACCTACTTCAAATCGTGACATATATCAGTACTGTTTAATTTTCGCTGTATTATGCCAATATTCCTTTAATATGAACTGAACCGTTTCCCCAAGTCCTCAATACGTTTCTGGCTGCGAGTTTAGCATTCCGGGGAGGAGGTATCGACACAAAGGCGATGGCAGCGCCTCCCGCTCAGAATGCAGCGCGATGCGCCACAACGCGCCGGGGGTACTGAGCGGGGTAATGCAATGTCGGCTTCCTTTATTCGTGATCCATGGAACTTCGTAGGCTTCACTTATCATAAATATATATTTCGTCGTGTCTCTAACTCATATGATTAGAATCGCAAAACACGCGAGCTTAATCCGTAAACTTGATTTTATTTCAAGTACTTTTTTCGTAAGCATAGAAGTACAAATATATGTATATATATATAATGGCCCAAAGTTGACACTTGCCTAGTTAGTGTTCAAGAAACTTGTGGTAGAAGCTCTTAACTTAACTTCATCATCTTTCTTCACCTTTTATCTTACTTTATTTGGGTCAGCTAAAGTTCAAAGTATCGTGTCTCTAAAATAGATTTGTCTACCTAGGATGGACAGTAGAATCGGCTCTAACCCGGACAAATTTCAGAGGTGCTTGACAAATGTCTGCGATTCATCGTTTTAAATGTTGTTATTATTGTTAATTACCTGATGCAAATGTAAATATAAGTATTAGCGGAAGGATAACAAAAAAATATATTTCAAAATAGCACTTTTGGTGATCGTTGTAGAGAACAGGTTATATTTATCTTAAAAAGCATCAGATCTCTTCAAAGTTATGCATAATTAATTAAGTTTCAATGTCTTACTTCATATAAGTAATAACAATCTGGTCTCTAGGATAGATAACTATAGTAGTGAATATTAAAGCTCTATTTTCGAAAGATTGTATGCCTTATGGTCAGCTGTATTAAGTGGTCATCATTAATTCATGACCTTCAGAGGTCGGGTCACAAATCCGTCCGCAGCAGACCCTTGTGGCCTGCAGCTCATAATCTGTTGCATATTTCATCTTCGCGGTCAGGTCAAGAGTGTTCGAGTGGTTTATTTTTCAGTGGTTTTGCTTGGGTCAGCGCAACGATCGTTTCAGCATAGGATTTGTTTAATTTGTTTTGGTAAATAATACTTCGTTGCAATAATTAGCTAATTCTTATTGAAACCTTCTTAGTATTTCTCTAGTCGGATTGTGTAATTGAATTACCAAGTTTGCATCATTATTACATCCTTTCAGTCAATCTTAATGCCTAAACTAAATATCGTCTATGCGTAGGAACTGACGTGGTTTGGTATTTTATCAAATGAAGGCTTTCCTTGCGCACTTGGACAGTCAACATTTGCCCTGCCCATTTGGAATTTAATCCCGGAAGTAGAATAAATTGATTTTCGTCGAACAAATCGACTCATCAGAACCGATCGTTACGTTAATTGCAAATCGGAAGGGGCGGGTATCAAGGAATTTAAAAATATCTGTTACGAGCCTGCCAACTGTGAACAACTACGATTATATTGTAATAGATAAAGAGTGGAAACTCTTGCACAATAGACAACTTTATGAAGTAGAATTTATTGAATTTCTTGTTACACGGTTTTATTTAACCTGCTTTCGTACTACATCAAGCTTTAACTTTATTTACTTATAACAAAGCTCCACGTTTTTTGATATATTAATATTCATACATCCACCCTAAGAAACATTATATAAGATGAGTTTTCTAAGAAAAAATCGTTTTTCGTTGCTTTCGTTAAGACTTCAAAAAGGATACGTATTCTTATTATGGTATTATATTAATATTTATTACGTATCGTTTACGCCAGTTTACGGATTCCGTCAGACGAGAGTTCTTTTGTAATTTGGGCCTTTTAAGTAGCGTCCTTAGCCCAGGGCCGTGGGCTCGGAGACAAAGGGGAGTATTAATAGCTGGAGCGTCGGAGCTGCCCGCCTGGGGTCGCGCGGGGTCGTCTTTGTTTTTTTTTCTATTAATTGACAACGGTGGTCTTGCATCCAATACTACTTCCGGTAAGTAAGGTTCTAATAAACAATTTTGAATTGGATTGGACGTAAATGCAAGAAAATTTTTCACCATGCTTGGATACTTTTAGGGACGGCACTAAGAACAATAGTATTATGACAGATAGTCGTGATTTAACTTTAGGAAGGAAATTTTAACTATATTACGTATTATCACGACTTATTTTCAACGGGTTCCATTAAGAATCCATTAAGTAAATGTCTTGAAAACACATTTGTAACAATAGAGTACCTAGTAGCCAGCCCGTGCCCACATAACATAACATTATTATGCAGCTCTCCTAAAACGCTAGACATTAGTTGCTGTACTTGATTCTGTATTCTCAGTTCCCTGACCTATAGTGGAGTCATTGAAGCATTTTAGGTCCGAATTTTTTTACTGTGATCCGATTGACATGAAATTTTGGATTTAGGTCCATATTACCCTTAATATCAAAAGTGAAAATGATTTGGACCCCGCAACCACCCTGGGGGTGGGTGCTGACCCTTCTCGGCGGTGGATGGTTTATTTTTTTAAATAACCTCAGATATCGATAGAAGACATAATTTTAAGCAAAATTTATTGTAAAAGTTTTTCGAAAAATCCAATAATTTTCAAGTAATTTGCCATTGAAAATTCGCAATTTTTGCACGTTTTTCATCGGTTTTTAGCAAATATCTCCAAAAATATACGATCTATCAAAACTTTTCCTAGAAACAAAATTGGAGCTGGTAAAAAAATGAACGATTTGAATATTTATAAAGTATTGTAAGTGCGTCATTAAGCAAGATATTAAAGATCAAAGTCGTTTTTCACTTTATCTGAACTTTTATCGACGTGGTCAATGCCATCTAGCGGCGAAGAAATCCATTTTATGCGTTCTAATAAATAAGGGTTTTGTAGTCCATAAAATAAGCTTCAAAATGAGTACTATTTAAAGTCTTTTGCACCTAAAATAAGTGAGCTGTATCGCAAATAAGCGGAGCATCTAAGATTTTTTCTCCGAAATCAATGGGTTTCATAAGTGTCATTTCCACCCAAATTAAAATTAATCGTATTCCGTCTAGAATTATTTTTATTACAAAGAGTTTGATAGATTGTATCAGTTTGGATGCTTCAGGACTCATATTGTTCAAAAACGCCTCGATAAAGAAAATAATAAATTTTTGAATTTTTTAAAAATCCCACCTTTCTTTCATAATATCTCAAAAATTACGATAGATACATATAAAGCGTAGAGATAAAAAAATTAGGTATTTTTCTAACAAACAAGTTGGTTTTTTTGTTTTTTCTGTCGAACAAAAATTTACTGAGATATGATTGTTTAAAGAGCGCGTGGCAGCGCAATCACAGCCTCCATTAAGCCCTTTAACCCTTCCCCGTTTGTGTAAAGTGTTTTTTACTACATATTGCAATACAGGACGTTGTAGCTCTCTTAATTACCTTTACAATGGTAATTTACAAACTGTGATAGCAAAAAAATTTAAGGAGTTATAGTCCAAAAACGTATCATATATTTTTCTACTCAGTTTTCTTTTTCTACTGAACATTTTCGGGGTGTGAATATTTGGAGCAACGTGAAAGTAAGCAGTATATATAGTATAATAGAGACCCAAAACTACTGTTATATGTATAAATATACATTACTAGCTGTGCCCGTGACTTTATTCGCGTGAACTATAGGATTTTACATCCAAAAGTATTTTCCCAATAACTCCCGTTCTCGTATGAATTTTGCAATATCGCGTTGCAAGTAAGCTTTACGTTCATTAGAGTACCTGCATGTAAAATTTCAATCATCTATCTTAGGTGGTTTAAATTTTTTCATACAAAGATTTTTCAAGGTTTCAAGGGGTCGTTTTTAAGGTTTAGTTACATGGGTTGAAAGTCATAATTATTATAGAAAATATAAAATATTACTTACTCTATACTAACATCTTTTTATGTAATACCAAAGTATTTCGTTGTGATTTTCAATTTAAGGGTTGTTTGCAAGGGTTGAATATCTTATTCAAGGGGTTGAAAATTATTTTAATATGAGGTAATTGTGTTAGAAAACACTTTACAATTTTACTACTTATTATTAGACATGTTTTCTAGCGATAAAATGGCTCAATATAAATTTTTCATTAAGGGTTCGTTTTTACCCTTTAAAAATAATTGGCGGGGTTCAGATCATTTTCACTTTTGAAGTTAAGGGTAATATGAGCCTAAATAAAAAAATTTCATGCGAATCGGTTCACAGTAAAAAAATTCGGAGGTTTGACCGTTTTTTACGCTTCAATGACTGCACTACTACGAGGGATCCATTTTAGGATAAAATGCGTTACACTAAAAAGGCGTCCGACCGATTTCAGCCATGGCGGCCGATCTCAATTGAGATCAGCCAAGTGCGCAGGACATATTATAGTGCACAAGTGTACGCGCAAACACAAGTGCACTCTCTATTCCCTTACTCTCATAATTCGGTGAGACGGCAATCCGACATGACCGATGAGAGATCGGGCGCAGGACCACCGGCTTAACGTGCTTTCCGAGGCACGGGCGTTCAACCGCCAACTTCCTAACTTCGGGCTCAGTAATTTCATTACAGAAAAACTCACACAAATTTTGCCCGACCCCGGACTCGAACCGGGGACCTCTCGGTCCTAACGCAGCACTTGCTACCAATAGACCAACGAGGCAGTTACACTATAACACACATAACGATATATTTGTTGCTAAGACTACTAGGAACTTACTAGTAGTCTTGGAATCGAAGTTTAATGGAAGTATTCGGAGAAAGATCAAAAAACACGCAATTCCCGCTTCGGTGTAAGCAAAAAAATTCTTTCGCAAACATTTTTTCACCTCCGCCGAGGCGTGAGGGCGATCGCAGCCTTAACCCAAAAAGCTCGATTGTGTAACGCCCGGCTTTGCTTGGCTGGAAGCCAATGGCTTTTCCTACTTAGTCAATTTATGGTTGTCGGTCACCTGCTTTGCCTGTATATTTTATTCTTTTACCGACGTACAGTTGAGGGGAAAATATGATTAAGGTCAAGTGCACGCACATGTCAGAATAATTACACCGGCACGTGTGTGTATCAGCTTTGCAACGGATAGTGTACCCTATTATTTGCGCGATCAATAGAGTAACTACGAGGGTCATAAATATCGAAACGTCGGGTTTTTAGGGACTTACACAAAGATAAGAGTTTTATATCAGACACGAGTGACACAAGATTACCCGAAGCGTCTAAAAATCATTTGTTTACCTTATTTCAATATCCTTTTTAAATAAACAAACTTACATTTATTAAAATAAACGTATGTATTTTAGTATGAAAAAGCTTCTTTTCAATCCGTATTAATAAAGCCAACACTTTTTAAACACATCACTTGATTGGATTCGTGGAAGGGGCAGTTCTGATTACATTGCGGATTACACAATTGAAGCGCTCTATATTGATACAAGTGATTGACCGTTGATTACGTTAGATTGATTCAGATATAGACTTACTGTTGTTTCTAATACTTGGGTAAATGACAAAGCGAGTTATCAGTTTTAGGGTTTACAAATAACGACGTAGCATTCACTGAGATCACATAAATTCAGTTAAATGTTGTATTTATATTGGTCTACTTTGCATGTGCTGAGTCTGAGCCTTCTACAGACATATTACTTACATCTATCTAGACACGCGGTAGCGTGTCAAGCCAAGGTTCAAGAAACATAACTGGCGAGCCGCACCGTGTGTAATATTACACGAACCATTTGGAACCACTTTTGAACCCCTCATAAATCAAAAACTATTTCACATAAACGTATAAAATTTGGCTCATATATTGTGACTTGCGAGATAAATATGTGTTCTAAATTTCATAAGCTTATCTCAAACAGTTATTTAGATATTAATGTCCAAAAATCCTCATTTTTATCATTGACTGACTGACAGATCAAAATTCTAACCCAGTTCCAAATGACCTAGAGAGTTAAAATTTGGTATGCAGATAGGTAATTACATGAATACAAAGGAAAAAATAAAAAACTGGCAATT
Organism: Maruca vitrata; assembly: GCA_039566165.1. NCBI lineage: Eukaryota > Metazoa > Arthropoda > Insecta > Lepidoptera > Crambidae > Maruca > Maruca vitrata. Next base: position 3,789,002 of record CM076923.1, on the reverse strand, counting down.
TTTTAATAATTAGGTTAGGTTCTATTATGAACGCTTAACATAAATACCTAATTTTTAGTGCCTAATAACGCCTATATACCGGGGAAGGCAGAGCACTAAGTATATATTTAGGTATACTTACTTACTTATTTACAATTAAGAGTAGGTACTTACAGTCGGTTTTCATATTTATTACTTAGGGTAGGTACCTACATAAAGTCTAGTTTTAGTTTTGAATTTGTCCTTTTCAAAGGACCCACGGCGTTACGATGATATATACTTTTCTACAAAAAGTAATGATATCCAATCAAAAACATAAATGTGAAATGAGAGCCAAGTTCAATATTGCCTTGGTTGTTGACTTCAGCGACAAAAGAAGTGAGATCTAAATGGGTGCCAAGTTCAATGGTCAACCCAGAAATTTATTTATAAGTAACACTATAACATACCTATCATATCTTCTTATAACATAAGATAATGTATGGTGGTAGCCTATGAAGGTCTGTCTTGGCTAGTTTTCATATATGAATTATAGTCGTCGCAAGTTCTAAGCCTACAAGTATTTGTCGGTTTTTATTTTATAATTCCGAAAATTTGGATTGTTCGTAGAAACTAGCGAGCGAACATAATAATACGTTGGTAGGTTTATAGAAACTAGCCAAGACAGACCTTCATAGGCTACCACCATACATTATCTTATGTTATAAGAAGATATGATAGGTATGTTATAGTGTTACTTATAAATAAATTTCTGGGTTGACCATTGAACTTGGCACCCATTTAGATCTCACTTCTTTTGTCGCTGAAGTCAACAACCAAGGCAATATTGAACTTGGCTCTCATTTCACATTTATGTTTTTGATTGGATCTATCTATACTATAATAAAAACGTAGAGGTAAAAATTCTTGTACTTTTTTGAAAAACGCAAAAAAAACCAGTCAGGGATATGTTTTGAGAGTAGCAGAACACATCCCCATACTTAAAAAAAAATGTGTCTCTGTCTGTTTGTTTGTTTGTTTCGACTGACCTCCTAAACGGCTGAACCAATTTAAATGAAAGTTTACACGAAGGTATTTTAAATTCCGGAAAAATGCATAGGATACTTTAAATCACTGACAGTTAACTGGTTCCCGTGGGATATTCAAAAAACCGAAATAAATGACTGATCTCTGAAACTATTACACCGATTTAAATGAAATTTTGCATGGTGGTACCATACATCCCCGGTCAAGATCTTAAATACTTTTAGTCACAGAAATTCCTGTAGGATAGTTAAAAATCTAACTTTTTTAGATCACGTACAAAAATGGTAAAAGTATATCGACCAAAATGAACCTTCTGACTAGGACTATACGGACTACTTTATTGAGCAAAATGTCATAGTATGGGAGGTAAATGGCTAGATTTGCAGTTACTCGAACGACATGGAATCGGAATAGAAAGATAACGAAAAGTATATTACACTTTTTTTATAAGTGGGGGGACAGCGATTAATGCAGGAGGGCTACCTGGTAACAAGCTGTTGAAAAAAAAAAGTTATTTGACCGTGTCAGTCATTCAAAGTGCATGTTAAATAATCCCTAAAAAGTGACATTGTAACGATTTGGACCACAAAGTTATAAATTTTAATCTTTGTGTCTGTTGAAAATCCATAATCTTGAGATACTTCAGCGCGTTACCTACATTTTTATGCAGGAGGTTCAAGTTGATATCGAAGTCCTGCTATCTGCTATAATCTGTAATTTTTTTTCTTAACCTGTTTCACCTCACTGCTGGGCAAAGATCCTTCAAACTCATCTACTGCTCTCTGTCCAATGCTAGGACTTGCCAGTTCTTTGATACATGGACCAGATCGTCATACCACCTTTTCTCAGGTCTTCTTCGGCGAAAATCGTCTTCAGGCACGCGATGTGTAACAAGTCTGGTCCATCTATTGTTCTTCATCCTCGCACAATTCATATCACATTCCCCGCCCATTGATACATCAGTTTTAACCAACAACAATACCAGTACGGGAGTGGATGGTGGTATATTTTATTTTAACTTAATACCTACGATACCCCGCTTCATAGCTTTTTGTAAAACCTTGAGTTTGGACTTCTGATTTTCGGTGGGGGACCAAGATGTGTTAGGATAGACAGTATGAAAACGTCGATGAGTTTGCGGTTCAGTGATATAAGAAGATCACCCTTCATATACCCATTCATGGACCAGAAGCTTTTCCAGGCGTTGTCTGCTCTACGGATTATTTCTTTGTCCTGCCTGTCTTCGAAGGAGACTGCCTAGCTCAAGTATGCTCCTCTACATATTGCTTCACCTGCCTGTTGACTGCAATCCACCAAATCAGTGATGCTGTTGGTCATGACCTTGGTTTTGGATCTATTCATCGTCGACTGACGATGAATAGATCCGTTAGACTTAACGTCAACCCTTTCTTGATGATTTGGAGAAGTTTTTCTATATGTGGGTTCGATGTTTTGCTGTAGAAGAGAAAGCTAAATGGGTTGATGTGGGTGATACCGTCGAAACCTTTGAATAATCCACAAAGGCCAGGTTCAAAGGTTTATTGAATTCGCTACATTTCTCTATTACCTGGTTTTCGGTATGGAGGTGGTCAGTTGTCCGAGATTTGCTTGCTGGCTTACATTGGTGGGTTGTTTTCTTCCAATTGATAGACTGTTCGATATTATCTGAATGTTTATATACATAGAGGGATATCGCTATTCTAAGCAAATAAAGGGAATACAGATCATTACAAATAAAATCACATAGATCATTAGATTTTTTTTTTTTCCTAACTGACTAACGATGATGGCTTGGAGGAGCCTTGTCATCATCACCGGGCTTGCGGGGGAGCGGATGGCTCTCACCCCTAAATAGATCATTAGAAAACTGGTCAAGTGCCCCTTGGATCTTTGTTGTGTCAAAGGTTTTAGTAATTGTTGTTATAGGCGCGATTCTACGGTCATCGCCCAATGGAAACCATCAGAGATTATTAGTTCTTCATAATTCTGCCGTTATCCTATTTACGATCACGCACCCCTTCCCTCCCGTATGAAGTGTACATACACGGCAGAGGTACATGAAAGGGTGCAAGGAGTCTCCCATTTAAAAATCTTACAAGGCAGAGTCTGAGTCTGATCAATACTCCAAAAACTCCCGTTGGGCTCCCCAACTATCACATTCTTAGCTGGCAAGTCATGTCAAATGCTGTCAGATTTGATATGACGTGATGAGTGTTTAGTTCTTGGTTAGTTAAAGAGATGTCACTATGCTCTATTATTCGCAATTTTGTTTCAAATACAAAAAGTAATTCATAAGTTATAATTTATTGCGCTTTACGTTATTATCTCAGTGTTTTATTAAGAATACAATACAATCTACGAGAAATATAGAAAAACAATACGCAAAAGTGGCACAAAACAAAGTAGCAAAGCAAATACTGATAAATTCGTCACATGGCGACACACATTCTTTATAAATATTTTGAGACAGTGGATCGGTAGTTTTGTATTTTTTACCTTTTGAAGTTATCCTGATATCAAACATCACTACATAGGTACAGTATGCTGTTTGCAACCATTGAACCCTGTTCCTGTCAAATAAATTAAAGTTTTTATCGTGGTTTTAGTACTAAAATACGTAAAATTATTTTGTGAGTCCTAGCTACCACTCTCCTCTCAGGCTAGATTATTGCTTAGACAAAAAAAATGTATTGTGCGAGTGAATTTTATCTTTTAGTTGGCCGATTTGTAATGAAAAATGTGATATGTATGTTGTTTATCACCTATTAATCTGTAAACAATTTCAGGTTCTTTAATGGATATTTATCAAATCAATGACAAAGTTTAATTATATTTTATTTTGTAATAATTTTTATAATTTTTGTAGGTATATTTATTTATTTTTCCTGTAATTTCTTTAAAAAAATGCGTCCTGAAATTAAAAATGCAGGCAAAAGTTACTATTCTACGCAGACGAAGTTGCGGGCACAGCTAGTAATAATATAATTTTACGAATATTTATCTTTAAGAGCTAAGACTGAGAAACCACATACTTGGTTGAAACATTTCCATCAGCCCTAAATCAATTTCCCTCCTTAAGCCCGGACAAGAGAAAATCCGTAAACTAAATAAGCGCGGCACCTTCTCGATACAGAGTGGCAATCACCCACCGGCCTGACTCTAGCAGGGACGCCAATTCACTAGGGGGAACTTATCAATCAGAATTAGGAGTAAGTAGGTATGTAGGTTTATTCGTATACTGTTCAGGAATCTGTATACGAGTAGTAATGGTAATGTGTTTTTGTGCTATCAAATTAGGCCGTTCATGTTGCCAATTCTGCCAAATCGATAATCGAAACCACTAGTTCTTTTGGTATTCCAAGTAAGAGTACAGTATATACTGTTTTAAGTGAAGAATTTAGCCCAATGATACGCCTTGTCCTACTGATGTGAATTATGGGAAAAGCAATGTTAAGTGTAGCACCCACCCAATGGAATATGGATATAAGTACCTACCTAGGGCGACTACGCAGAATTGTGTCTAAATCCAGCAAACGATAATTATATAAACCCTATCGCGTGCCCCAACTTTAGACAGTCGCCGCGACCCCCGGGCCGGTATTGGCGTTCCAGGTAACCCGGTAAATATATAATGGCCGGTCCGGGTTACGTGATATGTCAGCGGTCGCCGCCCTGCATAATTCAGAGGCTGCATCGACGGACAGACGCCGCTAGAGACTCTAGCGACCTGATTCTGGATATTTTAGGCTAATTGTACATTTTTATTGGATTTCAAAAGTAAATGGCCAAACATTAATTGGATGATAAGTATCAAACGTGACCAAAGCACACATGTGTTTGATGTTTTTATAGTGAAAAAGTCGTCAGGAAGAAAATAAGATAGTGAAAAATAACCCGCCCAAACGATAAATAAGTGCTATAATATAAATAAAAAAAATACTTTAGATTTTACATAAATAAAAGGTTGTCTTCTCAAAACAAAAATACCTAACTACTTCCTTGAGAATATATATGTGTATTTTTTAAATACATAAAAGGTTGTAAGCTGTAACAATAAACATCTCTATTCAACCGTGTTTCCACGCTTCCATTCTAGTATAAACAGGCTCGTTAACACAACTACTAGTTAACCGGTAAAGTAAATGCACCAATTATGGACGGTTTAAGGATTTGTTTTTCGTTTTTTCTTCATAGTTTGTATGTTTTGCAATATACGTTCGCAGGGATTTGGAGGTTAATAAAAAGTCCTTTTCTTAATAAGTATTCGATGTTTAAAATCAGTTTTAAACTAGCTTCAATAAAATATAATTTAGGAAAAATAACCTTTGCCAATCTCCATTTATGGACAGGGAAGATCCAGTTATGGACACCCAATTATGGACGTTATCCAATTATGGACACCCATTTATGGACATTCTTCAATTGAATGCTTAAATCTATAACTCAAGAGTATTAGGGTTGAGTAAGTTAGTATAATGAAATAAAAAACATTTTAATTAAATAATATAATAATGTAATAGGTAACTCAAATATCAATCAACAAACAGTTATCAAAAAGTAATCGGCAAAGGCCAAAGCCTTTAAGCCAAGAAAAACCAAATAAAAATGTCCTCTTAACTAGCTAGTATTATTTAAATAGGAGACCCCTTCGTTGGTCTATTGGTAGCAAGCGCTGCGTGAGGTCCGAGAGGGCCCCGGTTCGAGTCCGGGGTCGGGCAAAATTTGTGTGAGTTTTTCTGTGATGAAATTTCTCAGCCCGTAGTTAGGAAGCTGGCGGTTGAACGCCCGTGCCTCGAAAAGCACGTTAAGCCGGTGGTCCTGCGCCCGATCTTTCATCGGTCATGTCGGATTGCCGTCTCACCGAGTTATGAGAGTAAGGGAATAGAGAGTGCACTTGTGTTTGGGCGCGCATTTGTGCACTATAATATGTCCTGCGCACTTGGCTGATTTCAATTGAGATCGGCCGCCATGGCTGAAATCGGTCGGACGCCTTATTATTTAAATAACATTTCAATATAATCATCTTCTTCACTTCTCGATCTTTAAGCAAATTGGTTTAGAGGTTAAATAAAAAATTTAAAAAACCTTCACTCTTTTCTATTCACTTTGCTAACAATAATCAAAAATCAAATGTCTTCTTGCTAGTTTCATACCTATCAAAATACAGCTATAATCAGTCTCAACAATTACTTATACATAAAATCACGCCTTTTTCCCAGAGGGGTAGGCAGAGATCACTTCCAGCGATCCACTTTTCACCTCTGTGGGAAACGTGACGTGACTGGTTGTGGACCACGTCGCTGCCATTCTGCCTTGTGCATTGTTTTAACAAGGTTATTCCCACGAGTAGCAAGAATATATGACGGGGGAAGGAAAAGGGGAGGAAGGATACTATCGCCTCGGATGATTTGGACTGAGTCGATAGTAGCTCGAGGACCCGGGGTCGCTTACCCGTATACCGTTCGCCACCCACCGGACAGATAGTTGTGACTGACTGTAATATAATTATTATGTATATTACCCTGTCTTAAATTATAAATGTAACATGACATATAAAAACACAAACAACTAAATAAAAAATTTTTTTTAGAAAAGTTATTCTAGTTATTATTTTCTAAATAGTGGATTTTTTCTGTCCTTTTCTCACTTCTTAAATTGCATTTGCCATTTATTCTTTAGTATAAGCTTTTATAGTCGCCATATCTAAAGTGAAACAAAATTTATTTTATTAAAAAAATTGATCCTATTATGGACACCCATTTATGGACACAATGTTGATAATTGAATTATTAAATTTAAAGTCTTACTTTGCGACCGATTTAAAAATAAAGATAAAGGTAAACGATTGTACAACTATAAGATGTATGAAAAACGTATATTTGTAAAATATCCTTCATGGACAAAATGTCCATATTTGGGTACAGGCTTACAAAAATATCCAATTATGAACATCGATAAATTCCGAGGCTAAAATTACTATGAGGTTTTAGATAAGAATATATAATTAACCTTTTATTATCAGTAATTCAATAAATAATATCATTTTTAACAACAATATTACACTTGCCATAAAAAAAAGCTAATAAATTTACTTACATGCATTGCGCTCCTTATAAGAAATTTCAAATCTCGACACCAAAACGCACCGCACTAGTAAGAATCGTTATAGTCGAAAATAATATAGCGGAGAGCTGTCAAATGTTGTTTACATCAAATCTAGAATTTTGGTACAACCGATTAATGTTGCTGTTGGAAAAAAAATACCTTCCGGTTTCTTATTATTGGAGGCATTTTTGAAAACTGTCCATAATGGGGTCCGCGTCCATAATAGGTGCATTTACCTTATGTAGTTGTTACGCCGATCTAGACCATCACTGAATTATTCAAGCCCTAGCCGTCGGGGCGAGCACTAAGTGCAGTTAATCTCTTGAGCCCACTTCATTAAGTCTACACTTACAGGTTAAGTATATAGTGGCAAAATCTGTTATTTAATTGATGATATCCATTAATTCCACTGTTAAAATTATATTGCTTTTGTCGTTCTCGTATTATTTATGTAGTAGGTACTTACTACCTACTACTTACTAGCGTAGAATGGGAAAGTAGGGAAAATATATAATATTAACTTAAATAATTTAATTTTCAAACATTGTATTTCTTAAATCAAGAGTATTGTTAATAAATTTCTTTGCAATAAATGTAATTTGATGCACATCTGTGTTTAATTAAAACTGTAATTTGAGTTACTTCATCATAATCATGCTTGTATTTCGGAACCCATGCCGACTCCCACGTGTTAAATAGAGAGGATACTTAAGGAAACCTTCAATTAAGCATTAATTAACTGAAGAGGTTCCTTCACACGCACGCTACACTTTACCTTTCAAATTAGAGTTGGGTGTTAGGAAGAAAATCATTAAATTCAATTGCAACAACGCTGCTAATTAGTCACATGCTATGCTTGTTTAAAAACATAAAGTTAGTTACTTGAAAATAATATGATAAACACTGCCTCAATATAAAAAATAGTTGATGCCTTAACATGTAGTCTTTGGAAATGTTATGTGTTGTTATTCTACGATTATCTCTCATCAGTTATCGAACTGTCAAGTTGCATAAATACTATATTTTTAGCAACTTGTATCAAATAAAGGCTCTGTTCTAAACCCGGACGTTACAATGTGGTCTACGCCTGAGTGCCTTGGTAATCTGTTAGAGCAGTCCTGTATGAGCACTTTGTGCAGTAACGTGATAGCTCGCAACTAATCCAGGGACGCCTGGCTTCAGCCGAATGCCGGCTATTCGCGTTCGGCTGAACGGCTACGTGGGCAGCGTATAAAGGACTCGTTAGGCTGGAGTTTACACAGCTTGCGGTCACACTGCCCAGGGAATGTGGGGATGGCTCTAATTGTACTAGAGTACACTAGTAGGTTGATTACTGAATCGCTGATAAGTAATACCCACAATCTCGGCGATAGGAATCTGAAAGCAGAAATACACTGTTATAGTATATTACCTATGAGTACTTACCTATTATAAAGTGCGGCATCACCCACTTAATGTCCATATAATTTCCCATTGCCAGGAACACTATTTGAACTCTTAATGAGATTGTTCTTTTTTCTATTTTTCATTTTTAAGTAAATCATAATTATAATTATTAACTGTAAATGTAACTTTAGAGAAAAAAAGGATTATACTTTCGTCCACGCTAGAGACGCGTTAGAACAGTTCATTTACAAACTACCGTTAATACGCACCTAAGAGATTCTCACACCAATTACCGGCTTCGGAACCGATAATAGAAAGTAATAACAACAATTCGTCGTCAAACAACTTTATTCATAAGCCCGAATTTAAGGGCGGTTCCTGCGCCCTAATCGCGTCAACACCGTTAATAATAAAACGGCTCGACCGACTCCACGGTAATTACCTCACATCGCCGTGTGAATTACCAAGGACACATTTCATTCCATAAACGAGAATGGACGTGACGTTTTTGAATGAAAAAAATGCTTTTACCCCGCTAGTTTTTCTCATGCCATTTGTAAACTAGTGCTACTCGTAACACCCGCTATGTAGTCGCGTGAAGTCGTTAAAAATGTGGTCTGCGTTCTTTCTCAGGCTTTTAATGATCTCTGTACAAAAGTTTATTTAAACTTATTAAGTGATTTAGGAATGGGAACGCTACAGACAGTCATATTTACAATTTATTTGTATTTAAGTAGTTGTGCAACAACTCTGAATCAGCCCAAAGAATCTTGTTTAAGATAATGAATTTTTACTTATCGTAAAGTTAAACCTGGACAAAACTAAGTTGTACCACGTGTAGTCGCTAAAACAAAGGAATATGAAACTGAAAACGGCCTTGTGAAAGTTACACAACCTGTAATACAAGTGTAAGTAAGTATACACTTCTATTAGCGGCTAATAGCTGCTATATCTTCACACTGCAGCCAATGTCATGGCCATAATAATCGATATAATTATTTGTATCCATAGTAAATGTCACAATTTGTTAGTTTAATAGTTAATGAGCAGTTAATAGAAATTATTAAAGATTATACGTATTATAGGTATAAGTAATCATCAATAGGGTCTATTGTACCTGTCGACCTCATATGTGAACCTCACGACCGATTACCATCAGGTAGAGTGAGGTCATCCTGAGAGTATTTTCATAAAAATAAAATCTAACGAAAAAATTGTTTCTACATTTCATCTATCTATATCTATAGTCTATACCAACACACGATAATACTGCCATATCTAAATTGTATGAACTGAAAAGCAAACAAGATTTATAGCTCGCGCAATCAACTACATAGCTGAGTCAATATAATTTACTAGAAGCCATTGATTCGTTTGAATTTCACATTCGAGTTGTACCTAGCTGGAAACCATATCCACGATCTGAATTAATGATGCCTATCACTCGTCATTTTCTACATATATGCAATATAAATGTAGAGTTTTCTAAGTCACGAGTAAACTACTACTACTAGGTAATTTGTTGTTATTCTATTCGTATTATAAATAAATAAATAAGTAAAGTATTTATTTCTATAATAAGTACATCGAAAAAAAAATACTCCGGACTTCACGCTAGGCGAAGCCTCTCCTGTAAGGAACTTAATCTTGCATTTTAAATGATCACTACATTTTTATGCGAATGAACTAAAGCTAAACCCGCCAAATGCCAAATTAAAAAGATGGTATTTGCCTGCAATTCTTAGCCTTGTATAAAGAAAAACTATGTCGTTTCTTTTGTAGAGTAGTTGGACAAATTAGCAACCCAGTTGCAACCCGAACACTATACCGAGCGGATGGAGTACCATCCATAATAATTGCTGAGAGAAGTTCCTTTGCAGTAGTACAGCGGTTCTTTATCGTTTGAGCTAGCTAGAAAATCCCCCGCTTTTGTAAATCGTACCTACTTATTCTGAAAAGCAATGAAAAGGTTTTAAGCTTTCGTAATCGGATAAACGTTTCCATTGAAGTTTAAGATAGCAGTAGAACCATATGTTTCTTTCTTATTAAAAGCTTTTAGGTTGACTTCACTCCACCTGATGGTAAGCGGTGAGGTCCACATATGATGTCGATAAGCACAACATATATATAAAGTGAAATGTTAGTTTAAGTGAAAATAAAACGTAACTCAGGAGTTATACTACAAGATAAGTAAAACAAAAAAAACTATTAAAAATATAAAAAGCGTGCTCTCAATTCAGTTGCATACCCCAGGTGCAAAGCTTTAGGACGGTTAATAAACTGGTTTATATGTATATTGCAGCAAATTGCATAGCTGCATCCACGTGCAGTGCATTCCGTGAAATTGCCACATTTGGTCATCCAGATGCGGCAATGCTCGGCAGAAGGCGCCCATTTCTACTGATAATAATCTTTACTTCCTCACTAACATTAGGTATAAATGCGAAAGTAACTATGTATGGTTTCGTGCTAAAACTCCTGAACCGATTTTAATAAAATTTGGTACACATATAGAGTCTGAGAATGGACAAAGACTAGTTTTTAACTGGTATAAAAAAAATATTGATAATAATATTTATTTCTCTTAAAGTCTTCGTATATCCTCATTATATTCCAGGTACCACATCCCTAGCCTTGGATATCGGTTAATGTGGCTTGAAATGTAATAGTCTTATGTAGGTTGTGCAATTGTGGAACGTATGCATCGTAAAATTTGATCAACGCTCGCCATCGCTTAAGCTCGCGTCGGACTAGGGATGATCGACGCTCATCGATATTGCGAAACATCTATCTCGATTCGACCGTGTAATCAATCATCGTTCACTCGATATTTTCACATGGAAAATAGTTTGCTGCTGTTGTGACAATGAAAGTATTTAAACAATTTTGTATTGATTGTTTGATTTTGTAATACAACTCCTACAAAGGCTATTTAAATATGTGTCTAGTAAGTACAAAGCTGTTGAACTGATTATGTGGTGCTAGATTAGGGGTGAGAGCCATCCGCTTCCCCGCAAGTCCGGTGATGAAAACGAGGCTACACCAAGCCATCATCGTAAGTCAGTTAGAAAAACGTATCATCTGAAAGGAAAACGCAAACAAAATAAACAAAAAAAGAACAACAAAGTCGGAAATAAAAAGTCAAAATAATTTTTTACACATAATATAATCAATTTGTAAATAACCTCACAAACGAATTGAGTACATTTAAAATAATCTTAATGATGTCACAACTGCGGCTGGCGAAAGAAATATCGGTGGCCTTTGCCCTGAAATATGGGCTCTCATAAAAATCCCTGAACATTAATAATAAAACGTCTCTGGGGCCCGCGCGCCGGAGCCCTCCGGCAAACTTCTTAAGGACCGGAAACGTGAACCCTTTCTGGGTCTCCACAAAAAAAACAAATAAAAATATCCCACAAAAATTAGGGATCTTACCATCCTCTAAGCCGTTAAGCCTGTTAGACAAATATGTAATGTATTAACAATTTATTTAATTTTTCTTACAATATATGGTTTTTTGTATTAGTTAAGTATTCTCAATTGAGCAAAAATATAGTGGTTTTTCATATCATCTGACGACATTAATTAACGTAGAACTAGTAGTTTTCTTTTATTTAGCATTAGTTATCGTAGCAGTAGAAAGAAGTTTCAGTTTGCACAAAGTTATCAACAGATCATTCAACATGCAATTAGCAACAAAGTGTGTCAGACATAGAGACTGAGTTACTTTCGCATTAACAATATCTGTAAGGACACAAAAGAATACATCATAAGGTAACATCTACATTATTTGTACATAAGCTCAATCCTGTTCGTTCAAATTCAAGTTATATTTTATGCATTTACTAAGTTAAACTTCTTGCCAACCCGTCGATATCTTCCAACCCTTCCCTACACCGATGCAGCGACGCGCAGCGGCACGGTCTCGGGGTAATTCAGCAATTTCCTTAGCAATTAGCCGTTGTGTCCCCAATTAACCCCCGGCTACGGATTATGGGCGAAATTGCTCACAAAATGGATTCCGTCCAGCAACACTAAGCCGCGCAACGGTGATGGAATGGCCACTTTTTGTGGGTGACGTAACACGCTCTTACTTTTTATGCAAACAAAACATTGTGACCCGTAACGAAAATAAATATTTTAAATGTTTTATGGCGTAGCAGTTTTGTGCCGTTTTAAATTGGCCACCAAATATCAAAATGAACCCACGTTTTATTGATTGTTGTATTTATTTATATTTTGATTAATCAACTTCTGTGTCTATTAAACGATAAAAAACAACAAACATAGAATAAATAAAGTAAGTTGTTAATTGTATGAACTAACCACTTACTCTCTACCAATTAAAACTTATACTAGCTAAATTTATCAAATATTCTAGCAAACCCTTAGCACCCACTTTTCCACTTACGTAGCAGATAATCTTGCTGGTACAAATAGTCAAACTTCTGTTTTTGCCATTTGCTTCTCTCCGTGGAATAATTTTAACTAAAACTGTGCATGATTAAAATAATCACTTCAATTTGCTTTAACGATAGCAGGTGCTATCTAGATAAGTGTACCTTCAGTCGCTGGCATCAAAGGGATTCTACAAAGCTATTTATGGATAGGTTGGTGTAAAAACCTACAGCTTCTGTAGAAATAGGGTACATGCGCCGACACTCCAACTTTCTCGCCTCGTTCTTTCATTAATCTACACTGTTCCTACATCAATCTTCATTGCACTGGGACTGAGACGCTCACACTCGTTTTCAATAAACCCATTGTAGTCCGACTATCTTGATCAGATTGAAACTTTGTAAGCATTTAAGTATCCTTCTTAAGTGATAGAAGGTTCCAAGGGGCACTTTGTAACGGTTTAAGTTTTTTCCTCTTTCATTTACTTAGAGGTATTAAGGTTTCATTCATGCTATTGAATTGTGTACTTACATTGTAGTAGTGGTTCGTGGAAATAAACTTTCGTTATAACGAGAAAGATTGATATCCCTCTTTTGACGAGCAAAATGTTTCGCCGTGGCGGGAAATCTAATTTTGATGTAATTTATGCAAATTAGTTTTGTATAATAATCCAATGAAGCCGACAAGTAAAGCCATCTGAGTGGCGTCGGCTGTCCGTAGCCTGCCGTGTGTCAGGAAGGTTTATATTTAATTGTTAATTTAATCCTGCTGGTGTCGAGTGCTTGCGTGCGTTCGGGCCATCGGCGTCACCCGCTCACCTCAACCCTTTGTGTTAGTCTGCGTCGCGATTGGCACCTCTTCATAACCACAAACGTTGCTCACTTAACACGATAAGAGTACTGCAATTATGTCATACAGTCATAAAATACTCCACCTTATTTTCCCATCGCGTTTTATACCTATACTCTGACCCGTCACACTAAACTTTCGAAGTTGGGAAAGGGCCAAATGGCCAATGAATTTGAAACTTGCACGTATCTTAATACTTTGTGTCGAGTTAATCACACTTTCTTGAGATTAGTCCATATAATTTTAATATTTTCCACCTAATTGTTGAGAATTAGAAATTTCTTGATAGTAAGTAGGTAACTAATTTATTATTAAAGCATACAATTAAAAATACATATTATTGGAGCATTTATACACCGTGAAATTTTAGTGGTTGTTTTCCCGCAGTAAAATGATTCTATCTAAGTGGTACAATTGATTTGTGCAGTTCTTTTTTGTTAAAATCAATAAATGCCAGATTTACGAAAGGTTTAACCGTAACTCGAAAGCACGTTCGAGCCGCTTTACGACTTAGGGCGTCGAGCTTCTATAGCTTTAAGCATCGATTTCATGCGGCAAGCAGTACCTGATTACGTCACATCTTATAAAAGAAAGATAGCTTCTCTCGTTTTCGAGTTGGAAAATTATTATTTTGAAAATTTGAAAAAAAAAATTTTTTTTTCGCCGAATAATTTGCATGATTCGATAGTATTACTAAAGGCAAATCGTTCTGCCACGGGAAAACAACCACTCAAATTTCACGGTGTATATAAAACAAATAGATTCTAGGTATCTAAAAAGTTAATAATATTATAAAAAACTGTGTATGTTGTGTAACAAATTTTCCGGCAGGTATTTATGGTAAATAAATGCAATATGTACGTTGTAATATATTTTAGCCCAATTTCATCGTTTGATGTCAAGTGAAACACATGCAAAACTTAGACGAAAGCTGAATTCGATTAATCTGCTTGGCGACAGTTGCGTGCACGCAAGTTTGCGTCATCAAAGTTCACCCCTTTGTTCCGTCCGGGAGCCCCCTCCCCTACAACCTTACTCGTATTATACCTCTAATCACTAACTATTGTTCGCCACACAATGTGAGGCCAGAGTGCCTACACGGGAAGACTAGCCTTCTATTGTTCTTCAAATTTGGTGTTTATATCATTGGGAACAATGCCATAATATCGGCCAATCGACAAACGCGTAGAGATCATGTCGTGCCTTTTGAAGTATCGTTATACGATAGTGATCAAATTTGAGATGACAAATACGCATAACCCGGTTCCGGCAATTATGTATTCGAATGCACTAAGTTGGCAACCTTAAGGTTATTCTATTTTTAAAGATTTAAAAACATAGTACACCTGAACAAAGTGCAATATTGTGTACCAAAACGCTTAAATCAGGGTAAGCTACTGACAACAGAATACTAATCCGATAACGGGCGCGCATGGCTGAAGTTCCGTCGTGCCGAGAGCTTTCAAACGAGGAGCCTGAGCTTTCAGAAGATGCAGGAAGCCTGAATAACAGCTTGATACGGACTTCGGAGGAGTGCAACGGTACCGGATGTTTCTCCAGTTTAAGATTACACGCTGGTTATTAGGTATAAACCATTTTCATAGTAAGGTTGTTTCAGAAGTGTAGTACGGGATATTACCATGAGCAACATGAGTAACAACATCGGGATATTAACATTTTAACTCCAGATTGACGTAGTAAGCCAGTAAGTTAATTTCTTTCGAAAGAAATGTCATAAGTAGTGAGTTAAGTATCTTGGTATTATAACCTGATTTTGATAAGATTCTTAAGCACATCATATGTAAAATTTTTGTAGCGTCTGTGGCATAGATGTGTATAGTGTGTTATCAGGATGCGTCAGAGTAACGTTAAAAAACCATCTAGGCAGTAACGAAATGCTTATACGTATAATCAGAGGTTATGTCAGAGGGCTAAACGATCAGCCACTTAGGGACAGAGCTCAGAGGATGAGAGGGTGAATTTGGCCCTAGGCCGGTTTTGTTGCTGCCAACATTCATACATACAGTAGGTTGCAGACGCCTAATGAGCCGAAACTAGGACCACGTACTGTGCCAAAACTTTAAGTAGGTACATAGTCGAGATTGAGATAGAACCATCGTACTATCTTATTATAATGTAGACGTAGTTTTTATAGAACTCATGCTAATTACTTTATTCGACTACATCAAACTACATAGCTTCCCTAGCACGCAAAGATGCAGTGAGTAAGCTCGCCTCGTATTCGTTAAGCTTCAATGGAGAAGCTATATGCCTAAACGTATAAATTACGCAATGCTTTTATTAGTTTCTTTGCGCGCATTATGAAAAACAACCCGTCGAAGGCAGAGAAAACGTCTACATTTTCTCTGCCTACTCTTCCGAAAATTATTTCATACTTTTTACGAGGCAATAAATAGCGGTAACTCTGTAACGCGACCACTAAATTACTATGTAGTAAGGAATAACACAGGCGCTCGCGGCGAGACATGCCATTACGATTATATTCCGGCCACGGGCAGCCCTGCCCAATGCCCATTACTCATTCACCTACCCTTATCATTTGTTTCCCCATAAGCAGCAATTACAAAAATGTCCACGGTTTTATAAATCTTTTTGTAGGAATTGTTTTCTTCGAACGATTTCGTCGTAGGTTTGCATACAATTTGATTGCTTGTAATTTTGTTATACCACAAGTTGATGGGCTTTTTTTTTGTAGGTACTTTCTTTGTTTGCACTTTAAAGAAAATTGAAAGCCACCCTTCCTTAAAAACTCAAAAGTTTATCTTCCGTCTACTGCTAAACTTACAAAACTTGAACATTTACAATGACTTTTGAATATATGCAATCCGTTTTCTAGTACATTATGGATGAAATACTTATTTAAAAAATACTACAATCGAATTGACAAATATTATATTTCCGTAAAAATGCTGTTATGAGAACTCCCCACTAAAATGATCACAGTAAAAACAGTAAACCGTATGTTCAGTAAGATTTTCTTGAGAGAACTCTTGACTACATTGATATAGTCTTAGTAGAAACCAATTTATTTATTCATATCTTACTTTACAATTCGCACCATGTAGGTAATAAGACTCGTACTCTCTCTCGAAAATATTCGTCCATGTCATATAAAACCGGATTATTACACTATATAAAATTGTGACTTTTTATTACAAGATTTACATCCGTTTATTGCAGTATACGACGATCTATAAAACTTGATGATAAACCATGACTCTACATAGTGAAAACAAAACATTGCATGTACAAATACAGATACATACGCGTGGTAAGAAAGACTATAATCCAGGTTCATTTTGCATTACATTTCCTTAATAATTTACCTTAAAACCTTACGTGTGAAATCTACGTCATTACCACCTAGATTAACTTGAATTTGTTCCCCAAACACAATTTGCATCTAACTTGTTGAAAGTGTGCGCATTTTCGTAACTTTTTCCACTAACAAAACCGTATTACCCGCGGAACAAAGCATGAAAATTTATGTGATCCTTGCGAGAAGAACTTTGCGTCATAATAAGGGAGTTAGGTCTTGTTATTCTCAGCCTAGCCGGGTTAGTTAAAAGTTCTGCCTTGTTATATTGTTTAAGGGACTCGGAGAGAGAGGATGTCAAAAACTTTATTATGAGAACAATATTTATAAACATATTATAAACTTCCTCTAATGAGAACATTATGTTTACTTCACAAAGATAATAAAATTGGACTTTTCGTTAAGATTTTCCTTTCAAGAACTTATTATGAACTTAAGAAAATATTTTGTAATGGAAAATTAGGTATTAGCAAAAAAAAACTTAACAATTTTATGCTGTCATAACACGACACTTAACAAATACCAATCTTAAATAAATAATAATAATATAAATAATATTACACAACATCACATACATTGATCTGATCCCGTGGTAAGTAGCTTAAGCACTTGTGTTACGGAAATCAGGATCAACAGTGGATATGTTACCGGAAATGTATGTAATCCGTCATTGTATACAATTCCTAGGAAATGTATGTAATTCCTAAAATCGCACGGAAATGTGTGAAATAAATTACACATTACACATTTCCTAGGAAATCTATACATTTCCTAAATAGCAATCGGAAATGTATAAAATTAAGATATTAGTGAGTACGCGACAGCGAGACGGAAGGTATTCCTTCGCCTGATCGGGAGATCGCGAAGTTCCTTGTAAATTCTATGGTATTTTTACCAAGAACGGTATCTCAAAACAATTATAGTGTCGATCTCAGAATAATGAGTTTCCAAAGTTCTTCTTGATGCAAACGATGTACCGAGTACCGAGGTACGGTCAGCTGCCAACTTGTAATACACTGGAACCGGCCAGGGATTTGAGAAGTGCCTTTGCAATACAAGCTGTGCTACAGCATGATATCTGTGTTTTTAAAAAAAGACACTTAACCATGCTTCTATTGGTGCACGTAAAAGTCAAAAATAAATAAAGGGTCGTTAGAGTTGTCTCTATTTCTGAGCTGAGGTGTAAAATATGTGCTTTTAATTATTATATTTGATTGCAAAAGCGCGGGGCGCTGGAACAGGTAGGATTGATAGTATACCATGCTGAGAAATCAAGTTAAGCGATGTTTCAGGAAGCAGGTTACAGAGATCGGTGCTTTAACTAGAGTTGCAGCACGACTAGTAGAAGGCTCTACATTAAACAATCTGTTCAAAATACCAGTCAACAGTGGCAAAATACAGAGTTCTTATTCGTGTATTTGTTTACAAGAAAGTTTTCCTGCTTTTACAATCAAAAAATATAATTAAAAGCACATAGTTTACACCCCAGCCCAGAATAGAGACAACTTGAACAACTCGTAATTTATTTTTTACTTTTACGTGCACTATTTAATATAGAGTTAAATAGTGTTTTTTTACACTTTTTAGTATTTGCTCACAGTATTAAAATACCTTTCCAACCAGTCCAAATAAGGCTATGATACGATCATCCATCATAAAGTTCCAGTTCATATCTTTCGGCTCCATTATCAGATCAGCTCGACAGTACCATATTATTGTATTGTCATCAAAATCACATACGACTGTAAATTTTCATAACCCTCCGATCTTAAGAAGATGTTTCTCATACAGTTCAACCTAATAAAACCAGGCAATAAAAGCGGGATTTTTTAAAATTAATAACATATTTTACTATAGAAAGCATTGACTTTACACATTTCCTAATACGATATAGGAATTTTATAAAATTCCGAGGAAATGTACACATTTCCTAGGATATCTATGCATTGAATAGTTTTTCAAACAATATTTTATACTTTTCCTAAACAGTTTAGGAATTGTACACATTTCCTAGGAATTGTATACAATTCCTTGATTTCATACATTTCCGGTAACAGATACACAAATAAACTTAATTATATTTAATAATACACCCAGACACGGAACAAACACCGATGTTCGTCACACAAATATTTGTCCCGAGTGGGAATCGAACCCACGACTCTTGGAACCGTAGGTTTTGAACCTGAGTCACTAACCACAATCTTCATCAAATAAATATGATTCCAAGTGGGGATGAACATCGCTGTTTGTTCCGTGTCTGGGTCTGATAATTTATTTGAGTATGTATTTATAAAACTATGTATGAAAATATATCAGTCTCTGGCGCCCATAGTACAAGCTTTGCTTAGTTTGGTGTCAGGCGTGTGAGGTGTTGAGGTGTCCCAATTTTTTTTATACTGTCCCACTGCTGGGAAAAGGCTTCCCCGATTCACAAAAAGATGTCGATATCCAGCCAAAGCTGATAGATTGACCACGTAATTTATCGCATCTAATGTCAATGCCATACATTTCATTCTTTTTGAATTTCGTTATCGTTTCGATATTGTTACTTTGTCTACGGCACCAGTTCATCATTGGCATCCAGGTCATATCTCCATCTCTTTCAGCCTTGCTCTTTGTCGAGTTCCTAATTGAAAATTTGTATTATTATTATTCTTTTGTTCCAGGGGTGTCCCTAGTGTACATGATGGTGGTGCTGCCGGGCCTGCTGCCGTGGGGCGGCGGCGGGCCGTGGTTCCTGTCTCTCTGCCACCTGCTCGGCGCCATGGCGCCCTGGTGCGGCTCCTTCCTCTACCACCTGTTCATGAACCACACGCGGGGGGAAGCGCTCTACCACCGGCTGCTGCAGCTCGACATGCTCGGGATCTGGGTCAGCCAGAGCATAGGTGAGTGACTGACACTGTTCATCATTATCATCAGCCCATTCCTGTCCACTGCTGGACATAGGCCTCCCCAAATGCACGCCACTTCTCTCTATCCTCGGCCACTCGCATCCAGCTCCTACCAGCCAGATATGCTCGGGATCTGGGTCAGCCAGAGCATAGCTGAGTGACTGATACCGTTCATCATCATTATCAGCTCACTGCTGGACATAGGCCTCCCCAAATGCACGCCACTTCACTCTCTTCTCGGCCACTCGCATCCAGCTCTTACCAGCCAGATATGCTCGGGATCTGGGTCAGCCAGAGCATAGATGAGTGACTGATACTGTTCATCATCATCATCATCATCATCACCAGCTCACTGCTGGACATAGGCCTCCCCAAATGCACGTCACTTCGCTCTCTCCTCGGCCTCTCTCTCTCTTTCATGAACTCTTCATATAATTTGCTTTATTGTTCGTACAAATCATTGATTGAAAAATAAAACCTGGTGAATAACTGATTCAAAATACGACCGTAATAACATATAAATGGTTATAGCATTTGCGATAAGGCAAATGTGATTTATTTTCAGCCTTAATTACTCGTTGACACGCAATATAGACGTGAACCACTAAAATAATAAACACAATTATAACATACGATGAATATTTATCCAATACCAAGCCCAATAACAATCATTATTGGATGTTTCCATTGGTAATTTGCATCTGGATTTGCGGCTCCGATAACTGAGCTGGATCGAACATGTATGTTAAATATTTATGATTTACCCACTTTGGCCCTCAGCTGTCCGCATAAAGTCGTGAATCGCGTAAGTAAAAAAGGACAGTCCGTTAAAAAGCAGTTGTTAATCCTATCTCACGTCCTAGACAAGTTTTGTAACAATCACTAAGGGAACCGTTACACATGATCTAAAATAGCATACTTAAAAACCTGCTATTGAGTACGCTTAATTTACAAAGCTGCTAAAGTTTACATTTGCTTACAATAAAGTTTACATTTTGATGAAAATCGCACGACTGTTGATTTTTGAGCACATTCAAAATAAGCATGCTCGTTATTAGGAAAGTTTCGACACACATGCTAATAAGTAGCAACTGATCTATAGTGGCAGGCTTTCGTGCTAGTAATGAGCATGTGTAACAGTAGCTTTTACTGGCACCCAAGAAAGCGTAACAGACAGAAACCTTACGCATAATGTAAATGCACATATGTTTAAAAAATATCGATATAATTTATTCAATGCTTTTGCAACTCTCCCTAACAGTGATTTGGTATTAACACTCAAATCGTACGTATATGTCATACCCATATGCGTACCGACAATATTATTCTCATTCTTCAGCATATAAATACGTATTCTGAAAGCGTAGCGTCCTGGCTCCCTTCGAGCCGTTGTTGTGTTGTGCTCGTATTTACGCTCCCAAGAAGTAAATCTAATGAAATTTCCATATCAAAGCATGATTTCACAGCACTCTACTTTTGTATTGAGTAGATTTCTTCTGTGATGTTGGCCTTAGCCCCTATCGGAATTCGGTGTTTTAGCTACAGTGTATTGTTAGTTTTAGGGCTTTATTTCTCTCTTGGGACTTGCCCCTTATTTCGTGTTTGATATGTTAGCTAACTTCTTATTTACTATTATGGTGGCCGAAAAGCAATACAGAATTTAATCATTTCTGAAGCTACTTCTTTTTTACCTACTTATCACGTGAATACAACACATTATGGAAAGTCATTTGTTTTCAATATTTGACACTGGCGTCGTTTATCACCCATCCAGCGACCCATTAATCTTCGTTTGCGATTAATTCATGACCTGACGCACGTATTAAGTACTTCCAAATAGTTTTCCCGTGTACCTACTTAAACCCTCCCTTTGTTAAAACTGATGCATTACTAAGCTTGCATATGAAATACTATACGAATTATCTTGGTTTATGCCTCTTGGTTTAGGTTTTAGTACGCTGGATACTGATATACCTAACCAAAACTATTTAAATTATTACAGATGTTAAATCAAAACAAATGGGGTGCTGCGGTTGCGAAGATAAGGTTAATGCTTAAAATGATAAAATGTTTCACATATTCTGAAACGTCTTATAACGGGTAGGATAAATATTCCGCAAAATTCGGAACGGCCTCATGTTGTTAAGTTCTTCGCGGTACTGATTTTGTTTCTGCCGACTTAGTTTCCGCCCCCGGCGTCGTCCGGGCGGAAGTAGCTCTTCCTCGGAATGTATCATATTTCCCCCGGGGCCGACAGCAGTGCCAGAAATTTCTACAAGTCACTGTAGGTTGTTTTTCCCCGGAAAGTACAATTTTAGGTGTTTCTCGTTGGCGAATTATCAAAAACACCTATGTGAGAATGCATTATTTTTTCCATTAACATCGTCAGCATTTACACTAACAAATAATTTGAGTAGAGAGAATAAAAGGCTTTATTAAATTGAAATTATATATACCTATTAGGTATATATATTTCAATAATACATAATTAATGGCTACTATATTACGGACAACAAGACCTTAAATATTTTGAAATTCAGTTACTCGCACAGTGCATTTATAAAGCTAATAAATTATATGTATTCATTATTAAATAAACATTAATTTCCCGTTAATATCATATAAGTACCATGTTATTATGAGGATATCTACCAGACAGTACGTCACCTAGTTTTTAACGAAGGACTTGTCAATACACGAGTACCTAACACTTATTGCACAAACAAGCATACACACAACATGATGACACTATATTTAATTATGATACGATTAACCAGGTTTCGTAAACAACACTTTACAGTAATTAGGCCAAGTTACAACTCACTAACGCTTACAGCAATAGTTTCTGCCCGCGACTCTACTTGCGTGTCCTGTAGGATTTGTTTCCTAGGTACTCCTAGATACAATACAAATAATTTTATTATGAAATAATTTTACACACTAAATTGACAAGCATCTTTTTTTTATAAAGTCTTAATACAAAATGACACATCATTTTGCAATACATATCTCGGGTCCAGGTTAAGACAAAAAGGGTTCTTGTAGAAACAGAAGTTAAGTAGGGCTTAAAGCGAATTTAACTGTTTTCCTGAATAATTTTCAGCATTGCTGGTCGGGTGTATCACTTAAATATAAATAGTCGCAGCAAGATTACGCCGTTATTTATGAGAAGAGGTAAATAATGTTCGATGCATATTTTATTCATATCCTGGGAGCGAGCGGGCTGCCGCTGCACGATATAATGTGTCCGTCAGAACTAGGGTTGCCACCTACTTTCTTTTATCATTTACAAGCTTTCCGCCCGCGACTTCGTTCGCTACGCGAATGATGTTTAACGGGTAAAACATTACTTCTTTATAGCGCAGTCGGTTAAAAAGTAGCCTACGTCCTTTCTCAAGCTCTGAACTATATCTGAACCAATATTCATTTATATCAGTTCAGTACTCTATGCGTGAAAGCGTAACAGACAGACAGACGGCAGATAATATTAGTAACGCATTTATTATATTACTAAGGACTCATATATTAGGAAGTCATAAAAGTATTATTTAACACATTTTGTTTATAAGCAAATGCTGACGCATTTGACTCTCCCAAGTGTCTGTAATTATAAAATATGTATTGAAAGTAACATGATAAGATAGCGCAATGAATTTTGTTTGAGCTGTTGCAAATTGTTTAATGTTAAAGACAAGACTTTCATTAAACAATTTGACGAATATGGAAAATATATTAATTTAGCGTCGATGGCCGAGTGGTTAAGGTCGTTGCTTGCCATGCGAGAGGTCGCCAGTTCAAACCCCGCCAGGGACCAATGTGTTTTTCAAATTTGAAATTCATATGTACCATCATTCGACGCTTTAACGGTGAAGGAAAACATCGTGAGGAAACCAGCACACCTGAGAGATTTTTCAACGGTGTGTGAAGCCATGTCAGAGGCCTACGGGCGGCTTAAAAACTCTGACACCAGGTTGTTCATCAACCACACGATAAGAAGAAGAAGATTGATTTAAAATATTTTTTGGCACCTCGTTGATATTATTTACAAAATTAACACCAATAGTCGTCAAATAGTGTGCAATGACTTTTGATGCTGACTGTACGAATCGTTACCACCCCTAGACCGAATTAAGCATTCAACCCGTAATCAGGTAAGGTGGAGGGGGGTGTATCCTACCCGCGTTTGTCACGTATGTAATTACGAATATAACCGCTCTACCATTTTTGTCACTATACGCGTAAACACTGGTTTAAAATTGCTTAATTGATGTTTAAGTTTTCCCATAGTCAATAGTTCATTAATTTATAATCTACAAACACGCCTCATAGAGTAATCTTCTTGAACCTTAATTTAATCTTTTATTGTCTGGTCTGTCTGTATATTCATAAAATGGGTTCTATGAAAATATTTTCTTGAATAAATACCTATACCTTATGTATTATGATACATTTTACATTTTTCATTGAAATGTCCTATTAGACTACTTCCTACCTCGATAAATCTGATCACCAAGAAATTAGCTTATTTTTAATAATTAGTGTATATTTATTTGTTGTTTTTAATGCTATTAAATTTAAAATCAAGTCATTTATTTGCTTTCTTAGTGTACATCATACACAGGTGAAATACAGATAAGGCACTTACAATTAAGTTACCGTGCATTGCATTTGAAACTTTGCTCTGCCTTTATATCAACAGCGAAATTCGCAAACAAATACTTACTACGAGTACAGTCGGCTAAAATCGAAACCACAAAAGAATTCCTGGTCACGTTCAGAACTAAGATGAAAGAGCAGATAGATACCTAAGCCTCCCAAGGGATGGGTTCGGAATGGCATAAAAATATTTATCACTTACGACTAGGTACTTTATTCACGAGCCGAGATAAAAAATCATAGCTAAAATTTCTTTCTGCCCCAGAAAAGGTAGCAGAACTTGGTTCTGGTGAAAATGGTTGTATTCATTGGATCATAAGAAAGATATATTGATGTTTTTTCATGGGCAACATTGCTAGGCGTTAGCCCTTATTAGAGAGAATGGAATACCTACATATAATATATCTGTTACGGTAAAAGTGGATAGAGTGGTTATTATGTATAATTACCGGTAACTTTGCATAATTACTAGTGTTCGTGGTAAAGGTGGTGAAAACTATCGAATTAATCACATTTACCGGTAATTATATAAAATTACCATACCCTTTGTGTAAATGTGGCAAATAATAAAACTGACTTGACTGGCTCGGTGAAACAATGGTTTTGTTAGTGACCCAGGCTGGCGATTCCAAGAGTCGTGGGTTCGATTCCCACTCGGGACAAATATTTGTGTGGTGAATATCGGTGTTTGTTCCGTGTCTAGGTGTGATTATGTAGTTAAGTATGTATTTATAAATAACTTTTCTGACAACATTTAAACCACGTAAGATAGATGATTGAAATTTGGCATGCAGGTACCCTAATAGACTTAAAGCTTACTTGCGACGCGATATTGCAAAATTCTTAAAGGATCGGGAGTTACTGGGAGAAAACTTTTGTATGTAAAATCCTGTAGTCCACGGGGTAAGTTTGTATGAAACTCCGTCAGTTTTGAACGTAGCCACGTAAAATTTGGTAGGGTCTTAGGTTAGATTAGATAGGTGCATAAAAAAAGAAATTCCCGAAATTCTAACGGGAAACGGGAATAATCGAGAAATTATTTAAACTGCTTAAGTTAGATGCTTAAAATTTGGCATGCAGATACCTTATTAAACTTAAAGCTTAGTTGCAACAGGATATTGCAAAATTCCCACGGAAACTGGAGTAAGCGGGAATAAACTTTTGTATGAATAAACCGCGTAAGATAGATGATTGAAATTTGGCATGCAGGTACCCTAATATACGTTAAAGCTTACTTGCGACGCGATATTGCAAAATTCGTAAGGGATCGGGAGTTAAAGTTTTGTATGTAAAATCCTGTAGTCCACGCGAACGAAGTCTCGGGCACAGCTAGTTATAAAATATACCAGTCAAGTATCTAGAAACCAAACTTCATGTTTGGTTTTTAAAAAAATATAATCTATCTTATAAAAATAAAGTTAAATTAAATTAGCAAATTGGCAGGGAGTTTTCAGTGTAACTCTTAAAATTCTTTGTCGTCAATATATTTTTGAGATTTGAGATTTGTGACATTTGGAATTGCAGAGTACTTGTGATATTTGTCAGCAATGTCAACATTTACCACAGTCGACCGGAAGTTTTATATAATTACCGGTAAATTTGAATAATTCACTACATTTACCATGTGCGTCGGGAATTATCTATATTTACCGGTGATTATAGATAATTACCGATTGCTCACATTGACCGTAACATATCTATTTCACAAAGGGGCGGTGAAACGGATTTGTTAATGTATGTACGCATATACTTTCTACTTACTATCAGAAGCATTTTCTGCTAAATAAATGACGAACACAAATACGTGATGGTATTTACACCGACACTTCACACAATCGAAACGTCGTGCAGTATGTTACTACTTCCTCTCATTCCCGCATAAGGTCCCTTTTGATTAAACTTTGATTGTATCATTTTACTTGTCTCATATCCCACTTATAACAGCGATTCAATGATTCAATAAATACCGTAAAGACAAAATATTACCATAATTTCCTGAAAGACTAAACCGTATGATAATTATAAATAACTACTAAACATTTATGATAAACAACATTGGCAACCATCAATTTATTTACCAATGAATTTTGATAGCATTCTGAATAAATTGCCACCTCAAATAATTAGCAAGCAAATCATAATGTAATATTAAAACATGCTTATTGCTGAAACAATTAAGCTCTGCATGTTCCCAATATATCCCTAATGACATCATATTCATTTGGCGAAGCGGTTATTACACGGCTGGCCTCGCTTCGAGGATCAGTCGAATGCACCGTTACACTAATTACTATTCATGCTATTGCATGCTTCATATCTATCAGGATCAGCTATTTCCGATAGTAATTGAATAGTCATTAAAAACAGCTGATATTATCGTAACACTTCTCGTGTGAATCCTAAGGATGGGATATGCAACATGAACACAAACTAACAACTATTCTTCTGTTTGTAATAATAAGAATGTTCGGGATTTCTTCTGTTATATTTTTTTAATTTCGTTCATAATAAACACGGTTTTATTATGAAATGTTGTTGTTTAATAAACGAATGTCGAGATATGTAAAATACTTAATGAACCAAAGTGAATAACCAATTACATAGTTTTTATCTAGCCCGTGATGTCCCACTGCTGCGCAGAGGCCTCCCCCAATTCACTCTATGTTTCGTCGCCCAACAACTAAACAGGCCATCTCTTGCTACCGATCGACATAGTGGTCCAAGATCCCAGACCTGCCAGACGTCACTTATTTTCTAATGGACAAAATATAGACGAATGAGTAGTGATGGGGTGTACTTCCATCAAATGACTAGTTGCTACCTTGACCAGACGGCCATTTTTCAGGTATCAATTGATCAAGGTACATAGAAACACTGCTCACCTCACTTAAATTCTGATGGCTGATTTTAACATATATTTCACACAATATCATTAAAAATCAGGATTCATTACTCCCAGACACATGCGGTCGGCGGTTTTACCTAACAGACGCTTTAAAGCTATGAAAAAAAATAATTAAGGTCACTTATTTTCTGATGCTTGATTTTTATATATGTTATTCAAACAACTGAAAAGTGCTCATCTGACCGCAATAATTATAGAATTGTACCTTACAAACTGTAATATTAAAAAAAACTCAACTAAATTCAATTTAAAAAAAAATTATAAAACAGTTGGGTCTGGTGAATGTTTGGCCCCTTGGATCGGTCTGTCCGTTTGCAAAACGTTTTAAAATAGTTGTTTGAATAACATATATAAAAATCAAGCATCAGAAAATAAGTAACCTTAATTAATTTTTTTCATAGCTTTAAAGCGTCTGTAAGGTAAAACCGCCGACCGCATGTGTCTGGGAGTAATGAATCCTGATTTTTAATGATATTGTGTGAAATATATGTTAAAATCAGCTATCAGAATTTAAGTGAGGTGAGCAGTGTTTCTATGTACCTTGATTAATTGATACCTGAAAAATGGCCGTCTGGTCAAGGTAGCAACTAGTCATATGATCATAGTACACCCCACCACTACTCAATCGTATATATTTTGTCCATTAGAAAATAAGTGACATCTGGCAGCTCTGGGATCTTCCTCTATAGTTTCATATACCTAAAAATTTGTTCAGTAACCAATGACATAATTTAGCCGACCTTGATTAAAAACAATTTCCAATACACACAATGAGTACATGGCACTACAATAAGGGAATCGCTACAATAACCGTGACGGTGCACAAGTCACGCATTCCGATTGTAGGGCTTTAAATCCGTTTGTTCTATGCCGACGTCACGAACCTATTTATCCACGGCTCAAAAATTGAACACATTCGCTTGACACAAGTCATAAATAACTCAACCTAGCAGAACATAATATATAACTAAACACGTCATCGGTAGCCCCCAATATAACCTTATTTAAGCTACAATAGAGTACCTATTTTGCTAAAAGTTCATCCATGTTTGAACCGCGGTATCGTAACCGCAGAATATCCCTGTCCTCATTTATAATCCGTTCTAGGGTATTGTTTTTAACATATAACGCGATTCAGCATACAGGAAAGTTTGCTATATGTATGACATACGACCCGTGATAAGTTGTGCTTACTAAGTGTTGGTACATTGTGATGTAGGTCTTAGATTTAGTTTTAGCTACCTTTCCGACCGCGACTCCTTCCTCGTCAAGTCATTTATTGCGTAAAACATTAGCGAAGCGAAGACAGTTAAAAAGTTGCCTTATGTCCTTTATCAGACTTTAAGTCTATATCTGTAGGTACCAAATTTCATTTAACCCTTTAAAGTATGGTGTAGGATGCATCCTACTTTACAATTTGACTGTATCATTTTATTTATAGGCGTGACTGCGTAACACACCGACAGACACAGTTACTTTCGCATTGACGAGTAAAATATTAGTAAGGTTTGAATTCTGAACTACAAAATCTTATATTTAACTTTAATCAAGCGTGCCTGTTCTCCAAAGAAGCCTTGATTTTCTTCGCGTGCTCTTAATAAACCAATCGCGGCGCGTGCCTCGTTGTTCAGATTAATTTCCGACGTCACTGCTGCAGCCGGCGGAGACGTGAAAATAAAATATTATGTACTATTTTTTAGTAGGACCCTTTTCTTATATCCGTGTGATATAATAAACCAGCGTGTAGCACAATACCTCTTACTGAATCAAAATCTACAATAATTAGATGTAGATTTCCTTTAACAACGGTTTTGACGAAACTCCACCGCTTGTGGGGTAAAATGGGGGTTGTAAATACGTGCGGACAAAGACACAGGCGGCCGCTAGTACGAATAAGTATTCCATAACTATGTATTATACATACAAAATTATTTTTGTGCGAAGGAAACTACAGTACTTTTGTGTGACAAAAATAATTTTGGTAGACGAGCAATAGGAATATTTTGTATTCTTTCTCACAAAGTATTCTGTTTTACGATCCATTACAACAATAAAACTAAAATACAAAGACAATTTAAATTTATTCGCCATGACTTATTTGTCCAGTCAGTTCTTCACCTTTTGCTTATTTGTTTTTCAACAATTTAGAGAAGCAATAATTTTATGATTTTTCTTACTTTAAATAACTTCCAGTATTGGAAAAGACGTGAACGTATTATTTAAAATAACGGATCAAAATATGAAAAATGTTTCTATTTTCGAAATTATTTAGTGAAACGTATTTAAATCTTATATATAACTAGCTGTGCCAGCGACTTCGTTCGCGTTTCCCCGTTTTTACACATTTTCCATTGTATCTTTGCTCCTATTGGTCGCAGCGTGATGTCATATAGCCTAAAGCCATCCTCGATAAATGGTCTATACATCACAAAAGATTTTTTAAATTTGAACCAGTAGTTCCTGAGATTAGCGCGTTCAAACAAACAAACAAACAAACTCTTC
This sequence comes from Maruca vitrata, assembly GCA_039566165.1. NCBI lineage: Eukaryota > Metazoa > Arthropoda > Insecta > Lepidoptera > Crambidae > Maruca > Maruca vitrata. The sequence goes on along the minus strand of CM076923.1, from coordinate 3,758,962 downwards.
AGCTTTATAATATTAGTATAGATGTGCCAGCGACTTCGTTTGCGGTTCCCCCGTTTTTTACACATTTTCCATTGTATCTTAGCTCCTATTAGTCGCAGCGTGATGTTATATAGCCTAAAGCCTTCCTCGAAGATTTTTTCAAATCGAACCAGTAGTTCCTGAGAATAGCGCGTTCAAACAAACAAACAAACAAACAAACAAACAAACTCTTCAGCTTTATAATATTAGTATAGATATAAAAATGAATTGCCTTTCATTAGTCTGACTAAAACTCGAGAACGCCTGAACCGATTTAGCTGATTTTGGTTTCAAAATGTTCGTTGTAGTCCAGGGATGGTTTAAATTGTGAAAAAGTATAGAAAACATAAGTAATTATAGGCGGTATGAAATTCGCCGGGAACACTAGTTTTTAATACAATAAAAAATCATAAAGTAAGTAAGTAAGTTGAATTAAAATTATAAAATGACAAATTTCTAGATCCATCACACTAAAATACTAATTAAAATTGGGACTTAAACGAAACTAGGACAAGTACTTTAAATATTGCTACCTACTCTGCTTCTTGAGCTAGTTAGCGAAAAGTAAGCTACTTACTTCGCTACTTGAACTACAGTTAGCGATAAGTTTTTTACAGTACATATTTCAGTTAAGTATTGTTGAAAGAAACAAATACACAATCCACTCACTCAACGGTAAATAAAAGTGGAGCTGTATCTTCAAACTGTAGACGTAACGGACTTATGGAGCCGATATTCAATTCTGGAAACACGTGAACTTTTCATTCTATTTTGTGAACAATAGAGAAAAAACATTGTTGGCACGATATTTAAAAGTTTGAAATTAAAAACCTTTAATCAACGTTAGTCGCTTATGGCCACTGGCGCCGTCGGCCTTGCACCAAAATAAACTGCACGCTGCGCCCTGAAACTGTTACATAAGTAATAATAGCAGCTATGTGCTGTGCTGACTTTAACGTTATGAAATAACTAAGAAATATTTCACACTAGCTGTGCCAGCGACTTCGTTCGCGTTTCCCCCGGTTTTTACACATTTTCCATTGTATCTTTGCTCCTATTGGTCGCAGCGTGATGTTATATAAAGCAAAAGCATTCCTACCTAAAGCATTCCTCGATAAATGGTCTATATAACGCAAAAAGATTTTTTCAAATCGATCCAGTAGTTCCTGAGATTAGCGCGTTCAAACAAACAAACTCTTCAGCTTTATAATATTAGTATAGATTCATAGATATATGGATCTGTGATAAATATTAGAACTTCCATTAAATTACTTGGCGCTCATTGACGTATTAAAATATTTGCAATTTTTATTCTTGCATGATCAAACACGATTTATTATGTTACACCAATTTCGTAGTAAATATTATACTTACTATTTATTAAGCCAAAGTTATGCACACACACCCTCTAGTATGTTTTTATGGGATACTATCACTCCTAATTTGTGTACAATCACATTAATTTTACCCATTTACATAATCAGTAGTTAGCAAGAGTCACGGAGTTGCCATCCGCCATTAGTCACGGCCTGCCCAGCGACACTAAATAGCCATGACATTACCTTTGCTTACAATTAATGATTCAGGCCGTATTTATATAAACAGGTCGTCACGGTAGCATTTGTAAAGTCTAACGACCGCGATTGAACGTCGCCAAACTATTCTGCAGGCCATAAGTGAAGTTTTTACGAAGAAACGAGGAAGAACAACCATTAGGAAGCTTTAGTTTAATGGCATTTTTGAATTACATCGTGATTATACGCGGTTTCGCCGTAAAATACCATAATTATAATTTATAGCCTGCTAGAAGTACTGCTTATGCACTTTGGGACACGTGCACCAATTTATTTTAAACAAAAGGTTATTTTTCTGAATTAAATTTAAAGCATCCGACTGTTTTCAAAAGTAGCTTTCTGACATCAAGAATCCCTACATTTTGTTATGACGGGAATCTCTTTTTGTTATCGCTGAAAAATAGTAAAAGCTAAGTAAAAATAATAGTGTTAGCACCAGTTTCAAAGCTTTTACATACAGATACATAGCCGTAGGTAAGTGCAAACAAAAACCTCGAGCAAGACAAAATTAATACAAATACATTGTTAAAATTATTTACACAAAAGAAAAATTATGTGAACATGTATTATGCTATGTAAATTAGGTTTTAAAAAGAACGTTTTGTTTTTCGTATGCGTTTCAGCAATTTGAATTAGCATTAGAATAACCGTTATATTTATCAGATGTATTTTCATAATTTACATATCCAAGAATATAACAATATTACGAAGCATAAATAAGCAATTAACCAATCACTAGTACCTGGTTGTATGAATAAACAAAGCCTGCACAAATGAGCAAGTCCGTCCGTAGTCTTAGCACGCGCGTCTACGTGCTACGAATGCTACGAGGCGTCTGCTACGGCGACTTGTTATTTATTCGCTCTTGAAACGAAATTTTCTTTTTTTATGTCGCTATCAAAAGCGTCAAGAAAGTTTGCGAGTACTTTCTGAGAAGATACATGTTTATGTTAAAGGGGTCTTATTGTAAAAATAGACTGGTAATAACTTGGTGGTGAAGGTCAAGTTCAAGGAATACAGGTTGTTAAATAGAAGCGTGCAAAAAGTTTTACGAATGAAAATGAAAACAAATGCATTCAGCAGTGGCGCGGCCGGCACGCGAACCGACTACCGCTGCCTCGTGGACTGCCACGTCAACGTCATTTGCATCTAAAATCGAGTAGCAATTGGTGGTATTTTCTATTTTTACTATAGTTATATTCATATTATATTTAATGTTTCATGAAGTTCGTTAACTATAATTACATAAAATCATACCTTTGCTGACACTCATTACAAAGCTTGCCAAGATTTGGATGCAGGTCCCAAGATAGGATATACCCACTTCCACAATGCTAAACTATGGCAACATTTTCTCAAGATCTTTGTCTAAAGCTGTAAACACATATTTACAAATATATACCACTTTTCAGGCGAGATAACAGACATAAAACGAAATCTGCTTTGCAAATGTTTAACATGAATATTCAAGTGAAGGGAATATTTTTAACATGTTAACTAAACTGTTTTGTGATTCGTGTCGCCTGAAAAAATCTCATCGTGATCATTAATTTCTTGTTAGCTGTTTTCGTGAAAATATTAACTAACAAGCTAATGGACTAATGATAACTGACTTAAGTGGTATTTAGTTAATCGCCAAACTACTTAAGATCCTACCAAGATTTCAATAAAGGTTTTCAAATGTATCTCATGACGCTAAAATATCGTGCAATGAATATGTGTTCGTTTGTATATTTTAGACTCGTCTTTGTTTGTTTCTCTGTGCAACAAAGAACCTCGGCATAGCTATCTGTGGAGTCGTTATGCCGCTGAGGTATCGATTTTGAAAGGAAGTGCTAAATTTGGTGGCAAACTAACCCGGACGCCTCTCGCACAATGCACAAATGTCAGTACCCCGCTGAAGAGAACTAGGTCGCTCTGATTTATTATTAATGCTTTATATCCCTTTATTCAACAAACAATGGGCGGAGAGTAAATTATTTATTTACATTTATTGCAACGCGAAAATAAATAGACACACAGATGCCTGTCGCACTTTTCTGCCAAAAATAACGAATCGATTTAAATTAAATTTGGTTTACAGATCGTTTTGAGCCTGAGAAATGACATAAGCAACTTGTTTGCGCTATACGAAAGAAAAGATTTAACGCGGACAGAGTCGCGGACGTATCGAATAATTTACTAATGATGAACCGTTAAAAGTAAAACGTTAGCCATAGCGAACTTAAATTATACATACTGCATATGGGGTACTTTTTCTGTGGTTATTACGTGAATTATTTTGAGCATCGACTAAATTTAAAAAAGCCAAGTTCCCCTAATGCTTTCAAATTTACCCCTGATAGAATGTAATGATCTAAAACTATTTAATGAATCAAAAGCCCCGAGACATGCCCCTTTCGTCTGTGTGAAGCGTGGCGATCTGAAGATTGCAGACACGTGACGCGATGGCTTCCCATAACACTTACAGCTAAGAGCAAGGATTAACCCTGCATTAAGTTGCACGGCGGGGTGCACTCGTGCGAAGAGCTCGCGATATCCTCCTTCAACATGGACTAAGATTAAGATTACTTTTGCGTTCCACTGATCCCACCCGACGTGACGATTTGCACAGGACGGCTGGTGAGAGTTGGATGCGATTAATAGCGTAAGTAATATTTTAAAAAAAGCTTGTAAAATAGATGGGAGTGGCAAGTATTTGGTGAGGTCTAGGTCCAACAGTGGACTGCGAAAGGCTGATGGGATGATGATGATATGATGATCCCATTTGCGTTGTGTAATCGTCGAGACGAAAGGATCAAGGAATTCAAATATTTTCATACAGTTTTCGGCAACGAGACACACGAAGCTCTGTGTAATCGTTTACGATCGTATAGATAATATTACAATACTCGTATTAATAAGTATTTAGGTTATATTTGCACACGAGTGTCAGACCTCAAACTAAGCAAAGCTTGTACCAAATTCACAGCCAGAACCGAAAATACCACGGAAATTTGTCCTGGGTGGGGATCGAAGCCACGACTCTTAAAACCGTAGCCAGGGTAACTTTTCAGGGTCATTTGACTCCTGCTTGTGAATGGAACCTACAGCCTCCTAGATGGCACAGACAATGCACAAATGTCACCAGGCCACCTGAACTGGGTCACCTTATTAGGGCGGCTCTGCACTCGCGTCTGAACGCGCTCGTCTAATTAAGCCGCCTTGCGCTAACGACGCCCTAATGACGTTAAGATTGACTCCGCTCGGCTCGAGTGTGCACGCACTCAACCACTTTGATTGTTAGCGCTGTTTGTCGATCCACTTTAACATCGTCAATTTGCTCTCCGTTTTAACTGCTTGTTACAATCAATGTTACGATTTCAAACTTTGTCATTCTATTTGAATTAACTAAATACAGAAAGAACTGTACAGTTATAGCAAATAATAAACGAAAATTTGGATGCTGGTAAATTCGATCCGTGTAAAGTATGTAATACCAATGTTGATGCTTATCTCGGATATGCTATATGCTCGGATATATAAGGCAATAATCTCCTAGACCACTTTAAACCGAATTACATAAATTTGGGTTCCATGGAAATTTATAATAATTGTGATGTGGGCCTCGTATGCCATCAATCGGAGAGCAGCTATTAGAATGCAAACTACCCTTTTTATATTAATGCATCAAGATACAAAGAGGTGAAGACATTACTTTAAAGTTCCCTCTCTGAGTATTTCAACAAATACATTCATCAAAATTGTAACGAAGTATGTCGGCGGCACATAATTATTATCTGATAATGACCTTTTACCCAGAAATTAGACATAGATAAGTAAAAACGATTGCATAAATCTACGTATATGTCGCAGTCATCTGGTTAAATCAGCGATTTGATTGAATCACTAGCGCGTTCATTGAATGACGACGTTCAATTGAATGACTAAAGGACAACTCGTGAAGTTGTTGAATGTAACGTTCAACATCTTGACTGAACGTCATTTAGCGTAGTCGTTGAATGGGATATAGCTGACTTTGTAATGTTTGATTAGGGTGACCATAAGTTCGCAACTTAAAAGATAACTAACTTTAGATTTAAAAAATGAGGACATGACATAACACACCTTAATATAAATTTTAACAATTTTAAGTCTTAAGATACTTCTTAATGTGTACTTCTAACGTTAGGCTAATAAATTAGAGTGGTCCCCCGGCGTGACAAAATTTAATCAAAAAATTCATACGTACGGTCAACAGCAGGCCAAGATAACCATTTGCAGTTCAAAATTAGCGGTTATGCCTCGCTTTAGTTGGTACTTACGTAGTAGTGCAAAAAAGGTATTATGTGCTTTTTATAGGGTTTAGCATTTTTAACCTTTTGTCATAATAATTGCGTACTTTATTTGGGTCGGGGGTTTTTATATATTAAAAAAACTTCTTTAGCTATAACCATTATTATATCGTACCAAAGTACGAAAAGAAAAAGAAAAGATATCAAAATATCCAGTTATAATCCATAGATGTCCTGGCTTCCTTAGAAATCATGGACACCCTAGCTTTTCGAACATTATTTATACCTCCAATATTCTTTAGTTCTTAGTCCAAGGTTTTCTTTGGGATCCTGGAAAGGTAATTGTTTTCACGGCAACAAGAACACTTAGTCACATTAGCCCTAATTCTCACAAATACACTAAACAATAATAATCAACTAATCTTTATTTTGTTCTTCGTATTCAGCCAGTTTTGCCAGAAATTTTTCTTTTAAAGTAGCCGGCGGCAGCGTGTTAATCGGAACATCCATGCTGTCTCAATTTTTTTACGAATAAGTCACTTTAAATCTCAATTTCACTCAAAAAATATCAAAACAGTTCTATTCGAATAGATCTGTACCAGCTGTTTGACGCCATCTTTGTTTTGATGAGCAATAACGCCGCAGTGGAAAAAATATGAACTAAATTACAATCACCTGACTGATTTTACGTCCGCTATGTTCAAAGGGCTATGTTTCAATCCGCTAACTTGTTGGACGTTGAGTGAGGATTGTTCATTCAACGTTCGACCTAGTCATTCAATTGAACGTCGTCATTTAATAAACTCGCTAGTGATCCAATCAAATCGCTGATTCAACTAGATGACTGCGACATATATATTATTTCACGAAAATATCTCTGACGCCGCTGTTTATAACACATTGACAATCTATGCTTTCCATCGGGAAAATACAGGAAACTTTTATTAAAACCAAAGTGAAACAGATTTTTTAATAATATTAAAGATTTATGTACACAGGCCATTTTTAATATAAGAACCGTAAAGGTACGCAAAATGATTTTACTGTAATAATGGAAGCCCTCTGTCAATATATGCGTTTATAAGTGGTTCTTTGTAAACCTTCTGTTTGTTAGGGACTCGCTCTGGAACGATATTTGATTGTCTTTAAGTGAAGTGGGATAAAGCTGAAGCCGCTCTACTTAATATCGGTTTAGCAGTTTAGTGAGAGTTTGTTATTATTTTTACATACCTACGACTATACCGGCATAATATGCTAGTTTTCTTGAGAAATCAAAAATATGTAAGATTTTATTTTGACTGGCTCTGTGGAACAGTAGTTAGTGACCCAGGTTCAAAACCTACGGTTCCAAGAGTCGTGGGTTCGATTCCCACTCGGGACAAATATTTGTGTGACGAACATCGGTGTTTGTTCCGTGTCTGGGTGTATTATTAAATATATTTAAGTTTATTTGTGTATCCACTGTTGATCCTGATTTCCGTAGCACAAGTGCTTAAGCTACTTACCACGGAATCAGATCAATGTATGTGATGTTGTGTCATATATTTATTTAATATTTCAAACTTTCGCGTTCCATTACACTAAACATTAGTCGGACAGTAAGTAGCTATGTAGTTGCTACTCCTATATAATATAGAGTGTAGACCCACTAATTTTAAAATATGGTTCTAGATTTTTATTAATTTCTACATTCACAAGACCAATTTTACTGGTGATCGTTTTTACTCCTTCAAACTGTGGACCTTCAACTTCAAAATGTGACATCAAAGGAAATCTGTGCGGTACCTACAATAACGGAAAATTAACTGAAGCCATTCAGTTCTTTCACGAAAAGCAAGTCGAAACATTCTAGGCAAAAGAAACTTCGGAGAACGGTATTGGAAAGTAACTATTACCAAGTTTCCTGTTGGGACGAGAACGTGCAGCGCGAGGACGGTAATGGATTCAGACGTCAAGTAATCTTAGGGAAAGTGCACTTTTATAAAACTTGCATTTTATAAAAATACTCCCCCGCACCCGAACCCGTTCTGGTCTTAACACAAGTCGCTCCGCAAATACTAAAATATTTTGTTCTCTGCATTTTGTACACACTATACGTCTTCTTTGCAACAAAGGACGGATTTGGACATCCACTCATAAATCACAAATACTCGTATACTTATATCTCAAGGGTTGTCATAGCTATCTCTATGCATCATTTGAAGTACTCCTTTATTAAACTACTTACCAGCACGTAGACATTTGTATGGAGGATCCCACTTAAGTTTGATGAAACTCGTGCATAACTGCCGTTGACCCTCGAGGCCTCACTAATAAATCTCTAAACTCTACAGGATCCGCCCTCAGCTGAAACGAAATTGCCAAGTTTAATTCGCTTAATTTAACTGTTAGCGGATTACCATTTATAAAATTTAAAAGCTACATTAAGAGCTGAGCGAATGAATTTATTATTTCGAGCTTATTTTTTGAAGACCTCGAATTATGACCAGTCAAAAGACAGATTACTGATGTATACGATGAAAGAAAATGACACAGAACCCTTTTTTGAGATTAGAATACCTAATGCGGGATTAGCGATGTCTTCTGAACATGACGGGGATAATGAAAATGATGTCCGAAGTGATTACCAGGCCTTTGTGTGTTAAGTCCCTACCCATCTTTCATTCATGTTTTAAAAACCTGCTAGAGCATGAAGGTTTACTACCGAGAGATTAAATGAACACAGATACAGGTTATAAAATTTTATCCCCGAAAAATAATTTTGGTTACGATACGAAAAAACATACGGTAAAAAAAAAACCAATTACGAAATTACGTGTTTATATTTATGATGCAAAGAGCATACGCAAATACTGGTAGATTTCTGTTCCGTCACTCTCGTAGCATGTTGGAATGGTCATCTTAGTGTTTTCATACTTTGAAAGCACGGGTTAAAATATACTCCTTCGTCTTCGAAGTAAACAAGAAAACACAAGGTTTTTATCACGGTACGGGTGTCAAAATCAACACAACAAAGTCAGGGAAAAGTAGCACCTACCAAATGAGCTTTGTCAATTATAGCATGCAAATACCCTGGAGTTCAGTCTGAAGATTTTTGCTAATTAACTTTTTCTCACAATATCTTGTATCGCACAAGCTGGATCTTGAAAGTCAATTAGCGTGCAATCGGGTCAAGCGTGAAAAGCAACTTGGCAAAAAGTTTTTCAATTAAAAAGCTGCCAGGTTACAAACATTTGCATGCAAAATTGCGTTGAACAGCCGACGTCGTTAAAATAAACGTTGTAGGCGGAGGAAGGTGAACATTTCCGCGGCCCCGGGCACTCTCAAAGGCAACACCTTAAAATGCTCAAGCAAACTCCAGCCAGCACCGAATATAGGTCATTCGAAAAATCATTGATTGTATTCGTAAAGAACCTTACGAAAAGTAACAATTCATTTTCTAGAAAGAGAAACTTCCAAACTTTGCAAATGCGTGTTGCGGATGGTGATATATTGAATGCGCTCGAAAATAAGCTGACGATGGATCGGATAGAGTAAACTTTTCAAGTTATTGACTGAGTTCATGCGACGTATGTGATATAAGAAGTACTTACAAAGTACCCTACATTTGCAATGCATTGGAAACTAGTAATACATGCACAAAATTTTGTAAGATGTAAACATTGCATTAGGTACTTGATACTATTCGAGCACAGTAAATCACAGTATGCTTTAACAACTATTCGTTACCATACTGTCAAACCATTCAAAATTGTTTTCTTTTTGGCGCTAAAAGCTAAATAACGAGCATGAAAAACCTTTCTCTCAGACATATCTTGATTCCCCATCTAGTTCATAGAAGTTGTCGCACCAATCCCCATTCCCGTGGGCGGGTGCCGTATCGCGGCCCGCAGGCGGCTATCAGCCCCGAGACGGTTACGACCCAGTGTTTATAGTTACGCAACGTGTTTATTCCTACTGAACCCTCAACCAGACCTTTGCTGCCGACAAATATTATTTAGGGACCGCCATATCGCGCCAAGTGGCCCCTTTCATGCTTTATTTGCGTTCCGCCGCTTTGTTCACAAATATATCTTTGTTATAAGTTTTAATTTGTGTCTTGCTGTTTGTGTGTTTGTATTATTTATTGATTTACCTATTTCTTGGAGGGTAATCTAAATCAGAACTAAGCTTGATCGTAGATGTTAGTTATATCACAGCATTTTGGACACATTACTTTTTTTCCTAACTGACATACGATGATGGCTTGGAGTAGCCTCGTCATCATCCTCGGACTTGCGGGGGATGACTCTCACCCCTACCATAGCTTACACGACACAACGCGCCGGATATAAAATCAAATCAAGTTTAGTTTAAACTACACAACAAAACGCTGAAAACTAAACTTCGTGCAAATCTCTTTAATCTCTCTATAAGCCACAAATAGAAACGAATTGGTATTCTACGTAAAGTTGGAGTTTCAAAGTACGTGTAACGTCAAATCCGAAACTACTACTTAACCACGATTGCCCCCGCAAGTCTGTCTTAAGGACTAGAGTTATCAAAGCGTCTTTGCGGCTTGCAGCGTCCCATTTGGATATTAATCTGTCGCATCACAGGCGCTGGCTCCACAAAAACCGTCGGGTCGCGCTGACCCACTTCCAGCTATTCAAATACATTTGTGAGACTGAATAAAGCCTTTCAGCTGTAAAATAACATCTCTCGCTTTTATGTTATTCTTCACTTAATGGCCGCAGAATTAAGAGACAACGGAGGGTTCAGAGGGCTTGGAGAGGTCATCGGCGTTTATTGGAGGCCCATCGAACGCTCGCTTGTGATTTCTCACCGTCCCCTCGACGGGAGAGCCCTCAGCGACGTACGTTTGTAAATGGCTGGAGTTAACCCGCTACCTTTACTGGCAACCTTCTAAATATCATAAGGATTTTTAAGTGGAAGCATTGACAAATGCATTCCTTAGCTGATTCCATTAAAAGTGTTTAACCTACCTTCCTCGTATTTCGGCGATTCGCCAATTTCCCTCTTTCATTCATAAACTCTTTATTGCACCCGTCGTGCCCATTACAAAGGGATTCAGTGGAAATTGTGTGCGGAATTGCTACTGGCGTTACAATGTACAACTTTAGCAGTAATAACCAATTGTGACGGTGGAGTCGGGCAGCCTCAATAAATTCTGCTTAGAACTTTTTGTGCGGAAAATTAAAGTGATTCATTCGTCGATATTTTGTTTTATTTTACATAGCGAACGAAAAACAAGTTTGTTTATTCGTTCTTCAGTCTTCACCGATGTTCATTAGGACTGATGTCGTACACGTAAGAGTCTTTAGCCCAAGTCCCGCGCGTTGCAACTGTTAGATCAATAAGGCTGAGCAAAGCCACTCGGCATACACGCTGTGTGTGTGTTCTGTTGCTCTGCTCGATACAGCAGTTACGTAACGTATGCTACGGTCTCGTAGCACGTGTACAGATTAAGTGCTTCCGTACTTGACTTGTCTAATACCTAGACTAAAAACGAAGATATCTTTGTAAGCTTCGATAATTGTACCGAATTTATGTTTATTATTTTCATATTTGTTTTCTGTCAAGTGTCCATGTAGTATTAACTGACTACGGATTTATGCTACACCCGTAGATCAGTTTAGCTTTTTTTTTAGGATTTCATTTTTTAGCAACGCTTTAACCTGTATATTGTTGTCCCTGTTTACTACAAATACATTTTTTTTCGGAAAGCAAATTAACGTCTCAAAATCTTGGGCCACCAATATCTGTGTTCCGCACCCCATTGAAACGATACCGAGGGTTCTCGCCAAAGGTCCACCTATGCAAAACCCTTTAGGGGTATTGCATACTTATTTCCAGTACCTCAAAGCCAGCGATAAGTATGAACTGAATGCAACCAGGCGTACCCAAAATCCCTGACCCTTGCCACATTACCTTGCTGTTTTTTGAACCGGAAATATCCGTTAAGATTAACATCCCTATTACGCCCTATGCTTGAAAATTTATTTAGGAAATGATGCGTCTGAGTGACCGCCTGCTTGCCCACGGGACCGCCTCTGTTCCTTCTCTCTTACAGTTGGATGAGAAGTAGTGAAATGGACGTAATTATTACTAAAGGATTTAACAAACCAAGCAAAAGGTCCTGGGGGCTGAGACAAAGTAACAATATCGAAACGATAACGAAGTTCGAAAAGAACAAAATGTATGGGATTGACCACGTGATTTATCGCGTCTAATGTCATGAAAGCTCCATTTATCCAGCATCCGTTCCTAACACTCTACTCATTTCATAGATTCTAAACATTGACAACAAAAATAAAAAATATAACCGAAGGCTGTTTCTGAGGAGTAAAACGTATGAATTTAATCATCATCCAGCATTAAACATTCTGCTCATTTCAATCATTCCATGTCTTCCGTGTATAAACAAAAAAGTAAAAGCTAACGAACAATGAACTTCTAGCTTCACTAAACAATGCGGGGACCGGAAGTGACCTACCTTCCTAGGGTGCCGTGGAAGCCTAAAAGTTTGGCAAAAGCTTCAGGTCGGCCTTGGGCCCCTGCCGAGCCCTGATCGCTTCCGCCGATATTGATCAGTTACAATGTGCTTTTGGCAGTAATGGGAGCGCTCAATTTGCGACGTGCGTGATTTATAGCTCCGGCCTCACCAAATGTATGGTGAATGATTGACGTTGTTGATTTTGGATCGTACAATTTAATACAACAGACCCATTAAGTTTACCTATGTTTAAATTACAAAATTTTTAAAACATTAGCAGTGATTTTGGAACAAAATGTATCCTAAAGTTATGTAGATATTCAATTCAGATGAATTGTAAACTATATAAAATAATTGAGGTTTTATAAGATTATAAGAATATTGAAAAAACATATATATGTTACGGCTAATACCCGAAGTGCGGCTACACCTAGGTTTAGCCGGCTAGAACTAGGTGTAGCCACTTACTCTTGGCTAAACCTAGGTGTAGCCGATTGTTTTCGGCTAAAACTAGGTCTAGCCTTCATCATGCCGGCTACAACTAGGTCCAGCCATTCCATGTCGGCTAATACTAGGTTCAGAGAATCCCTGTTGGATAAAACTTAGATGCGAGTCCCGCCAAGCCTTCCGTCCTTCCCCGCGTCACACTCAGGACTCACAGCATCTGCAGCAGCAGCGCGGGGTGGAGGGCGTAGCGAGACACGCGCCTCTGCAGGTTGTGAGCACCAAGTGCTGCTGATCAACTGCAGGTCTACTAGCGAGTGTGACTCATAGCGTCTGTACATAGTTGTAACGGCCTCGTTGGTCTATTGGCAGCAAGCGCTGCGTAAGGACCGAGAGGTCCCCGGTTCGAGTCTGCGGTCGGTGAAAATTTGTGTGAGTTTTTCTGTAATAAATTACTTAGCCCGGAGTTAGGAAGTTGGCGGTTGAACGCCCGTGCCTCTGAAAGCACGTTAAGCCCACAATTTTGCCCGACCCCGGACTCGAACCGGGGACCTCTCGGTCCTAACGCAGCACTTGCTACCAATAGACCATCGAGGCAGTTATCTTACATAGTTCGGCATGCTATCGGCAGAGCTTTTTTAGATATTACAAAAACATCCATTAATTAGAAAACATGCAACTACAAAACCAAATGTGGCAACATAAAGTGCCTCTGCAAAGCTGTTGGTATTATGTGCAACTCAAAATGTCACTCAAGTATAGATTGTTCTAAATAGTTTATGTTACTTTATAAACCTGTGATTTATAATTATATTCTTTAAAATTATAATATGCAACTATTGTCTGTTGTTAAAAAAAATGTTCCTGATTATTCCTATTGTACTTAACAATTTACTCATAACAATATGTGTTATTTATTACAATTTGATTTAAAAGAATGAACAACTACCTTGGTTTCTAATTATTGGATGTTTTTGTAATATCTAAAAAAGCTCTGCCGAAAGCATGCCGGCTATAACTAAGTATGTAAGATAAGGCGTCCGACCGATTTCAGCCATGGCAGCCGATCTCAATTAAGATCAGCCAAGTGCGTAGGTCATATTATAGTGCACAAGTGTGCGCGCAAACACAGTGCACTCTCTTTTCCCCTACTCTCATAATTTGGTGAGTCGGCAATCCGACATGACCGATGAGAGATCGGGCGCAGGACCACCGGCTTAACGTGCTTTCCGAGGCACGGGCGTTCAACCGCCAACTTCCTGACTCCGGGCTAAGTAATTTCATTACAGAAAAACTCACACAAATTTTCACCGACCGCAGACTCAAACCGGGGACCTCTCGGTCCTTACGCAGCGCTTGCTGCCAATACACCAACGAGGCAGTTACAACTATGTACAGACGCTATGAGTCACACTCGCTAGTAGACCTGCAGTAGATTAGCAGCACTTGGTGCTCACAACCTGCAGAGGCGCGTGTCTCGCTACGCCCTCCACCCCGCGCTGCTGCTGCAGATGCTGTGAGTCCTGAGTGTGACGCGGGGAAGGACGGAAGGCTTGGCGGGACTCGCATCTAATTTTTATCCAACAGGGATTCTCTGAACCTAGTATTAGCCGACATGGAATGGCTGGACCTAGTTGTAGCCGGCATGATGAAGGCTAGACCTAGTTTTAGCCGAAAACAATCGGCTACACCTAGGTTTAGCCAAGAGTAAGTGGCTACACCTAGTTCTAGCCGGCTAAACCTAGGTGTAGCCGCACTTCGGGTATTAGCCGTAACATATACACAAACATGTTTTAAAGCGTATCTTTTTGAGCTGTCATTCCTAAAATAGGACGACGCGATATTAGCCCTGCAAGCTGCCAAAGTGACATTGGCCCCAGAGACATCGACGTGACGTGCACTACAGTAACAATGGATGACGCAAAGTGACGCTAAAGTGACATGACATTAGACCCGGGTCCCGGAATGACGCCCCGACCCGCAAGGCAGCATGACCTCTATTCCAGACCCGATCCGGTCGAGACGAGGCACTTTTATTAATAGCATCTATTTAAAAACGAACCCCAACAAAGTCAATCCATTAAAAAGCTCTTTGGAATATACACAATAGTTCTACCGCCGATTCGAGTGGAACCATTTTTAAGAACTCTCCAGAGCTTTGATTAAAATCAACTTGGTTTCGGAATATTCTTCAATTGATCGTACCACGAGAGCTTTTACAGTAAATAAACGGCCTGTTCGTATAAAAACAGACGCTTGTAAATTAGGTGTCAGCTTTAAATCCCTTTTCAATTGGGCTTTGCCCAAAGTTATAGTTAATACCTACTGCGACGAGGGATAGAATTCACTTAAATAAATTAGCAAAATAAACAAGACAAACAAAAGTTATTTCGGTTATCAATAATAATAAAAATATTAGATTCACAATTTATAACAAAAACCGAAATTTATAACATGAATAATTTTAAACAATAAGACTAGACAATTTGTATAATTGGAGCTGGGTCAAGAACCATCTCCATCAATAGCGTATTTCGTGTCTAATGACATGAAACTAAAACAAATATATTAAAAAATAATAACAGATTTACAGCACTCCCGGGTAATGTAGATAAATAATAAATGTTATTTGTTCAGGTTGTTGAAAAATATTGAACATAATAGAAAATCAAAAACGTCTGCGATTCGAATCAAAAGTTACGGTCGCCATGAATATTTGATAGACTTGAGCGCTTATGCCGATGGAAAATGAATGAGGGATTATCCCTGCCTACGACTGTTATAATATATGTACTTATTTAAGTACTACAAACTAGGTACGTATATTTTTTATTTACGTTCAAAGGACAACTGCACACTGAAATGCGATCCACTCACTTTATAATGTTCAACTGATTTTGGTAATAGCGCTAAATGCCCTTGGGAAATATTACCTACCAAACAGCACGGAACATTATTTTAGTGCAAGTTTTTACCAGCAAACAGAGTTGCATTATATATTGTTCCTTTCCTCTTGTATTTCGGCAATTCGAAATGACCAATCTAAAATCAAGTGCAGGATCATACCCATAAGAGTAAGGAAAGTGAAACAGTTTCGTGATCAGCGGCGAAGTTAACAGTGTATAACATAACTCGGTTTCTAAGGCATTTTGTTACACTAGCTTTATGCCCGCGACTCCATCCGCGATTAGTCGTTTATAGCGTAAAGTCTGTCAAAAAGCAGTTCAGCTCCTAGGCTCTAGACTGTCCAAATTTCATTGAAATAGTTTTGACATGAAAGCGCGTGGGAAGACAGAGTTACGTTCGCATTTACCGAATTAGGAAGGAAATAAGGATTAACACGTAAGTACTACTAATTTACCGAGAAGGTCTTTTCTAAAATAAATTTGTACTGTTAATTAATCTTTTTTTTAGTTCCTCCGCTACCTACATACATTGTTTCACCATAATCTATTAGCCAAATTGATCAGCATCACTCTTCCCATCTCTCCATGCATTATCTGCGGCACGCGTCGGCGGTCGTTGACAGCCGGGACGGGCCGGAGTTTTTGCGTGAACCTGAATTTTTTATGAGAACCCGATACATAATTTTAGCCTCGCCACTCTGCCTTCGGGGCTTATTTGCAGACAACGCGCCCGTTCGTCGCGTTGACGTTTATTTACGCCGCAGGTATTTTTTATCACAGCTGCAGATATTCTCACAACAAAAAACAATAGGTGTTGCCTCTGGAACGTGATCCAGTAAAAGAAGAAGGGATCCGAGTATATGACAAGGCGCTTTTTTACTTAAAGATTATGAGCTGACAGGAGGGCTAAAGATGGTTTTAAAAAATGACACTATGAGAAAAATACCTACAGTTTAGGTATCGCTCATAGATAGAATTACAAATCGTTACAATAATACCCGTTGCACTACAACAAAGCACGACCCAAAAAAAACTAGGTAGTAGGTAAGTACTTTGTTGTACTACCTAATAAAATTACTTCCATGGTAGGTAGCTCCATTTTATTTCCCAACAATAAATAACACAATGTATTGCTCAACCGTTAATTCGAACAATACAAGAGAACAGTTTTCCTCCCGCGCCGCAATTACCGGCCGCCATACTCGTATATCTTGGCGGGCCGGCCGCTCCGACACACGCTGAAATGTGCCCGCTGCAGAAAACTACGCGCCGCGACGGGGGGCGGACAAGCACCGGAGTGGAAGCGGAATTATGTGCTTAATTGTGAAGCTTTTTACCGATTTCCGCTACGACTCGGTCTTTTGCTGTAAATAACCTACGTTGTGAGCGGGGAATATGGACATATTCAGATTCTCAGACTAATTTAAAAGCGCATTAAATGCAGAATTATATAAATCTAAGACATTCGCATATATGTTTGTTTTTCAACTTTTAAAGCAAAAAATAAGCATATTTCATACATAATGCCATCAATTGAATACTCAGTTACCTACATCCAACTTAACGTTGGATTGACATCCAAGGCTGTCGAAGCGATGCTACCCGCCATTATTTTCTCTTTTATGCATAGACAAATAACCCATGGCATTTTTATTACAAAGAAATGTGACTGCAAGTCCAATTTATAAGCAAACAAAATGGGGACATCAAAAGAAAAAAGTCGAAGAAAATCGCACTTATTTTTAGTCTTTCTATTTTTTCGTTCAATAAAAATGTTGAACTGAACGAACTGAAGCAAAACTGTCGTACGGGTATGCCACTAATTAACTACATAATAAGAACATTTCCCTAATTACTGTTTATTTTGTTCGGTAGATAAGTACTATCGTTAATGGCATAACCACAACGCTCAGAGATGGCAGATAAGCCGATATTCGGGTCATTACGACTATATCGATACACGGTTTATGATAAATACGATTTTAATGGTCCAACCCCGTTCTGGTTCGAGACTTGGCCCAAATGCATAAAACATACAATTCAATCGAGCAGTTGTATTGTTCTGCACCGGGTATCTATAAGAGCAACATGGCCGCCAGAAAATATTTGATACATTTTTAGTGTAGACCAGCTAGCTTCGTTCACGTAAAATATTAGGGTCGTACTTTCTAGGTCTTTTTGGCGCAGTGAGTTAAAAAGTACTAAAAGTAGAAACATATTCCATGTTTTATTCGATACAAACTTTTGTAATATTTCTTTGAGCTTTTTAAGCAAAAGAGAAACAAAGACCTATGTCCCTTACAAACTTTCGCAACCTAAAAATGTTAACCTTTTCCAACATTAGTAATACAGAACTGAAATACGGAATCTAAGTTGATATACTCTTCATGAAAGATCTACGAGCTATAAGTACGTACTATGAAACACTTATTCGGATTAATATTATTAGTTAGGCTGCCCTGTCAGTCCCGTCAAGCAACATGATCCATTATATTCCAGACCTAGACGCGGGCTTACGGAGAAGGCCGAAAGAAAAAAAGATTTATTATAGGAGATATTGATAGGTTCACTTAGCCCAAAACGCGGCGGATCATTAATAAGAAACAGAATATTTACGCTTCGTGTGTTTAAAAAAGATAGCAATAAACTGGAATAATTTACACGCTTATTTTAATACTTTACTAGCTGCGACCTTTTCAAACAATATTAGATGAGTTTTTTACAAAATTTACTTTGCCCTCTTCAGATAATACTTGATGTATTTGATTCACGATGATTTTTTCTATAAAAAATATTTAATGAATAAAATAACAATGGCACATTTATTAATTACGCAATAACAAAAGTAATCCAATTATACGAGTAGGTATTTCATCTTTATTATTTTCATCTTATGGGTAGGAGACCCATATTAAAATTACAATGTTTAAAACATCGAAAGAAAAATCTGAATACAAATTAATGTTCATTTCTTCGAGAAATTCTCAATGATAATTTTTAATTATCCTAACGGAAAAATATCCAGATTACACATCCGTATTACGAACTGAAGATTTATTATACATTACAACATCCCTTTTAAGCAGATTTCAATTCGTTAGTCCTTAATAATCTGGGGGCACGGCAGTGCCCCCGCCAAGTCGAGCGCGAAGCAAACACTGCCGTACCATCCTTTACTGGAACCATTTCGCCGCATTTTCAGGCCCCTATTTGAGAACCTCTGGATAAGACCAGAACGCTGAAATTTTTATCATCCAGTAACCTATGATAACATACTTAAAATCCAAATCCAAGTCTGTGGGACTTATAGTTCCGAAGTTAAGCGAAAGCAATGTTTCGCATTTATGTAACACACTCACACACTCACCTACTCATGATCATCAAAATAGAACTAGTACTTCCCATTAACTCAGAGCGCTGAAATTTGGTACAGAGTTAGGGTTTAATAGCCACATAAAGGGAAAATTATAAAAACTACGATAATCGAAGATCTGGAGTACCTGGTGATCCTGATTAGAAAACAACAGCCTAATATTATAAAGTCGTCTAAAAATATTAAAAAAACAACATACCGCCTTTACAAAAAATATTTAATTTGGTTAGCTGCTTCTACAAAAAGAAGTGAAATCCCATCAAAAACATCCTATAAAAAAACTAGCCAAGTCTCGAAGGAGCAGATTGCTCATCTCTAAAAAGTAATGAAATATAGACAAAATCGTGCCAAGCCTAAGGTTCCTTACTGCGATTTCTTCATTATTATAGTTAGTGTTGTGTGACTTGGCTGTTGAAGGGTACTCAAGGGTACAAAACCAGTATCAAGCCTTAATTTTCACTTGTTATTCATTCAACGTTGTTTAATTGGCAATTTTTCATCGTCAATAAGTAGCGGTTCTGGCGACAGATTGGTATAATATTGTTACGGAGAACCTGGTTATGTACCCTTGTGTTCCCTTCAACGGCCAAGTCACACAACACTAACTATAATAATGAAGAAATCGCAGTAAGGAACCTTAGGCTTGGCACGATTTTGTCTAGATTTCATTACTTTTTAGAGATGAGCAATCTGCTCCATCGAGACTTGGCTAGTTTTTTTACAGGATGTTTTTGATGGGATGCATATTTATTTAATTGTCTTCAAAAAATCTTTTTGTTTGGTAATTAATTAAATTAGATACTCATCCATTGCGAATGGGCGATTAAGCAGAAGCAATCATTGTGAAATTTTAGTTATTTGAATTCTGTTTGACCGTGAAATTGGAACACTTATTACAATTTCAGGCAATATATTCAAAATGTTATCGCCTTATTTACAGCATCGCCGGCGGCAAAATACCATCGTACAAATTGAGTTTTGAGCGATCAGCCATAAATCCAATTTGAAAAGCAAACTCCAGACGACGTCGTGTCCGAAGCCGCAACGCCCTTCATAATTCCGCCCAAATGCGGGCTTATGTACTGTTAAGTTTTATGTACTTAGCCGCAAACTCCCGATGTTGATCCACCCACATGTGGCATTTGTTCTATAACAATATATATTTGACGGTGGCTTAGGGTTCGTTGTGAAACTCGGTAGTGCTGAAATTATTATGAAAGAACACATTTATGGAACATAAAGTTAGAAAAAAATTAAAGCAAGGAAACAAATACTTTTGCTGTTCAATAGGTTCTTCCTCGGCATTTGCCGTAGCGGCACCTAAGTTGCGACAGCGCTGATACTCAGTGGCAGAACCTTAGAGAGACGCCACAATAGTATTAGTACATTCATTGTAATCATTACGGAATCTCCGCTTCATGGGAGATAATGCTTGCACAGACTTACTTTCGTGCAAACTTTCAGATATAATGTAGAGCCTCTCTACCTCCATTTGCCTTTGATGGAATAATATCCCTTCTTACTCCGCTCTCTCGGTCAATATCCTCGTATCAGTAGAGCTTACTAACTGTAGATGTCTAACAGAATTTACAGGCTATTTTTATTTTAAGTGCTAACGATTGCACGTTGACTTTCGCTTGACTTGACTCTTTGATTTTTACGGATTTTCCAAATAAGTATATAGTATTCCTTTTTCGTCTCGTCCTCGTGAAATCATTTATCGTGTCAAACATTAATAGGTTAAAAGTGGACAGGGCTGTGTCTTTTCTCGGTTCAGGAGCTTTGGTGTGAAAGCGCGACAGACAAACAGACACTGTTACTTTCGAATTTCTAATATTAGTAAGTAACCCCCGTTCAAAATGCCTTCGTATCAGATTTTTCTTATCACTTCTAATCTTTTCTCGTCCCGACGGCATTTTGGTGGAGAAAGCCCCTTTCGCTTCGATGTAAAAATAGCTCAGACTTAGCCGCGGTACACGGCTGAGAAACATAATATTTACACGTGGAAATTGACAGTAGATCCTCCATGGAATACACTTTACGTAAATGTACTTTGCCGTAAACCAATGCTGAACCAGTAACCCAATAGTGTACTGTATTTGTGGTTTCAGTATGCTGAACATATTACCATTGATGTCTGACTTTTCATGTTTATTTCAGTTTACAAATCAAACAATGTGAACATAAGTATATAGTTGGAATATGTCAATAACAGGAAAAATAATTTTCAATAACAAAGTTTCTGGATTAAAAACAAATTGTTAATTAAAATATCTTTGAAATGAAATGAAATGAAATAATTTATTCTGCAAGTAGATTTCATAAAAAATCTTTTGACATGCAAAAGAATTTTTATGAAACCTGTACTGTTAAAACCTTTAACACCTGTTTTTTCTTAAATAGATGAATACTATGGTAACCGATTTCATTTAGTAATAATAAATTATTATATTTTGAAAGAATTCAGTGATATTCATAGAATTTGGTAACAGCTTTTTTGTATTCCTACATTTTTTAAATTCACTATTTGGTACATTTTAATAATGTTTGGTAACTTTCATATTTTTGGTAACTTAGATTTTGGAAGCATTGATTTTTGGTAAGTTTAACGGGATGTACTTTGTCGCAGGCGCCATCCCCATGGTGACGGCGACGGTGTACTGCGCGCCCGCGCCGCTGCGCTACGCCGCGCTCGCCGTCTACTGCCTCGGCAGCCTGCTCGGCCTGTACAAGGTAACACTTGAATATCAACATATTATGTTATAACTGCCTCAATGGTCTATTGGTAGCAAACGCTGCGTAAGAACTGAGAGGTCCCCGGTTCGAGTCCAGGGTCGGGCAATATTTGTGTGAGTTTTTCTGCAATGAAATTACTCAACCCGGAGTTAGGACGTTGGCGGTTGAACGCCCGTGTCTCGGAAAGCACGATAAGCCAGTGGTCCTGCGCCAGATCCCTCATCGGTCATGTCGGACCGAATTATGAGAGTAAGGGAATAGAGAGTGCACTGGTGTTCGCCGTCCTGCGCCCTTGGCTGATCTCAATTGAGATCGGCCGCCATGGCTTAAATCGGTCGGACGCCTTATGTTATAAAGGATAACATTAATATCCTTTACAATATAACATTACAATGCTGTATGATCCACGTTATGTAGTAAAGTAGCTCTATATCATAGACCACTGACTCCCTGTCTGGCTAGTGTTGCGTGTATCCGAGACGGCGTATATCTATTTATGTATAGATACGCTGCCACAAACACTACAAATGCTATTCACACTAAGTATACCAATTTAACCGTGATGTTTATGTCAGTATCCAAAAAAGTTGCTTACCATGGAAGAGGTAATTTCGCCAGTTCAAATCCCGCAACGTAACACTGTGTTTCCAAATTAGAAATTCATATGTACGGTTATTCGATGCTTTAACGGTGAAGTAATTCATCAACCCGCACACCTATGAAGACCAACCCGCACTTGGTCAGCGTGGTTGACTAAGGCCTTTACGCTTTAGTTTTGGGTAAGCTCGTGCCCCTAGGTAAGGACGTATAAGGGCTGATGATGATGTCCTGCGCAAATAATGTCACGCAATTTCACATACCGCGTCTTGGCAAACGTAGTTTAGGACGGCCGCAGGCCAGGTGGTGTGACGATCTAAGCAGGACGGCTGGTAGGAGCTGCGATGCGAGTGGCCGAGGATAGAGAGAAGTGGCGTGCATTTGGAGAGGCCTATGTCGAGCAGTGGACAGGAATGGGCGGATGATGATGATGAATTTCACATAACGTCATTGAGTGCAAAATATTGAGATATATTTTTTTCCAAAATTTTCTATTGATATACTTGAGCAAAACGGGAGAGAATTATGATTAATTTATAGCAATAATTAATAACAACTAATGCTTTAGTAATTACACAATATTATTGGACACACAGCTTGTTTACTTGTATAAAAACAAAACGACAAAGATATCACGTATTACAGAGAGAATTCAAATAATCCTAGAACCTTGTAAGTATTGTGATAATATGCTATGTGTTTTTAACTACCTTTAAGTAGGTTGTTTACGTGTTTGGTAAATTATTTTCCATTTCGCATTATAGTGACTATTCTATATCACATGTGGGTTTGCACGTAGATAAGAGAACAGGCGTTACCATGAGTTAGCTATCGAAAACTTACATTCGTTAAAAACCTGTCGAATTGTTTTTTTCATACGAACGATTTTAGTTCTTAGCGTTACCGCTAGGGGCGCTGTACATTTTTCCGTAGACTTTTTGACATAGGCGATATTGAGTGTGTCACGTTTAAACTCATGGTAGCGCTACTGATAAGTAAAGTTCATTATTTCAGGATTTACGCACGTCTTTAAATACCACTTTGAAAAAATGTTTACCCGTTTTATCCATGACATTCATGTCACAGTCACGTTGTGTCAATAATATCAGGAATTTGGTGCGGTATTTTTACTACAAATTGCCTTTATCTGTTGTTATTAACTGTGTGATATTTCTTTTATGTAGGTATGGGTTTTCCTATCCTAATCAACATGGGTCTAAATCGTTTTTTAAATTAAATTCATGCATCAATACACTGTATATGTATCAAGCAGCAAATCAGATTCATAACATTATTATCTTAGATACAATTTTCCTGAAGAAGGAACTATATTGTATTGAATACCTACTAATATATTATATCATTTACATAGATAATATTTGGAATCTCCTATATGGCTGTGCTCCCACTCAATATAATTCAGTACAAAGAAACGTAGGTAACTAAGAGAGAGTACGGTCGGAATGCTAAATAGAAAAGGCGGTTCAAAGGGCCTACCCTTTACTTTGATTAGGTATAGAAGTGATCATAATATATAACCTGAACTTACAGTCTATGAAGGATATAATTTATTTCCCTCCTTTGTGGTAAATGCGCAATAGTCACCTGCGATTAAATAAATAAGACCTT
The DNA here is from genome assembly GCA_039566165.1 of Maruca vitrata. Lineage (NCBI taxonomy): Eukaryota > Metazoa > Arthropoda > Insecta > Lepidoptera > Crambidae > Maruca > Maruca vitrata. Next base: position 3,734,915 of record CM076923.1, on the reverse strand, counting down.
AATTACCTTAAAACCTATAGATACGTATGTCTACATAATAAACTAAATGGAAATATGCCTTAGTTAAGGGTATTATTGACCAGGACTCACCGAAAAGATATTTAAGTACCTAAGCGTTGCTTTACCTAATAATAGGTAAAGGTTAAGGGTATGTGTATGTCAAAGATAATATCATGTTGTTAGTGTAAACAAACGTTTGTGCTTAGTTGAATAGTATTCTTGTGCAATTCACAATTCGTGTCCAATATCCAAGGCAGTTGTATTCGTTTGAAGCGTTTTGTGCACGGAACCGCAAACGGCCCGCAGTTGAGAACTGGGGCGAAAAGCAAATATTGTGTTATTTGGTTTATAAATTGGCGGCAGCGGGCACTCCGCAAGCTTGCCGGGGTTTTTACTTGCATCCTTTTATTGGTTCCATACATTAATTGATTACTACCTAAAATGTGAATTTGAAGGTAGCATTGAGTCAGTCATCCTAATTAATGAAAACATTATTTTAGTTCGGTATAATAATAAATAAATAATTTTTTCATTAACAAATTCAAGGAGCTCATATCCTAAACGGGATTAGAGCCTTGTTGGGGCCTATTAGGGGGGCGGGCTTCTGCCCCTCATAGTTTGGGAACTGAGTGCACTTGTGTTTGAGCGTGCACTCCACTTGGAGGTGCACTAAAATATATCTTGCTCTGTAGGCTGATCTCGATTAAGTTCGGCCGCCATGGCCTATACTACGTCCCCATTTCTGGGGGACCGGCCTACCCTCAACTAGGGCGACAAGGCCTGAGTCAACCCCGCTGGCCAAGTGCGGGTTGGTTGACTACACAACATAAAAATTTCTTCGTAGTGTGCAAGTTTCCTCACGGTGTTTTCCTTTACCGTTAAAGCGTCGAATAGTCATACATATGAATTTCAAATTTGAAAATCACATTGGTACGTGGTGGGGTTTGAACAGGCGAACTCTCGCATAGCAAGCAACGACCTTAACCACTCGGCCATCGACGTTTTCCTTATTGACCTTATAATATCATTATGACCTTATAATACCTTATTATATTATGATATATCGATGGTATGATATAAGGCCTTATCGCCCTAGCTTAGGGTAGTGGGGAGTGGGGACGTATATGGATATGTCCTCACTGCAGGGGCACGGGCCTACCATAAGCTAGGGCGATAATATAGTACTTGTTAATCAATACTACAAATAACAGTAGCGCTACCATGAGTAAAAACTTACGTACGTTAATAACCTATTGAATTGTTTTTTTCATACTAGGTACCGATTTTAGTTCTCAGCGTTACCACTAGGGGCGCGAGGAAAGGGGGTCGATATCGAGTCTGTCACTTTAAAACTCATTCTAGCACTACAGTAGCGGTACCATGAGTTAGCTATCGAAAACTTACGTACGTTAAAAAGCTATCGAATCGTTTTTTACACACTACCGATTTTAGTGCTTAGCGTTTCCGCTAGGGGCGCTTTAAATTTTTTCATAGACATTTTTTACACTGTGTCTGGCTCTTTTAAACTCATGGTAGCAATACAGAATGGTCAAGTGTCACGTATGTGCAGGCGATGCGAGCGTGGTCTCCGTGGGAGCGGCGGCTGTGCTTCGCGGCGCCGTTCTGCATGCGCGTGTTGCTGGCCGGCGCCCGCGCAGCGCGCCTGGGCGGCGGCGACCCGCACGCCATACTGCACGTCTTCCTGCAGGTATGCTATATATACTGGCCTTTACATCTATAATAGATTATTTATGTAATACTGCCTTGGTAGCAAACGCTGCGTAAGGACCGAGAGTTGTCCGGGGTCGGGCCAAATTTGTGTTTTTCTGTAATGAAATTACTCAGCCCGGAGTTAGGAAGTTGGCGGTTGAACGCCCGTGCATCGGTAAGCCGGTGGTCCTGCGCCCGATCTCTCATCGGTTATGTTGGATTGCCGTCTCACCGAATTATGAGAGTAAGGGAGTAGAGAGTGCACTTGTGTTTGCGCGCACTTGAAAATGATGACAGCTTCTGAGGAGTGAAGCGGGGTGAGCCTGTTACTTGTCTACTACCCTCTGGCTACAAGAAAAAACAAATTTCAGCGCGTCTTCGTTGGGTGTCTGATTAAGATCACGGCTTACACTGATATTTATTAAAATACGAAAAGGGAACTTAAGCATTTCTTAAAACCTTCTCGTAGCACCAAATATCCCACTTGAGAAGATTATCTTTGGTGCTCGAAAAAAGTCTGATCCTCGTCTCTCGTCGTCGGAAATATTTTTTCGCGAACTAAGTAAGCTGGCACGGGACGATGTCAATAGCTTTAGCGGCATCCGGGAATCTGTGTCTTTATCCGCATTAAATCCGCTTCGAAAACTGAGGAGGAGGAATCCCCCTCCTCCCCAAGAGAACCCGCTCCGGTGACATCCATGTTTCATTTCACCTCTTAGGTAACTTCTAGTTGAGCCAACAAAATGTTAAGTTTTACACCCTTGGGTGTCGTGCGTAACATCACACCATTCATTTCGAGCTAGTTTTGCTATGCCTTTCCTGCCTCTTAACTCCTTTGGCACGGCAAAAGAAATCGTGAAACTAACTCACTAATCAAAATTTGAACAACATTCCGAAACAATCAGATGATATTACATGCTGATCACGCTGCGTAAAAAATATGAAGTAAATATTAAGTAAGTTATTCCGCTAACTTTGACTCTCACATCCCAGTATCTACCGGTAATAGCTACCTACACAACAACTATACTGTTGCAACCATTCCATAAGTTGCATATTTTACTGAGGCTATTAACAACACAAACACAGGCTGACGTTAGTTACAATATGACATAATATAATAGCTGATGAAATTAATATTGTGGCTGCAGGGCAGACACAGTGTGGCACCGGGCCAAGTAGGGACACCCATTGTCCCGCGCGCGTGGGACGTCCCGGTAACATAATGGAATGTCCCAGATTATCCGGGGCACTATTACGCCACATTCTTTAAATCCATGCCCATCGGATCTCGTTTTTAATCAACGCTGACACAAAAGGCTACAGAATTCAAAAGGACCATGCACCTGCCGACTCCGAGTTTGAATTTGGAGACCCTTCGCACAGGGTATAGTTCAAATGTACATGTACTCATACACAAGGGCACTGCTATTGCTTCATGGACTTCTGCCCATCTCCTTCTAAACAATATACCCAGGTAAGTTTTGCAGGCCATCAACAAGTTCGAGCTATGAATGTATCTTTTGACTGAAAAGCCAGTATAGCGCTTATATTAGTAGGTAAGCATTTTACGATACGATAATGTAGCAATACGGTTTCACCTTAAACATATTTGTATAAGGAAAACCAAGAAATAATCCTTTTATACAAAATAAACAGATGACTATTTTATGTACGTATCCTAAACACGCGTAACCTATTAGTTCAAGATTTTGTTTGAAGGAATCCTGAAAAAAGCAATACATTTGGAGACAGTACGTATCGTTAGGAGACAAAACCAGGCTGTTGATGGCAGAGGAGCGTCGCACAAATAATAAATTAAGCCTTGGCGGACCCCTGGGGGGGTTCCACGTATATACGTAGTTTAATTAAAACCTATACTCGGATTTTAGCTGCGGCTTTGAGGCTATATTAGGTCACGAGTCTGCCTTGGGACTCGTTATAGTAATATTCTCAGTAACGAAAGTTGAAGTCCTTTTGATACATATATCCATATTATTGTGTGAACAGAGGCACAGAGCTGGTTAATAATAAAACAGAATATTATAAAACAACCCTTTTTTGTCTGTCGTCGTGTAGTAACGCTAACACTAGCAATTTGTAAGTGTAGAGCCTGAGAAAAGATATATTATGCTACTTAGCAGACTGTTCTCTAAGGGAGTGTAAAGCTTGTAGTTATATAATACGTCTCCAAAATGTGTTGTTCTTTTTCATAACTAGTTCATAAAAACATATACGGCTAATTTGGTAGAGCTCTTGCACCACGAATAATTTTATTTTTAACCGAATTCAAAAAGGAGGAGGTGCCTCAATTCGAAAGTATTATGCTTTTTTGTTTTAAGAAAACATTACAATCGACCTTCAAAATTATAATACAAAGTGACAGCCACCACCAACTAAGTCGCCTACAACCAGGTCCATTTGAAAGGCTAACAGGAGGTAGTCGGCAACACAATACACCGTAAGCTGATTACCGCAAGAAACAGTCGCGAGGCTTCGGTCGCGGCTAATGCTCTATTAACTCTCTCTTGTTAAACCAATATAGCCATTACGAACAAATTAATTTACTCCAGTGACGTACACAGAAATACGATTGTGTACAAATCAATAAATTAATGTTAATATAGTAACAAAGGAACTCGTAACGACGAGTACAAACGTAGGCTAGACGTTGGCATTTAGATAATTAACCTCATAACATTAAGAGGGTAAATAGCTAAGTACACTATTTATAGATTTTCACTGAAATTATCAAATTATAGTAATAAAGAACATAAAACATTTTATTAGCAAATAATGTTTTTAAATGTTTGCTTTGTGTATTTTGTTTGGTAACTACCTTAACAAAGCTAACTTATAGGTATTTTATAACGCTCCGCGTAATATCAATTGGGGCGCAAGGTTTTTTTTACCTAATTGACATGCGATGATGGCTTGAAGTAGCCTCGACATCATCACCCGACTTGCGGGGGAGCGTATGGCTCTCAGCCCAAACGCGGATAGCGCTCACCTAAAAAATTGAAAATGTTTTTTAGTTTGAGCGTAAAATCATAGTCAATTTGTTTAATGTCACCTCATATAACGTATTATACATAACTTCCACATAATTAAAGTGGAAACTCGAACACCAAATATTAAAGTTAGGTAAACATAAACGCCATCAAAGAGGAATGTCGGCTGACAAGTAATTACTTACCGAGAGCGCAAATAGCTAACATGTTATTTACTGAAACCCAGACGATGATGATACATAAATAGTTGTAATTATTTCCCTGGAACGAGCACCTATGAGTAAACGCGGAAACTGTAAATTGCTGAGATAAGCCTCTCTCGTGGCTATTTATTTCATCACCTGATTTGCCCGATGAATATTAAGTTGAGTCACCTAAAATCATAGAAGATAAAGTGATTTCATCTTGGACCCGAATTTATGCAAGATGAAATCATATAGTGGACACACATATAATCAAATTAAAAAAACACGGATGTAATTCTATTGCTTAAATTGAAAACCTGCGCCCTAATATCGACAATTCGATCAGATATCGGTTCTCCAATCGCGGCGGGTTGCCGTGTCCGTCCGCATCCAACTCAATTACACAACTAATATAGTACTAAAAATATTGATTTAACTTAAAATTAAATCATGTGGTAATGGAGAATGTTATCTACTGCGTCTCAATTTCACAATGGAACATTATGTATTGACACGTTGAATAGATTTGTAAAATTTATGTTTTAGAACGTGAAATTAGGAAAAAAAACAATTTTTAATGTTCTGCATGTTGTAGTGTCGTCGTCACTACTTATATTGTATGAAAATAGCAAACGGTCAGAACTTTAAACACTTGTTATAAGTGTTCATAATTTTGGCTTTATGTCGAAAACTTCAAAGCTACAATAATAGCTAAAATCATGAACAATCTTCGTTTCCATCCTAGCTCAAGTTCGCTGCATGAAAAGAACCCTGAAGAATATTGGAGGAGAAGAAATTTTGTATTGATATCTATCCATACTTACTGCACCCCGTACACTACTCTTCTTCACTCGTACCGAATCTCGCAGTGTACAGCCAGCCAAAAAAGCGGTCTACCAATTTTGACAAAAGTTTCTGCGAGATGTACGACCGCGAAGGTGACTTGTCACTGACACAATCTTATTGCCAGGGAAAATTGACCTTGTTGTTTCATGACGTTCAAACGAATCTCAACCGTAGGGTGGTAGACAACATTTTTGGCTGACTGTACGTAATGAGTTGAATCAGCCCATGATGAGCCCCACGTGTTTCCAGGACGCGGTGTCGCTGGGCGGCGGCGTGATCGGCGCCATGCACATCCCGGAGAAGTGGTTCCCGGGCTCCGTGGACCGCTGCCTCAACTCGCACAACATCATGCACGTGCTGGTGGTGCTGGCCGTCTACTCCATGCACCAGGTCAGCTCTCACAGTCCCGGGGTTACTGGAAGTTAGCTTAAGTCAACCACGTTAAGCTGTTAGCCTGACAGACCTTTAACTCTGCAGTTACGAGCAGCTGTTTCAATTCTTTGATTGCGAATTGTATGTCTTAGGTATCTTACTTATTAGTCTAATTAATGCCAAACATTTTACCGAATTTACCTTTACTATGAATTCAGATAGCAAGGTAATAGAAATAACAGGAGATACCTGAATAGGACAAAAAGAAGACAGTTTCTAATTATATTATTTATTTCATCTTAACATGGCGTGTAAGTTGCAAGAGTAAAAAGAGTTTTCACCCGCTAATGAGGTGTAACTGATAAGCTCCTAGCTTTCATCACAATCCTTTATCAAGTAGTTGAACACACTTCCTGTTACAGGTGACGACGCGAGACCTGGCGTGGATGTCGCGGGTGGACTGCCGCGCGCCACTGCGCCACCTCTGACGCCCGCCCACCGCTCGCTCCGCTCACATCGCGCGCTCCGCTCGCTCGACCGGCTCCGATCGCTCAGCCAGCTTCGCTCGCTCGACCGGCTCCGCTCGCTCGCTCCCGCCCCGACTCGCCCGCCTCCTCAAGTGCACTCTTTCACTCTAGCTCTTTTTACTACTAAACTACTCATTGCATAAATGCAACGTTTATACACGATACATTGATTCGATCATTTGAAACCTTTCGTACTGGTTCATTGTATCACGCTAACTATTTTGCTCGGAACAGTAAATTGGTATTTAATTTCTGGAATAATCTATTATGGTCATTATAAAAACATACTACAATATCTTGGTCAACCAATATTATAAATAGAAAAATATTTATTGGAATACTTTTACATTCGATACTAATTAACCATTCCAAGAATAAACAACATTATTTATAAAATAAGAATTATTTTCCTCATTGTTCATTTTGAATACAAATATGTAATGTGTTACTTGGATTAAGCAAATGATTTCACGTTTTAAGTAAAACATTTGACAAATAATGTACTTCTGGAATCTCGCAGCCCATTCTGAATTTCAGTCTGAATCTATGTACATATATAGATCGATCTACCCAAGGAACGTCTGTCGAGTTAATACACTTTGCTCAAATGAGATATCCTAGCTTAGGTATTACATAGAAACATAAATATAGAATGTCGAAGAAGTATGAAAACTGTATGTTAAAAAATAAAATTTTCGTGGTAACCAAAGAATCATCAGCATTTGTAAGTAATTTAATTTTATCTAAAAAGTTAATGTTTGAAATCGTCTCGGAAAAATACCAAGGAATGAGGAAAATAATTGTAATAGCAAACGATTTGATTGCTTTGATGAGTCTTATTAGTTTATCTTATATTCATTTGGGCCGATCTTAAAACAATATGAACGAAAGATAGCTATATAAATAGTGAAGGGACCGTTGACAAGTTAGCGAATCGTTTAAGTAGGGAGTAATTCTGGATAATAAATTACACCGAGGACTGACACGTCTCCCACTCATTCATTATAGCTATTGGTAGAGAATAATTAGTTACGGGTGCTTAGTCAGTCTGCGTGAAATGAAACACATGGGAGATATTCGTTCTTGCTATTAATGCGAAATACGAAGCGTGGTTTATAAGTTACGCAAGTCTCAGTGCACGGATGACACGCTGACATAGTGAATAATTATTTTTAAGATTATCGGCTCAGGAGGTCAAAGCTAAGGCCATCGCCCTTTATGTGAAGTACTCTTCTATGTATACGTGTTAATTCCAAAATTGCGCAAGCATCATCGAAAACCATTTGAAGCCAATGGAATTGTAATTTGAGTAGTCAAGTCCGCCTCTGTTGCGACATCATTTGTCAAGATTTGTATTGGGTAAATTGTATTCTGCTCTCATAAAAATGACGTCATGGCCTACATCACAGGAATAGTTTGCGTATCGCTGACACCTGGTGGTATATGTGTGCTTTAGATCAGCCGAGTCAAGTCAAAAGAAAATTTTATTCAATCCACAGATGAGGAGAATCTTCAAGTGACCTATGATTTATGGAACCAAAAGAATTGTAGTTTCATAAATGTGTCACTTAACCGACTAATAGCACACAGCTACCAAGCAAAATAGATTCCCGCTATGTAAAGCTTTGCACTAGAGCGCATAAAATAAAATATAAACCAGTTTCACAGAGATATTAACACAGAACATCTAAAATAACCAAAAATACCGTTCTCTAAGAATATCTGTAGCGATGTATAATAGTTGACAAGGCTCTTAGTGTACCAGATACTCAAACAACTTTTAACAATAATTAGGTTGTTAATACTTAGAATTCATTTATCAATAATAGCGATAACGTTTAGTGATAAGTTTTCGAGTACAATTATTAATATGTAAGGTATGATTTGACGCGGAACGAAATCTTCTAATGCTCTTCGTAGTTTTATTGAACTAGGCATAGCGTGAAGTTAATTGTTACTACTCTAATTATATCGTCCTATTTTGGTCTGTCCTGTAGTTTAGGAATGCGTTCCACGGAGCTCCAAGTGGACATAGCGACCCGTGTATAAACACCATATAATTTATAGTCAAATATTTAGATTATAATTTTTTAAACGATCCGACTCATTCAAATATCTAGTCAAATATTAATAGTAGAACAGTCATATTTTAAGTAATTTTAGTAATGATCATCGTGCTTTAATCATGCTTCAATATGTAATAAATAAGGTAACAATAAGCTAACGTTTTTATTTTCCTAATTTTACGCGGTTTGATGTTAAAAATGTACACTTATTCGTAGAATAAAACAATATGATTCATAAAAAGTGCCCAGACGATATGACTCAATATACTATACCGTGATAGGCTCATATATACATATAGGAGCTTTATACGTCAATTGAAGTTAAACTTTGATAAAGCTGCACTTTTCATTCGCAATATTTCTATACTGTTGCTATTTCAAAGAATAATTATGAACCTCATTCTTTAAATTGTACCAACTTTTACAAACTTCACTGGCACTTTAGGTCTTTACATGATCTGTCCTAAAGAGCAGTAAATTAACATTACGGCTATTTATAAAATAACATTCAACTTTTCCAACTTACTATTAAACATTGGAGCTTAACGCAGTAATCTTCTCAAGTCTAGTAAAGTACGCTCGGTGAGCCCTGTAGCCGAGAAACCTCACGTTACCACGGCTAAAAGATAGATTAAGAATCATGCATCGTACCTACTCGTACATGACTCGATTAACCTTAAATAACCTCATTGTTGTTATGGCGTAGACACCAAGTAGATTTATTAAAATGGATTTTGAGTTTTAAATAAATTATTTTTAACGTTAAAATCGAAATGTTAGTAATTAAAAGGGATTATGATTAAATTGCGTGCAATTGATTTGATGCGGTTTCTTTTCGCCATGTTGTGTGTATATTTGAATAGTGAAATAACGGCAGAGACCAATCGTATATTTTTATAAACCTAAACGGCCCCGGCGCCGTGCCAGCGCGTGCGAACTGCCGCGATCCCTGTCTGCTGCTCGATAGTTCGTATTCATTACTCAACATTAGTCTTACCGTAGAGGGAGTAGTTAGGTAGATTACAAGCAATAAATAGATGAGAATTGTTAAGAAATTTGACAAAAGTAGTCTCGTACACGCTAGTCGGTGACTTCACATAATATTTTACACAGTTGTTGAAATTTTTTATCAAGTCTTTTTGATGGCTTTAAATATCTACTTTTGTCAAAAGTCTATTGTTTTAATTAATTATTTATCATGGATGAAATAGTGTTTTAGACGAAACGAAGTGTACTTGAGGTTTTTTATTGGCGGCGGCACCCTGCGCCGCCCCTGGCGACAGCATTACTTTCATTTATATATTTTTGGAAAGCGAATATTTTCGAATAGTACATCACATATTTACAATAGAACATAAATTATTTTTTGTGTGTTACTAAATATATTTCGAAACGACACTGTACAAAAGTTGTGTTACTCTAGCGGTCAAATTAGTTTGTTGATAAAATTATTATATTTTATTAATACTATTAATTGTGACTTGCCTAAATGTTCGTTATTTACACTGCTAATGATAATAGTTCCATAATAAGAAAGAGTCAGGCTCGCTCCGACCAGAGCCTACTCGCGTGGTGGTCTCCAACACCACACACCTTTAAATTAAACTAATTATTCTCTTAACTTAGTTAAGAAGTTACGTAGTGTATCTATGCCTCCTGTGAGTTTGTTTTATTGAATGGCTACCTCATTTAACCAAAAGTGTTGTATATTTTCTATAAACTCAACGATCTCGTACATCTGCTTTTGTTACTTAATTGGTAGTACAGTTCTAATAATGACTACATTAAATAGATTTAACAATTAAGACTAACTAATCAGATTCCGGTTCACAAATGGTTAAATGGCATTCAATGAAATAAACACAATAATTTTCTTTTACTGTACTATATTCACACGTTTCAAGACAATTTGTATGTAAGTTTAATTTTAGCTTCTTACTTACTTTTAACACATTGCTTGATAATTATTTTTGGCAGTTAATATTATAATCAATAATAATACTTATTGATGACTGTAGGGTGATATCTAAAGCAATATGACAATGTTTTGTATTAACATTTGTTTAACATTTTTAGGAGTATTCCGTAACTGTTACTGCACTCTTGTACTAACTAGAGTACGGAACCTTGATCATTCTCAATCAGTAGACGTTGAAGAGATTATTAAAGTTTAATTTGGACTCAACCCCGCTGTTTTATTATACCGCTATCGTTATTTATTTAAGATAATTTATAAATTTGGTAACAATAAATTAGTATAGGCATTGATTGGCAGAAATTTGGATTTCCCGATAAAGAGAAGTTCAAATTTACCGCATATTATGGCTACATATACACGGCTACATACAGCACTACAAGTACCAACGTATTCTGTCACGCTTATATGTCTAGCGAAACTAACTAACTCTTAACATTTATTACCTAACACTTAAAACGTTTCAATCACATGAAATACTATAATCATACGAACTTAGGTAGTATTGTTTATTGCGTCTGAATGTTACTCTCCCCCTTCCTGATAAAGACACCAACGTGTCACTGACAATATTTTAAATGTATCCATAAATAAATAGGTAAACAATTTATAAGTATATATATTAATACTCGCTATGAAATCTGCGTATTACACGCTAAAACTAGGAAAGCGAGCGAATCTGGCAGTATTATTTTCAGCATTATTGAACTATACACAGAAATAATAGTAGGTACATATTAATTACGTTTAGGAAAATACCCTATATTTAAAAATTACAAGCACGTATAAGGACAATCAACTGCACCAAAAGGATATATTACACTATATTTAATAGCATAAACAAATATTTCGATCACTAGTAATAAGGACAATATCGAGCAAACAACAATGGTTTGATTTCGCCAAAGCGTTCTAGTAACGATGTACGTATTTAATACATACACCGTGAAATTTTAGTGGTTGTTTTCCCGCAGTAAAATGATTCTATCTTAGTAGTACAAAAGATATGTGCAGTTCTTTTTTGGTAAAATCAATAAATGCCGGTTTTACGAAAGGTTTAACCGTAACTCGAAAGCACGTTCGAACCGCTTTATGACTTAGGGTGTAGAGCTTCTTTAGCTTTAAGCATCGATTTCATGCGGCAAGCAGTACCTGAATACGTCACATCTTCAAAAACAACGATAGCTTCTCTCGATTTCGAGTTGGAAAATTATTATTCTGAAAAATCGAAAAAAAAAGGCTTTTTTTTCGAGGAATAATTCGCATGATTCGATAGTATTACTAAAGGCAAATCGTTCTGCCACGGGAAAACAACCACTAAAATTTCACGGTGTATAATATGCAAGTAACTAATATGATTTTATAACTTTGACGCACTTTATTATGTTATGTCGCTGCCAGACTAGTCATAGAATAAATCATGGGTAAAATAAAAGTGACTGATGGAATAGGTAGAGGATACTATTATCACACATAGTTGTACATTAAATTGGATTATGGCATGCCAAACAGATAGTTACTTTTGCTTTAAAGTAGATCTGTATATGATGTGGTCAGATATTTAGCATAGAAGAGAATAATCGTTAATTCTGTCTATGATATGATATTTATTTATCGCCCTAGAGATATTTTATACATAACATCAGGGTGTGCAAATGGCGGGTCGAAATTGTCGCATATACCTAGGAGTAACAATGGAGGTATTAATTGTGAATATATGATACGTCATTAAACGTCAGATGATGTCCCTGTGTTAATTGCTGTACCCGCAAGTGGATCATTCTAATGCCGCGTAAATGCGTCATCGCTAATTTACGATAATGCATATCACTTGAAGTTGCCCAGATATCATTACCCTGTAGTGACTTATCATTCAATCCGATGAAAATCTACGCTAAAGAACGTTTCAAAAACCTGAAATTACCTATAATAAACTTGCTTTAAATACAAATAGGTTAATCAATTACAACTTATTAAAATCAGCTTTCAATGTAATTAATAGAAGATGAACTGTTAAAATAAGTTTTGTGAAAATTGGGTTAAAATTGATTTTTAATTTAATAAGTTTATTTTTAAAACACCAACAAGAACAAATCGGTAATGGGAACATCAAGTTTCAAAATTATAAATTTAAAAGGTAAATAAAAAAGATATGTTCATTAAAAATTATTGAAAACATTAAAATTCAATTCAGATATTATCTACGTCGTAACTCTCTTCAGATACAGCGTTTTTATTTACGCCCAAAAATACAATTCGTCGAAGCACATTATATCCATACCATTCCCAAGATACGATGGTGATGCGATGTGACGTAACTTGATTCGTCGATGTTGGGGAAACCCAACTCGGCGCTCGCAGCCACGGGCGAACCCGTAAACAATGAAATTGCGTAATAAACACACAAAAAGCACATGAATGGTTCCCGTCCGAAATCACAAGCTTCTTTCTAGAAACTCAGTGTATGACAATCAACGTGACGCTATAAATATTATGCGAAAGATTCTACTTACTAAAAACTCTTCTATCCGATCAATGTTTAAACTTACATTCGTATGATTAATTTAACAAAAAAAAATAACGATAACGTAAAATGTATCCTAAATATGGACACACGTTATTGTTGGTTTTGTTTGTGAAAAACCCATTGCGAATTGTGGAGCACGATAAATGTTCACAGTTGAAACTGTTTCTTGTGTATCAAATCATAAAATTTGTTGCCGTGAATACAATAGGGTAGTTTCCTAAGTTTGATTTTACATAAAATTTCACAATTAACAGTAACATATAGGTAAATCAATAACATAAGTGAAATCGAAATTAAAATTTCTCATGAAATGAGACAATAATAGGCATTTGAAGTAAGGTGGGAAAGTCCATTTCTAAAGTGCGAAAATTCAATTAAAATACTATGCCATCTTATAAATAACAGAATTAGTAGTAACTTTCTCTCTGAAAACATATTCTTAAACGCAACATTTAATATAGCTGCTGAACAATGTTCTTACGATATGCATACAGTATAAAGAGCGGTGACGTCATAGCTCGCTGCGACATTTGTATGAAGCGTTTTGAGCTCGCCCAAATGATGTGCTATTGAAACTGTTATATCTTCGAGAGTTTTCCAAATATCAAACCATTCTTTTAACAGCACCTTTGCAATTGTGTGGTCCATCCATCTATACAAAAATAAAAAAATAGGAAACTACCCTATTTAATGTGTCGTTTCGCTTCAGAGGTCAATTGCCCTGATGGAAATACTGGCGCGCGATGGAACCAATATTTACGATGAGAATCATTAAAGTCGGATAAAAACACACGTATTTAATAGTGACGTAAGACTACTATGGACAATAGATATGTAAGGCTAGGCCAGGTAACAAAAGCGTCGGTCAGTTTGTTCTGATATTTAATTCCGACGAGATTTTTCTCCGCATAAAGTTACTTTCCAATAAATTAAATATGTAACGATTTACTATATTACTATAATGTTGAAACCTCATCTTTTATTGTCACTCCCACCTATAACATTTCTCAGTATTCAAATATTCTACAGATAATTTCAAGAGCAATCGATGATCACAACATAAATATCTAGTAACCGTTATGGTTTCCGACATTCAGTTAGATAAAAGAGGTGCCTTTGCGCATCGCGTCAATAGGGGCTCAGTGACGTGCGAGGCAACCTCAATGCATCCTAGACATGATTGTGTACCTACAGGTAGTAGTGAGTATTATACTGTAGAGTACTGAGATGAATATGCTTTTAGAATAAATATATACTCATAATTATACATTGATTGATCCCGAGGTAGGCAGTGACAGTTAGAACATAGACTACGGATATCAGAATAAATTAATTAATATCGCAAAAACGTTTATCTGATTCCGTGCTAAGTTACTAAAGCACCTGTGGTATGGATATCAGTCAACAATGAAATATAACGTATACGGAATCAGATAAAAAACACCGAAATATAAAATGTGACAGTGGACTAAGTAAATATGCAATAATTAATATATTAATAACACACCCAAACACGAAATAAACCCAGAACACCTGGCAATATGATATGCTCCACCTAAGAAACCATTTTTTGTGACTCGCCAAGAGATTTATATAAATGATGACCAAAACATGCAAGTGGTTTTAGTTTTGTTTCAGACTTATAAGGATACTGTTTTATTTATGGTACTTTTAGTACGAGTTACGATCCTGAACCAGTTCCCCAAACCAGTTTGGCCGGTAACGCGCTTTGTGGCTCGCTAACGGCCCACGATACATTTTCGTTGTTAAGCCTTGCCGATAAGGAACCGTTGATAACTGGCAAGGGCAAGGGCTACGCAACTATTAAAGGCTACAAAGGCAAGGCTAGTGCTGCTTACTTACATACACTTTTATGGCTGTAGGGTAGGGTATACCCTATCCCTAGAGTAATTAAGATTGTAGAGATCAAAAGTGACGAGATAGTATGCTCCATATAATATAAATATAATATTACTTTTCGTGTTCAAATCTACACGGAAGCTGCTATCTAATTGATGTTCATGATTAAATGTTAAAGTAATGTTAGGACGATCTTAAGATTATTTAATGAACTTTGCAATTCTCTCTTACAACTGCAGCTGCACGGTATTTCCTCATGTTGGTTAATGACAGCTGTAATTGTGCTTCCAGTGTTCCTCGTAAAGGGCGGAAGCCGAAGGGCCGCCGCATTGGACGCGGAGCGGGTCATCATTACGCATGACGCATAACGCATCAGGCCCTTTGTTCAGCGGTGACACGGCGTGGGACCGAGAAACCCTACCAATTGAAGGGATGTACTTCATTTCACAAAAGGTAAACAAAGTTAAAGTTGGTGTCTCAAACAATAGTGTTGAATTTAAACAATCTTATCGCCTTATCGCCCAGCCGCAGATAAACAGTTGATTTTTTTTCTAATATTCTAAATATTTACCGCAATTAAAGCGTTAGCACTTAAAATATAAATAATATATACCCTATCGCTTTATGCGTTCTTGGAAGCAAACTAAATCCCATACTTAAAAGAAAACAGACGTTACATAGCATTTCTTACATCAGAGCTGTATTGACGGCTTGAAAAACTCTATCGATTGTTACGCGTGCTTCAACTTAGTAGCGATGATAATAATATCATCCATTCCATAATGTTGAATTTATTATAGAATATAATAATAATATCTCACAACATCACACATTGATCTGATCCCGTGGTAAGTAGCTTTAAGCACTTGTGTTACAGGTATCAGAATCAACAGTGGATACACAAATATACTTAAATATATTTAATAATACACCCAGACACGGAACAAACACCGATGTTCGTCACACAAATATTTGTCCCGAGTGGGAATCGAACCCACGTCTCTTGGAACCGTAGGTAGTAAACCTGGGTCACTAACCACTGTTCCACCGAGGCAGTCATAGAAATCTAAAAAAATCTTAACTCAGTCGACCAAAGGAATCCGGACAATATGACTTACCTACTCAGTTTTACCTAAATAACCAACTTATTTTTTAAAGAAGCAGATAATGTTACCCTTATTTAAGTTGCTTTTCCCTTCCATTTTACTTGGTTCATTCCCTAAAAATTAATTGAAATAAATTAAAATTAATCATGTGGTGCAGCGATGTGTATCACGCGTGTGTGTGTTAAAACTCACGGGACTATATTTAGCCCGGATCTCAGAAGTCGGAAGATGATTATCCTCAATGACAGCGATAATTTTGGATTCTCATTATTTCATAAGTCACCGCTGGTTTTGAGATGAAAACGTGCGGCAAGAAGTGCAGCCAAGTGACACAGCCCCGAAGGCCGCTGGGAAAACCGCTGCGCCCGCGCACGCCGCTTGTTAGGACTAGCTCACATTGAATCTGCAATGTTACGCGTGCTTCTGTGAACGTATTTCATTAAATTCCTGGTGTACTTGCTATGGTAAGGTAATACTCATAAAATTTTACGAAAATTTATATGAGAAAATACCCGGATTATAATTTTGGTGGCGGTGATACAATATTTGTATAGAAAAAAGCTAAACATTTATAATATAAAATTTTTACATTTTACATTTATATAGTAAAAATATTAGTCATTAGATAGTTTGTTTTCAACTAAAAATATTAAGCATTTTTATTTATCCTCTTCATGCGCGCGTTGATGTCTTTAGAGTAGGGGCGGTCGTGTCCTTCGTAAACCTTCCACGACACTCCGCTGTTTCAGGAAGCTGAAAAATATTTAAGTATAGTATGAAAAGCACCATAAATGATGGCTCCGTGTAATGAAACCAATGAAGAGGACAGAAATTACTAATATTAATAGATTTATATATCTTTATCAGAAAAATATGCTTGTCTCTCGCCTATACCTACCTATACTAAGCTTCTTATTTGTAATTAGAAGAACTGATACCGAAACAGGAAAATGTGACTTGTAAAATATTGGCGTTATCAATTATTAATAAAACATATCGCGTATATCCCGCTATTTCTATCGATAGAAATTCTAGAAATGATTCTATTTCTATTGCTGTCGGCTGCATCAAAAATAAACATTATCGCCTATTATTCATTATCACCTCTTAGTGTGCATACAGCAAACTTTTCAATACTTAGGTATTTAAAACGCATTGCTGCGTTTTAAATACTTGCGTTAGCATAGCTGCGTTTTTTTGCAGCAATGCTAAAGATAGCATATTTATCTGTATCGTAAGTAACAATTTACTTCGTTAAGTAAACGATCACAAGCAGAATGATGATGTTAAGTTAGTGTTACCTTTGGGGACCGGTTCAACTACAATTTGGTGTTTATCAAACAGATTAGCGAGCCAAGAATGTAAACAAAACTCTTATTTTAATGACTCGCGGATGTTGTAAATGGTCTCCCGATTAGCTCCTACGAAGGACAACTTCAACATTGAAGAAGTAACTAACCCAAATACATCTGCAGATATCAGAGGCAACCTGAGTAATTCGAATATCTTTTATGTGAAATGAATTATCCAAAATTGTAATGAATTCCCTAAGGAACTATAGCCAGATGGCGCTAAATTAACTAACTAAGCCTCTACACAGACATATGTTGTCTGTAATATATCTTTTAAAAAAAATCCTCAAAAGAAAATCTCGTCTATAAAAGGAACTGAAAAGCGTGACAAGTCCTGTAAGGTACGGGAAACGTCGAGTTAACACAATTAATTAATACCACTCCGCCCCATCACTATTCGTGATCTCTTCCAGTTATTTTATTATGCACCTTACTAAGTTATTAGTTACCTGACGACTATTACCTACTATAGCCGTACATTAGGAGTACACAAGCTTTATTTTTAGCTTCGGTACTCCTAATGAGCGGACATGGTAAACAGTAAACTTGACGTGTTCCCGCGAAGGACGCGCACATACGGGGTAAGTAACCCAAATCCAGCGGAGCATTTGACGTCACCGCCGAGCGGGTCGTATCATATAAGCGGGCGGCGTGACGAGGCGCGGAAACAAGTCCGCCATGCTCGCCCGCGTGCGGTTGTCAGCTGCGCTCGCGCTCGCCGCCGCTGTGTGCGCGTGCGCGCGCCCCGACGGACCCCCTCCCAAACGGAGCTACTCGCACAACATAGTACCCACCAAAGGCGGTGAGTACTACCAACACCTGCTCCTCATCAAGTCAAGGCCGAGCGACACTTTCGATGTGACTGAACTTTAAACAAAACAAACCCGATAAATAAGCAATAATTGCTTCGCGCCGCTATCAGCTTGCTCAGATGGCTACAATATTTATCTATTTATTCTAAAACAATGAAGTGATATTACGAAATTCTACTTGAAATAACTAAAACTAAATTATATACCTGTAATCTTCATGGTTTTTATTCAATAGTTTTTTATTATAATTCAAGATAAGTAATCGATATGTATTATTATTGTAGTGTGGTGTTTGTATCCTGTTTCTAATGTGAGTGTTTTTGTGGGTAGTGAGTGGTCTCAGTCGTTGTTGTCATACCAACAAAAAAGTGAATTGTTTTATGTGCTTCGGCGTGATTATTGCCTAAAGCTATAAAAGTGTTTCAAATCGTCAGTTCAATCTGTAAAAACCGAAACTCGGAATGAGTTTTTATTCATTGTGTAAATTAATGAGAAACCTAATAAACAAACCTGTTGAGTGAACCGATACGCCAGATAACAGTGATTAACAGTTTAAAGTGTAATCTAAATAAAAAACACACAATCTTATACTGTAAGCTGTTCATTAGATAAGCTGTGTAATCAAATCCAATTTATACTAAAATAACAAAATTAATAATGCGTAAAAATTATCACACAGATCAGTACAGATGGCCAATTAAATATTTAAACTTTACAATCATATTCTAAAGACTAATCATACTAATATTGGAACTATTACAATGGCAACTATACAATTTAAGCATAAATCAGTCAATTACGTCGTTTCCTAAATAACTATAATGACGGAACTTCCCATGGACTGAAAACACAGAAACTTTGTTTATCTCCACCTGATAGGTACTTGAAGTAGGTATTTCAAACGAGGATACGATGAGCTATTAGGCCATTACACGGCTAATTGTTGTCATTACAAACCTTTAAGTGACTTCTGATAGATTTAATCATCTAGACGCAGGTATAATCATTATCGATTCAGAGACGACGTAATATTGTTTCTAAGGAATCTAGCAATTATCTTAGTATAATGCACATGAAAAAGACATAAAATCAGTTTAAGAAGTAACACTAGCATTTAAATAACTTAAATCACGCTTTGGTAGTATATTATCTCCTTGCTATCACATGTACTCTGTGTCTCTATCTCATGGAGATTTCATTGCATTTCAGGTTCTAAAGCGCCCACAGTGAACGTCGTTCAGGTCCTACCAGATCCCCAGTCAAACCCTGTGGTGCACTACTCCGACTCAGACCTCGATGCGTTAGTCGCGCCGAAGAACACCGAGGCGAACTCCTTACCAGTGGTGGCCAAGCCGGTCAAGCCAGCCAAGCCCGAGCAAGCGGTGGTCCCCACAGCAGAGCAGGCCGCGGTCCCAGTGCCCTCAGTGTTCCTCGATGAGGTCCGGCCTGTCAACAAGCGGTACCCGCACGCGGTGCTCTTCGGAGGCACCTGCGGCGGCACCATCATCCACCCCAAGTGGGTCCTCACTGCTGGCCACTGGTAAGTTCCTCAACTGATTTTATAAATCTTTTGAACCATAACTAGTCAAGAAAACACCAGTTGGTTAGTGACGTAATAACATCGCCGGGTACCAAAGTAGTTATTAGTAACATACCACTCTTTAGCAAAATACCATAGTACTAATGTTACTTTCTATTCCTTCTCGACTTTCCCCGAGTTAAGCGTATTTGCCACACAAACCAGAACCAACGCATAAACTAAAACAGCTTTTAACAATGCATGCGCCAATGCACGGCAGATTAAATGTGAAGTGGACATAAAGACAAAATTATGAACCCGACATGCCTTATGAGTAAACTAATAGTACTTATTAATATTAACATTCATTTTTAGTTCATCATTGTCTGCATTATACAAATGCTCCTTGAATAAGTCTTCAATCGCATCGCCGATAAAATTAGTCATTGAAGTTAAATCTTCCATAAAGTAATAAATCATGGAATGAACCAAAACAGCAACATTTTTATTTTTTCTTGGCTTTGTAGTAAACATTAGAACTAATGCATTATGATTCATAGAGGCCGTCCGTGCGTCACAAGCTTGGTCACAAAGCTTTATTATAACTATCAAATAAATATTAATGCATAACAACGTGTTATTGTGGGTTTTCCTTATTAGTGCGCTGCGCCTGCAGGATACCTACTTAGTACTTGAGTTATTAGCTAACACGGCTAAGCTATTAGCTTGGACATAATACGTCTAAGTAAAAACAATGGTAACAAAGCATACCTACCATTACTTTTTACAGTCTTTAATAATTTGGTGTAACAAAACCACTTATATGTCTATCAAACGCAACCAGAAAAAGAAATCAAGTAAATATTGAATTACTTAGTCTGTTCAAAATAAAACTTATTTTACGGATTAAACTCGCGTGTATTGGTATTCAGTCTAGCGCTGTAAACAGCTCGAAACGTCGGATCTCTAAATAATGTTTAAAAAAACAATACACGCGAGTTCAATCCGTAAAATTAGTTTTATTTCAAATGTGTAGTGCTCGCGCATATTAAAATAGACAAAACTAGTCTGTTTAACTTGGTCTTTGTAATTACATAGTTAGGTTTATTTGAACCCGTGCATGTAGGTGCCGTTACTGTCGTCGGTTACGATAACCTAATGGCTTGAAATGAATGTCAGATAACCCTGAAACAACGGAGTTGAGCAAGAGCCCACAAATGATTAAAGATGAATCAAGACGCTCTCTTTGAGAACCGAATTACTTGTGAAACGGTTTATGGGACAAATAATATGATAATTTTTACGTGGAAATGTTGCTATAAAACCGAAAGTGCCTACCGACGCGCACACACATACATAATAATAACTAATCAACCAACCCTAGGAATGTAACTATTGTAACCATTGCTATATAAATCAATACATAATCTACAGTCGATCGAAATTAAACTACCTTAAAAATTCACCTTCCAAATCTACGTCAGGTTGATCACATTGCGCATGCATTGATCAATTGTTATTTTGAAACTCGTGGCAACCATTCAGGTGTAGTGATTTCATTATGATCGAATCAAACTACCGAATTTCCAATTGGTCTTACATCTACCGAAGGTTCCACAATGAAATTGGCTAAATTAGGTTTTATTATGTATAGTACTGTTATTCAGTGAAGTCAAACATACCTAATGATTATACGATTTTATACAGGTCTATGTATAATGGGTACCTACCTAAATGTGAATCTGTTTAAAATGTTAAAACATCCATTATGTAAAAGCTTGTGCACACATGTACCTACCTACCACTAATACAACTAAAAGGGACGATCCATTAATTACGTCACACCAATTTCATGATTTTTTGACCCCTCCCTCCCCCTTGTCACACTTCGTCACAATTAACTACACCCTCCCCCCTTAGTGTGACGTCACATTTAGGTTTTTAGTTCAGGAGAAACTGAAATTACAACATCACTCTGAAACTAACTTTTAATGCTTAAAATGATTTTAAAACTTTTCCATAATTTATTAACTTCTTCTTGTAAAGTTCGTTTAGTTTTTGAATCAGCATACGCTGCACAATACGCATCATATAAATTAAGGTAAAGATTACTTTTAAGTAAATTTGCTTTTAAGTAAATAATAATTCGTAAAATAGCTAGTATGTCACTCAGCGAAAATCAATAGGTAAATGAAGACTAAAATCGCAACAAAATCGCGGCATCGACACTTGTCGGCTTAGTCAAAGGCTTAGCGCGTGCGGCGGTATTGTCACAAAGGGCACAGACACAGGTGTACAGCGCGCTTACGGCGTTGTAAATTGAGACTTATTGCCTTTGAAATACATTTGCTATTTCGAAAACAATTATTCATTAAACTCTGCCAGAAAAATAGTATCAAATTTATAGGCAACGAATACATCCAAACAAATCCGAGTATGTTGAAGATTAGTTTAGTATAATAATGTAATAATTATACAAAGTTAGTTAACAACTGAAATATTTTTTTTAAACTTAAGTAGATTGTGTAAAAACATTGTAGTGAGGGTTGTGAGGTCACAAATATGGAACTCCTCCCTCCCCCCTGTCACGATATGTCACATTTTGTGGACCCCCTCCCCCCCCCTTGAGGTGTGATGTAATTAATGGATCGTCCCAAAGGACAACATACGTACATACTCTAATTGTCATATTCCCATTGAATAATCTACCATAATATTATTGACACAAACATTTCAGCTATCAACTGCATGGCACGAGCTGCATCCAAGAATATTAATTTAGGGGATATTTTTCATCTACGCATTTTAACAAACTAGCTACAGAAGCATGTTCCAGATTTCCTTTACTCTAACACTACCTTCATTGTTTGCGGTGCCATCAGAAGACTGCATCGGTGACGGCTTCCCGATTCGTGTCAGCTGTATGCTAACGTGTGATGTACCATTAAACAGTTCTCTGGGCCGTTCCAGCACGCTCTTCACGGGGGGGCGGTACGTGCTGGCCGGCACCAACAACTCGGACGACGGCTCCGGCGTCACCAGGAAGGTGAAGAAGCTCCATGTGCATCCACTGTTCTCCGTCGGACCCTATTGGCTGAACGCTAAGGAATTCGGTATTAAGCAGGTATGTTAGTTTGTCTATTACACATACAACCTTCTGGCAGGTAGTCGAATACCAAAGTTGGACTAGGACTAGGACAGCCGTCCTATTCGCACCACGTCCTAGTCGTACGAGTTGGATATTGCCGAGAATAGGCGGCAGTGGCGAGCACTTGGAGAAGCCTACGCCCAGCGGTGGACGGACTTAGAGGCTGACGATGATGACAAACAGCCTTTTGTTACATAGTCGAAGACTACGGCGGCTCAACTTAGATCAAGTACAGTGCAGAGCGTGAGGACTACGGAATATTCCTTTCGTAGCAAGTTACCGAAATCCCAATAAAGTTATCGGTTTCTATAAAAATCTTGAGTAGTTTTTCGTTGAAGAGATGTCTCTAAAATTCTTAATGTTTTATATTGCTGATACTGACAAGTTTTCAGCTTGCCTCAAATGCCTACCCAAAAAATCTTGCCAGCTCTCGCACCATCATCTAAAATGTTAACATTTCTACACCCTATTGAATACCCTTAGCACCCTTAGCAATAATTCCCGTTTGCCGACAGGTCGCAGCCCGGTGGGACTTCATGCTGGCTGAGCTGGAGTCGCCTCTAGAGTTGGATGGCGAAACTGTGGCAGCGGCCCCCCTGGACGAGGGGCCCGCGCCCGCGCCCGGCACCTTCGTCGGCTACGCCGGCTACGGCACCGACAGGCACGGTGTAAGTACACAACACTATCGCAACCTTAGCCTTTCACGCGCCAGGTGCGCCAAAGTAGTATTGAGAGTACTATAAGGGCTGGCTTCCAAAACTGCGCTCTTGAGAAATAAAACTTGATACTGATCATTTCTGCCCCCCTTCAGGTTCCGGCCATGTGCCTGGGCACCGCTGGTACTGCACGATACCAATAATACATCCGACTGAACGGTTACTTACTCAAAGTCAAAGTAGGTAGGTAGTTATATTTCACAAAATTTGTGACAAGTTGTGGTTTCTGTGTATCTCTCTCTATAGAAGCGTCTGCTGGTTGCGAGTAGGTACAGTCTGCTAACAAATTTGCCTTACTAAAATATAATTAGGTACGTATATTATATACCACATACTGATTAAGGATATACATAGGTACCTTCTATTTATATTCGACAATGAAACAGCTTTAGGTCATTCCTTATCTTATTATATGAGATCATACTCTAACAATGCACAAGGCAGAATGGCGGCGACGTGGTCCACAGCCCGTCACGGTTCCCACAGACGTGAAAAGTGGATCGCTGGAAGTGATCTCTGCCTACCCCTCTGGGAAAAAGGCGTGATTTTATGTATGTATGTATCATACTCTAAAATTAACACAAAAAATGATCGAAACAAGATCGACGAAAATCAAGTCGCAGATAACTAAGTAAGTACACACAAACACAATGAATGCTAAAATTATGGAAGTCAATAAAACGAGAACGTGTTTTGTTTGATCAATAGCGCATGAGGAAATTATATTGTTATTTACGAGATGACATGAGGAAGTGTTACAAAACCACGTATCTACGAGTAACTCAGCGGCCGCCGCATTGTAGTGGCACATGCAGCATAAATAACCGGCTTATGGAATGTATAACTAGTCTTGCCTGCTGTGTGCATAAGCAGTGAATTCACACTTCACGATTATGTAGGACTACTAGTTCGATTACATTACTTCTCACAGTATTGTTCCCTCCAGATAGGTAATTAAATATGTTCAATCTCAAGCACTAGCTATGGAAATTGGCGGTACTCTCGGCCTGCGTAGGTCCAATAATACGTCCGTGACCGTACATTAGGCATGGCACACAGTTCGTGTACGAACGCATTGACCGTATTGAGTTTACGCAAGTCTCTGTGCGTGCTTCAAAATTAAAATTAAAGCCTTGATGAAATTTCCATATATAGGTATAAGTATCTGCGATGTGTTAATATCTGTAAGTCGACCAAATTGTAACCCTACTTGTTCAATATACAATAAAAATTAGCGTAAAATTAATACGTAAATTTAAAAAGTCCTATAGATATCTTATACATATATAAATTGTTATTATTGTTATTTATAACTGAATTGTAGTCCACATTGCATGCCGCGGCAACGTCTAATTAAGATTAGCAGTTAGCTTTAAGTTTATGTTTTTATTCACTTTTATTAATCTGTGCCAGTGTTTTTCTTGTTGGCTGTCCTAATCATAAATAAATAAATAAATATTTTGTATAGATTGGATTGCGTGGCAAAAATACTAGAAAATTAGATATTTTTTCAATTATTATTATAGGCAGATACTTATTTAATGGCATGGAGGTGGAAAAACGACAGACTTCTCGAATATCAAGTAAAAAAGAGGACCGGGGTACTATCCAATGCGCCGTCGAGCTAGTCAATTTCTTTTCTTTACGAATTAGGTACAGCTAATAGGCTGATGATGACGTTCATCTGGCCCAAGGGCCACTTACTTCTCTTCGAGCTTAGTGATATACCTTGGTTGGTTTTGTTGG